>CM060432.1:86750932-87950932 GCA_030545235.1 Helianthus tuberosus | reverse complement strand
GTTTTTATATTACTGGGTGTCTGGGCACGGGCCCGTGTTGGTCCGAGCATGACCCCGTGCTTAGATTGCCAGTATCATGTTTAACAAAAGGCTGGGCACGGAAGTGTGTTCAGTGAACATAGCCCCGTGTCCAGTTACCTGAACTGGGCATTTTCTACAGAACCTTGGGCACGGGAGCGTGTTGGGCTGAGCAAGGCCCCGTGCTGAACTTGCTGTAATGAAGAAAAATTGTCGGGAGGCTCTGTTTTTGTGCATGGGGTGTGGTTTCAAGTTTCCCTTAGTAACCTCCACCATTTCGAGTGTGTTTTATTGCTGAAATTAAAACTAAACAAGAAAATATATAAGTTAATCTAAACTAAAACTATGGATAGTTCCGCGGAATGCCTCCGTGGTGCGCCAAGTTTATAAGGGTCCTTGGCTAGACCCAAAGTCAGTCATATGGTACCCAAGTGGGATGTTTTGCATCCCATGTTGCACCGTCGGAGAGCATTATTCAAGCTTGAGTCTATGACGTCCATGTATTTGACCGGGTCGTCGTCTTCTACTATTTTCCCAACCCCAAACTCCATTTCTTTGTCTCCTACCCTTAATGTTAACTTCCCTCCACTCATATCCATCATTGCATGAGCGGTGGCCAGGAATGGTCTTCCTAGAATGAGTGGAACTTCGGTTTCCTCCTCCATATCGAGTATGACAAAGTCGGTCGGGAAGACAAAGTCTCCGACTTTTACCAATAGATTTTCGGCGACACCTTGTGGATATTTGATAGACCTATCGGCGAGTTGTATGCTCGTCTTTGTGGGGCTTGTTTTACCTAGTCCGAGTCGGTCAAACATTGATGCGGGCATGAGATTGATGCTAGCCCCAAGATCGGCTAGCGAATTGCGTATAGGTGATTCCCCAATGGAGCAAGAAATGGTGAAACTTCCGGGGTCGATTTTCTTTTGTGGGAGTTTGTTGAGTAGTAAGGCGGAGCATTCTTCACTTAAATTAACTAATTGCAATGATTCAATTTTTCTTTTGTGAGTGAGAAAGTCTCTTATAAATTTTGAATATTTAGGCATTTGAGTGAGGACTTCCACAAATGGAAGATTGAAGTGCAATTGTTTTAGTAAGTTTACGAATTTTGTGAATTGCTCATCGGTCTTTTGGTGAAGTAACCGTCCGGGGTAGGGTACCGGGGGATTCTTGGTAGGCTCGCGATTTGGTGGAGAAGTCCTTTCCTTCTGGGGTGCTGGTGAAGTTGTGGGTTGACTGGATGGACTCTTGTCTGATGGAGGTAGCGGAGCCTCCTCGGGACCTATGGTACGGTTTCTCAATGTGATGAGATGTACTTGCGCCTTTGGGTTGGTTTCGGTATTGCTGGGTAACGCGCCTTGTGGTCTCTCAAATAAATTTTGAGCTAGTTGATTTAGTTGTTTTTCAATGTTTTGAATACTAGCTTGTTGATTTCTAAAGTTCGATTCCATGTTTTGGAATCGATCCGAGTTCTTCTTTTCGGTGGCGGAGATGAGGCGTGAGATAGTATCTTCAAGCCTCTCTCGTCCCCCTTGTTGTTGTTGAGAGAAATTTGTGACTCATTTCTTGGTTGTTGAAAGTTTGTTAGTTGGTTTTGGTTTTGTTGGTTACTACTATTACCGGGTTCTCTCCAACCAAGGTTAGGGTGGTTACGCCATCCTTGGTTGTAGGTACCCGTTAGGGGACCTGACGGCCTAGGTCTATTATCAATGTAGTTTACCATTTCCGTTTGATTTTCCATTTCTTTCATATAACTCCAATTTTCATGTGGCCCACCAAACCCTTCGCAAGCCATAACCGAGGTTGTTTTTGCCATTTCTAACTTTTTTAATTTTCGAAGAGAGGGCCCTGATTTGGGCTTGCAAAGAGGTGTTTTCATCTACCTTATGGGCGCCCGGGGCAATAGATTTTGTGCCTCGGGGAGTGTGCCATTGAAAATTATTTTGAGCAATTTCTCAGTTTGATTATAAATTTCATTTGGGCGACGATTACCTAGAAGTCGCCCGGAGCTAGAGTCAAGTGTTTGTCTTGTGTGTGGCAACAACCCATTATAAAAAGTGGAGACTTGTTGCCATATCGCAAGACCAAGTTGAGGACACTTTCTTAATAGCTCCTTGAATCTCTCCCAAGTTTCATATAAGGATTCCCCGTCCTCTTGTGAGTATGTATTAATTTCAGTCATTAGTTTAACCGTTTTAGAAGGAGGGAAATACTTATATAGAAACTTTTGGGTTAGTTCATCCCAAGTGTTTACCGAACCACTTGGGAGGGTGTTAAGCCAAGCCTTAGCTCGGTCCTTTAGTGAAAATGGGAACATTCGAAGGCGGATGGCGTCGTCTGATGCCCCATTGATCCGAAAAGTATCACATATTTCCAAGAAGTTGGTAATATGTAAATGGGGATCTTCGTCCGCAAGCCCATGGAAAGCTGCGGAGTTTTGGAGCATTTGTATCAAATGCGGCCGAAGTTCGAAGTTATTGGCATCGACATTCGGTGCATTGATAGCGGCGCCGAGATTACCTACTGTGGGTCGTAGGTAATCCATTAGGGTACGTTGGTCCGCCATTGGAAGTAGGTCCCCCGAAACTTTCTCTTGGATTTTAGCTTTAAGTCTTTTTCTTAGAAAGCGTTCGAGTTCGTCTAGAGGTTCTTTTATGTCTTTATTGGAACTGGAGCTCATGCACTGCATAGGAAGTTCGGGTGTTGCGCCTGGGTCCCAAGTCCTGCAATAAAAACAGAAAAGATTGGTGGTCAGAAGTCTCACCACGGCCCCGTGGTCGCTGACCACGGCCCGTGGTCGTGGTTACAGTATCTGTTTTCTGGATCCCTATTACTGGAAAGTTCAGCATGGCCCCGTGTTGCACCGGCACGGCCCCGTGTTCACCTTTCTGTAACTCAGAAAACAAAAACTGTCAGTAAAGATGCTGGGCACGGCCCGTGTCCGACCAGGCACGGCCCCGTGCTGAGCTCTGTAGAAGCTGAAAAATCTAGAAAAATCCTAAAAAAAATGAAAAACAAGAAAAACGATTAGGCCATTGATTCCTAACTTTCTTAAAATCCTTGTGTCCCCGGCAACGGCGCCAAAAACTTGATGCGTGTGTAGTGTGATATATTTTTATTAATATTTTAAGTCCTTTTTAACATATTAGTCAAGTTTTAAATTTATAAAACACGATATTCTACTAACACTAAACACACATATGGGCAAGTGCACCCATTGTGAGCGTAGTATAGCGTTGGTAAGATACCGAGGTCGTTCAAGAAAACAAGAGCTTTTAGTACCTGTTTATCCTCAACGTCTAATCAAATCAAAATTTTTAGAAAAGGTTTTAAACATGAAAAATAAAACTAAAATGCTGAAAATAAAAATAAAAGAAAAACAGAAAAACAAGATGAATCACTTGGATCTGACTCGCCTTTAACGTAACATTTGATGATTTCCGCACTTTTGCACTTTTTAAGAGATTATCTTAGTTATAGTAGTAGTCCCCTCTTTTGAAGGTGATGTTACCCTCAACCCAGTGGTTTGAGTCAGCAAGGATACAATCCCAAAGGGTCGGAATATTGAAAGATAATTAAATAAGTTATTAATGCGTAAAGTGGTAGGCCCCTCTTTTGAAGGCGACGTTACACTCGGCTAAGTGGTTTGAGTCAGCAGGGACACAATCCCAAGTATTCGGGTTAATGTATTAATAGTAGTTTACATATGAGGGGATCAAGCCATTCGCACCCCCGCCATCCAATACCAGTGGGTATTGAGGGAGGTCCTAGTAAGCTTGACCCAGGTCCTTGCTGGATCTATGCACTGAACAAGGCAAGAACCTTATCAAATCATTCCCTTAACCCCCGAACAGGTAGCCAACATATCTCTATATAGACCGTAGAGATATGAATGGTAAAAATCTTTTATTTTATATAGACAATAAAATAACGCCAAGACACCACGGACAAATGATAAGGAAGTTTCACCTTCAACATAAGAAACTAGTTATTAAAGTTATTAATACAAAACCAAATAAAAGTGCGAAAAGATTAAAAATCAAAAGTATTACATTAAATGCTTGTCTTCACCAAGTGATGTAAGAGACTTAGCCAACCATGGCCTTTGATTGACAAGAACTCTTACTATCAATCTTGGATCCCGAGACTACTACACAAACTCTAAGGTGGATGATGGATGATGGTGGTGGATGTGGGTGTTGTAGTGGTGGTGGAGTGGTGGTGGAGTGGGAGAGAGGTGGTTTGCCAAGGGATGCCTTTGAAGTGAGCCAAGCACCCCTATTTATAGCCTGAACAGAAGCCTGGACACGGCCCCCTGGCCATCCACTTTCTCTTTCTTCATTAATTACAATTGTCTGCATTAGGTTCCACACACCCTCGTGTTCGCTGGGCACGGCACCGTGTGAAGAAGCGTATCTGTACCATCAAGATTTGCAAGATTCTGCGAATCTTAGCGTTGACTACGGCTCGTGTGGAGCTGGGCACGCCCCCGTGCTGGGAATAGAAGCTTCTACAACTTTGTCATTTTCTGCAGACACCTGACTACGCCCCCGTGTTTGCTGGGCACGGGGCCGTGGTCAGCCTTGTGTTTCTTGTTTTTGCTTGGGAATATGCTGTCGAGGGGTTTGGCATGCCACGTTTATTTCTTTTCTTTGTATTTATGTTAGTTTTTGTTGCATATTTGTTCCTTTTGTTCATTTAAACTCATTTGGTCCTGAAAATACAAAAGTAAGACAAAATCACACTTTTTCCAACATTAGTATTAAAAAAGGGTTAGTTTTATGCCTCATTTGATGTAATTTATATGTTGCATTTTGCACACATCACAGTACCAGTACCTTGACAATACGAACAGATCGATATCGTTCGAACAATATCGGTGTTGGTAATGGCGTTCATTTTTATCGTTATTGGTCGATGATATCGAGTGCATATATCGTACTGGTACTATAAGGAACCGAACTGATATCGATCCAATGCCTGTGATAACGTATCGTCACAACGTGCAGCCAAATAAACATAGATGCGAATGTAGAAGTTTTTTTTTAAAGTACAAAGGCAAGTTAATTACTAAAAAACAAATTAACTGATAAATAAAATACTTTTAATAGAAAAACAAACACTTAAAAATTATTAATTACCATTTATAACTAAAAGTTTCAAAAAAATAAAAGAATGTATAATATACTACTAAAAAACAAATGATTTAAAAAATATGAAACACTACTCATCACAAGTTTCAAATCATATGTATAATAATAATAATAATAATAATAATAATGTTATTTGAAAATACATAATAAAAAAATAAAACCCGCCAAAAATTATAGAAACTAAGGTGTTGTTTGGCAAGTTTCGAATGGTTAAGTGCTGAATTGGTAAGAGTACTGAACCATTAAGTGCTGAAGCAGTAAGATGTCTGAACCATTAAGAGACAATATAATGCTTAATCGTTCAGAGGGAAATGTCTGATCAATTCAGATTAGAGATCTTAACCATTCAGACACGGTATAATGCTTAACCTTTCAGAGGCAAATGTCTGAACCATTCAAACATTTACTCGTGAAACAAATAGTCTGAACCATTAAGAACCTTATTAAGAGGCAAACAAAGAGTCCCTAAATTGATACATGTTCCACTAGACATATTTCAATTATTTATATGTAGTCAACACAATGAACACTATTATCCTGGAAGATCCTTTTGTTTTGTTTGGGGTTGTTCTTTGAAGAACCATAAAAAAACGAAATACAATTGACCAATTGATGATTACAATCTGAAAAGTAATTATATGGTGTTTAAACACATATGTTGTATTAAGTCACGAAGACCGGGTGGCGGTGGCTAACATCGAGTTCCGGTGCAAGGAGCGGAAGCCGTTCGATAAGTTCGCCCTTTTCGAAATTTACCTAACGCTCTAGTTTTTTTTTTTTTTTGTAATCCTTTTTTTTTTGTAGAATTTTGTAATTTTTAGGAATTTAATAAAATTTTAGGCTTTTTTTTAAATGCTATGTGTATTTTTTAATTTTTTTTTTATTTTTATTTTAATAAACCTGCCAAGCCATGCGGGCTAGCCACGCCCCGCCATACCCCATGGACACGCCACTCACCAGCGGGGGGCTCGAGCTCCACATGTCAACCCATGCCCCAAACTCCGGCCCCACCATACCTCACGGTCTAATGTATTTTAGTAAACTTGCATTTGATTCCGGCAAAAACCTTCAAAAAGTATCGACACAATGATTTTGTTTTAACATTAATTTTTTAATCGAACAATCATTGTTTCATTTTTTTTCTTAAACACCCAACTTGGTATATTTTGTACTTTCGGCAAAAACCTCCAAAAAGTATCGACACAATGATTTTGTTTTAACATTAATTTTTTAATCGAACAATCATTGTTTCATTTTTTTTTCTTAAACACCCAACTTGGTATATTTTGTACTTTAAATGAACCATTCTCCCTGGCTAGCAGGGGCGAAGCTTCTTGGGGGCGGGGGGGTCGCCCGACCCCCGGGATTTTTCGCTCAGTAGTGTTATATATGTAGTTTTCGTATAGAAATTTTTGGATATATACGTTTTTACCCCCCGATTCTATAGAAATTTTTGGGTATATATGTTTTAGCCCCCTCCGTTTTCTCCGGCAAGCTTCGCCACTGCTGGCTAGTCGCTACAAAAACTAGAAAAAAACCTCATAATTTGGAACTATAAAAGAATTTAAGATTATGAAGAAGTTAGTTTTAACAATCGTGTATGTACATCACTAATTCAAATTAAATGGATCGTATGCAACTGTAAAAATGTAATGGTAGGCGTACATATCCAACTGACAAAAGTGTTCTTGCTTGATAAGAATAAACTGAATATTAAACATGCATATGTGCGAACAGCTTCATAGATAAACAAAAACTAGGAATGACGATCTACTAATTTCCTGGTTGACTGCAAAACAAAAAAAAAAGTAAAAACAAACCTATATTGTTTATAAAGATATAATCTAGAAATAACTCACTGAATGAGATAATGAATTTTCTTTACCAAATTTAATGCACATGGCTTTATAGCCTACTGGTATTTTTGAGGTGTAATAAGACTTAGAAACTATAAGGTCCTGAGTTTGATTTTCAGAAGGGGTTTTTTTTTTCAGCTTTATTAGGTTTCCTCCTGAATTGGTGTATAGGCATTATAGCCTAGGGAAGATGGATATGATCGGATGGTTCCGCTGTTGACACGATAGTGATTCAAATTTGCCGTTAAAAAATATACCGAATTTGAGAAATGATACAATCTGCTACTATTATATATTTAACATTATTTGAGGTTAGTTTCATTTACTATTGTGTAATTTTAGGATTACATAAATATGATATATGTGTAGGGTTTAAATGAGAATATTTTTTTTTTGTAAGAATAAAAAAGAAGAAATTTCAGTTAATAAGAATCTTTTATTTACTTCATTTAATTTTTGTATTTAATATTAGTGTAAAGGTATATTGGTAAACTTAGATAGATTATTAATTGTTAGTCTTCCCTTTTAATAGCTAACTAAATTAAATTTTTAACTTATTTTCAAAAAAAAAAATTAAAGAAGAAAAAAATTAATTTAAAATGTAGGATAAATTACGAGGTGTCTAAGATAAATTTCAATATGTGTAGGATAAATTTCAAAACCTGTAGGATAAATTTCAATGTTTGTAGGCAAAAATTTTAACGTAGAGGATGATAGTCTTTATATCTAATTAATTAGTGGGTTAACTTTGTACAATAGTAACTAAGTTTTAAGAGTGTTCTAATTAGGTCACTCATAATTTTTTTTGTTCCAATTAGGTCATTCAAGTTTCATTTGATGTTATAATCCTAGATATTTTACCTAAATAGAAGGTCATCCATCCTACATGGCATTTATTTAGGTTTTTTATTTAAAAAAATTGTTGACATGTCACATAAATGGCAAATAGGTTTAAAATTTTTTTAAAAAAATTGTAGAAAAGTTTAAAAAAATGCGAAAAAAATAAAAAAAAGTGATTTTTTTTTCAAAATCTCTAAAAAGTTATCAAAATTTTTATAAAATCATGAAAAATAGTTTGGAAAAAAATAGTGCTTTTGTGAATAATGTTTTCTCACTATCATGATAAATAATGCTCAAACCCAATTTGAGTGCATGTCTTTTTACTCACATATCCTTAAGAAAATATTCTATTTAGCCTCACGGATCATTTATGTAAATCATATTTGGAAAACAGTACATGAATCTACATTGTAAATTATTTATCTCATAATTTTTGGGTGTTTATCTCATATTATATTTGCGTGATATAGATTGTTTTGGATTTAGATTTTGTGTTGATTTATAATATTTTCTTTTATTTACGTCCATGTGATCATTTTTAAAAAAAAAAAGTTAAATAAATGCTATGTAGGACTATGACCTGACCTGCTATTCAGGTAAAATATCTAGTATTAGAACACAAAAATAAAGTAGAATGATCTAATTGGAACAATAAATTTTATCAGTGACCTAATTGGAACACTTCTAAAACGTCATTACTATTCTATGGTATATTCCCTTAATATTAGTCAAAAATAATAATAAATGAGATAAAAAACTATTTAATGTTTTATAATTATACATTTTATTTTTTTTCTTCTTAATTTAATTTTCTTCTCAAATAATATAATATAATTATTACATACATATATTTGGGATTACATATGTTATCATACAATTATGATTACTATGTTATCGCAAAATTATAATATAATACATAACAAAAAAGCTATGCTCAAAAATAGTATTGAATATGTAAAATTAATAAACAAAATGATTGTTGTTATAAATTCTTGAAGTTTTTGGATTATTATATTTGCGAAGAGATCCATCCCAACCTATGTGTAATTATTTATTTTTATTTTATTTTATATATTTCTTTATTTTATGACATGATGCCCGGAGTGATAAAATGGGTCGACAAAAGATACAAAATGAGAGTAGTCTTTGGAACGCCCCGGGGCTGGAAGATTGACACGTGATTTTGAGGCAATCAGCAATCCCGGTCACTTTCATAAAAAATACAAAAGAAAAACTTTTTGGTATTTTTATATAACGTATTTTATTATTTCCTTTCCCACTAGATATTAAAAATATGTTTTGGTATCTTTCAAAAAGATATCAGATAACTTTACGTAAACATATTATGGTATTTTTCATACATGTAAAATATCGTTAGAAACAAAACAGCTGCCATTTGTTGGTTCAGTTCTGTTTATACATGAGGGAAAACAATAAAACATACATGTTACAGCAGACAGTGCGTTGGAGAATCCAGTAATGGAGTTCGACATGCTTGTCATCGTGATCTGGTTCCTCCTTAGGGTGCTGACTGATGATGGGGACTTAGAAAACCGAAAAGGGTATCGGCTTAGGAGAGGAGGTCGAATGTTGATGTTATGACTAATGGGGTGTGCCTAATTGTGTAACTGAGTAACCCCTTAACCTCCACATAATTCTCCTTATATAAGCACCCAGGAGGAAACCTAATTAGTTAATAAGGGTAATTTGGTCCATCAACAATTACCAACTAATTATTTAATAGGTTATTATATATTTTGATCTATATTATGTAAATGATTATAATGGCTATAGATTAAATATTAATACATAATATATTTAATCTTACATTCTCCCACTTAGCCGAGTAATCATTTACTATGAGTATTAGATAAGCCTGATCAGGAGTTAACACTCATTTTAGCCTTAAACAAGTACTATAGCAGAGAAATACAGCCGTTGAATCATTATGCGACTCAGGACCCCCATTAATCATACTATAGCCTTAATTTAAAACCTAATCGTCATGATCAAAATACGTGTAAGCCCTTTGTTTGATTTGTAACTTTATTTGTCTATATGCCATTATGCTAGCTTGACATATTCTTAGAGACATACAAAATCAAACTGATGAGGAAAATTAACTAATACTTAGTCATTCATAGTACGATATGCGGTTGTGCACGGCCATCAATTAATACCCGTCTCTGAGCTCTCTTAATAAGACTTATGGGTAATAGCCATTCAGTTATAGGATCCTTAAGCATATCATGAATGTATTCGATACAAAACTTAGTTTCCTCAATTCGTTCATAAACGAATAATTAATTGCGTATCGAAATTTAATGCAGTACCTCTTGAACTGTTACTGTTCAAGGAGTCATGGTAGCTGACTTTATCACACTAAGTCTTCAAAACATTAATTATATGGAGTTAATAAACTTATGAGTCCACTGATAAATTTCCAACAACATTTAGTGACTATATTATGTCGTTACAACTTAGGTTGTTGATATCAGTCCATTATGACTCCTCCATGAGATAGGTTTTGTCTGCTGACATAAAGATATACCCGAAATTACATTTTTGTCATCTTTGAACATTACAAAGTTAAAGTAATAAACCGGTTTGAGTTCTCACTTCTTCTTTAAATTATAGTCTCTCGTTTCTTTTAAAGATATTGTAATACTCCATTAGATGCTTCACATTAATCTAGACATATCTAGTGTGTTGCAATGTGAGTAATATCTAAACGAGTATAGACTTAAACTTACATAAGGCTTCTAATTAATGAAGCGTAAATAAATAATCTCATTTATCCTATTATCCTCTGAAGGAGAGCAAAATTGTTTGTTACATGTGTGAGGACCCATTTAATGTTAAACTTATGGAACAGAACTAATATCCCATTGGGTCTATCTCATTATGTTATGATATCAATCACGTAAGAGATATCTCTGAGATTTATTGTATCAAAGTTTGTGTTAACAATGCTTTGACTTATGTAACACATACTTGTCAAAAGAATGTCATCTATATAGACAAGTTTATCTTAGTTGCTCCCACTCATTTTGAGGTAGGTACATTAATCCACTTGATTCTTGATGAAAATAATTACATTAGCTTTTCATCATATTATGATGTTTGCATTAACCCATACATGGATATTATTGGCTTACAAATAAAGTGTTCTTTAACCTTCAGTTTGAAACTTTAGGTTGTTATCTAATGAACATGTAAATGTGTCAGCCATTTGTTATGGAAAATTGTTTATAATGTTCATCTAATGTAGCTTTAAACTATTATAAGCTACTAGAACAGTGATGATCCTCAAAGAAATCTTTTGTTAGATATGTAATAAAGATTCTTTAATAATTTATCTCTTCCTGAGTACGTACAACCTTTGACAATCAATCAAGCTTCTTCGTGTCTTAACGCTTATATTATGATTTGGTTTAGTTATGAACACTCTTAGGTAATTCAATCAAATCCCAAACGTTATACGAACACATAAAAAACAGTTTTACTAGAAAACTGTTTTATTCCATTTAAAAGATTAATTGACACCAATGACTTAATTTGAAGAGATAGGATCAGTAAACATTTCTAAAATCCATTTCAACTTCAATTAGGGAGATTATGTAATCATCAAAGTTAGTAGGTTTTTAAACCTAGATGACCTCCTGAGTTGATTATTGGGTTCATTAGAAGTTTCAATTTTTATGGATTAGCTCTTGGTTAGGTTGCTATCATTTTCAGGATTCTAAGTTTTTAAGAGTTGATGCAGTATGGTGTACAAGAGGTGTAATCGGAGTTAAATTCAGAGTGAAATTTAATGACACTCTTCCCCCCCGCCTCTTGTATTCCTTGCAAATCATGATAAGGACTTTGACTGCTCCCACTATCCTTAGAAAACTTTAGGAACTCAGCATGCTTAGGGTCAATATTTAACGACCAACAGATTCTAATAGAGAAACACAAATTAATGACGTCAGTCGTTGTAGTTTCTCTTGTTGAGGATTATGTTAGTTTAGTTAAGAAATCTAAGTGTGCCCACAATTAGGCAACAATGAAACTTTTGTAAGAGTAGCATTAGATTTAAGGAGATAAGTTTTGATAGAACAATGTCGTGATGGAGCGGTGTCTTGTACAAGAGGTGCAAATTGAGGTAATGTAAAATTTTCACTCCCCCACCTCTTGCAACTATTGCAAGTTGTTTTAAGACACTTAATGCTCCCACTGATCTTTAATATCTCTAGAATGCTACAAGAGAAGTTTCAATGAGCTACGTGACGTGGGAACCAAGCACATATACGTTAGACTTTATTTGATTTCTGTAATGTCCAGATATCATAAGAAACTTTAGGGACATATCTAATAGAAATCTTATTAAGTATATATATATGAATAGATTTCTTCTAAGACCGTGAGCCATATGCGACAAAATTTAGATACAAGTTGATAGTCTTTTAAATGATAAATGAATTATGTCTGAATATTCCATTTTGAATAAGTTCCACGAATGTCAATGAATGACTTATGATGGACCCATACTTATTCCTTAAGCCAAGTAATATTTAGGGCTATAACGTCATGATTTAAAATCACTTAGAATGAGATTAAATGAAAAAATCATCCTCATTAACCATGTCATGATTTCTCATGAATTTTGGTTATAATGGATGAAATTTATAAGTCTCATTTTCCTTTCGTCAAATTCTCATTTTCATGATGACAAAAGTTGTGAAAATGTAAGGTATCATCTAGTTCCATCTTAGTAATGTTTCAATCCAGATATTTAGAACAAATAAGATGAGAGTTTAAGGTAAGTGTGACTTTATGTTGGCTATGCAAACCTCACAACGTTCATAACTTTGCTTAATTATGATACTATATTCCGATTAATCTTCAGAATATATAAGGTATCGAAAAGCGTTGTTAGAAGACTGTTTATTATGGTTCTTATAGCCTTAACATTTAATTTTGTCACTAACTCTCATGTTAATTATATGTTTGACTTCTGGTAAGGAAACGTTTAGAACTAGAGTCAACTAATCATGTGTTAATAGGAATATTAAAATTAGCAGACTTAAATATCATTAGTAAGTGACTACCTAATTAATTTATCCAACCGTTCTTTATAATAATGGATAGTCTCGTTGCTTATACCTAGTCTAATGGCATAATTATGCAGTGAGATTTTCCCTTGAAGAACCTTAAAGTTGGGATTTTGTACTTGCATTTTGTCTATGGACCTTAGAACAATCCTCTTTTAAACTATTTGTAAGGTGAATAACATCTTATTTTCCAGTTTCAAACATTTATTTCTTTGTACATATGTTGCTTATCAACACACTCATTATACTTTGGTACTTTTGAGTGTTATAGTTGATTTATAAGGCATCAAATTGTACAAGTGAAAATCTTAGTATGTAATGTACTGGAAAAATATACTTATTTCCATGCGTAAGCCCTTAACTTTATGGGTCATGGTATTGTACATTATTATGTATTCACATATACCACTTAGCTTTATAGTTTATAATTTGAAATGAAGGCATGCATCTTAGGAGTTCTAGTGATTATTCCACAATTATAGATTAGTCTTAGGAAAGACTTAATCTGGAATAACCTTTTAGTGACAGCACTTATTCTTGATTATCATAAGAGACATCATGTTCGATTTATCCTAATCATCATGCTCTACTTTTCTTCTGTAGTGCTTTATCAGAAGAGACCAATAGGATTATCGTGTCTTAAGAGATAATCAAGGATTTAATTTAAGAGCTAATTCTTATAGAAACTTTAAGCAAAACATATTAGATTCAGGAATTAGAGTGGATGAGATATAGACTTATAGAAGAAAATTATAGTGAGTAAAATTATGGGTACTAAGAATAAGGCAGACGAAATGATCATAAAACTTAATTAAGAATCATTAATATAAGGATCATTATGTGAAGATGTTGTGATATGTCTATTACTAACATCAAAATAATAGACTTAGCTAAAATTCTACTTAAACGAAGACAAAACAGCTTTGGCCAGAAGTGTAATCATTTAAGCATATGTGCAAAGTGGTTGTAACAAATCAGCTTTGGCCAGAAATTGAGACAATCACTTTAGTTATGCACTTGTTGAGTATGCCATCTATGAATGAATTAAATCAGCTTTGGCCAGAAATTAAGACATTCATGCTTATGATGCACACACAACATAGCTTTCGTAATACTTGAACGATAAGTAGATGTATCAAGTCAGCTTTGGCCAGAAATGATATATCAAAAACTCATTCAAGTTAAGCCATTTTGGTTTTGTAAAACATTATTTGATCCTTATTAATTAACTAAATATTTACAAAAACCAGTTATTTAATAGCAAACCACCCGTTAGCGCGGATCGAACTCCGCGGTGAGTTCGCTGGGGGGTGCGGGGAACAGCGTGCCCCCGCCCGGGGTTCGGGGCGGAGCCCCGAAAAAAATTTTAGTTCACATTAATCAGCTTAAAATAATGAGGTCTCGACTGAGTTATGAGATCTCGAGTCAGTTATGAGGTCTCGAGTCGCAACCTTGTTGTCTCGAGTCGGAACCATGGTCTCGGCCACTATATCTTATGAGATCTTGACTCATAATGAGATCTCGAGTCGCAACCACGGTCTCGAGTAATGACCTTATGGTCTCGAGTTGTAAACTTTTGAGCCCTTATGATTTCGAGTCGAGACCTTATGGTCTCGAGTCGAGATCTATTGGTCTCGAGTTGTGAAGGTTTAAGGACCTGATGATTTCGAGTCGAGACCTTATGGTCTCGAGTCTAGACTGATGGTCTCGAGTCGTAATCTGATGGTCTCGAGCCCTCTGTTGATAGCTGTTTATTGTGATAACATAACTGAAAATTCGAAATGTTAGGGATTTTGAGATATGGTTTCCTGTTTTAGTTATGATCTAATTTTATCATAATATTTCGAAAATTTTATCTGATTATCTATTAACAGATTTCGAAAATCTTTAGAATTCAAAACCGATCAAAACAGGAAATAACACTCATAAATCCTAATTACATTCCAAAACATAAGGGAATTTTTGAATTTTCCTAAGAACACATGATGAACCCTAAACATAAGAACAAAATTCTGGAACCCGAAACCTGAATTTTTAAGGTTTTTAAAACAGATTTCGGACATCAATATTAACCATATGATTTCGAGTGAACTTTTATTATCCTTTTTCCGAAAAAACAATGATTTCGGCACATATGACTCGAAACCAGCCGTGAATTTTATTGAGTTTTCTAAACGTCTGTTTTCCAGATTTCAATCCCAGAATAATGGATACGAAAACAGAACTGACTAATCAACATACGCTCTGATACCACATGTTGGTTCAGTTCTGTTTATACATGAGGGAAAACAATAAAACATACCTGTTACAGCAGACAGTGCGTTGGAGAATCCAGTAATGGAGTTCGACATGCTTGTCATCGTGATCTGGTTCCTCCTTAGGGTGCTGACTGATGATGGGGACTTAGAAAACCGAAAAGGGTATCGGCTTAGGAGAGGAGGTCGAATGTTGATGTTATGACTAATGGGGTGTGTCTAATTGTGTAACTGAGTAACCCCTTAACCTCCACATAATTCTCCTTATATAAGCACCCAGGAGGAAACCTAATTAGTTAATAAGGGTAATTTGGTCCATCAACAATTACCAACTAATTATTTAATAGGTTATTATATATTTTGATCTATATTATGTAAATGATTATAATGGCTATAGATTAAATATTAATACATAATATATTTAATCTTACACCATTATGTTAAGATACACGGGTTGTACATTAAAAACGATATTCTTTTACCTAATGTCTAACTGTCGAAATTATATATTATTACATGTAATGACAGTGAAATAAGAGGTATAAAATCATGCGTAATAGGAATTATAGGGACGTGAAGGAAATTGATAACGTCCCCAACACCGTCCCATGGACGTTATAGGGTCATGAAGGGAGATGAGCGTTTATAGTATATCGCCAAATGAGGAGAAAAGTATAAAAAGTAATGTTTGAAATGATATTAACGAAGCATATACCATTATACATTTTTTAAATGGGAGTTACTGATGTGGCGAAAATGCCCCTTAGAAGAATTAACCATTACAGCATTACAGATGATCTAACAACATTTCATAAATTTCCAAATACCTCTTTATATACAATGAAACATATAGCTGACTAAATCATCAAACTCATCAGAAATAACCAATTGAAGATTTAAACAAAATATAAAAAGTATACATCTACATATTTGTCAAGCAAATTGTTTGCAGATTTTTTAAATATTCGAGTAAAGTACAGTTTCAGTCTCTGGGTTTACACCCAATCGCAGGTTCAGTCCTCATTTGAAAAAATTCAACAGTCTAGTCCCTGACGTTGTCAATTGCTCCCAATCAGGTCCCTCCCTATGTTTGGACAAGTGATGGTCGTTGCGGTGTTGCCATAACGAAGTAGAGAAAAGGAATTAGAACCGGTAACAACGGTTTTGGATCTACGGCCTGGGTAAACAATAAAGCTTCATGTAGGGGTGGATCAAGTGGGTGGTAAACGACTCTGCCTTTGCATAACACGTTTGACTTTCATATAGATCAAGTATTGACTTTTTGCGCGGATCGGATGGCCATTCGATCAAAGGGCTGCCGTGAGTTGGTTTGCATTTTTTTCACCTTTTTTTTGTATTTTTTTCTTAGGAAAAATGTGTGGTCCAGAATGCTTCTCAAGTTTCCCAATTAGCCTACTACTTCTCACATGATCCTTATCCTATATATATATATATATAGGGAGAAGATCATGCGAGAACCACCTCTTATTGCGAGAACCAATGTGAACACAACCAAAAATGCCTAAAAATAACTAAAAATAACACAAATTTTTTTTTTTAATATTTTTTATATAAAAATCGCTACTTTTCGAAGCCAAAAAAAAAATTTAATTTTTTTTTTTTGCCACTAAAAGTAGCGATTTGAGCATAAAAAATATTAAAAAAAAAAATTTAGATTTTTTTTTTGATTTTTTTAGATTTTTTTTAGGTTTTTTGGGGGTTTAGTTTTTAGCATTTTAGCTTGGGGGGGGGGGTGGGGGTGGGGGTGGGGGGGTGGTTTAGGTTTTTTTTTTTGGGGGGGGGGGGGTGGGGGTTAGGTTTTTTTAGGTTTTTTTTAGCTATTTTAGGTTGTGTTCACATTGGTTCTCGCGGTTCTCACAATAAGGGTGGTTCTCGCATTAGCCCCTCCCTATATATATATATATATATTATTTGTTCTTTTTATCTTAATATAAGAAATAAAAATTCTATAAATAAGATGATCGTTTAGACTCAAGAGTCGACTCTAGCTCGATATATGAACATCATACTAGAGTTCATTTGATTATCAAAGGAGTCAATAAAGGCCTAGCCAGGGTTTGGGCTTATTTAAATCCAGCTCAATTTTACATTCTGGTTTTCTACAACCCAATCTCAAATAACTCATCAATTGGGTGGTGGTCTATTGGACATCGGTAAAGGTAGGTAAAATCTTTGAATTCATGAGTTTGACAAAATAAAGTCTTGGGTTCAAGTCACACTAACGATACGGTTAAAAATCTCAAAACAACTCATTATGACCTCAACTTGTATAGATTCCCTGTCTAACGAACGAACACATATTTAGTACGAGAATTATATTAAAAAGGTTTTGTAATTAATACAAGATTATCCTTTAATGCTGATTGAATAAAAAATAACAAAAATAATAACTTAACATACATAGATAGATTAAATTAAAAATTAAAAATATTAATATTCCATTTTCCCCTATATAAATACTAGCATATAACAAGAGACTTCCTCGTAAACCATAGTCACCTTTCCTTCCTCCCCCTCTCCACCCTCCGGCGGCGGAACCACCGAACTGACCACCCCAACGGCGGCCTGAGTTATGTCTACTCCGGCAGATACACAGGATGACGTCAGCCTCTCCGAATTGAAGAACAAAATGGCCGATTTCGCACAGGAACGAGACTGGGATCAGTTTCACAGTCCTAGAAATCTCCTTCTCGCACTGGTAATTTCTCCGATCTCATTTTCGTTGTTAGGTTTTCACGTAGCAGATGCGTATGTTAGCAGCATATACACTATATGGAACGTTGCTTTGATTTCACGCATTTAGGTTTGTATTGTGAAATAAATTGTATGTGTTTAGCAACATTTTTTTTTATTTATTTTGATGAATTTTGAACATTAATTAGGATATTTTTGGGGTGGATTACTTGGGGGAAGGGTTATATGGATGTAGCTAGTTGACTGGACCACTATTGGCACCTCATTAGTCATCATGAAGTCACATGCAATATATAACACTTGGAAGATTTTGGATCACAATATTTCCTGTAGATGCATTTGTTGAATAAGCATAATTTGTTGAAATGATGTTAGGTTAAACTTAAAGGAGTGTTTTTTTAGGGTTAAAATGATCTATATGGTGAAGTGGAAGGTCATGGACTCATGGAGCCAAAACCGTAACCTTATGCTTCGATACGGTTCGTCCCCAAGGGGACATACCGTTGGTTAAGTGGTGTAATCCGGACCGGTTGTTTATTTTGTTTAAGTGTTTAGTGTTTTTTGTGAACTTATGGGTCAATTTATATGTGATATGAACCATGAGTAAGGAAGTTTTGGCGAGATTTCTCAATAGGAACCATTAGAAAAGTAAATCTAAATGATTTTTTGCATGGATTTCAAAAAATGAAAACCCGTAGGGCACAATTTAAAACATGTTTGTAATGACGTTTGATGTGTTTTTTATGGTTATATAAATTTTAGTTTGATGTTCTTTTGTTTTACATGACCCGACCCGATATGAACCGGATTTTTTTTATATACATAGGGCTAGGGGCCTAAAATCTTTAAAAATATTCCGCACCCCCATGGAAAAATTCCTGGGTCCGCCACTGACTCCGGTCCCCACAGGACATGGTGTGGTGGTAGCATGTAGGTCAAGGGTTCAAATCCTGCACGGGATAGGTTAGTTTGTTGTTCAAAACAAAAAGCGTTGTACTCCATAGAGTTCAAATCCTACAAGGTAAGGTGTAGATATACGAGTAATTAAGAGTAGGTTGGTTTACTAGTCAAGTAAAAAAGTGGTGTACTCCACAGGGTCCAAATCCTGCAAGGTGAAGTAAATTTATCCCATATATTCTTATTGATGCATGATGCTAATGATGTTATGAATGATGCACATAAAAGATTAATGTGCAGTAAATTTGATGTGATGATGTAATTAAGATAAATATCTTGGGGATTGGGATAATTATATATACAGATATTTGTACATAATATAGATATACAGCTAGAGCCAGAACCAGTTTTGCTTTATTTGTCCTTCAACATTGTACAAAAACCATCTCTGAAGGTACTACCATTTGTGGTAAATCTTTGGGGGTAATTAAAGTAGGCAGTTGTCTGCTGCTGAGAAAAAAGGCCCCTTCCTTGTTTAAACTAGTGAGTGCTATTTGGTTGGTCATGTGGGACCACTTTAAAGTTTTCTTTGTTGACAATACCCATGAAGTAGAATAGCAATAAAGTCACATTATCTTTCTTTTATAACTAATATGTGTGAACAGTTTTCAAAAGATTTTTTGTTGTAGCAGTATACTTCTATATGTTATGGCAGACTCCCACTTGTGGCTTTAGGGGGGAGGACACCCGTGCGCAATGATGGTGAAAAACCCACCGAGGAGGGTTTGATCCTGAGCGTCACCCCGGTTTTAATCCGGCTGTTACTCTAGCGAGGCAACTTGTGTAGAGGCAGTACGGTTTCCGGGGGAAAGCCTTCGACCCAATGTTGGTAAACCCAGCGCTGGCCTTGCTATCTGGGCCCTTAATCTTGGCGAGGGCCCGCGATTTGCGGGTGTGACAATGGTCACCATTATGAAGTTCACCTTTCAAAAAAAAAATATGTTATGGCAGAGAGATCATCAGAATCGCTTTAATGTCTTGATGTGGGTGAGATTTTGGCAACAAGTATCCCATACCAATTATAATAGAGAAAATAACCAAAGTAGCCCTTTTTATGAGTGTATTATGCATATTTTATTATGTCAGGACAATTCCACACATAATGTCATTAGATATGAGAATCTTTAGTCGGTTATCTACTTTTACTCGTCTATACCCTAATTATTTTTTTTCTATACACGAAGAATACATACGTGAATAAGAATACATACACGTGTCGTGTTGTGAATTACATTAGTCAAGTTAGTTGAGCGACTGAGCGAGTAAAAGTAGGTACGTGATAGTGATTTGTTACTGACATGGCTATGTATGTATAGAACACTCCAAAAAATGGCCACTTTTGTGATTTTCTCGAAATAAATATCAAGAAGTTTTAGTGATTTGTTGCTGACATGGCTATGTATGTATAACACGCTCGAAAAAATGGCCGCTTTTGTGATTTTCTCAAAAATAATATCAAGAAATTTTAGTGATTTGTTACTGACACGGCTATGTATGTATAACACGCTTGAAAAAATGGCATCTTTGTGATTTTCTTACAAAAAACATCGAGAAATTTTAGTAATTTATTACTGACATGGCTATGTATGTATATAACACACTCGAAAAAAATGGCCGCTTTTGTGATTTTTCCAAAAAAAATATCAAGAAATTTTAGTGATTTGTCACTAACATGGCTATGTATGTATTAACACGCTCGAAAAATGGCCACTTTGGTGATTTTCTCAAAAATGATATCAAGAAATTTTAGTGATTTGTTACTAACGTGGCTATGTATGTATAACACACTCGAAAAAATGGCAACTTTTGTGATTTTCTCAGAAAAAATATCAAGAAATTTCTTTTCATGGGCTATGCTGAAGAAAGATCATAACATAGCATAGAATTTATATAATTGTTCCAAGTTATAAAAGAATATTTGTGCCTTGTGCAGAGTCGGTTAATTGTATTTACCAGTGTAAACTGATAGAAATTAAACTTTTTTTTTAATATTTTTTTTTAATTTTTCAGGTAGGAGAAGTAGGAGAATTATCCGAGATATTTCAATGGAAAGGTGAGGTACCAAGAGGACTTCCAGGTTGGGAAGATAAAGAAAAGCAACACCTTGGAGAAGAATTATCAGATGTGTTGCTATACTTAGTAAGATTATCTGATATATGTGGTGTTGATCTTGGTAAAGCTGTACTTAGAAAACTGGAAATTAACGCTACTAAGTACCCGGTTAAGCTATGCAAGGGGTCATCGAAAAAGCACAATCAAATAATAAACAACAGTGACAGTAGCAGCAGCAACATCAAGGATGGTGTCTCACATGATGGTGTTTGATCTTTTTTAACCTTTTATCTAATGTTTTTGACCTTTGACCCAATGTTGGTAATCATTTCCTCCAAGTCCTTTTGATATACTACATTTTCAAGTATGGTCTATGATATGCCTTGATCTAAGATGTTCTTGGTTTCATGTGTACGCTATGAGAATATGATGGATGGTTCATATATGGACCATGGTTGGCCAGTAGGGTCCTGGTTTAGCCAGGGTTTAGCCAAGTGGACTGTGGGTCCATTCAAAACTGTTTGCAGAATATAACATCACAACTATACATACACTATATATGGACCATGGTTGGCCAGTAGGGTCCTGGTTTAACCATCACTAGTGCTCTAGTGGTGGCCATGGGTATTTAAGTTCCACTTATGGTGGGCCCAGGTGAGTTTTCCCCTCAAGGTCTCAAGTTCGAGTCTTGGTGATAGGGGTTTCTCATTGAGGGGTTTAAATTGGGGATCTATTGTGCGAGGGGGCTCTCTAGCGCGGACCCGGTTAAGACAACGTATGCTAGACCTCCCGACATTCGCGAATAATTCACACCTTTCAAAAAAAAAAATACATACACTATATACTTTCAATTATTGGTTGTTTAAATTACAATTCGTATGTCGGTTAGTTAGTGTGGTGTTAGTGGGTCCAGTGAGTTTTCCTGTAACCGGCTCCCACTATAAAACAAAAGAAAAACCATTACATTTGTTGCAACTCAGAGGGACCGAGTAATTATGGGTAACTGTGCCAACATATTACAATAGGATTTAATGACTTGATTTGTAAGAAGAGAAACAGGTTTTGAACCTTGGTGGTCCATGTTTATGTGGTTGGGAACATTAGCAGGTGGTCCTTTGAACTTTTGTCTTGGAATGTACAAATTTTGAAACTCCTCTGTGTTGACTGGCCACTTTATCAAACCAATCAACTTGCATTTAACATTAAAAAAGGGATGTCTTTCCAATAATCATGATGGTCCAAGACTCTGGTGTTGCATAAAGTGTAAATACCAAATGGATAACTACCAATAGGTGGTGGTCCATTGGTAATAGCAAAGCCTTTAAACACTTTGAAAGAGGGGAGGTCTTGGGTTGAAATATCACATACAACAATAAATGTATTCCTCAACTAGTTTAGAACCCCGTGTATTACACGGGTTTAATAAATGTAATTTTATATACTAAATAAAAAACAATATATTTTTATAAACCTTATTTATTACATGTGTTGAGTAAATATAATTTTATACATTAAATAATAAAAAAAATATCTTTAAGAACCTTGTGTATTGTGCGGGTTGAATAAATGTAATTTTATATAACAAACAATAAAAAAATATATTTAAAAAAAACATATGTATTCACGGGTGAAAGAAATGTAAATTTATATGCTAAATAATAAAAAAAAATTATTTAAAAACAACTCCGTGTATTATATGGGTTGAATAAATTTATTTTTATATAGTAAATAATAAAAAATGTTATCTATTTAAAAACCATGTGTATTACACGGGTTTATCTATTGTTAAAAAGCATATTTCTAAATCAAAATGGATTTTTTATTATTTTTTAAATTAGGTTAATACTATTTTAAATTTTTGGTTTGATTAATAAGTTTTTTAATATAATTTCTCATAGTTAACAATAATAACATTAAAAATAAATAATATGCATGTTTATCAACTCTTAAGTGAAACAATGATTTTTAGTTTAGATTAGACTTTATGATTTGAAGTTTTAGTTTAGATAAGATTTTACTATTTTAAGTTAAGTTTATGCCAATGATTTAGAGTTGATAAGATTTATATTAATTTAATTAATATTTAATAATTTAAATTAAATAATAATTATCTACAATTAAGGATGGTCTAGAATAATGAGAAGTGTCCATTTGTTGGTTTCTTTTATTATATGTATAGATTTATATTTAGACAAATAAATATGAGTCTTGGGATCTTGATCGAATAAGACGTACACATTCACTTACATTACATGATTGGCATGACGAGAAGGACTACGCGTCAAGAGACTTTGGAGATATTCATACAGTTTTGCTAGACTTCCGGTTTGCCACATGTGTAATGTTAAAATCATCACCTACAATATCAACGACGGTAAAAATCAATTACTATGAAAAACTTACTTAAACCCCGCTGCGAAGTATGGATAATGCTACTAGTTTTAATATTAAAAGAAGAATTTTACATCAGCGGAAACGGAAAGGAGTGAGACTTCAGCAAGTGATTATTATAATATAAGATTAGAAGTAGTCTTGTTTTCAAGAATACTATGTACCAAAAAGAATTTCATAAAAGAATACCGTTAATTGCAAACTTATTTATGTATCAAAAAGGATTCCATAAAAGAATACCGTTAATTGAAACTTATTTATCTATTCTAACACCTAACAAGAAGGATAATTCATCCAAACTCATATCAATAATCCAAATTTAAGTTCGAATGGTACGTTTTTCTTGTCTTATCTACTTGTTTTGACGAAAACATATGATAATTTTATATAAAAAAATATGGTACAAGCACATTTCGAAAATAGATATTAAGCGTGAGAGGAACTATTGAATCATTATAGCTAAATAAGATACCAAGTTCTTTTGCTTAAAAGCGTAAAATTTTGATTTTCCAATATAATAACATAATTCTTAAAAAATAAAACAATCTGGTCCTATGGTCTAGTGGTTAGGACATTGGACTCTGAATCCAGTAACCCGAGTTCAAATCTCGGTAGGACCTGTTTTTTAAACATATATTTTTTTGTTATTTTTGTAATTTCGATTCTGTAAGAACTGAAGAAACTGGGGCACAGGGCCGAATCCCCGATTCAGTTTTTCATTTATTTAATCCATTTTTTTTTAAACGGCAAAGGTTACATTACTCCTGTTCCTACACTTACATTAATAAATACTAATTATATCTTATGCCAGGATTTGAAGCCTGTTACATTAATAAGTTATTTCTGTCAATTGAGGAGTTCATCCTGATTCCAATCACTGTTTGAATATTTTCCGTTGCACACAAGTGTTCGACAATATTTTCATTTATCTGATAGTCCTAGAATAAAGATTTTTGATAGATCTGGCTTGGTTATTGGAAGAAGTCAATCATCATTGTACTTTTGGCTAAAGGCAAACATGTTTTCATCAATGGGTGCTTAATTCGTTATGTTTTGATTAAAGAAATTGTATAACGTCAGTGGCGGAGCTAACCCATTAATTTAGGGGTATCCCAAAAAGAATTTTTTTTACTGTGCAATCGTACAATAATAAACAAAAAACGATAATAAAAAAAATTGTTTTGGGACTTGGGCTATGTTTATCAAGATTAGGATCAAATACAAAGGCTACTTAAAATAAGAAGTGTACAAAGGAGTATTGAAGCGAAGGTTTTTTAAGGTCAATTGTAGCGAAGGTTTTTTAAGGTCAATTAAAGCGAATGTTTTTAAGGTGGAAAGTAGTTTAGAGTGGGATTGAGTTCAATTGGCAAACTATTGAAGCGAAGGTTTTTAAGATCAAGAGTTTGAGTCTCGCTGAAGACAAATTTAATATAACTTAAGCCATTAGAAAAAATAAAACAGGAAAGTAGGTTGTCAAATTTTTATATTTATTTCAAAATTTCTCTTGCTCACAAATCTACAATTCAATTTTCTTTCTTTTGATTGGTCTACAACTCAACACCATCCCCCACTCTCCCTCTTATCTCTTAGTCCGTCTTTAGTGGGGTTTGGTATAACGCCACCTCCACCTATAACACCCTATATCGCTGACGAACACCGCTACAGGGGGCGCTATAGGCTGGTTCTTCCCCTCCTCCGTGAAAATTTTCACGGAAGTCATACCTTCCACCATTTGTTTTTCTCTCACACACATATATATACATACATATATATGTATAATTCAAGGGGTATAACCACACTACACACTCAAGTTATATAACCCTTCATAACCCCTTTTTCTTACACAATCGCCACTTGTCACATAACCCTTCATTATGAGGCTCCATGGGGTCTTATGACTACACATGACCTTATCTTTGTCGCTTCTTAGATCACAATATTTTCTCTTTTACCCCCTTTTTCTGTTCTTCTCTTTCTATATCACAATAGTTTTTCTTTTTTACCCCACGTTTTCTCTTTTTTCTCTTTCAATATGTCTACATATTCACACACCCAAGTGCCTATTCACACACCCTCGTATATACCTCGTATAGGCCTATACGGGGGCGTATAACCTTTTTCAATTTCCAAGCGAATCTCTGATTATGCGATATCATGTCATGTATGCCTCGTATAGGCCTATACGAGGCGTATAGGCAAAAAAGACCATTTTACCTCTGGTTTGGGATACAGTTCCAAACCAAGGATAAAATGGTCTTTTTTGCCCTTCGTATATGCCTCATATAGGTCTGTACTAGACGTATATAAGTTTTTTGTACAGAAGCTTTCATATAATAAATCTACAACAAAATTAACAAAGATAAAGAACAAAATATGCATTTTCAATATATCTAAGGGAGAAAAAATTTATTATTTTATCTAAAAGTTATTTTATTCAGATATAACTTTTTAGAGTTTTTTAGCTCTCTTTATACTTTACCCGTTTGATATGCGCTGCTATACATAAAACATAATTTGAATCACCCATTCATAACGGTTAAAACTGACACCTCTAAAGTAGCATACATCTTCTGAATCATTTTCAAGCTCTTATCAAATCCTAAATCAAAATTAAATTTGGTAACAAGTCTATGATCACATACATGTTACCAAAAAGAAAAAGAAAAGTAAATATACAAACGCCATCACATTTTCAGAAATCGCGAAAACTCATTTTGGGGTCTTGTTTCCTACCGCCCCGTCCCCGCCCTCTACCTCTGCCTCTCCCCCGCCCTCTTCCTCTCCCTCCACCGCGTCTAAAAAACGACTTCCCGTGCTTCATTTCCACTAGCGAATGTAACAACTCATCACAAAGAATACATCCAACGTGTAACGTAGCTCCATCTTTCAACGGTGTTGTTTTCTTATTAAAGTCCACCTCTATTATCGTCGAGTCACATTCAGGGCATCTTTCTTTCGTTGTGCTAATCCTATGAGCACCTTCCGGAAGCAAAACAAGACAATTGCACATGTTGCAGTAAAGTCTCCATTTCGGTGCACTGACCGGGTCAAGAACGAGGGTCCCGTCACACTCCGGGCAGGCACACACGCCTTGGGATATTAACGAGTGGCGGCACGTAGGGTGCGGGCAGAGGAAACAAGGCATGCCGACTCCTTTACCTAACTTGACTGAACCACCGGCGGTTTTGGGGGCACCGAATAATGTGTCGATGCCTTCGAACGGAGGGTTGTTGTAACAATAAGGGCAAAGTGGGAATGACTTGCCGTCGGGTCCCGCCATGGAAAACAGTAAGAGTTCAAAGTTGTCTAGTGGACAGGTGAGTTCTTTGTACAGCTGTCAAATGAGAACAAATGGAAAGTAATACAAATTCAAATTAGTATTGCATAGTTAAAGTGTTCATGGTCTAGTTCGGCTGATTTTGACGAAATTCTAGGTCAAACCATTAACTGTGTTTCTTGAAAATGGCAAACCAAACCTGGTGGTTTTGCAGTTTGAATGGACCAACCAAACCACATAAATCTCAAACCGGCTGACTTGCTTCGGTTTGGACAGTTCGATCGATTTCAATTGTTTATAGGCTGCAAACGAATCGAGCGTTCAGCGAACAGCTCGTAAACTATTCGGCAGGAAGTTCCTTTGTGTTTGTTCATTTAATAAATCAACGAACACGAACAAGAAATTTTGTTCGTTTAGTTAAATGAACGAACATGAACAGAGGTCGTGTTCGTTCATTGATGTTCATGAACGTTCGGTAACGTGTTCGTTTGTGTTCGATAGGTTGTTAGTGCATTTAATTTTTATATTTTATTTAAATACTTCAAAATTATGACAAAGAAAATATTTAACAGTTCGGTAACGCTTGTTTGTGTTCGTTTGTTTTCATTTGTGTTCATGAACGTTCGTTTGCGTTCGGTACCTAACTTAATGAACATGAACACGTCCATTTCCTTAACGAACGGACACAAACATAAAATCTCATTCAGTAAGTGTTCATGAACAGTTCGTGAACACGTATATTTCCTTAACAAATGAACACGAACCAGGCCTTGTTCGTGTTTGTCCGGTTCGTTTGCAGCCCTAATTGTTTATGAAAAAAGGAAAAAGGAGAAAATTCAACAATTTTTGCTTCACCTTAATAGTCCCCTTTTGAGGAACATAATAGACTTCTTCACACGTATTACAATACAGCCGTGACGGAAGCATAGATATGTACTTCATATATCGCAAACATTTTCCACATTTACTAAGCGAACGTCCCGTATCTGAAAGTGGAGAAAATTGCGCTTCAAACAAAGCATCCATATTTTCGATCTGCATAAGGGCCCACCACAGCAGAATATTTCCATTTAAATAAAATTGCAGGAAATTCAAAATAGATATTGTAGCGCGTGAATTATTTACCTGCTTAATAAAGTAATTGAATTTCTGTTTGAACTGTTCGAGCACATGTTGCACGACAAGTGAATGATCTGCTAAACCTTTAGAAACCAGAGTGATTTGATGCTCTATGAAACTACGTATGTCGGGCAAACAAAGATCCGGATCTATACACTGATAGCCTCGTATAAGGCTAACACCCAAAACCGTCGGAACCAACCTTCTTCCAGCCTCTACCTGTTTAACAGAAGATGAGACAACATTAATTCCATATACAAAAATAGGTAATGCGTATATGTGTAGGGTGTTTATATATGTACCTTTACATAGTTGCGTTCACTTATGTTGTTGATGTGCACAGGAATCGAGGCATCGGTTCCTATTCCATGCTTTTCCATTAGTGATATCAGCTCACTCTCGGACAGGTAATCTGGAGGAGCGGTTTTACCCTGGAAAGTTCCGCGACGGTTACAAAATAGCAAACACAGGATATTCGATATAGAGCTGGAAAAATGGGCGGGTCATTTAAGTTGGGTGATGGGTTGTGGTCTAAAGGATTATTTTGAGTAAAATGCCATTTGTGTCCCTGAGGTTTGGCCAGTTTTGCGCATGGTTGTAAAAATCCCGATTAGTCTCCGATTAATCGCTAATCGGAGGTTCACCGATTAATAGCTAGGCAGTCAATGGCGGTCCTATTTTGGCCAGACGTCAGCCAAATTTTGACCAAACCTTATAAATTCCTTCCAATTACTTAAAAAAATGGGTCAATGAGGGGCTAAAACATGCTACTTTAAAAAACTACATATAAAAATGTGTGTGTATATATGTAACTAAAAATTACATATAAAAATCTCAATCCGATTAATTTCGATTAATCCCCATTAATCGGTAGTCGGTACCTCACCGCCCGACTAGCGATTCTTACAACACTAGTTTTGCGACTTTCGTCCAATGGTTTGTTTTTTCGCGTCTGAGTCCAAAAGGTTTGAAATCTTTGCCAGTTTCATCCAGTTCGTTAACTCCATCCATATTTCTCCGTTAAGCCAGGGGTATTTTCGGCTTTTTTGTTAACTTAAAGGGCAATTCGGTCTTTTGAATATTTGTACATTATGCTAAATGCTTGAACATAAAGTGAAAAAGACCGAATTACCCTTTAAGTTAACAGAAAAGACGGAAACACCTCTGACTTAACGGAGAAAAATGCATGGAATTAACGAACCGGATGAAAATGGCAAGATTTCAAACCTTTTGGATCCAGATGCGGAAAAACAAACCTTTGGACGAAAGTAGCAAAACTGGCCAAACCTCATGAACGAAATGGCATTTTACTTGATTATTTTTTAATAGGATCGAGTTGGGTAAAATGTATAAACATTAATAAATACCAAAACCGTACCTCATATAACTCGACCTTTAAAATCTGTATTTTCTCCCCTTCTGTAAACTGAGGTAGATTTTTCTCGGTCACTGCCAACCATGGCATTATTGCTGTAAATCCTTTCACGGTGACACGCTGTCCAACACAATGGAAGAATTCTCCGCCCACAGAAAAATCAATTTTTGTCCTGTCAACAATTACCGTCGGTTATGGAACAATAAATTCATCACAAAAAATAAACCAGTACATAACAACTCTAACTTCACTGTAAATGGGATTTTGTTTAGTTAAAGTAAATATGCCATATTCCTTGTACTAAAAAGAACAAGTAAAGTTAAATTTAGAGAGGAGGAACACAAGTACTTGGTCCCAATATTAGAGTGAGAGAGACATGAACAAATATTTTGCTTATAAGACTAGAAGGGATGTTGTAGAGTGCTTTAAAAGAGAGTATATACATATGCATCTATAAATGTAGACTGTGAGCTTTTCAAGAGAAGAGTTAATAATGAGGAAATAATGTATCTAGTAAATTATTCAGTTCGTGTTATCAAGATTATTCAGTTCGTGTTATCAAGATTATTCAGTTCTTGTTATCAAGATTATTCAGTTCGTATTATCAAGATTATTCAAGTTTGTAATATTCCACTTTTCTCAGTTTCTTCTCTGATTTAATTTACAATTATGTATTTCTGATTAATGAGATATGAATTTTGTTGTAACAAAATATAGAAAATGGCTGATGCTGGACCCTCATCTTCAAAGCGAACTTCAATTGATGAAGATAGTGAAGAAGACCAAGTGTAGGAGGCTAAAGCGTATGTAATTAAGTTGATGACACATCTGATGGTTTTGATTATTGATGAAGATGATAATTTTGATGATTGATGAAGATCTTTTGGCTTTCAGATTTTACTCTTTATTACTTTAGTGAACTTTTTGTTTTTGAGTTTGAACATTTTAGTTTTAAGTATTTTGTTATCTGAAATTTTTTAAGTGCTAGCATGAGCATTATTGTTTTGGTTTTGAGTACTTTATTCCCTTAATGAACTTTTTAATTTTTTTTATTTAAGTGCGCTTTTTTTTCTTGGGCCCACGCTTTTTTTGCGCCTATCGCCTAGGCCCTAACCGGAGCCAATGCGCCTTGAGTGCGCTTCGCGCCTTTGATAACCATGGGACTACAACTCTCCGAAGAGAAAAAAGGTTGATTTAGATTGAGTACGTATACTTTAGAGGTAATCTGTGTTTAGATGAGTTTTAACATTACAAAAGAAACATGTCATACAGGAAATGCGAGTGCAGAATGAGAAATGTATATACTGCTGTGTGAGAGTTTAGGATGAACATGTTGAAATCCCATTCTGATCTTGTTATACACGGTTAAACGTGTTAAAACAACAATATTCTAAATTTTAGCTAATTAGATGTTCGGGATCCATCTAAAAAGTGTGATTGTATGAACAGGAAAGCTAAATAAATGTTCTTGTATTTCCTGAAGAAATTTTGACAGAGTTTCTTTACAATCTGAAATCTAGAGACATGTGTGACAAAGTTATTAACATCCTAGCCGTATGAGTCATATTTATACACATATGACTCCTACGTTGAACATAGATCAATGCATGACTCATGCGGTTGACACCATCCACGCATGACTCATACGCACCCACCACATACATACGTTGACACACGTCAAACGCAAGACTCTTGCGTTTGACTTACAAGACTTGTCAAAAACTAACAAAAACTCTGCCTAAATTAAAACAAAGACACTTACACGATACAAGACACAGCTATGGACATTATGCTCTAAGAAATGTACTCATTAATATGTGTGAAGTTTTCAATAGAAAGTATGCATATAGTTATAGAAAGAGAATAAGTTCTATAAGAACTAGTTAGCAGAAATTAAAACAACGTTGCTTGTCGAAGAAAGAACAGAAACAATGTTGATTAAACAAACTAAAACCATCCTCAAATTTCATTACAAGTTTATTCTATATTTATTGTGGTTGCAAATGAATATGAGTTGACAACTAAAACTTAAAGTTGAGTATGAATGGGTTAGTTGATCTTTTCCTTTGAGTTAACTTAGGTAACAATACAAAGCAATCTACGTAACATTTTAACAGAATGTGAATTTTTCATCTGCATCTCACACTAGTAAGAATAATCTACTGTGAAGGATCCCTTACCTTACATATTTGCAGTCAGGAGAGAGAGTACCAAGAAAATGCTGACAGACATACTGATAAAGTTTCCAAGCATCACCACCCAACATATCTTCATTAGCCGAACGCATAGGAGTAATCGGTGGGTGGTCCCCTGCATCAGTCCCTGATTTGGGCTTATGGTAACCATTGTTGAGCAGCGTCTGCACATAACCGCCCCAAACGGGATTACTCGCCAATGTGGCAAGAGTTCCTTTAAAGTCAAACGATGAAGGGTACGCTGTACTTTCCGTCCGAGGATAGCTGTAACATCATACAAAGGGAGGCAGACATAAAAAGGGTAAAATAATGTGAAATATTAAAAGATGATAGGATAACATGACTTTTTATTCAACCATGTGTGAAATTATTAACATGTGGAAAGAGTACCTGATAAAGCCTTGGGTATACAGACGCTCGGCCAATTGCATGGCCAAGTGAGGTCCAAACCCGAGAGCACTCGATGCGACCTAGTTTGGGAAAAAGTAAACAAACAATTATCATGCAATAACTACAGATCAATAACTACAAAATTGGATCTAAAAAGAAAAGTAAAATGCCATTTTCGTCCCTGAGGTTTGGCCAGTTTTGCGACTTTCGTCTAAAGGTTTGTTTTTCTGCATCCGGATCTAAAAGTTTTAAAATCTTGCCATTTTCATCCGGCTCGTTAACTTCATCCATTTTTCTCCATTAAGTCAGGGGTATTTTCGTCTTTTTTGTTAACTTAAAGGGCAATTCGGTCTTTTGAATACTTTTACATTATGCTAAATGCTTGTACATAAAGTGAAAAGGACCGAATTACCCTTTAAGTTAACAAAAAAGATGAAAACACCCCTGACTTAAGGAAGAAAAATGGATGGAGTTATTAAGCTGGATGAAAATGGCAAGATTTCGAACCTTTTGGATCCAGATGCAGAAAAACAGACTTTTGGACAAAAGTCGCAAAACTGGCCAAACCTCAGGGACGAAAACGGCATTTTACTGTCAAAAGAATATTAAAGACAAAAGCAAGCATGAAAAGTGTGTTTATCTACAAGGGCCATGCAAAGGATAATATGAATCAACAATTTTAGGTGATAATAAGGTGTTCTGTTCCTGACCTTCAAAAGGTTGACTGTATTAAGACCAGAAGGGCGACCTTTGCTATCTTGCTTTTCTGAAATACCAGTAACTTTCACAACTCCATCTTCAGTTATTAACTTCTGAAACATCTCTGCAATCTGTTGGCATTGTAAAAGTCATCAGCAGTTCAGCACAGATATAACTTAAATGAAATGAAGCTCAAAGCAATGAGAGACTCACATCATGATCAAACAACCTATTACGATCCCATTCCAGCTTTAGTTCAAAACCATTCTTTATTATGTAAGGAAACACGACCCAGAATTTTTCTGGCTTGAAAGTACTAATTTGAAGGTAGCGTTGCACACAAAATCCAAGGGTAGGAGTTTGACATGGGCCATATCTGAGAAAAGTAGACAGTAAAGATATTATCGGGTTTACGTTTATATTGTACAGGAAGGATTTCAAGTATTTCTCACTTCAAACGAAGTTTGATGACAATATGACGTGGAAATGAATAACACGAAAAATCAAGTACGAGATACGATTTAGATAAAACTAGATTGTATGCTTAGTAATACATGCACATGCACACCCAAGGGCCAAGACTATGGTATAAAACTAGAAACGGCAAAATATGTGGGTTGGTAGGTTGGGTAATGGGTCAAAACATGTAATTGTCTATGCAGTTAATATCGGTGATATATCAGTTATTGGTCCCCATGTAAAATATCAGTGTCAAACATCGGTCAGAATATCGGTGCCAATATTATCGGCGATATCGACCAATATATGACCGATTTTCTTCTTAGTTTCACCATTCGTCTTTCTTCTTATTGCTATTTGCTGCTATTAGTGTTTTAAGTCTTAATTGTTGGTGTTTTAAGTCTTAATTAGTTCCTACTTGCTACAATTGTTCGTGTTTTGCAAGTTGAGAAAGGTTAATTTGTTAATGGTAGGAGAGCATACTAAATTGTTTGTGTTAATTGCTATATATATAAATTCTGCATGATATTAAAATCACCGACATCCCACTGCGATAACCTATATCTCAAATATCAGTCCTCAACCGATATCCGATTTTTACCGCATATTGCATGGCGGGTAACTATAGGTAACTTTTGTATGGTTTGAAAGGGGTCGGGTGAGATTTTCCCAAAACCCTTTTTTGCCCTGAAATTTTAAAAGTTTTAGATACAATTAGTCAATTACTATGTCAGATATGATTAGATGAATTATGTTATTCAATAACAATCCATTTTTTTAATACCATGGTTTCAGAGGTTTTATACAGAAAAAATCAATCGGGTTGACATTCCAATTTTATTTAAATCATTGGACGCGTTAAAAACAGACAATAGCCCTAGTTAAACTGTTCATAAGTAAATGAGTCAATATTACCACCGCTAGATAAAACTAAAAGGATGAGTTATAACAAGGAACATACGAGATAACTCTAGAATCGAGATTTCCATATTTTCCTTGAAAGTAAGTAGTTTGAAACCGCGTAAACGCAACTCCAACTTTCAAATCTATTTCCTGGCGAGCATCTACAGCCAACGCCTCATCTTTGTTGGGCTGAACAAGGTTTTTCATAGCTTGGGTAATGTCTTTCTCAGTCACAGAAGAAAACCGTGCACGATGTATTCTTCTACCATCATGGGGTTTAAATCCCGTGCACTCGATGACTGTATTCAAGAAAAATGCAAAATGAGAAAATCAGAAAACAAGAATAAAAGGCGTACGTGCAGATTTGCAGTCATACGAAATGAATACCTTCAAAGCATATGTTCTCTCCTTCACGATCACAGTCCAGCCACAGTACCAGATCGTCACATCCACGTGCCTCTCGGTTTAGATGTTGGCGAATATGAGCCTTGTTACGGTAAATTTAGCCAAAATAATAAGGTTTTGGTAAGTAAGGTGGTCAAATATAAACAGAAATATAACCAATATTCAGTAATGTGACAGTACCTTTGGATTTGATTCTGACTTGACGACTGGAGCTTGAAAAAGACTAAGAGGATCCGTAGCGGCCCAATCTTGATACGTTGGTGGAAAATCTACACTAGATTTGCACAAAAAAAACTATTGATATTTAAATATTTGATTAATAAAATATTCTATGGTGCTTTGAAGTTTGAATGAAAGGAAACCTGAAAACATGACCAATCACTGACGTCACTTTATATTGCACGCGATATCCTAGAAATGCGCCATCAAATTCATGAACCTCAGTACTACCCCTTCGTGATGACATCTGTAAAATCAGTGTTGTAAATCTCAGAAAAAAGGTTAATGAGAAATAAAGCATAGAGATATAAGGTAATTAGTGAGCAACTCCAAAGCTCCTTTTTGAGAGTAATACATTCATAATATCAGATATGAGCTGATCCAATGAAAGAAAACTGACACTTCGGTAATGAGAGTACGATGTGTAAAAATAACTCAATGTACCAAACTCACTATTGCAGTAATACATCATATATCCTGAATATCTAAAACTTCGTGGAAGTGAATATTAATTGTGGGATGATTAAAAATACCAAAAATGCCGCTTCTTAATTCTCAACTCAATGCTTTCAAACTAAAGAAAGAAAAAAAACTACCGACTAGTGTAGTAGCCTAGTAGTCTTTCCCAACATCACTTAAAATACAAACAAAAATGGTTATTCTTATTTCTCTATTGTGTTAATCCAAGCGAACACACTTAAAATGTTTACTAACCTATGACTGGCCATCATAATGCATGAAAACAAATAGAAATTAGCTCAATGTTTTCAGATGAGAAAAGAAGCAAAAGCAGAGTAGGGTCATAGTCTAGTAGTATTTTGCAATGGAATTACTAAAACTTGTCAAGGTGAAAAACACCAAACTGTTGTACAGAACATGGTCAGTGATTTGCTTCATGCATCGTCTAGTCATCAACTTCATTTTCTAATCAAGGTTTCAAATGCAATTCACCAAGCATAACTAGAATAACCAAATATACTTTTTATATATAAAAGATTAGCCAAAGCCATTAAGAATATACGTTGGATGTAGTAACCCCCCCTCTCCTTTTGAATCAAAGTGAAATATGACATTAGCGTATGGTATCTCCCTTGTAATATAAACAAAAACGCAATAACAGCCAAATCAAATTGCATGGTTTGTTAAGACATAAAGATTTAGTGCATCTATATAGACGATATGAAACAAAACGAGGGACGAACTACAACTGAATAATGCATTTGTAGTACCTAGCGCTCGCTCTCAATGTAATACACACGACGATTATGTAGCCAGCTCGGTTTCTCTCACCCACTGACCAGTGCTTCTAATTATCTTTTATGCACTATGTGCAAGTGCATTATACAGCTCTCAACATACTATTGTTACACGGCCCTATGGTGCTTAGACATCCCATCAAATGAATGAATCCCAAACAAACTGAATCTCCTTAGATGTGTATCAACATACCTTTGTCTAATTTTACCTATATAATACATCTTAATATCAACTATTATCAACAGATTCAAACGGAGTATAACCAATGAAAGTAGTGAAAACACTATGAATTGCAATCGATAACATATCATATCATAAAAAGTTCATCAATATCAAGTTAAAATCTATAAAAAATCACTAGAGCGATTAAAAACGAGAGAAAATGAGATAGAAGGATTTACTCGACCACCAGAGAGTGCTGTAGCAATTGAAAGAGCGATGCTTGGCTTCTCCGCAACCTAATCAAAGTCAGTAGTAACAACTGGATGAAAATTGAGAGTTGAAAACCCTAAAAAAGAGCAAGGAATGTTATTAATCTCACCATGAGTACTTTGGTCGCCATTGTTAACCTGCTGCTGAATCAAACAGACGCTATAAGAACTTCCCTTTCTTGTAATTCCCGACCCGACCCGACCGGATCCGGCTCAGTTTTTTCGAATCTGGATCGGCTGTTTGGGCTATGTGATTACTAAATGGGTTAGTAATGGGCCTATACAAAGGTTATAACCTTTACAAGTCGATCAAAAATAATACGACTCTAGTCTAGTTAGAGATAGAGGTGCACATTTTGGGTTTTTTCCATACCTGATTTCTGTTATGGAATCGGGTTTGGGTATGGTCAACAAAGTCAAAAATTGGGTATTACAATACCCGGGTCGGGTTTGAAACTTGGTTTTGGAGAGAAAGTGATCGGGTATGGTCAGGTATACGGAACCGGGTTGGGAATACTCGGGTTTTCTAATACCTGGTTTTAGGTTTTTTTCGGGTAGGGTGTAATATCCGGTTGTTGTGTGCACCTCAATAGACTTGTAATATGTTAACCATATATACATGATATATGAAATGGGATTCTGCCATTTGGGGCTTGAGATTTAGATGATTGAGAAATATCTTTATTTTGTGTATCTATATATGCGACTTTCTTTTTCGAACTTACCTTAACTCTAGTTCAAATTCCGAAATATATGATCTTGTTTAATTTAATAACTGTATAGTAGATTACATATGTCAATTCTCTATCTCTCTCACTCGTCAACTTTAGAAAATAATTGTATAGAAAATATATGAAGCTCAAAAATCATTATATTAACTAACTAAATTAATACATTTATCGTCTTTTGATCCCATCCAAATGACACAATATATATGTGAATGCAAAATTGTCATACTAGAAAGCAATAAAAAAAAAGAAGAGAAAATGAATTAAGGAGAGAAAAGAAAATGAGTATAAATGAAAATTTTGATTACCTACCGGGAAATCAAAGGAAAACTAAGGATTTTATGTATTATATACATTGTTCTTCCAAATCTCTCCAAGTTGGAAGGATTAAAAATGAAGGAAAAAGACACAAGTTTTCCTTCCATTTTCTTCTTAAAAAAACTCAAGAAAACGCGACTTTTTTTTGACATCCTTCCAAATCATTTCTTTTCCTTCGTTAAATGAAACTCATTGGATGATGCTTTGTTAAACCATCTAATAAAATGATTAAGCGATCTAAAAGTGACTCATTGGATGTATGTGAATGGTTCAAAAATTATTATATTGGCATTTTTAAGGCTTTACAAAGCCCTAAATGGTATGTTTTTTTTTTCTTTCCAAAACAACATATGATGCCACGCAGCTGAGTGTTTAGATTGTATGATGAATTGATCTGCATTCGCCGAATGGAATCAGTAAGGTTGTTTTTATGGGATATTAAATTTGAAGATGATGATTGAGTTTAGATGGTATTAACTGAGCTGAGTTTGCATTTTTTAATAGTATTGAATGATGGTATTGAATGAGAGTGTGAGGATCAAATAGGAAGTTTATTTTGGCTAGGAAGGATATGAATCAATATGATTAGGACATGTGGCAAATTTTAAAATAAAGAGGAAGGGAATTTTAGTCAATCTTATCCTTTTCTTCTTCCCAGTAAGATCAAAACCCACCATTTTCAAAACTCACCATCTTCAACCATTTCTTCACTTTCTATCTCAATAATCACTACATTATATTGCGATTTTTGTCACCAATCAATGATTCAAACACTCGATCAACGTGTTCTTTAGCTTTTTTTGAAGAAAACCCAGTGTAATTTCATTCAAAATCTCGTTTTTCCCGTGATTTTGAAGAAAATCACTCGAATTTTTTTTTTCGATTAAATTGCTTTAATAAAAATGCATCAGAAAATTTAATTTTCCAGAAATTGGCTTATTTTGAAGTCAGTAATTCGTAGACAATTCAGACAATTTTTGATTTGCTACTCTCTGGTTCAGACAGTTCACAGACAGTTTTATGTGTCCATTGCATTTTAGAAATAAGAGAGTTTTATGTGTTTTCTGGTCATTTCGTTTTAGAAAAAAACACATTTTTAAGTGTTTTTAGTCATTGCGTTTTAGGTAAAACACATTTTTGAAGTGTTTTTAGTCATTGCGTTTTAGGTAAAACACATTTTTAGGTGTTTTCAGTCCATTGTGTTTTAGAGAGAACACTTTCTTTTGTTTTTTTAGGCCATTGTGTTTTAGAAATGAGACATTTTTAAGTGTTTTCTGGCCGTTGCGTTTTATAAATAAGACATTTCTTGGTATTTTTTGGTGCATTGCGTTTTAGGTAAAACACATTTTTATGTGTTTTCAGTCTATTGCGTTTTAGAAAACAGATATTTTAAGTGTTTTCTGGCCATTGCGTTTTAGAAATAAGACATTTGTTTGTGTTTTTGGTGCATTGTGTTTTAGGTAAAACACATTTTTATGTGTTTTCAGTCCATTGCGTTTTAGAAAGTACACTTTCTTTTGTGTTTTTAGGCTATTGCGTTTTAGAAATAAGACATTTATTTGTGTTTTCTGGCCATTACGTTATACAAATAAGACATTTCTTTGTGTTTTTTGTGCATTGCGTTTTACAAAAATGTCATTTTTTAGGTTTTTTTTTCATTGCGTTTTACGCAACTGGGTTTTTTCTATTGCGTTTTACGCAACTGAGTTTTCGAAATTTTTTTTTGAAAATATGGCAATAGTATACTCATTTTAAAGATAAAAAACGCTCGTTTTTTTGGTGCAATTTTTATAAAAAAATAATGTCGTATGAAAGAGTTATTAACGTTTAAAAAATGGGGGGGGGGAATTGGAGGAGAGAGAAACTATTGTCTTGAATTGACTAGAATGCCCTTAAACAAACTCACACGCCTCTTTTTTTTCCTTCATTTTCACTTATTTAATCTTAGCCCTTGATTAAATAAATGGATGATCAAGATTACTTCCTAGGCTTCCTACCCAAATAAACCTCCTATTATATCCTAACCCTTGAATGAGAAACCCAAAGCAAGGATTTCAGTTGCACACTTGCACCCATAGACCTGGACCAATTTCACCGTCTGAATCCCCTGAGGTATGTTCACTCCAAACAGAAACAAATAAATGTAAAACATACATGACAGATTTAGGGGAAATATTATTAATTCATATCAGAGGTGTCATAGGTCTTTCTATGTTCATCTTTTATAAATATAATGTGTAAATAGTGAATAGATGAACAATTTTATTGCAATAGGTCTTTGAATAAATGACTAGGATATGCGTCGTAAATAAATTTTAGGCGATTTTCAACCTGTTTGACATGCTCACTTTTTGGCTAAACTTTTAGACTTGATCCATTTGAGATAAACACGACCTTAATGACCCATTTGTAACCAATTACATAAACAATTTTCTTCATCTTTTGTCTGATCAGGACTAGATACCCAAAAAATCGCAACAATTGAACAACAGAAACAGTCTAATTGGTTATTTTTTGTCTGATCAGGATCTCATTTTTTGCCATGACATTTTTGGACCCCTCAAGAATAAATCTCAATACATGGCTCTTAAATTGCATAACTCAATTAGCTACTCTATTATACTTGATTATTTAGATCTAATTTGCGTAAGAGCCTTATATAATTTATATATGGCACCTTGAAATCGATTTACTTAAAAAAAGTCACCTTATATAATTTATACTTTAAACTTTAAAGGTTGTTTTATGGCCTAAAAATAGTGAATAGTGAGTAACTTTCCGTTGAAGGGTCGGAGGTGCTCTGGCAGTGGAGGCGGTGCTGGCGCGGAGGTTTACGGGGTCCAGTACTCCGGAACGATACCTTGTATTTTTTAATGGTATGTTTTCTTAATTTTTAGTTGCTTCACATATTGTTGAATGGGTTTCCGTTTAAGGTTTAGTAGTGAGATTATCGACCATATTTTTTTATACGAATCAGCTGCCTGCCAGCAGGTGAAATCAGGATGATTAAGACTTATCACTCTTTACAAGATGGAATTGAGATATCTTTGGTTTTCATTGTTTGTTTTATTTTACTTAAATGGTATCGTATTAGAGGGAAAAGATCAAATAGGAAGATTAATTTCGCTAGGAAGGATAGGAAGCAATAAGAGGATGACATGTGGCAACATTTAAAATAAAGAAAAATGGTATTTTAGTCAATCCAACCCTTTCTTCTTCCTTTTTCAAAACCCAGTAACTTCAAAACCCACCATTTTCAAAACCCACCATCTTCAACCATTTCTTCACTTTCTATCTCAATAATCACTACATTATAGTGTGATTTTCATCAAGAATCAATGATTCAAACCCCCGATCAACGTGTTCTTCAGTTTTTTTTTTGAAGAAAGCCCAGTTTAATTTCATACAAAATCTCGTTTTTTCGGGTGATTTTGAAGATAATCACTCGATTTGTTCGATTCAATCGCTGATAAGTGTTTCTATCATTTCAAATTTCGTCAATTGATGAAGAAACCGGCTTCGATCCATGTAAGAAATTCTTTAATTTCATTTTCACGATCTGGGTTTTTATTTAGTCATTGCGTTTTACGATCTTTAACGCATCAGAAAAATTAATTTTCCAGAAATTGGCTCATTTCGAAGATAGTAATTCGTAGACAATTCAGACAGTTCACAGACAATTCACAAACAGTTCAGAAACAGTTTTATGTGTCCATTGCGTTTTAGAAATAAGAGAGTTTTATGTGTTTTCTGGCTATTGCGTTTTAGAAAAAAAAACACATTTTTAAGTATCTTTAGTCATTGCGTTTTAGGTAAAACACATTTTTAGGTGTTTTCAGTCCATTGCGTTTTACAGAGAACACTTTCTTTTGTTTTTTTAGGTCATTGCGTTTTAGAAATGAGACATTTTTAAGTGTTTTCTGGCCATTGCGTTTTACAAATAAAACATTTCTTTGTGTTTTCTAGCCATTGCGTTTTACAAATAAGACATTTCTTTGTGTTTTTTGTGCATTGTGTTTTAGGTAAAACACTTTTTTATGTGTTTTCAGTCTATTGCGTTTTAGAAATAAGACATTTCTTTGTGTTTTCTGGCCATTGCATTTTACAAATAAGTCATTTCTTTGTGTTTTTGGTGCATTGCGTTTTAGAAAAATGTCATTTTTTAGGTTTTTTTTTTCATTGCGTTTTACGTAACTGGTGGTTTTTCTATTGCGTTTTACACAACTGGGTTTAATTTTTTTTTAAATATAGCAATAGTATACTCGTTTTAAAGATAAAAAAACGCTCGTTTTTTTGGTGCAATTTTTATAAAAAAAAATAATGTCGTATGAAAGAGTTATTAACGTTTAAAAAATAGGAGGGAATTGGAGGAGAGAGAAACTATTTGGCTTGGATTGACTAGAATGCCTTTGAACAAACTCACGCGCCTCTTTTCTTCTTTTCAATTTCCCTGATTTAATCTTAGCCCTTGATTAACTAAATGGATGGTCAAGATCACTTCCTAGCCTTCCTAGCCAAATTAACTTCCTATTGTATCTCCACCCTCGTATTAGATCCTACTTTTAAAACTTGCTACTGTACATCTGATGGGGCAGAATATGAGGAATGCCTACTTAAACGTCATGATCAGGTGTGTGTGTGTGTATATATATATATATATATGACTTAATTGGTTAATGATCATTGATATTACAAATTATTTAAATTATAAATTTAAGTTTTTTTATTTTATTTTTTGTGTAGATAAGGTTGAAATGATAATATGCAAAATAATATGACCACCCTCAAGCAACAACTACTTGCATTACAATAACACTAGAGATGCCATGTATGAATTCCAAGTATTTAGGTATGTGTTACTTCATGGATGTTTGAAGTTGTGTTTAACTGGCTAAACGGGTAGTCACGAAAAGAAAGAAAGGCTTTGGTAATCATGATCTCGAACAACGAGAGGCGGTGGTAAAATTCCCAGCTGTCACAAACCCGACCCCGGTGGGTCTACGGTTTCGTAGGAGATGACGAGTGAGGACGGTGGTATGTGGAAGTAACAACAACATCGGCTATAGCACCAGAGACAACGCCGATGAACCATATTTCCCCTGGTACGCTTTGATCCATTCACCGTTTCGTTCAACCTTAGGTGAGTTACTATAATCCTATATAAGTTCCTCCAATTTAATAGGTTTTGTTTTGTTTTGTTTTGAAATATGTACAGCCGCTTCAACGGAACCTGATCTCCAAACCTGATGCATCCAATATAAAGGTATTCGATTTTTCAAGGATTTTTTTTTGTTTTATTACACTGATGTTAATTATAACTATACTATTTCTCATAATAGAGGGGAACACCGGAAAGGGTTTGTTTGGAAGTGTTTGCAGGAGAATTTCCAGAGAAGATAACCTGGCAGTTCAGGTCCCGACATCAATGGCTTGAAGGTAATCTTAGAGAATTGTAGTACGTGTATGTATTGGTTTAGCAATGACTATGCGCAAAATCTCTATTGTCCGGAAAATTATAAAGCATGTATACTAGCCATGTGGTGTGGCCATAATAAAACATTTTCTTTCCATATTTATTTGACTAAGTCTTCAACCATTGATCTAAAAGGGACAATATGGTTAATTATGGCACATTATGTAACAATGAGTTTATTTTGATTAAGTCTTTAACCATTGTGCTATGATTAAGGGGTTGTTTGTTTACCTCTTAATGAGGCTCTTAATGGTTCAGACCTCTTGCTGGTTCAACACTTAGTGGTTCAGACTGTTTGTTTCGTGAGCAGATGTCTGAATGGTTCAGATATTTGCCTCTAAATGGTTAAGTATTATACAGAGTCTGAATGGTTAACCTCTAATCTGAATTGGTCAGACATTTGCCTCTGAAGGGTTAAGTATTATACTGGCTCTTAATTGTTCAGTAAGACCTCTTACTGGTTCAACACTTAATCATTCAGAAGTTACCAAACAACCCCTAAGTCTTCAACCATTGTTCTAACATAAGTCTTCAAACATAAATTAAAGTTTTGTGTTAGGATCGGAGGCTCTGATGATTGTGTTTGTTTGTGTAATTTGAACAATGAATGAATATGAACCAATGTAAAGTGCAGCGGAAATGAATAACAAACTTTGTAAACACAATCAAAGGAGAAAATAGTTTGATAAACATTTGCTTTTCATAGAGTCGAAAGATTACAATTCAAAGCAAAAGATTACATAGCAAGCTTACAAACTAAGCTCCCCCTCAGCCTGATACTACAGTGGTTGGTTGCACAAGATGAAAGGATTGAACTGAAGAGAAGAACTCTCTCAGGATGAATCAAATGTAACAGTACAGAGTACTGTTCCATTTATAGACAATCCAAACCGCTGAGGCATCTTAGCTGACGTCACCATGAAAGCGATGTCTAACAGCCTAACAACCTGTATCTTCTGTTCTTATACAAACACTGCTAAACCTAACCACTGACTATACATAAAACAGATGATATACTAAACTACTGCTCTCTCTTTATGTCAGTGCTTTCCTCAAGGTTGATCAGTCCTTGATTGGGCAGTGCTTTGTCATCAGCAGTGCTTAGTTCTCAGCAGTCTTTTGGCTTCATCAGTAGTTAGAAGAGCAGCAACAGTTGTATCCGGACAGTGGATGTAAGACCATCAGATGTTATAATCACTTTCAAGGGAGAAGACTTAGTGTAAACTGTTGCTTATTGTGAATCCACTGTCATGATCCGGTTTTGGCTTTCATTATTTGTTCCTCTGGCAGGGTTCAATCCCAACAATCTCCCCCTGGAACAGATAATGCCAAAACCCATCATTATTCTGGATCTTTATTCCTCATCAGCAGTTCTTTGACTGGTTCTTTAAATTTCAGCTCAAAATCCTGAGAACTTGTATCATCTTCATCCCGGCACAGTGTAAGCTCAAGGAGATCTTGTAGATCTTCAACACCCAGGCCTAGTGCTTGATTCCTTGATATATGCTTCACTTCACCATTGATTCTGACCAGAGTCAATACATGGGTCTTTTGATCAGAGAGCCACTTTAGTATTTTTAAACCAAATGGGTTTCTTGGGAGAGATTTATTTGTAGATGAGTTGGGAGATGTTGGCCCTGTGAAAACTTGCAGACTTTCAGATATTCGTTTGAAGGCCATTTCAATGACATTGTTTGCTGCAGCTATGTCTTCTGCAGTCTCCTTTTCTATCTGTTCCTGTCTCTTTTGTTGATCTGGCTCAATGTCTGAAACTTCTGAAGTATTTGGTGATGCAGGCTTAGTTAACACCTTCTTAAAAAGGTTTTGAAGTTTTTCTGAGCTTTCTTCTTTTAGACCCATTTTCATGATGGTTTCTGTGAAGTACTCAGCTTCCTTTTCCTTTACCTCTTCACTAGTCAGCTGTTTTCCTTCTTCTCGGTTTGACACAAGAATAGGATTTTCTGTTGACTTGAACAGTGTTTTGAGGTTTTCAATTTGTTGTTCAGGTTTCATCATTTGTTCATGTCTCTTTGAAGTGCCTGAAACAATTATCTTCCTTTTCTTCAGCCTTTCATAGGCTTCATCAGTATGCTGCTTTGACCATTTTGATATGGCATTGGCAGTGTCCACTTTTGCATCCACCAACTCCTGTTTCTTTCTTTTGTACTCAGTTGTTAGGTCATCGATGAGCTTTTTGTATTTGCTCCAATTTGGAGCATTTTTCTTCTTTCTAGGATCGTTCTTGATTCTATCAATCCTATCAGCCTCATGCTTTAAAGCCACTATTGGCCATTCTTCAAATTGGTTTTCTTCAGCAGGATAAAATTTTTCTTGCATGATGTATGCAAGAAGTTTTCTTCTCATCTCTTTTCGTTGATCTGCCTTTTCTTTGCTCAGCTCTTGTGCAAAATCTTTTATTTGTTTGACTTTTGTGAGCAGAAGTTTCAATTTTTCAGCAACGGTTTCATCACCTTGACCTTCACATTCAACCTTGGCCCTTATCTTAGCCTGTCTTGCTTTGAGCTCAAGATATTCATCCATGTCTTCTGGAACTATGAAGCCAACGAGTGAAGGAAATCTTCTGTTTGAAGGATCATCATCAGTGTAGAATTGCCTCATCTCATTTTTTATAGCTTCTAGTTCCAACGGATATTTTGCTGCATTGGGATCATATTTGTCCTCATTTGGCTGAGTAAGTTTTCTTTTTCTGGTGTAGAGCTTTGCGGATGAAGAGGATTTTGATTGTGATGTAGGAGTGATGAGAGCAGTGGTGGATGGTTGACTAACAGCTATTGAAACAACTGGTGGTTCAACCTTTGTTGTCATTACAACTACTGATGTGTCAGTAGATGTCTTCTGCTTTTGAGCAGGGGTTGAAGGTGGTGAAGTGGTTTTTGATGGTGGTGATGGTGGTGGTGACTCATCATCAGGAATGAAAACCCTTCTCCTTTTTATTGTAGGAGAGGCTGATGATGTCGTTGGTGGATCAGTGGTTTGAATGGTGGAAAGTGTCTGACAAACAGTTGTTGACACAACTGGTGTCTCAACCACTGTTGTCATTACAGCAGATGTTGTAACATCTGCTGTCTTCTGCTTTATGGCAGGAGGCAATGATGGTGATATGATTGTTGATGATGATGGTGGTAGAGCAGTGGTTGTGGTGGTGTGTGTTGATGAGATGGCAGCTGTTTGGCTACTGACAGCAGTTTTTGTAACCACTGCTGTATCAGCTGTTTGGATGGAAGTTTCAGATTTTGAATCTTTTGAGATTTTAGATGGCTGTTTTCCTTGTTCTGATTCAACATACAGACCATCTTCAATTCCCTTTTTCTTCATCTGTTTGACATTCTCCCCCTTTTTGGCATTATCTGCAAGGGGGTTATCCATAAAAAGGATAGTAGAGGGAACTTTTCCAGAAGGGCTTTGGAGATGAGCCTTGATAGCTTTGATATCTGCTTGAGTATCTTTAAATCTCGACTCCACCATGTTTGTCAGCATTTTTACATGTATTTCATGCTGCTGATCAGCCATCTGCTTTTGTTGTTCAAGTAAGGGCTGGAAAATATTCCAGAGCTCATTTGCAGCAAATGCTTGTGGTGGAGCAGGTGCTTGAGGTGGAACAACAGTGGATTGTGCTTTTTGAGCTTTCAGAATCTCTTGCACCATATCCTTTATTTCAGCAACTGAGGTTTCCAGTTTTTCAACTCTTCCCGTCAATTCCTGGTATTTTGAATCATCACCCACTTTAATGGGATCATCTGAATCCCCACCTGTAGTGGTTGTATCAATGTGTGACTTAGGAACCGAGTCCTAAAAATCACCCATTGATGCCCCTTGTTCTTGGTACTGGGGACTTCTTTCTTCAGCACTTGATAAACCTTTGATGGTACCAGTGGTTAGAACCAACTCACTGGTGGTTACCGATGGTGCTATAGAAGAAATTGCCTTCAAGGGAGTCTTATTTATGAAACAGCTGTCCAACTGAAGATCTGTTGATCCATCAGTTGTAGTTGTTGCTCCACTTGAACTACCACCGAGAGTTACTTGTAACTCAGGGGGTGTAACCTCCTCAGTTGTTGCTGGGATAGCAGGAGTAGTAGCATCAGACCCAGTCACTTGTGGGAGTATACTCTCAGTGACAGGTGATAGAGAGGAACTGGTTTGTGTCTAAGCTATATCAACTGCATGCAACAAAGGTAGCATGGATTGTGGTAGTATGATTGGTGAGGGTATGAGAGTTGAAAGAGACATGTCCTTGGGATCAGGACTAAGGAAGATGGATCCGATTGAATCCAGAGCTTCATATTGTGGGGTCCCTGTGCTTACAACCTGATCCTTTTGTGAGGATGCAGGAGGAGTTTGAGGCAATGGTTGAGATCTTTCTACCAACTGCTGTGAGGAAGTAGCAGCAGTGGTTTGTGGTGACATTTGTTTTGTCACTGGCAGTTGCTTTGGGATCTCATCTTCCAGAGTTGCCTTTGTTTTGGGTTTGGTGGGTTTTCTGGATGTTTTCCTTTTTGTCTTTTTGGTAATGTCAGGTGTGGGTTTCAAAGCAGTGGTAGTGTTGCTATGATCACCTGGAGCAGTGGGCTCAGCAGCTGATGTCTGAGGAGCAGTTGTAACTGCTAAATTATGCTCAGACACCTCTGCTTTTGTTTTTATTGGTGCCAACATTCTAGTGAATGTTTCAGGTGTTAAACTTTTTATTTGAAAATAAACACCTTGTTTTGGCACATTTTCATTTTCTTTTTCAAATTTTTGTTTAAAATAGTAACTTAGAAACCTTGGAAAGAGTAAAAATGCTTTGCTCTCAACATTTTTTACCAAGTTATTGAAGATCTCCTGGGAGTAGTTGTAGTCTTTATTATTCAAAATAGCGTAACCCAGGCATTGAATCTTCAATGGTATTTCGTTAAACGCTGTTGTTTTATTAGAAACACAACTCAAAAGTGTGTGAAATAAAAACCTTGGTGCAGAAGGGAAATAACCTTTTTGTAAGGTGTCTACCTTTGATTGTTCTGCATATCCCCTTTTTAGAAAATCAACTTTTAACTCGTTTTTATCAAAGGAAGTTTTCCCTTTCTGATCATCGAGTTTGAAGATTTCTGAGATTGATTGCGGAGTGATTTGAATCGCTTTACCCTGTATCGAGGAGTTGATGGCTACTGCTTTATTGTCTTGTTTTTCAAGCACAACATTTTTCCAGAACTCTCTCTGGGTTTGCAAATAAATGGGAGCGTCTACTGTCAACAAAGTTTTGTACTTTGATGAAGATATGGTGTCGATGATGGAATCGAAGGTGTGGTTGTTTGTGGGTTTTATGAGGAGACCCAAGTAGTTGTGCGGTGATTTGTATGGGATTTCAATGGTTTCTTCGGCCGTTTGAGCGACCTCTTTTGAAGATGATGGTGATTTTGGTTTTGATTTCGATTTTGATTTCGTCATTTTGAAAGAGGAAGAAGAAGAACAGAGAATGATTTGGGACGAAGGGTTAGAAACTGCTTTGAGAAGAGAATTTTAGAATTCAATTCGACAGTGTAAAACCCTGTTTGGGGGTTTAGGGCAGGGTTTTATTTAGGGAAAAATGAATGCTGATGTGGCAGCGGTTACAACAATCTGAGGGTAAAAACTTACCACGTGTCAACCTCTGATGATATGGATGTAGAATGGAGAACAGTTGTTTTGAGAGCCACTGATGTACCAAACATCAGTAGTTACAACGGTAATAATGTGATAACAGTGGAAGATTTTTACTATCAGTGGATAAGACACTGATTTTGAGCATCAGTGCTTGCCAAGCTAAATGCAGGATCAGTGGTTAGCTTTCAGCAGTGGATAGTAATTAGGAAACAGATGTTTGAACAAAACAGTGGTCAAGGGTAATATAATGGTAATGATTTGAACGACCAGTATGTCAGCAACAGTTTTGAGAATTTTCATTCAGGGTTTTGCCACATGTCAATTACACATTTTGAAGCTTTTTCAACTTCTTGACAGTGGTTTAGTACCCCAGATGATGTAAACTTTTTACTGAGGCTACTCATTCTTGCTAGAATATTTAAATTTAGACAAGAGTATCCCAGTAGTTCAGGATCTATTGTCAATCAATCTATGATCCGTTTTAAGACAAACTTGAATTAGATATGACCTTGACACTTGTACCAAATTCCTTTTGATCTGTTTTGAGGAGAGTATAACCAATAAAAATAAAGATTGTCTATCCTGACAGGAGATTGAAACTTTTACTATAAAAAACCAGTAAAAGTTCAAAATATATCATTAAAAAAATAGGGAATAATATATCCTGCTTTATTCTAGAAAATCCTTTTTAGAAAAAAAAAATTAAAGGATTTTCTAAAAACAGCAAAAGAACCCGGTAAAATAAAAATAAAGCACATAATCATCTCATGCTCAAGTTTATGAGGATGGTCAGTGGTTGAAGACAGTGGTATGAATTTTAACTGCATTTTGTCCACTGTTTGGTACCATTTTCTTGTTGATTGCTTGACAACAGAAATGAGGACACATGTTCACATGAGTTCTTCAAAATCCTGAACCTTTTCCTGAACCAATGACTGCACACAGTTGCTTTGATGACCATTTTTACCCCAACTTTTGACTCTAAAATGTTTTATGTTTATACTCTTTTCTTTTGACTTCAAAAGTTTTGAGATAAACACACTTCTGAGTTTTTGTGAATTTTCTTCTTCCCTTTTTACCCTTCCCATTCATAAGTAATGAAATACTTACTAGGAGGTTTTATTGAAGGAATACTTTAATCCAGAATCATTTTGCAGTAATGTTTTAAGAGGATTAGCCATATTTATACAAAATTTTTGACCAATCTCACATTACATATGATATGGACTATCTTGACTCCTGTTTTCTTAATGTATTTAAACAGAGTTAATTTGTCCCTTTTGAGGATCTCAACATGTTTTCAACACATAAGATCTAACGACTAAAGTTTTAATTTCCCTCTTTTTTTCGTTAGCAAAAACACTAATGTTTCATGACCATAGGTTTTTGTTAATCAGAGGTTCATACTTTAGCATCTAATCATAATGAAAACATCACAAGTTTCATGTCAAACAGTTGAAATCAATTTTGAAAATAAGAAATAATCCCATAGTTTAACAGATATGTTTTTCAGATCTAAAAACCATGAGTGTCTTGTGCATGAAATCATTTGTGTGAAATTTGTGTGTCATATGACATCTTGGTTGATTTACAGAGTTTTCGAATAACCACTTTGAACATGGTTTACTCAGTACTCTGTTTTTCAACTAAATGCACCCAACCTTAGTATCAATGAATAATGAGCCGAACTGTTATGTCAAATTGATTGTTAGATCGAATTTGACTGTCCAGGCTCTGATACCAATTGTTAGGATCGGAGGCTCTCATGATTGTGTTTATTTGTGTAATTTGAACAATGAATGAATATGAACCAATGTAAAGTGCAGCGGAAATGAATAACAAACTTTGTAAACACAATCAAAGGAGAAAATAGTTTGATAAACATTTGCTTTTCATAGAGTCGAAAGATTACAATTCAAAGCAAAAGATTACATAGCAAGCTTACAAACTAAGCTCCCCCTCAGCCTGATACTACAGTGGTTGGTTGCACAAGATAAAAGGATTGAACTGAAGAGAAGAACTCTCTCAGGACGAATCAAATGTAACAGTACAGAGTACTGTTCCATTTATAGACAATCCAAACCGCTGAGGCATCTTAGCTGACGTCACCATGAAAGCGACGTCTAACAGCCTAACAACCTGTATCTTCTGTTCTTATACAAACACTGCTAAACCTAACCACTGACTATACATAAAACAGATGATATACTAAACTACTGCTCTCTCTTTATGTCAGTGCTTTCCTCAAGGTTGATCAGTCATTGATTGGGCAGTGCTTTGTCATCAGCAGTGCTTAGTTCTCAGCAGTCTTTTGGCTTCATCAGTAGTTAGAAGAGCAGCAACAGTTGTATCCGGACAGTAGATGTAAGACCATCAGATGTTATAATCACTTTCAAGGGAGAAGACTTAGTGTAAACTGTTGCTTATTGTGAATCCACTGTCATGATCCGGTTTTGGCTTTCATTATCTGTTCCTCTGGCAGGGTTCAATCCCAACATTTTGTATTATTTTCATTTGTTTAATAAAAAATTGGTATGTAAAATTTCTAAAGACTACCTGTGTTTGTACACGAGTTTTACATCTAGTGTTGCTTTAATAGAAGGTGCCTTTAAAGTATAACATTAAATGTGCTTGTATTACATGCAACAAAACTTGTACAAAGTAGAATAGTATATTTGTGTCTATAAGCAACGATGTAAATTCACATAGAGGAAATGCCTTTTTCTAGCCTATGCAATATGCATGATCACGTTTATCTCTAAAGTAACTATATGAATTTGATTTTGCACACATGAGAAATTGTATGAAATTGACACATCAAGATGCGCTTATGTGGAATGGTAATGTATAGGGAGGAAGATATGTGTTAATGGAATGCACATGTGAATCTATTGTGTTTTGTGTTTGTTCATCACAATGTTTCGTGGAAGAAAACTATGAACCGGCAAAATTAGATTAAGAGTCGATTTGTTTTATCGCAAGTCATTTACCTTGATATTCCCATGATATTGCACGTTTGATCATCAACAATTTTCCTTATAATTAAGAAGTCTTACTCAGTATCAAGCAGTGGCGAAGCTTGACCCGAATGACAGGGGGGTCGAAAACGTATATACCCAAAAAATTCTATACGAAAACTACATAGCAACTTGGTCTTCAACACTAGTGACCCGCTACTGGCGTCTTCAACAATAGCAAGTTACTTGGCAACAATACTTTGATCTGCATTAGCAGTGAAGTTTCTCTCAGCAACTTGTGTCTTGACTTTTCCAGTAGCAAATGTTTCCATCATTAGAAACATTTCTTTTAGCGTTCAGTTCATGTGCAACAAAAACTTGCTATTAGTAGCAAGTTAAAACTCTTCTTCAGTACAAACCCTTCAATACTAAGTTGACAACTTGTCATCGAAAGAAAGTTGTTTGTTCAGTATTTCAATACTTATCTTACTTATCCACACACAATCTTTTAGCACTAGTACATATCTTCAACATAAACTTCCAACTACCAACAACAAGTTTTATCTTTAGCTCTTAATGGTTCAGGTGGTTCAGACCGTTTTGCCTCTGAATGGTTAAGATCTCTTATCTGAATTGGTTAGACATTTGTCTCTGAACGGATAGGCATTATACTAGCTCTTAATGGTTCAGACCTCTTACTGGTTCAGCTTTTACCCATTCAGAAGTTGCCAAACAGCCCCTTAATCTCATCAATCACCAGCTAACATCAATCAATAGCAAGGAGTACTTGTCTAATACTCTTACAACTTGTTAAGCTCTGGATTTGTGTTGACCGTCGTTTTCACTTGTTTTTAAGACGTTGCGTTTTACTTTACTTCTCCAGTCTCCATTGCCTTTTTATCCTTTGTCTATGTGTGTGTATGCACCACTACACCTTTACATGTCATAAGTAGTGGTTTGTGTGTATGCACCACTTCACCTTTGCGTGTCATAAGTAGTGGTGATATCAGTCAACGCATTGGTCGGAGTTGATAACAACCACCATATTTGAATGCTTGATGCAAAGTGCATGGTGCAAATGCACCTCACTTCCACCAACAGTCAAAAGTCATAATATGATTAGATGAAGTAAATCATCTCATATAACTCATTGCATACCACAAACAAACAAACCATTTTTAGATACTAGGTGTCCAAATCATCCTAAACAACCTCAATGTAATAATAATAACGCTTTACATTATCTTCTTACTTGTCAACACGCCTCACCTAACCATTAACGATCATAAGGATACTCTGAGTCATTCTCGGTCACTTTGAAGTGCTGAGGTTGTTGCCCTGAACAGTGTAGATTCCACATCTTGAAGTATGACCTCTCCAGGTTTTTCACCTACAGATTCACACACACACATTAACAAATATTCGAACCATAAACCATACATGTATTCAACTATAAAAAAAACAAAATAGCTTACCCAGCGGGATGTGTCAAACAGAGGACAGCTAAGACGTGATAATTTAAGTTTGTTGGTTAACTCTTGAAGCTTTGACCGGTTTAAAGCTAAATACACTGCCCTGTCTTCATATTCCTTCATACTAAATACAAAGAAGAATCACAAATGTTAATCAAGAGAAAAACCATAATTCATAGTTACAACTTCAATATTTTTTAAGAAATCGGACCACTAACCTGTTGACAATCATATCCTCGCCAACTCCGGTGGCTAAGCAGAGCGAACCCGCAACTCTAGTTGCCATTTTCTCGAGGGGTAGTGTCACCATAGGCAAACCGGCCCAAAGAACATCAGTGCCTGTTGTGTGTGCATTGCATAATGGCCTACTCAAACAGAATACAAAGTTAGTTAATGGTGGCACATACATGTAAATGAATAAAGTAAAAAAAATGTGCATACGTGTCAAGGCATAAATCTGCCAAAGAACTGCGCCGGATGTGTTCGTTTTTCATAGCAACATCAGTGAAAATAATCTGGTCCGGCTGCACACCCTGTGCAGCAGCATCTACAGTGGCAAACACGAAATGGTAACACACGTTCCTACGCAGACAGAAGTATATAAAATAAACAATGATAAAAAAATGTGCATACAAGCACGAAGTCTCATTTCACCAGCAGCTGGGAATCTCAAAAGCCAAAGTGCACTGTTTGGTACCCGCTTTAGAATACTGCACCTGAAACAAGAAGTTAATTGTTAAAAAACTGGTGACGAAGACCATTCACAAATCGACATCTTACCAAGTCATAAAGATTTCAGGATCCATCTTGTAAAGCTGATTAAAGCAACCAAATATAAATTTGTTCTCAGGCAATCCATAAGCTGTCCGCTTCGGCTGACAGTTTGGATCCAGTACATCAAGGTTTTTCTGAAACCAACCACAATAAGACGATGTGTGAGTACACAAACATGTTCATATAAATGACGAAACCCGTATGAAGGGTACCTGTTTGTAGTCGTTTACAAAGTAACAATGAGGCAGATGCACAAGCTTCTCGGAGTAAATATGAGCAAATCTAGTTGGAGAAACAAACTGACATAGAAAATTTAGAAATTTCAGTAACCGACACAACCAGAGATAATGTACACAAATAGATAAAAACTACCCGCGCTGGGCAGCGGGTTCAAAACATAGATAAAAATAAGCAAATCGCGAGAGTTAAAGTCGTTTAATGTTTTAGTTATGGAGCTAAACATGTCATTATTAAAGTCGAGGGGCTAAACATGTCATTATTAAAGTTTAGGGGCTAAAGTTATTTATTATTAAAGTTGAGGGGCTAAAGCTGTTTTAGTTAAGGAGCCAAAAATGTCGTCATTAAAGTCTCGGGGTTAAACATGTCACTTAAAAGTTGAGGGGCTGAAGTTGTTTATTATTAAAGTTGAGGGGCTAAGGATGTTTGATGTTGACAAAATAGCATATTTATATTATATAATAAAAGGAAAAGTCCCTTACTTCATCGGTGACCAGATACTGTATGTAGCTAGCGCCAGTTGTGCCCGGGAATCCCATATACGAGACCTGAATGGGAGCAGGCTGCAGAGCAAATATTTCATTTCTAGCCCCCTTGGTATAACCATTGAGGTTGATGAGTATTTGGATTTGATCTTCGTTTATCAGTTTCGCGATCATATCGGAAGTCATTGATGACACGTCCTTGAAGTGTTCTGCTTCTGACTGAATACGGAGCCTCCATTCACTCCCGTCATTTGGACTCAACGCATAGCAGAATACCTAAATTTCAAACACGTTTTTATCTCAATCCATAATTAAAGATCTAAGATCATTAAAAAGAATTTTAGACAAGCAAACCTCGACGTTTTCTCTATTATGCATGCCAAATACTGATCCCATTAAATGCGACAGTGGATGGTTTCCAAAATCACTGCTGACATATCTGCACAAGCAGCAACAGTATTCCAGTAAGCCATCCCTTTATTCAGATCCAAATACTACGAGATTAATAAACTATGTTATATATGTATATATATACCCGATTTTCAGCCGACTGTTACCCCCTGTAGTTTTGATCCGTAATGGAAGAGGATGGTTAAAAGCAGGAAGGGAAAACCGACTTGCAATGACAGAACAGTGTGAAGCATACTTGCGACTAGAAAGAAAAGAAAAGGAGCCCGATTAGAAAAAATAGTTATTTACACTTCTAACTCATGTAAACTACACATATACCTGATTTCAAGTGCGAGCATTGGATCAAGGGGATATGCAATCGCGTGGAAAGGTTGGACACTTGGAATAACCGACATCTGGATGGAAATAATCAGCGCATTAAAAGTTAGAACTATGCTACAAGAGTGAAAACGCCAAAACTTGATAAGTAATTTCAAGCAGATACGGTCAAAACCTTGATCTGTCTTCGAAGTATGTTTTCCACTTCAATAAACATTCTTTTCCTATCATCCCAGTCACATACGCACTAGAAAAATATAACAAAAAAGAACAAGCTTATGATAGATATAGGAGGCCAACATTATGGGAATAAAAAAAACTGTTAAACCTAATACCTGTAATGTATGCAGCAGATTACAAGTTGCTTCAGGGAAGTCAGGGCGTATGGCCAATGCTTGTCTGTAGCTTTTAATAGCGGCTTCCACATGTCCACTACAAAACAAAAGTCTACACGTTAAAATTTGTTCTGAAATGACCACGAATGAGTTAAATGTCTCAAAACAATAAACTTAAAAGAACCTGTCTTTATAAGCTGAAGCGAGATTTGCATGAGCTTCAGCCATGTTTGGACGTATAACAATAGCATGTGAGTAGTCTTGAATTGCTTCATTAACTCTTCCAATCTCCTTGTAAGTGTTTCCGCGATTAACAAGACCATCAGCTGCCAGTGGATCGATCCGAAGAACTTCATTGTAGCAAGATATAGCATCCGCATAATTACCCTATTTGTTAAATCACATGCTTACTATTAGCTGTCAACGAATCTTTAACGAGCTTTAACCAAAACCATAATGCGAAAATCTGTTTTTACACACACACAAACACAAAGAGATGTTACCTGTTGTTTGTAAATTATTGCCAGATTGTTAAAAGGGGCCGACAAGCCTGTGGTTACAGTTAAAGTTGCCTTGTAGCATTGTGCGGCAGCCGTCATCATATTCCTGAGTATCATAAACTTCTCTTTAGAGACATTCAATGTATATACTCTTCTATTTCGTGAAGACTTTTTACTTCTTGTCAAATACTATATCATAAACCAGCTTATATGTAAACACATACCATTCCATGTATATGTTTCCAAGGTTAGTGAGAGCCTGAGGATGGCTAGGTTGCAAAGAAAGGCATTGCTAAATTCAAAAAAAAAAAAGTCAGAACAAAGCCAATGAAAAGCTTCATAGTAGAATAATACCCGGCGAAAACAACATACGCGATAGCAATGAATGGCTTCCTCAACTTTTCCAGCATCCTTAAGTGCATTTCCCTAGAAAACATAATATAATTAGAAACATAGGCATACCAAAACGTAAGATACGAAGCAAACGCACCAGATTATTATACGCTTCCAAAAATCCAGTATCACGCGCAATAGCCTGCTTATAATGGTTAATTGCCATCTCCAAGTTGCCTTGCTCGTAATATATGCTAGCTAAATTCCCTGAAAAATACCAAAGTACAACAAAGAATGACGTCTGATTCATGTAGAACGTAAAAACAAAATGTTATAGTATTACTTACCAAAAGCCATGGCATAGTCTGGTTTAGACTGAAGAGCATGCTGATAACATACAATAGCTTCTGGAGCCATTCCCAAAGCCTATAGTGCAAAGTACACCTACTTTATCCGAATTTGTACTAGCATCTATATATGCCAAGAAATACTAGAAAAAACAACAAATGCTTCACCTTATACACGTTTCCCAAGTTCAAATAGGCATCGGAAAAAGTTGGTTTAAGCTTGACCGCCTCCTGCAATGCGCAAGTCCCGCATTGAGAGTAAATTCAACTAAAGAGTATATGATATACGTTTGCATGCCATTAACAAGCGTAAATGCGCAAACAAAGTAAAAAACATAGTGTTGGTGATTCTTTAAGTCGGACCATTCTTTAAGCAGCCGTTAGAAGCAACAGAAAATATATACCTTGTAATACTGGAGTGCCCTATTAAGATCACCGGACTCCATGAAAAGGCCAGCAAGGTTAGACCAAGCAATAGCAAAAGTTGGTTGAATTCGAAGTGCCTCCACATAGCAACTGTACGCCTGTTTAAGAAAACAGTTAACATATAGTAGAAGCTTCAAAATAAATGACATAGTGTTCAAATTTTTGTTAGGGTATCGGATCAGAGTAGGCTCGAGCGGAAGCGAAACAAAAACAAAAACACACACACACACACTTGCAGAAAATAAAGAACATGAGAATTTACGTGGTCAAGTCAAGGTGACCTACGTCCATAGGGTTAGGATTTTATTTCTGAGGTGATAAGCAGTCAATAGCGGTGCTATAGTGTTTAGCGGACCTTAGGGTGTGTAGCCGTCCAAATAGCGGTTCCGCTATTAGCGGCGCTAAATACCGCTATTTAGAAACCTATATAGCGGTTATAGCAGTAACGCAGTAGAATGAGGCAACACAGTAACGCAGGTAGGTGTTTGATTCTTAAATTAAATACTTCAAAGTTAATATTAGTGTTACAGTTGCAACAGTTAATAGATTTGTTACAGTTGCAACAGTTAAATTAAATACTTCAAAACTATTAGTGTTTGTTTGTTTGATTGTGTTAGTGTCTTACATTATGTTAGATTTGCAACAGGTTTTTGATAATGGAATGATATTACTATGAATTTGATATTACTATTAATATTTTTCAAAGATATATTTATATATATATAAAAATACATAAATTATGCATGGTATAAAATTACCGCTATACCACCGTTATAACCTATATATCATATAGCGGACCTTGACCGCTATTCGATTTTGGACCGCTATAACTGCGTAGGGTGATACCAATTACAAAGGACCTATCAACTATTTATAATACCCAAATTAGGGTTTACAACTTGTTGACCAAGAAAAGGTAAAATAGGAAACTGTATGGCTTAACAAAATTAGCGTATATTTGTATTTGTTCCATATTACCTATCTATTACAGCATCTACCATTAGCGCATGCTCTATTCTGTTTCACTGCATTCTGCAACTGCAAAGCCTACATATCTAACAATCTCCCACTTGGAGGCTTTGCATAAACCACAAAGTCTATCCAAGTAAACCCATCACTAGTTCAAGTCTTCCAAGCCTCTAGTTCCCAAGAACAAGCGAAGACTTCAATCACACCCAAGCCACCTAGTTGCAACCATGGTTTAAAAAAACGGCCGAGGCGTCCGTATTGAGGCGCGCCTCGAGCCGGAATGGAGGAAAAACGTATATGAGGCGGCGCCTCAGGGTCAGATATTATACGTACGCCTCAGTGGGGTGAGGCGCACGATTCGTGTCGAGGCGGAACTATTATGCCGAGGCGTACGTTTATGTTTTAGGCAGGATAGATAGGGTTCTTTTAGGCGGCAAACTTATTGGCGGCAAGAATAAAGTAGATGGAGACGATTATGAAAGAATCGGGATGAAATACAGAGGTAGATGGAGACGTACCTGGCTTGTAGTGATGTGTGACCAAGAAAAATTAGGGTTTCAGGATGGAGAAGATGACGGAGGCGTAACTCTTTTTAGGGTTACTGAAAAATGACAGCCCCTTTATTCATTCCATTTACAAGCACTTACATTAAGACCCTTAAAAATTAACTTTTATCATATTTAACCCAAACTATTCTCACAAGTTTATTTACATTAGGAAAGTTATTTACTTTATGAAGATGATGTTTGTTATGCTATTTGAGTTTAATTAGAAACTATTTGTGTTTTTTTATGTTAATATATTTCATGAAATTTGAATCTCTTTTATGTTTTTAACTACTGAATCTAATGAAATTTGATGAGAAAAGTCTTTTTTTGATGTTAAATATTTATTATTTTATGATATATATAATTTTAATATTTATTTATTAATACCGCCTCAACCTTACGCCTCGTTCCGCCTCAATACTTACGGCTCGTGAGGCGAAGGGAAAACGCCTCGATACTCGTTTCCGTTTTTTAAAACCTTGGTTGCAACCACACCTCCCATCAAGTACCTGAGAGACCGGTTGAAGCTCCCACAAGCTCCAACCCGACAGTCTTATCAGACCCAGCCGTGACTAAAAACGCCACCAACCCATTCTTTATCTCAACCGGCTTGCACGATCCACCGGCTCCAAAGATACACCGAGAATTAATACCACTCTCCACATTTTGCAAACTATTTTCAGGAGAGCATTTTTCTTCAGTAGGAATCTTTTCAAAACCCAACGGCTCTTTGTGATTGTACCTGTAACACGACCCGTGCTCCCACTATCACCAAACCCCTGAGTGGCTTAAACTTAGACCCCTGACCACATTCAACTGACATCCCCAAAGCACCAGGATTCAAGTTTGCAAATTGAACCCTCTTTCGCTTACAGGATTCAGTGAACAACGATCCTTGTCTCCTCCCACAGGCAACAAGAAGATTTCCATCAATCACCTTCCACTTCCCACCACCAAACTTAACATCTAGTCCCTGTTTATCCAGTTGACTAACAAAAATAAGTTTCTTCATTAAACCTGGAATTACCTTGACGTTTTTAAGTTCCATGTAGTGCCCAGTGGAGTCTTTAGATTGACATCTCCCATGCCTGTAACATTAAGAACATGATCGTTAGCTAATCGTACCTTTCCAAAGTCTCCTTTTATCAAATTCACCATCGTCTTGCATGGAGTGAAACGAAGAACCAGAATCCATAGCTCAAGAATCTATAGACTCTTCATAGCAAACCAGTACGTCACTGTTAGATTCATCTGACACAACACTGTTTACATGATGTTTACCATCCTCTTTCCGAGGAACAGGACACTCGTTTTTAACATGCCCCCTTTCTCCACAGTTCCAGCACCTCACATTCTTCCCAACTTTAGACAAGCTTTTCCCACGACTCCCACTGCCTCTGTTTTTACCTCTTCCCTTGCTAACACTGAACATACTAGAAGTAGATCCACCACTAGAGTTCCTCCGACGAATGTCTTCACCCAAAACACTATCCCGGATTTGATCAAACTTCAAGTTTCCAGCTCCAGCCGTTTTAGTGACCGTTGTCACAAATCCTGACCAACTATCAGGTAAGGAAGATAACAAAACCACAGCCTGAGTGTCATCATCAAACTTCATACCCACAGTTGCTAACCTAGACAAAACTGAATTGACTTCGTTAATGTGATCAGCAACTAGACTGCCCTCGTTCATTCTCATATTAAACAGTTCCCTCATCAAGAACACCTTATTACCGGCAGAGGGCTTCTCATACATATTTGACAGAGCTGTTAACATATCACCAGCAGTTTTTTCTTTCATGATATTAAAAGCAACTCTCCTCGTCAAAGCTAATGTAATTTTACCTCTTGCCTTTTTGTCCTTTGAGTCCCAAATTGCTTCGGCAACTTTATCCATTCCAGCAGGTTTTTCTTCCAGTACCACATCCAAATCGCATTCACCAAGCAACGCCTCTATTTGCATTCTCCACCATGCAAAATCAGTACCGTTGAACTTCTCGATTCAGAACTTCCCGTCTTCTACCATAGAAAACAAGAAAACCAGAAAAAAAAACCACAAGAAACCAAGCACCCGAAACCCGAGCAACCTTCAATAAACCAAAAACCCGAAACACCCGAACCGGCGACTTCTCCTGCAAACCCGAGCGTAAACCAGCGAATAACCAGGGTTCAAAAAACCGAATACCTAATCGCCAAACACCCCAAAACCACCAGATCTGCAGATCTGCAACAGTAAACCCTACGGCGGAAACACTTAGACCTTATGAGTCGACGAGCCGTAAGCCAGAGAATAGGTACGGGCGGCGACGGCAGCAATAGCCGATCAAGATCTCTCGTCCAGCTCTCTCCCTCTCCTGTGATAACCGTGTGAACCGTGTGTTTAACTGAATCTATGGCTCTGATACCACTTGTTAGGGTATCGGATCAGAGTAGGCTTGAGCGGAAACGGAACAAACACACACACTTGCAGAAAATAAAGAACACGACAATTTACGTGGTCCGGTCAAAGTGACCTACGTCCACGGGTTGCAACTAGGGTTAGGATTTTATTTCTGAGGTGATACCAATCACAAAGAACCTATCAACTATTTATAATACCCAAATTAGGGTTTACAACTTGTTGACCAAGAAAAGGTAAAATAGGAAACTGTATGGCTTAACAAAATTAGCGTATATTTATATTCGTATTTGTTCCATATTAGCGCATCTGGCACCAGATTAGAACATCTATCATTACAGCATTAGAGTATCTATTAAAGCATCTACCATTAGAGCATCTACCATTAGAACATCTATGAAACATTAGCGCGTGCTCTATTCTGTTTCACTGCATTCTGCACCTACAAAACCTACAAATCTAACAATTTTCTTACTTGTTGGACCAATCCTTGAGCTTTCATCAAGTTCCCGAGGTTGCTGTGAGCATCAACCTACAGAAACAGACAGAAGAACTATTAAGGTTAGAAAAAGAAAAAAAGAAAAAAAATCAGAATATAAAGATTGGTAAAATTCTGACCAAATGAGGGTTCAATGAAAGAGCCTGGCGACAGCATTGAGCAGCTTCAGTCAGCCTTCCTTTCCGCATGTAAGCACTTCCCAAGTTTGACCATGCATCCGCAAAATTCGGACGAAGCTGCATGAATCATAATTACCAAAATATAAGGCTATAATATAAGGATTTTTCCCTATGTGTTTGCAGAAACTATATATGGTTTCGTAGATATAACTAGAATGTCACCATACCTCGATTGCAACTAAATAATAACGGATAGCAACATCAATATTCCCCTTTTCCTGTAAACACAAAAAATACATGTAACACCTTACATAATGCTCAAACATGTATTAAAAAAAGGTGCACCAGAAATTTCAGAAACAGTTTTTTTACCTTCCATGCATTTGCCATATTCCCATAGCACTCTGCGAAATTCCGATCAATTTGGAGAGCTTCTTCATTCTTTGCAATGCACATATCAAAGTCGTGTAACTAAAATAACAGTTGGCAAAACTTCTGTGAGTGCCATGCATTAAAATGGAAAGCATGAAAGCTACGTATATCACGTTCAACCAACCTGATAATATATTGCCCCCAGAAGAAGAAGATTATCGGTTCGCATAGGGTTTCTGTCGTAAACGGTTTTGCTATGATCTAATGCCTGTCTAAAGTCCCCAGACTTGTATTTCTGATGAGCGTGGGACATGAGCGTATCTTCATCGGCTGTAACGCGTAAACATTATTTTCAGCTTATGTTAATTTCTTGATCATTTAATCTTAATTGTCCTCTAGCCCTTTACTCCACTTGAGTTCACATTGCCCAAAATTTAATCAACCAAAAAATTATGTTTTAAATTCATCAAAGTTAATCCCCAAACTTACAAAACCCTAAAAAATAAAATACATTAAATTATGTTTTAAATTCATTATTAAAGTTTATAAAGACAAAATACAACTAAACCATAAATTCAGCAACTTTAATCCCCAACTTACAAAACCCTAAAAAAATAAACTTTCACATAACCACAACTTAAAACACAAATACACAAAACCAAAAACACACAAACCCTAGGTATCTGTCAATGATCTAGTGATCTACACAAATTAAAACCAAACCTTCACGAACATCTTGAGACAATTGAAGACCAACAGTGGACGAAGAAGCATCAATCTCCGTGGACAAAACAAAGGAAGATTCACGGTGATGATCGCCATTATTAGTATTACTATTATAGGAAACCCTAGACAACTGATTCTGCTGAAACTGCTGCCGCAGATCGGGCTGTAACGACAGCATGGTGATTAATCGGGCGGGTGATTTCCTGACACGGAGATCGTGGTTGCCGATTCAAATTGTGGGATTTCAAGGGTGGATCATGGGACGCGAGGGTGGTGATTGTAGGGTCTCATATAATTAATTAAGAGGATTTTGAAGAAGGAAGAGGGTGATTTTGTGGGTTTTTTCTTTCTCGATTTGTGGAGAGAAGAGAGAGAGAGAGAGTAGAGTTTCTGTGCCTAATTGTTGTGACAATCAAATCTTCTTTCCGACCCACCGCGTTTAAAGCCGATGACATACATCTATCACTTGCAACTGCCGGAACATTCTCAAATTTTTATTCACAAATTGATACTTTTAAGATTGTTACTAGTTGATTTTTCGCCAGCGCGTTAGAGCGGGGATTCAAAATCTGTGAAACGCGTGCTGAAAACTGTAAGTAGATACCGAATATCAAAAGATAGATAAAAATGGTGTAGTAACGGTAATCACTCCGTCCTAAAAAGCGATTTTATATAATTTAATATATAACAGTAGGACCCACATGTCCTACACGTTGGAAATTCAGTTGGTTTCTGTTCAGTTATTACAGTACTAACACATTAAAATATGGGTGAGCTCGGTGCCGGTAATGGCACCGAAAATAGCGATCCAGAAAATCATCGAAATTAGGTACTAGTAGCGAAAATGACTGGTACGATAGGGTATGACATTTGAAGGTATAAATTAGTAAATACAGATATGGTGCCAGACCGGTGCTGAACCGAAAGTAACAATTTTGAAAACGCCAAAAGGTGGGTATCAAATTGGTAACAAAAAAGATTCGGCATAGTAAATTTGATACTGATATGATCCCGGTTTGATTACATGATATGATACCATTTGCTCATCCATACTTTAAATATCCAAGATAATTTTACATGCTACAATCATTCATTACAAAAAAAGACAAAAAAGAAAGTAAAAGAAGTTGTGTATAATATATAAAACCTCATTCTTGTAAAATACAATTTACTTACCACAAACGATGCAATTACTTGCGTTGCTACGTGGCATGAGCTCAAAGGTGATGTTACTATTCATTAGGTTTCAATATAAATAATAATAATAATAATAATAATAATAATAATTACTGCACACGGAAGCAATACTAGACTGGTCAGACTTGAAGGTGAATGGTCTAAAATGTCGCACATGCCGCGACCCAGCCCATGCGCGCGCGGAACCATACCCATACTTAAATCTAAAAACACTCAGTTGGTCCTAAGGTTCCCAACGTTGACCTCCACACAAATAGGTTTCCTTTCGGAACGACCTAGTTCTTCGAATGAACGTAGGAATGTGTTGTTCATTAGTTTCCATTGACTAATTTTCGCCTTGTCCTGTTTAACCAAAAAATCTTCACCCGAGCAGTTCTTCCAATAACTCCTTCCTCTTTGATTTGTTGACCTTATAACACGGTCACAACACACAAAACAACTACAAGGATAGACTTGAGTATATCTTGTTGTCTTGAGCGACTCCCACTAGCTCCAAGACTCCTCTTGGCATTCGGTTTTGCTCCGGATCTTCGTATCAACAATATGTAATAAGTAAACATAATAAAGACAAAAACCCTATCTATTACAACTTTGAACCACAAAATTGGCCAAAACCATAAACTAGTCAATTACAACTTTGAGCCGCAAAATGGGCCAAAACCATAAACAAAACCAAACATAAACCACAACCACAAGGTCGCCCGATTTACATATTCAACATAACCAAAAGTTTGTTTGGGTAAGTTTTGGTCAACCAAATATTAACAATTAAAATATGACCAATATATATATATTGCCCAAAATAAAATAAATCAAAACTTTAGACTTTTAAAGTTTGTGACTTATTATTCCGGTGAAAAATACCGTTTTCAATTTGCATATGGTGAGCATCAGCTCTGATACCACTGAAGGGATTCGTGGTATAATATTTTTTTTGAACCTGGTTCATATATGTATATATTTATTATTACAAAGATTAGTCAAAACACTTTTGACATTAGTTAAATAAACTTTAACTATTAAAATATATATATATATATATATATATATATATATATATATAGGGGATCGCTAGAATGAGAACTACCACGAGTTATGAGAACCACGAGAACCGCGCCCCGCGGGTGGCCGTCGGCGACGAAATTTTTTTTACACCTAGATCCGTATATTTTAGTGGGGGGTTTAAATTTTCGGTTCAAACGGCGCGCCCGAGGGGGTAGTTTTTTACGCCCAAAGTTTGGGTTTTTTTATTTTTTTAATTTTTCTTTTTTTTTTACCAAACTTTGGGCGTAAAAAACTACCCCCTCGGGCGCGCCGTTTGAACCGAAAATTTAAACCCCCCACTAAAATATACGGATCTAGGTGTAAAAAAAATTTCGTCGCCGACGGCCACCCGCGGGGCGCGGTTCTCGTGGTTCTCATAACTCGTGGTGGTTCTCATTCTAGCGGCTCCCTATATATATATATACACACATTTTTAAGCAACGGAAACATAGGTAACAATATATAAATAATATGAACACTTTTATACCAAGGAGTACCCGCAATGGAACAAGATCACCGACATGCAAACACGAAATAAAAACACTAACCATAGAGGGTTTAGATATATATTTGGTTAGTAAATAACCGATTGAGACATCGAGGTTCAATGAACAAGTGCTAGTCACACGAACTAACGAAACGCGGGTATAGGCCCGTGTAGAGGCGACGGTGACCGGCTGTGAGCGGCGACAGCGGCAGGGCTAGTGGCGACTATAGTTGTTGCGGGTGCTTTTTTGAGATTTTACAAGTTCTTCCAACAACATTATGCAAGACCCAAAAGTCTCAATCAAATAGAAGATGGAGGTTCATGCATGTTTGCCAAGTGGCGGACATGCGAATGCATGTGCGACAAGTGGCAAAGAGACTATGCATGCGCGACAAGTGGCGTAGTAGAGGTGCATGCACGACAAGTGGCGAGATGAGTGTACTTGTCTCACCTGGTCCATGTACCCGTCTCTCAGTTAATACACGCAACAAGTTTATTAATTAACATAAACCCGCTCATGATCATAAATATAATTATGATCTGTTTCGCATATCGTTTGTAATTACCAGTTAAACCAGTTAAGTGGATTTTAGTTCGTTGCCCACGGTGTAACTCTTACGGGTCAAGACTCGGTCGGTAGTGTTGACTTATTGAACCTGACATAAATATCCAACATCTCCCACTTGGACGGTCTCCGATAAGATCTCAACGCCGACAGCCAACAGTGCTCTAGCTACATATAGCTGCCCCCAACAGGTCATGACACTTTAAAGTCACTAACCAAAGTATCTTCCCCTTAGCAACACCTTGCTACTTGAAAACAGTAGACTTATGGCAATCGTCGTCATCTATCATTTCTGTAAAAGACATCAATTGAACAATGAGACATGGGTCAGATTCAATCTCACATGGCGTTCAATCATTATCGTTCTCGTTCAAGAATCAAAGTGGTCCAATCAAACATAGGAAGTTTGGGTAAGGCCTTACACTTCACCAGTTTGAATCAACAAGGGTGCCCCGATGTCTAGCTGTTACATATAATGTAAGAGTACAGAATCCCATCTTGACTACATACAACTCCCACTGAACTTCAGAGCTACTCCCAACCAATGCCTTTATGACTGGCAGTTACGCGACAACGGTTGACACTGGTCAAAGAATAGTCTTTAGTAAACGAAAGTTCTAGTATGTATATCAGGTCAAAGGATACTAAATGAGTATGCCTAAATCAAAACATCTTATGACTAGGGATGGCAAAAAAGCCCAAGCCCGACGGGTATACCCGAAACCCGAAACATATGGGCCGGGTATACCCGAAGCCCGATGGGTATGGGCCGGGTATGGGCTTAGAAATGGAAAAAAATCGGGTACGGGTACGGGTATGGGATTTAGTGATACCCGCCCGATACCCGGCCCGATACCCGACCCATTTACCCGAATAATACCCGAAATAATCATATTATAAATTTCCATAAATATAACTATATTAGTATCCAGAAAATTATATTTTTTCTTTTCATATATTAAATTTCCATACATGCACTTATTTCTTATAGGAAATTAGGACTTATTTCTTATAGATGATCAGATTTTCCCACCTAATTTCCAAATGAATCATCCACTTCATTGAAAGAAACATCTTGCCTTATTCTACTCATAAATCAAAAACACAAAAAGTCAAGTAGCAACAACACCATTATCAGATCGAGATCGAGATCTTGTTCTTGTAGTGAAGGTAATTTTTTCATGTCTACCAGGTGCTAGAATAAATGCTAAATAAATAAACTGACTTTATGTGTTGTATATGTTTGCGAAATAAGAATTGAATTTTTATTAAAACCAAAAAAGTAATTGCTTGACCAAATGTTGGATATAGTTTTTCTCTTATCAGTTCTTGTTTGGAATATGTATTTAATTATTAACTGTCACAATTTGTCTATTTTACGGTTCCAAATTTTAATTGAAAATTTTATTTTTTTGAATACATATTTGGATATGAAGAAAACTAGTATTTCATATATGGATATGTATTTGGCAACTGCTTAGTGAACAAATAACTTATTTTTGAGCATGTATGTTCGAAATGGAAGTATTTAATCGTTTTGATTTAGTTTGGTATATGTGGTATGAATATGATATGGAAGTATTTAATCATATTTTCATTTGTTATAGTTATTAAAATGGTAAACTATATAAAAATCAAAGTAAAAATTACGGATTTGTCCCAACGGGTATTTTTAAGAAATTAACGGGTAAACCCGATACCCGCGGGTATGCCCGATACCCGACGGGTAACGGGCCGGGTACGGGCCAAATAATTACAACCGGGTACGGGCTTGGGATTACTAATACCCGGCCCATTGCCATTCCTACTTATGACTGAGATCCATAAAGATGATTTGATGCGAGTTACATCCAAAGTCATTCCCAATGAGGCCTGTGAATTTGGAAGTCAACTCTTGAGTCCAAAATCAGAATGGTCTTAATTCAGAGTCGTTCCTATGAGTCTGATCGACTACGTATAATTTAGAATACAAGATTCATGGACTAAACGTATCAAATTCGAACACAAATATAGGATTCAAGAATTGCATTTAACTAGTAAATCAAAATGAATGCAAGAGTACAACTGTTTGATGTTCGTACTTGTAACACCCCGAAAACGGGTTTGGTAATCAAACCCGGTTAATACTAAGAGACGGGTTATAACTCCCGGAATCCAATAAGTTAACTAGGAATAATAATAACCTAGTTAGAAGAGAAGTCTTGTAGTGACATACTAGTGGGTTAAAAAAAAAAACCTTATAACTAGGAAAATATAAAACTTTATATTAAAATTATAAAGTTTTAAATAAACAAGGACAAACTAACTAGGACAAATTAACCCAGTTAGTCTTGAGACTTGTAAATTACTTACTAGAAGGTTAAAACACCTTAAATAAATAACTTAATGATGATGGATGGACTAAAGGTGTTAAAACTAAAACTAATAATAATAAAAACAAGGTTTAAACACCAAACACACTAAAAGAAGTGTGTCTGGTCGATCAAAACATCAGGAGCGAACAGGAGCTTCCCCACCAAACCCTAACTTGTGCAAATTGATCAAATTGGGGCTTTAAATCAGTTCCAAATCGATTTCCAAGCATGAAATTTTCATCTCCATTGAAAGAGGAGTCATAAGGTATGTAAATTTTATGAAAAATCTCTAGTTGGATTTCTAGGTAAACTTAGAAATCTGAAATTGATGGTTGCATGTTCGTTATATGATGAAATTAGGAATGATTTTATGTCTAGGAGTAAACTGTGACAACTCGAAATTTAGAACCTTTCATGTATGCTTAAACGTGTGGCTAGATAACTTATGTGATTAATGACAAACGAACCTTTATGTGATTGTGTGTTATTTATGTGAACTTACATGGCTATGTTTGTGATCGTATGTATGTGAGTATGTCTAGGAACCGAAACAATGAGGACCCGACTCGAGACCATGTGGTCTCGAGTGAACAGTAACCGGTTGGGCCATTTGGGCCGTAAACCCCTTGGCCAACTTGTAAACTAAACCCATTAGGGTGCACCTTGTGGAACTAATATATATATCATACTTCTTGCCAACCTTGCCATTCTTTGGGCAACCATACACACTCACTAAAACCCTAGAGACACAAACACACTCCTCACTTTCGGATTGGATTCTTGGATCGGCTCACACACACAATCGGTTGGAAGCTCACACACATCCTCGAAACCCATCAACCGGTTAGTGTTTCTTAATGCTTAGTGTTAATGTATTCATGTTGTGTTTTGTGCTTGGATTGATGAATGTTGAAGTGTTTGACAATATGTTGTTGTTGAATGATGCATGATGAAATTGATGTTCAAAGAAATCGGTTCATAAGTGTTTTCGGTTTTTACTTGGGTTCATGATAAGTTGATGCATTGTTATGATAAAAGGTGTAGTATGCTTGAATATGAATGGTATTATCGATTTTACTTGGGTTTGGATCCGAAGGGCTTCGGGTGTTCATACAAGTGGGATTGATTGATGAATGGAAGTCAAATGCTTGTCATAATAGGATGCATGCTAGTGAGTTGTGGTTCATGAATTTGGTTGAATAAGGGTTGTTTATGTTATGAATATGTGAAGAACTTGATGAATGTGTTTTGAAAATATGAAGAACAACTTGAATGTGCTTTGAAGGTGCTTTGAATATTTGAAATCTGAATTGTTTGATCCATTTTAGGAAGTTTCTAGACAAATAAACATGTTTAAGGAATTTGGTTGGATAGTACAAACTGCATGAAATCAGAATGTTAGTGGATAGTACACTGTTCCGAATCAGCCCCTGTCCACTCGTAACCATCGGTTGCGACTCGAAACCAAGCACAACGAGTCGAAATCTCCCGGTTGCGACACCAGTTGCGAGTCGCAAACACCCGGTTGCGACTCGAAACCACACCGGATCAGCACACCAAACCTTGTGACTCGAAACCACCGTTGCGAGTCCAGTTGCGACTCGTAACCAAAACAGCATGGACCGAAACCATGGTTGCGACTCCGGTTGCGAGTCGCAAACGCCTAGTTGCGACTCGGGATCATATGCGGGTACACACTGTTGGACTTGTTTAATTATGGGCTTAATTGATTGGGCCGGACTCTTGGGCCTAGTATACAGACCTGATATATTACTGTTGAATGTGAATGTCGATGAACTGCCATGATTAAACGTGTATGCCATACGTGCACTACTTGAGTACGAACCTGATTGTATGATACAACTATGATAGGACGTGAGTAGCCTCAACGTTGCTTGTTTGACTTTTCTGTGTTTTCTACCGAGCAAACCAAGGTGAGTTCACACCCTCTACAAAGCATGGGATTCCCAGGGGTCGGGAATTGGGGTTAAGGAACTGGGTTCCTCGTCCTCCTTGGGTAGGACAGTAAAGGTTCAGGAATGTAATTCCTCGTCCTCACGGACAGATAACTCGTACTAGACCAAAACTCTATCACGAAGTCCCTCCTTTTTATATCGACTTAATCGCCGGGCCAATGGCGAGCGGGTCATTAGTTAGATAGCGCTATTTAGGTCTGACAAACCTCACACCGTGCCGCAGAGGACGGGCGTGAACTAATGGATCTGGGGCACGTCAATGATGATAGACATTGACAGTTTCAGGGCACTTAAACATGACTACAGTCAGCAGTCGATATGGTAACGAGTCTAGTGTATACATGGGGTAGCCCCCACGGCCGAAATGCCAGATAACTAACACGGGGTAGCCCCCACGGCTGGATTGCCAGAGTAACCGGGAATAAACAAGTCACGTTTTTAACTATGGGGTAACCCCCACGGCAGGATGCCAGCTAAAGGAAACTGTTTTCGAAACAACTTAAAACGAACACCCAACCGTGAACTCACTCAACTTGTTGTTGACTCGTTACTACATGCTTTGCAGGTCCTTAGGTTTCTTGGCTGGAGCTTGCATGGAGGAGGATCGTTGTGGGACATGGACGACTGTGTGCCATGTTAAACTATGAAACAATTAAACTTATGTTTTGATTTAAGACTTATGCTTCCGCTTGCAACTTAACTATGTGTTTGTTTGGACACCAATTGTATTGGTTGAACTTTTATACCTTTTAACTCGTATGTTCAATATGATTGGTGGCTGGATCCTGGTTAGTCACGCCTCCAAGCGGTAGTACTCCGCAGGTGGATTTTGGGGGTGTGACAGATTGGTATCAGAGCCATTGGTTATAGAGAACTTGGTTTTAATAAAAGGGAAAAAGTTTTATTAAAATCAGACTATAACCTGTACAGTGCTCAACGGTCCACAACGATGCTTCACTCCACATGCAAGGCTCGACATTCTAGGTAATATGATCTGTGTATATATTGCCTACTTGTTAGTTACATGGTACATTGCTTATGGTATGCTTGGTTAGTATAACTACTGTTGCTTGAACACGTGCGTGCTTACTCTATCCTATCATCGCACTTTCGCGAACCCCACTCACTCACGTTCTTCTTGGAATGAAGATCATGTCTGGACGCGTTAACATGACACAAGCCCAGTTGACGGCTCTGATCAACGAACGAGTTGCCGCAGCACTTGCAGCTGCACACGCAGGAGGTATATCCCGCAGTCCGAACTTATTCTAGGATCTTTAGGATCCTACTCTCGTGAACCAACCTTTGTGTTAAACTCTGTCTTTTCTTTCGCCTACGATAGGTCAGCATGTTCAACCACCCGTGTGCACTTTTAAGACTTTCATGGACTGCCGACCAACTACTTTTAGCGGCACTGAAGGAGCAGTAGGTCTCCTACACTGGTTTGAGAAGCTAGAATCTGTGTTCGAAATGTGCGAATGCCCTGAGGCGCGCAGGGTGAAATACGCTACTGGTACACTCGAGGGTTTAGCCCTCACATGGTGGAACGCTCAAGTTCAGATGCTAGGGTTGGTTGCTGCCAACGCCACCCCATGGGAAACTTTTAAGGAAATGATTAAAGAAGAGTACTGCAGCCGTGATGAGATTCACAAACTCGAGGTGGAGTTCTTCAACCTCAAGATGACGGGGTCGGAAATTGAAGCTTATGTGAAAAGGTCGAACGAACTGGCAATTCTGTGCCCTACTATGGTGGATCCTCCCATCAAACGCATCGAACTGTTTCTTCAGGGCTTAGTGCCGGAAATCCAGAGTCATGTGACTTCAGCGAACCTCGCCACCTACCAGCAAACCGTTCAGTTGGCTCACCGTCTCACGGATCAAGCGGTGGAGCAGAACAAGTTACCAAAACGCATTGGCGCTGCAACTACTACTGGTACCTCTAGTGACAACAAACGGAAATGGGATGGAACTTCAAGTAAGGGTTCGACTTCTGTCCAGTCCCAGTCTCAGCAGAGAAAGACTGAGGACTACAAGAGCCCTAATCAGCAATCGTCTGGAGGTGGGTACAAAGGAAATCACCCCAAATGCAATCGCTGCAGCCTGCACCACAGCGGACCATGCACCAGGGGCAACTGTCATCGGTGCAACAAGCCTGGTCACGCTGCAAAGGATTGCAGGAGCTTATACCCCGCCAACCAGAATCGTCAGCAAGCTCAACAGAACCAGCGCCAGCAACAGCAGCAGGGTGATAACAAAGGGTGCTTTCAGTGTGGAGCTGAGGGCCACTTCAAGAGAGACTGTCCCCAACTGAACAGGAACCAGAACAACAACAACAACAACAATAACAACAATCAGGGGAATGGTAACAATGGGAACAACAACAACAATGGCGCCAGGGGGCGGATGTTTGTGATCGGCCAAGGTGAAGCAAGGAACGACCCCAATGTTGTGGCGGGTAAGTTCCTTCTCGACGACTTTTATGTTTCAGTTTTATTTGATTCGGGTGCCGATACTAGCTACGTGTCACTAGAAGTTAGTCGAATGCTTAAGCGTATTCCAACACCTATGAACAACAAGCACACCGTAGAGCTAGCAAATGGTAAGAGTTTAGAAGCCACACACGTAGTCAAGGGTTGCAAACTTATTCTCGCTGACCAGACCTTCTCTATCGACCTCATTCCTATTGTCTTGGGTAGTTTCGACGTTGTCATTGGGATGGATTGGTTATCCCAACACCGAGCAGAGATTCTTTGCAACGAGAAGGTTGTCCGTATTCCAGGTCCCGATGGTGAACCTCTCATGATTCATGGCGATAAGAGGAGTGCTGTTGAGAACGTCATTTCTCTCCTTAAGGCCCAAAAGTACTTGCGAAAGGGCCATACCGCCATTTTAGCTCTTATTACTGACACCACGGAGAAAGAGAAGAAGATAGAAGATTTCCCAGTTGTACGCGATTATCCAGAGGTATTTCCCGAGGAATTACCTGGTCTTCCGCCTCATCGCCAGGTCGAGTTTCAGATCGAACTAGCTCCTGGAGCTGCGCCTATAGCTCGTGCACCTTATCGTCTAGCTCCATCAGAGTTGAAAGAACTCTCCACGCAACTACAAGAGCTTCTGGATAAGGGTTTTATTCGTCCTAGCTCATCGCCCTGGGGAGCTCCAGTACTATTTGTAAAGAAGAAAGACGGTACTTTCAGAATGTGCATCGACTACAGGGAACTCAACAAGGTGACGGTGAAGAACCGTTATCCTCTACCGCGTATCGACGACTTATTCGACCAGCTGCAAGGATCGAGCTACTATTCGAAGATCGATCTGAGATCGGGTTATCACCAGCTGAGAGTCCGGGAAGAGGACGTCTCCAAAACAGCTTTCAGAACTCGATACGGGCACTATGAGTTTTTGGTCATGCCTTTTGGGATGACAAACGCACCTGCGGTTTTCATGGACTTGATGAACCGAGTGTGCAAGCCTTACCTGGACAAGTTTGTTATAGTCTTCATCGATGACATCCTGATCTATTCCAAGAGTCGGGAGGAACACGAGCAGCATCTGCGACTTATTCTGGAACTCCTTCGAACAGAACAGCTTTATGCAAAGTTCTCAAAATGCGACTTCTGGCTTCGAGAAGTCCATTTCCTAGGCCACGTGGTAAACAAGGATGGGATTCATGTTGATCCATCCAAGATAGACTCGATTAAGAACTGGCCTGCACCTCGTACACCAAAGGAAATTCGCCAATTCTTGGGTTTGGCTGGATACTACCGGAGATTCATAAAGGATTTTTCTAAGATTGCACAGCCTCTCACCTCACTAACGCAGAAGGGCGTTGTTTATCGCTGGGGAAACGCACAGGAGATGGCATTTCAGCACCTGAAGGATAGACTTTGTAGCGCACCTATTCTTTCCTTGCCGGAAGGCACAGACGACTTTGTGGTATACTGCGACGCATCAATTCAGGGTCTTGGTTGCGTGTTGATGCAACGAGACAAGGTTATAGCCTACGCCTCACGCCAACTTAAAGTTCATGAAAAGAACTACACTACGCACGATTTAGAGCTGGGAGCTGTTGTTTTCGCACTTAAGTTGTGGCGGCATTACCTGTATGGTACCAAGTGCGCGATCTACACCGACCACAGGAGCCTCGAGCACATCTTCAAGCAGAAGGAACTGAATATGCGACAACGACGATGGGTCGAGTTGCTAAATGACTACGAGTGCGCAATCAGATATCACCCGGGCAAAGCCAATGTTGTGGCTGACGCCCTCAGTCGGAAGGACACTGCGCCTAAGCGCGTACGAGCTCTACAACTCACGATCCATTCTAGTCTTCCCTCCCACATACGAGCTGCTCAGATAGAAGCACTGAAACCGGAAAACGTCAGGGCCGAAGCCCTACGCGGATCGAGGCAACACCTAGAGCAAAAGGGAGACGGTGCTTACTACGTAACGGGACGCGTTTGGGTCCCACTCTATGGCAACCTACGAGAGCTTGTGATGGACGAAGCACACAAGTCTCGCTACTCGGTACATCCTGGATCGGATAAAATGTACCACGACATCAAAACTACGTACTGGTGGCCTAGCATGAAGGCCCACATAGCAACTTACGTCAGCAAGTGTTTGACTTGTGCGAGAGTCAAGTCGGAATACCAGAAACCATCAGGCCTACTCCAACAACCAGAGATACCTCAATGGAAATGGGAGCAAATTTCCATGGATTTTGTCACTGGCCTACCTAGATCCCAGCGCGGGAACGATACCATTTGGGTGATCGTTGATCGGCTCACAAAATCTGCACACTTCTTGGCTATCAAGGAGACGGATAAGTTCTCCACTCTTGCAGAAATATACATCAAGGAGATTGTTTCGAGGCACGGGGTGCCCACCTCCATTATCTCAGATCGAGATGCACGTTTTACTTCAGAGCTGTGGCAAGCAATGCACAAATCCTTCGGCTCACGACTAGACATGAGCACAGCGTACCATCCTCAGACGGACGGGCAGTCCGAGCGCACCATTCAAACCTTAGAAGACATGCTTCGTGCATGTGTAATCGACTTTGGCAGCCGCTGGGAAAAGCATCTGCCACTTGTGGAATTCTCGTACAATAACAGCTACCACACCAGCATTGGAGCTGCTCCGTTTGAGGCATTGTACGGACGTAAATGCCGGTCTCCTCTTTGCTGGGCAGAGGTGGGAGATAGTCAAATCACTGGTCCAGAATATGTGGTAGATACAACCGAGCAGATCGCTCAGATCCGAAAACGCATGACGGCCGCTCGTGAACGCCAGAAAGTTTACGCCGACATGGGCAGGAAACCACTTGAGCTCCAGGTTGGGGAGCGGGTACTACTCAAAGTTTCACCCTGGAAGGGTGTGGTTCGTTTTGGTAAACGCGGCAAACTTAACCCACGATACGTTGGACCCTTCGAAGTCATTGAGAAAATAGGCAGGGTGGCCTACAGACTGAACTTACCAGCAGAACTCGGTGCAGTTCACAACGTTTTCCACGTGTCGAATCTGAAGAAGTGTCCATCAGATGAGACCCACGTAGTTCCTTTGAAGGAACTCACGATCGACGAGCAGTTACGATTCGTCGAGGAACCAGTCGAGATCACGGACCGGGATGTTAAGGTCCTCAAGAGCACTAGAATACCTCTCGTTCGAGTTCGTTGGAACTCACGTCGCGGCCCAGAGTTCACCTGGGAGCGCGAAGATCAGATGAAACAAAAGTATCCCCAACTGTTCGCAAACAGTACACCCACTACTGAGGCCGAAGCTACGGAATTTCGAGACGAAATTCCAGATCAACGGGGGGTGGATGTGACACCCCAGGGAAACCAGGAAAACCATACAACTTAACTAGCTTCCTCAGTGAGTGCCTGCCAAATTTCGGGACGAAATTTCTTTCAACTTGGGGATGATGTGACAACTCGAAATTTAGAACCTTTCATGTATGCTTAAACGTGTGGCTAGATAACTTATGTGATTAATGACAAACGAACCTTTATGTGATTGTGTGTTATTTATGTGAACTTACATGGCTATGTTTGTGATCGTATGTATGTGAGTATGTCTAGGAACCGAAACAATGAGGACCCGACTCGAGACCATGTGGTCTCGAGTGAACAGTAACCGGTTGGGCCATTTGGGCCGTAAACCCCTTGGCCAACTTGTAAACTAAACCCATTAGGGTGCACCTTGTGGAACTAATATATATATATCATACTTCTTGCCAACCTTGCCATTCTTTGGGCAACCATACACACTCACTAAAACCCTAGAGACACAAACACACTCCTCACTTTCGGATTGGATTCTTGGATCGGCTCACACACACAATCGGTTGGAAGCTCACACACATCCTCGAAACCCATCAACCGGTTAGTGTTTCTTAATGCTTAGTGTTAATGTATTCATGTTGTGTTTTGTGCTTGGATTGATGAATGTTGAAGTGTTTGACAATATGTTGTTGTTGAATGATGCATGATGAAATTGATGTTCAAAGAAATCGGTTCATAAGTGTTTTCGGTTTTTACTTGGGTTCATGATAAGTTGATGCATTGTTATGATAAAAGGTGTAGTATGCTTGAATATGAATGGTATTATCGATTTTACTTGGGTTTGGATCCGAAGGGCTTCGGGTGTTCATACAAGTGGGATTGATTGATGAATGGAAGTCAAATGCTTGTCATAATAGGATGCATGCTAGTGAGTTGTGGTTCATGAATTTGGTTGAATAAGGGTTGTTTATGTTATGAATATGTGAAGAACTTGATGAATGTGTTTTGAAAATATGAAGAACAACTTGAATGTGCTTTGAAGGTGCTTTGAATATTTGAAATCTGAATTGTTTGATCCATTTTAGGAAGTTTCTAGACAAATAAACATGTTTAAGGAATTTGGTTGGATAGTACAAACTGCATGAAATCAGAATGTTAGTGGATAGTACACTGTTCCGAATCAGCCCCTGTCCACTCGTAACCATCGGTTGCGACTCGAAACCAAGCACAACGAGTCGAAATCTCCCGGTTGCGACACCAGTTGCGAGTCGCAAACACCCGGTTGCGACTCGAAACCACACCGGATCAGCACACCAAACCTTGTGACTCGAAACCACCGTTGCGAGTCCAGTTGCGACTCGTAACCAAAACAGCATGGACCGAAACCATGGTTGCGACTCCGGTTGCGAGTCGCAAACGCCTAGTTGCGACTCGGGATCATATGCGGGTACACACTGTTGGACTTGTTTAATTATGGGCTTAATTGATTGGGCCGGACTCTTGGGCCTAGTATACAGACCTGATATATTACTGTTGAATGTGAATGTCGATGAACTGCCATGATTAAACGTGTATGCCATACGTGCACTACTTGAGTACGAACCTGATTGTATGATACAACTATGATAGGACGTGAGTAGCCTCAACGTTGCTTGTTTGACTTTTCTGTGTTTTCTACCGAGCAAACCAAGGTGAGTTCACACCCTCTACAAAGCATGGGATTCCCAGGGGTCGGGAATTGGGGTTAAGGAACTGGGTTCCTCGTCCTCCTTGGGTAGGACAGTAAAGGTTCAGGAATGTAATTCCTCGTCCTCACGGACAGATAACTCGTACTAGACCAAAACTCTATCACGAAGTCCCTCCTTTTTATATCGACTTAATCGCCGGGCCAATGGCGAGCGGGTCATTAGTTAGATAGCGCTATTTAGGTCTGACAAACCTCACACCGTGCCGCAGAGGACGGGCGTGAACTAATGGATCTGGGGCACGTCAATGATGATAGACATTGACAGTTTCAGGGCACTTAAACATGACTACAGTCAGCAGTCGATATGGTAACGAGTCTAGTGTATACATGGGGTAGCCCCCACGGCCGAAATGCCAGATAACTAACACGGGGTAGCCCCCACGGCTGGATTGCCAGAGTAACCGGGAATAAACAAGTCACGTTTTTAACTATGGGGTAACCCCCACGGCAGGATGCCAGCTAAAGGAAACTATTTTCGAAACAACTTAAAACGAACACCCAACCGTGAACTCACTCAACTTGTTGTTGACTCGTTACTACATGCTTTGCAGGTCCTTAGGTTTCTTGGCTGGAGCTTGCATGGAGGAGGATCGTTGTGGGACATGGACGACTGTGTGCCATGTTAAACTATGAAACAATTAAACTTATGTTTTGATTTAAGACTTATGCTTCCGCTTGCAACTTAACTATGTGTTTGTTTGGACACCAATTGTATTGGTTAAACTTTTATACCTTTTAACTCGTATGTTCAATATGATTGGTGGCTGGATCCTGGTTAGTCACGCCTCCAAGCGGTAGTACTCCGCAGGTGGATTTTGGGGGTGTGACATAAACCCTAGTCATTTACTTGTTGAATTGATGTTCCTAATTGTGAATTCATGATCACCCGATTATGTGCTAAATGGGTTTTGTAGAAACATGATGAACCCTAGAATCATAATGGTTAAATTGTGTTAATAGAACTCCCTGAAGTTAGATTTGAAGTTTGATGTTAGTACTTGTTAATTTTGCTAGAATTTAAGGGTTTAGACCACTTAAATGGGCTGGAGAAATTTGATGTTTCGTGTTGCACACAAGGTGCTTGTTAAAATGCTTGAACAAGAAAATATAACAAGCTGATTGGAATAAAAAAAATTATTGGGCTGCAGTTTTAAAAAAATCAAATAAAATCACTGGAACGTCCTGTGAGGTTGAGCCTTATATGCTCAGAAAGCTATTAAAACATACTACGTTTTATGTTTGAACATGTTTGTTAAATTCTGATGTTAAATAGGTCAAAACAGTGTCCGAAGTCGGCTGAACTGTTTTGACAGCAAGCTGATTGGAATAAAAAAAATTATTGAGCTGCAGTTTTTAAAAAAAATCATATAAAATCACTGGAACGTCCTGTGAGGTTGAGCCTTATATGCTCAGAAAGCTATTAAAACATACTACGTTTTATGTTTGAACATGTTTGTTAAATTCTGATGTTAAACGGGTCAAAACAGTGTCCGAAGTCGGCTGAACTGTTTTGACAGCAAGCTGATTGGAAGCATTTTGACTTCTGAGCTGATTTTTGCGAAAATCATAATTAATTATAGGAAGCTCGGATTGAGCTGATTCTTTTTGGGTTGGAAAGATATTTTAGTATTCTACATTTCATCTTTGATCACCAAGGGCTGAATAAAACCGTAAAATGGTTAAAAGAGTCGATTCCGCAGCTACATTGTAAAGTTGCTACACATTTTATTGATAAACTTAATCTAAGAAAATTGTATACAAGAAAAGGATGAATTGTGAGAAATGTGATAATGATGGCATTCTAATAAATTAACTTGAGGCAATGTGTCTAACGTGGAAATATAATTTGATTGTAAGACTTGGTAAGAGGTATGCCGTAGTAGCTTTTATTCCATACTTGAATGGTGTGGTGTGTACCATGTATTTGCTTCAAACAAATCTTATGAAATTGGGTGTATTAAAGGCATCTAAAATACATACAAATGATTTATGCAAGTAATATGTACGTGTATACCAAACATGTTCTAAGTTAGTGCTCAGTCACATACACAAGGACAGTTTGACTTACGAAAGTCAAACTGACCTAAAACTAATGTCTTGATAAATGAGTATGTGTGAATCCATGAGATGTTGTGGTCATTTTATATAATGACTAATCTAACAAATCTTGTGGGTATTGTGTTAAGTTTGATCTCGTCAAGCTAAGTGGGAGCTGGAAAGGAATGGATCAAACGGGTCAAGTGCGCAAGGAAAGCTCGAACGGACGCAAACTGTAAGTAAAGCTTACACCTATTTTTTTAGCATACGTGTTTATTCTATAGGTGATAAATACAACAATATATCATGTTCGAATTATGGGTTCCGACACGAAACGAAATGGGTCGGAACGAATAAAAAGGTTTAAAACCATGATTTGTAATAAATATAATTGTTTGGTCGTATAGACCAAATGGGTCAAATGATGGTGATAATATCATATGACCATATCGACTAATGTTGGTTGTTAAGTCATATGTTTACAGGAACGAATAGAAATCTGGATAATTGCGTCATCATAGAATATTGAATTAATAATAGCAAGGCATAAACGGGTCTATACGTTGACTCGAGCCAGGTATGCTTATATATAGATTTATAGTTAAAAGTGTTTAACTTCCCTTCACGGGTCAAAAGGAGTAGATAGGTAAAACGGGTTAAGAATTCATAAGAAACCCGTAATTTGAACCTTGCACATTAGTAAATTGATATAACGTGATATGCATGATATTTTGAAAAGGGTAATAAACAAGTTTGTTTGATAAATCACGAACGGGTCAAAAAGTGTCATAATTGAATTTCAAGCCGAGAGCTTGAAAGTTAAAATTTTGTGAATTTAGATGTTGGATTTTAACTCCATATGATGGAGGATCAAATTCCAATCACGTAGGAAGAAACGGTAGGTCAAACGGACAAGCGGACTAAAAGTTATGGAGGTTTTCGTTTTAGAAAACGGCAAACTTGGAAAAATCCTGCAGAGGCCTCCGTAAGTTACGGTAGCTACCGTAACTTACGGTAGCCTTAAAGTATTTACGCCACACACCCACTGCCTTACGGTAGGAGAATCAACATTCAGGGGCTACCGTAAATTACGGTACCCACCGTAATTTACGGTAGACCCTGTAAAATATATATATATATTATTCAGTTTTGCTTCCCAGACTCGTTTAGATACGTTTTAAACCCCGTATGACTAAAGCATTTCATGTTTATGAAATGTAGGTACATTTTGGATGCCGAAAGACGATCAAGCTAAACGAAGAACCGAACACGAATAAGATAAAAGCTTCCGCACGTCGTTTCGTCGTAACTTTTAAACGACGAACTCAATTATGTTATGTTGTATTATTTTAAAATTGTAAAGTTTAAACAAACCCGTATTTTTACAAAGTGTATGTAGTCATAATTACATGTTGTTTGTCGTATACTTTACAAAAACCATTAAATAATGACAAGGGTGTTACAAGTTGGTAATCAGAGCTCATGGTTAAAGAGTAAAGTGTGTTCGGTTCGAGGCTTGATCGCAAATCCGGACACTCGCATCTGAAGATAGCGAGAGTTTAACAAATTACGGATATGATGATGGAACGGTCCGAGATGTGACAAGAAGAACATACTCATCAAGGACCTAAATCGCGTAACGATCGCAAATAAGTAATGGCAAGGAATGCCCGTCGGGGCAAGCATTACCAGGTGCACATTTTAAACTTATAGTACAAACAGTAATATGCAACAAATACATAGTGAATGACAGTTGCATATAGAATATGAAACTTGAAAACCTGGATAGGTTACCTATCCAGGATGACGTTTCCAAGAGAAATTCAGTAGAGAATATGTATTATTCACAAATTGTGAATAACAAGACAATAACAGAATTCAGTTTATATAGAAACTTGGACGAGAGTGATCATCCAAGTAAGTATTCTCAATATAAATCCTATTGAGAAAAGTAATGATCACATCAATGAATGTGAATAAATGTTTATAAAAAGGGACATTTTACATGTTCAAGGATAAACGACTAAAACTAATAATTGTTAACTAACAATTAAATAAAGTTTTACCAAATGAAATCATAAATATGGAAATAATTTGAGGAGTTACTTACATGGGACGTGATGTGGTAATTATAATAAGGTCACGCGTACCATGTGTTGATCGCTTACTCTGGCCAAGTAAGTAGTGAACATGTGATAGCATGAGCTTCTTATAATGAGCGCAGTTATGTCCGATGTAGTAAGGTCAAGATGAATGAAAATTTAAAGGATCCTTAGGGTCAAGAAATCTTATGGGCATACTCGTATAAATGGTTTTCGCGGGAACCATAAAAACGACGTATGTCGCACATAGAAATAAATGACCCAAGGAAATTCGTGACATAAGTCATTTCGGACGAAACAACCATGGTAGACAAAAAGGGCATTGTAAAACCTAAGTATAAATGACCCTCGGGGTCATAGAAACAGAGGTATTGCCCACATGGGAAAAACGATAAAAAACCATGGTAGACAAAAAGGGCATTGTAAAACCAAAGTATAAATGACCCGTGGGGTCATAGAAACAAAGGTATTGCCCACATGGGAAAAACGATCAAAGTCGTTGACTTTGGTCGTAGTAAAGAAATGATGATGATGATAATCATCATTCATAGTTTATAAGACTGTCAAGGATGGTCGAATAAAGAATAAAGGTTTGGTTGAATAAAAGCGATGGATTTCGCTAAGACAACCAAACAAATTAAAACGAAATCTTAATGTATACCGGAATGCTTGCACTAATAATGACTTCGGTAAAGTACCCGGTTGATGGGTAAGGATTTAAACACATGCGTAAACCGAGAAACGGGAACACTAATTTAAAGTCAAAAGACTCGGATTATGAGTTATGACTGAAAGACCATAAAATTTCGCAAACAGAAATTTTGATAATTATATTCAACTATTTTGAGGTTGAACGGGTTGAATAAAGTATAATGCTTGATGGCATAAGTAAGCGCAAGCCGGATAACGATAAGCTTGAGACAAACCGATGCTTAATTGACGTGAGAAGTCATAGAGTCGGAAGAATTATCCGAAAGAAAACGATTGTAGACACGAACTACAGTCAAAGTTAACGGATTTCAAGCATGAAAACAAATGATTTTCAAAAAAAAAAAGTGCTTTGACACCAAATATATATTTTAATAAAGACACGAGTAAAAAGAATGATCTACGGGATCATCATAACCTTCGGGTTATAAACAGTGTAAAGGTCTACGGGACCAAAATGACCTACGGGTCATGAATAAAAAGGAAAAAGGATCATAAAGGACTCGCCTTAAAGAGGTGAGAGCCTAAAGAAATAGCCTACGAGGCTAAGTGAATGAACCTATGGGTTATCTAGACATAGCAAGGGAACTGGTTGAGAATCCCCGCGTAAAATAAGAATGAAAAAGAATAAATTCTTAATTGTCAATTTCTTGATATGAGTAATTGACGAAAGTTAAAGAGAAGACGTTAAATTAAACTTCAAGTTTTAGTGAGAAACAACGTTTTAACAAATATGAATACTACAAGACGATTTTGGAAATAACAAATATCAAAGAGCATGGGTCTTAACATCGATAGGTGCAAGACGATATATTCGAAAAAGTGGTATTTTTGAAAATGAAAGGTTGATATAAATTAAACATGACGTGACACGATCACGGTCAAGAAATGCAATGTGAAGTGGAATCGCATTATCACCAGGCGAGCGGTAAAAATCAACTGGACTAATAAGTCTAGTTAGTGAGACCGGTTAAGGTCATTTAAGTAAGTTGGTTGCTTGTAAGCGGTGGATTCGGTATAACCGAACCGAATAAATGAATTTGAAAACAAAAGAAATAGTTGCTAAAAGAGAAAGATTTCACTAAAGACCTTTAAACGGGTCAAGGTAACGGATTCACAAAGAGTTCGATAATATATGAAAGCGATGGATATCGCTAAGTTAACTAAACTAGTGGAAATAACAAGATTACGTTATTTCGAAGTTACACTATGTCGTATGAGATATGTAGACAGTTAGTAACCAAAAAGATGTTACCGTTCTTTTCGGGTAGTACTAACGATTGGTTAAAAAGTATAAGTAATGTTTAAAAGATTACTCAGGTCAAACGCATTGAGTTTAGAACTCGATGGACTATGTAAGAAAGGTTTCGAGGACGAAACCTCTTTAAGGGGGGTAGACTTGTAACACCCCTGTTTTGGTCAAAAATCAGACGAGGATAATGCAACCAAACTCTTTGTTACGGGGAATGATGCTTAAAATGTGTAACAGCGATAAGGATCACTTCAATGTAAATTGCACAAACAACACAAGGATTTATACGGGGAAAAAACCCTTGATCAAGAGTTGATCTCCGGCACAAAAAACCCCGGGTGATGGAAACTACCGATCACCAAGCTCAAATAAATGAATAAATGTTTACAACTTCGGATAGTAACGAGCTAGGTACAAGTATCACTATCGTGAAATGTGTAAATGTGAGTGAAAACGAATGTATGTTCGTCGAGAGCTTCAAGTGTGCGAGTATATGAGTGTGTGTAGCTCAGAAATGACTAAGTGTTTTTTCTCACTAGCTCGTTACCCCTTTAAAATAGAAATAACTACCTAAACTAACTATCCGACTTTCGTGCCAAGCTCCCACGTTCTCCACAACGTTCATATTTGGCCAAACACGTGCGGGATAGTTTGGGAATATTCTCCAGGAATGTCGCCAAGACTTGGTCCGACTTGTTACTTCTGCAAAACAATTCAAAACACAAGTGAACAATTGTTAGTATGAGGATCCTTAAGATGATCCATAATCCTGATCCTGAAGCTCTTCTGAGGATCACTATCTGTCACAGAAGCAAGGATCACTAAAGAGGATAATAATTAAGGATCACGGGTCAGTTAGAAATCCACCCCTAACAATTGCCCCCAAAATATAAGGAGTTAAGTTGTAAATATGTGAGTTATATTTTCTTGATCTCATCCGTAACTAACTAACTAACGGATATATGGCCGTTAATATAGAACTAGCCGTTGCGATCATGACGTCACAGAAGTGACAATCCTGCAGAATCATAATTATAAATAGAGATATAGATAGGATCATTATGCATTCAAATTCGAAAGAAACTCCCTTTAAATTCTCAGTCGAAGATCAATCAGGTATCTCTTTCTCCTCTTTCTTCCTCTCTTACTCTGTTTTTCTTTCTTTAACACCATCGCTTTGAGAATGATGCTCCGAAGCTCACCGGGCAAGGATCACAAGAAGGACAGCCCTTTAAAGAGTCAAAAAATCATCAAGGACTCAGCGAATGAAAGGTGTTGTTTTAACGATGCACAAGTAGATAAAATCCGTCACTGTTTTCCAGCGAGTGCCTTCTTCAAACCCTTTGATCCCACTGTTCTTAGCGACTATGTTTCTGAAACATGGGTTGCCTTTCCAGCTACTCCATTTACTATAGGGTACACCTATCCTTTCCCAGAATTCACACAATCCTTCTTTTCCCTGACCGGCATATCTTACATCCAAGCCATGCCGATGATTTGGAGGGTTTTATATACCCTAGAGAGGATCATCGAGCAGGAAGGCGTTGATTTAGGAATGTCGGAATTGGCAGAACTGTATGATCTTACTACCTTTGGTTCCCACCGTTATTTGTTCAAGCGAAAACCCGGTGCAGAACATCCTCTTCTCAAAGTCACTAAGAACGACCAAGATTGGAAACGTCGCTTCTTCTTTGTCAGAAGGAATTCCATTCTTAACGGAGAGGATCTACCAAAAACATGGTCCACGAATGGTAGGCCAGAGGATCATGAGAAGGATCACCAGGTAGTCTCCTTCATGTGATAGGATTACTAACCCCTTTTGTCTTGTGTCATGCAGCTATCTCTGTTTCGCATCTCATCACAACATCTACAACCAGGGAAAGGCTTGCTGCTTTCTGGAACCTTGATCCTGAAATTAGAACTTTTAAGACAATAACCCAAGACTCTCAGGAGGTATCCTCAGGCTCTGTCACCATGTCAAGTAAGTATCCTTGTTTAAAATTTAAATAAATATTGAAATATGAATTAAGAAAAGATACTTATCTTGTTTTGGTTGTGTAGGTGCTGGAAAATCTGCCAAAGCTGCTTCAAGGTTCAGTGTCACCGATCTCACCACTGTCAAATCCTCCAAAAGAAAAGTTCCTGCCAGCCCGACGGCCTCAATCCCCAAGGCACCCCTCAAAGGAAAGGGAATCAAGATGAGAAAGGCCTCCGATGCTGAGGATTTGTAGGGTCTGCCTCTAATCCGTCATCAATTCCTTGAGTACTTTAATGAGGTGAGGATCACTGTCTTTGCTCATATATTCTGTTGACATATCATGCTGATATATCCTGCTGATCTGAGGATCACTTAATTCTGACCTTATCCTTTATCCTCTTTACAGAAATTCGCTGAGATCGAGGATTATGTCGGCCACGTTGAGGATCAGGATAAAAAGATTGCCGACCTCCAGCAGGTTGCTATGCTCAAGGATCTTGCACTTGCTGATCTTCAGAAGGAACTCCAGGATACCAAACAGAAGATGGCTAAGGTGCTGGTTAATTTTGACTATGAAAGGCAGGAGATCACAGATGATGCTAAAGTTTTTGCCGCCATAGCAATGTACAAAACCAAGCTGCAAATGGCTTTGGAAGCTCAGGATCCTGCCTTCGACAAAAGCGGCTGGGAAATTGAAGAATGGAAAGCGAGGCTAGCTGAATTGGGTGATGAAGAGGAGGCTGAAGAGATCCTGACAATTGAGGCTGGAAGCAAGGATGAAGCTGGTGAAGCAAGCGGAGCCGGAGGTGGTGATGCAGCAAAGGTTTAGGCTGCTTAATTGGGCAATGATGGACATTTCTAGACGTAGCCGGAGCCCAATTTTTTAAATTTGGTATTAGCTTTTTGTGGTTGTGGTGTTGAACAATTTAATGGTTTGTACTTTGAACAATAGGTTTTAGGATTAAGGATCTTGTATGATCCTTAGGACAATAGGCAGGATTGCATATGGTGGAGGGATCCTCTGTTTGGGGGATGAAGCCATTGTGATCCTGACGCCTTTATATTCCTGCACTACTCTTGAACTTATTATTATGGACACCCTTTACCTACCCCAGCGGACGGGCCACGTTTTGCTGGTAGAAGCTCGGGTAGGTAATTTTGACAACCTTTTAAGGGTTAGTCTTTTGTTTATAAATAAAAACTTAACCTTTTGTCGCTTATCTTGTGTTGTTATACTTTTTAATATCTTACTTTCCAACTGTTGTAATGTTCATTCTGTTTATACTTATCAAGCCTTGAAAAATTAGAAAAGATATCTAGAAAGTTCAGGATATGATCAAGGATCACATATCCCATAATCGATAAGTTCTAAAAAGTTACATGGTTTAAGAATCATAAGTTCAGTTGTCAAGTATAAGGGTTATTCAAATAAATAATGAATAGAATTAAAAATAGTTGAGGATCATACCTGAGGATCCAAGTTAGGATCCTAACCTTAATAAGGATAACTATAAGATAAACCTTAGAATAAAGTAAGGATCAAGGATCCCTAGTTGCCTATCTTCAAGGACCTAAAATAGAGCATCACTTGGGACTAAGCCAATATAAGATAAGAATTAGCAACTGGGGACAAGCCCAAGGATAACTGGGGACAAGCCCAAGGATAACTGGGGACAAGCCCAAGGATAACTGGGGACAAGCCCAAGGATAACTGGGGACAAGCCCAAGGATCGTATGTAAACTGGAGTATGGCCCTAACTGGCGACTATCCAAACTTAGTGGCATGAAAATGCCAAAACCTTAGCTAACGTGAAAACGTTAGAAACCTTAGGAACGGATGTATGGTACGTCTACCATTATACGTAGGATCCTAAGCATAGCCAGTACAATGGAATTATCAGCCCCTAAAACGAGTACTGGTCCCAATGCCTTGAACTATACCAGAATCATCGTGCGCTACAGGCGGAACTGGGGACAAGCCCAAGGATAACTGGGGTTAAACCCAAAGGACGGATTGCTTCTGTGGATAACCAACGTTATGCTAAGGGTACCTGAACTTTCAAAACTTGAACTCACGTGAGAGATGGATAAAGGATACATGATCCTTATCCCTATATGAGAAAATAATGAAATGAAATAGTTCAAGTTTAGGATATTACCTAAGTAAGGATCACCGATACTTTGAGGATCCTTTAAGGATATCCCTATCATGAGGATCATTTACGCCAAGAGGATCCTGCTCACATGAAATATTTCTTTAAGTGGACAACATTCCAAGCTCTTGGTAGCAAATCACCTTCCATGGTTAGCAATCTATATGCCCCCTTTCCTGCTTCAGCTTCAATCAAATAAGGGCCTTCCCATTTTGGAGCCAATTTTCCATCAGCAGGATTGGTGGTATTCTGAAATGCTTTCCTTAATACCATATCTCCAACTTGAAACCTCCTGATCCTGACATTTTTGTTGTAAGCACCAGCCATTCTTTGCTGATAACTGGCCATCCTTATCCTAGCCATATCCCTGATTTCTTCAATAGTATCCAGGTCTTGAGCCAAGTTTTCATCATTTTCCTCAGGATCACGGGTACTTGTTCTAGCAGTTGGAACTACCATTTCCGTTGGGATCACTGATTCTGCCCCAAATACCAAAGAGAATGGTGTTTGAGCTGTAGCATTCTTAGGGGTTGTCCTATCAGCCCAAAGCACATAGGGTAGTTCTTCTGCCCATTTCCCTTTCTTGGATCCAAGCTTCTTCTTCAAATTGTTGATGATGATCTTGTTGGATGATTCTGCTTGACCATTAGCTTGTGGGTGGACTGGTGTTGATGTTATCATCTTAATCCCCCAGCTGTCACAAAAGTTAGTGGTTCTGCCCCCAATAAATTGGGAACCATTATCACATATAATCTCAGAAGGAATTCCAAATCTAGTGATAATATTTCTTTTAATGAAGGATATAACTTCCTTTTCTCTGACTTGGGCAAAAGCTTCAGCTTCTATCCACTTGGAGAAGTAATCAGTCATAGCTAGCATGAATACTTTTCCACCAGGTTCCTTAGGGAGCTTTCCAACTATATCCATACCCCATCTCATAAATGGCCAAGAGGAGGATATAGGATGCAATAATTCAGCTGGTTGATGAAGGATATTGCTGTGTCTCTGACAAGGATCACATCTCTTAGCATACTCGACAGCATCTCTCTTCATGGTTGGCCAGTAGTATCCTGTCCTCAGGATCCTTGAGAATAATGCCCTGCCCCCAGTGTGGTTTCCACAATCTCCTTCATGGAAGTCTTTTAAGACTTCTTGGACTTCAGGATCCTCAATGCATCTCAAGTATGGTCCTGCAAGAGATCGTCTATACAACATATTATTTAAAATTGTGAATTGAGATACCTTAATTTTGAAAGCCCTAGGGTTTTCTCCTGTAGGAATCTCTCCATGTTGTAAGTATCTCATAATTGGTGAGATCCATGATCCTGATCCTGAATGGGATTGAGTATCCTCACTAGGGATAATTGCAGAATCATTCCCTATCTCCATAGCCACATGATCCTCGATAGCCGGGGTCAGGATATGGATAACAGGAATCTTGATATCCTCCGGGATCTTCAAGGATGATCCTAAATTGGCCAATGCATCAGCTTCTGTATTTTCTTCCCTTGGTACCTATGACAAACTAAAGGAAACAAAAGAGAGTGCCAAACTTTTTACTATCTCCAAATATTTGGTTAGCTTTTCACCTTTAACAACATAGGATCCATTAAAGTGGTTTGTAATTAACAAAGAATCTACGTGTACCTCAAGATACCTGATCCCCATATGCTTAGCGATTTGCAAACCAACAATTAAGGCTTCATATTCAGCCTCATTGTTAGTGGTTTGGAACTCACAAGCTATAGAGTGGGGTATTATGTCCCCCTGTGGCGATTTTAGTAGTATTCCCAGCCCTGTGCCTTTGACATTTGAGGATCCATCAGTATAGAGTATCCAAGGATCCTTGGTCTCTTCTAGTTGTTGGACTTCCAACTCAGCTTCTTCTTGTAAATCACTACTGAAATCAGCCACAAAGTCAGCTAATGCTTGGGATTTGATGGCTGTCCTAGGCTCATATCTTATATCATATGCACTTAGTTTTACTGCCCACTTAGCCATCCTTCCTAACATCTCTGGTTTCCTGAGGACATTCTTAATTGGAAAATTAGTTTTAACAATGATAACATGAGTTTCAAAATAATGTCTTAACTTAGTGGATGCCATAATTAATGCAAGAATAAGCTTTTCAAGGTGTGAATACCTGGATTCGGCATCAAGTAAACTTTTACTTACATAATAGACAGGATGTTGTGTACCTTGATGATCCTTAACAAGGACCGCACTTACTGCTTTTGAGGATACTGCAAGATACAAGGATAGCACATCGCCTTTTTCTGGTTTCATCAAAGCTGGGGCTGAGGATAGGTAATCTTTGAGGGCTCTTAAAGCATTTTCATGCTTCTCAGTCCACTCAAATTTCTTGTTCTTCATTAGGATATCATAGAATTCTTTACACTTCTCGGAGGATTTGGATATAAATCTGTTCAAGGCTGCTATCCTGCCTGTTAGCCTTTGAACATCCTTAGCATTGACCAGAGATTTGATGTTCACTATTGCTTTGATTTGTTCCGGGCTAGCTTCAATGCCTCTCTTTGTCACCATATACCCTAAGAATTTACCTGCTTTAACACCAAAGTGACATTTTGAAGGATTAAGTTTCATGTTATATTTGTCAAGGATATCGAATGCTTCCTCCAAGTCTCTTAGGTGATCCTCAGCTTTTAAGGATTTTACCACCATATCATCTATATAAACCTCCATAGTTTGTCCAATCTGATCCTTGAACATCATATTCACCAGCCTTTGGTATGTTGCACCTGCATTTCTTAATCCGAACGGCATAGCAATATAGCAGTATATACCAGTTGGAGTCATGAAGGCTGTATCCTCTTGGTCGAATGGTTCCATTTGGATTTGTTGAAATCCAGATGAAGCATCCATAAAAGTTAACAGTTCATGACCCGCGGTTGCATCCACCATGGAATCAATGTGGGGTAAAGGGAAAGGATCCTTGGGACATGCCTTATTTAAATCTGTAAAATCGACACATACCGTCCACTTTCCGTTTTTCTTTTGAACAACAACCACATTGGCCAACCATCTTGGATACTTGACCTCTCTAATCATACCTGCCCGGAGCAATTTTTCTACCTCTTCCTGGATAATGGCATTCCTTTCCGGTGCAAACTTCCTTCTCCTTTGATGGATTGGTTTGAAGGATCTGTCGATGCCGAGTTTGTGAGTGATAACATCTTTAGATATACCAGTCATATCTTCGTGTTTCCATGCAAAGGTAGTCTTTCTCCTTTTGAGGAAGGATACGAGGTCTTCTTTCATTTCGCCAAGGATCCCTGATCCGATATAGATTTTGGATTCAGGATCATCAGGATCCATGAGGATTTCTACCACATCCTGTTCACTCGCCTCCAAGACATCCCTTGGAGGATACTTTGATTGCTATTGCTCCCTGGATTTCGATGCTGGTTTCATCGATGAAGTATAGCAATTCTTAGCCTCCTGCTGATCACTATCAATCTTCACTATTCCCCAAGGACTAGGGAGCTTCACACATTGATGGTAAGTGGATGGAACTGCTTTCATATCGTGTATCCAGGGCCTGCCAAGGATAACATTACAACAAGATAAACAGTCAATAACACAAAATTTTTGATAAGAGTGTAGGCCTTCAATGTATATTGGGAGTTTAATGTCCCCCAGGGTATTCTTAGTTTCACCACTAAATTCCACGAGCACAGAGGATCTTGGTATGATCTCTGATTCAGGAATACCCATCTTCTTTAGGACATCAAGCTGGATAATGTTCACTGAACTTCCTCCGTCTATAAGGATCCTGCGGACAAAATGGTTAGATATGAAAAGAGTAATAACTAAACCATCGTGATGAGGATCCTGGATATCAACACGATCCTCTTCATCAAAGGTTATGACTTTCCCTTCCGAGACACTTGATGTTCGAACAGGTCTTTCTCCGTTATCCATTTTAGTTTCCTTTGCATGCCTTTTCGCTGCTGAGAAGGATGTGCCGCAAATGTCTGATCCTCCAGAAATGAAGTTTATCACTTGTGCATCCGCTGGAGGGGCTGGAGCCTTCTCAGGGATCCTTTCAGGATCCTGAGTCTTTGACTTCTTTCTTCCCAACCATTCTTTTAGATGCCCCTTGCTCAACAAGTATCCAATTTCCTTTCTTAGTGCAATGCATTCTTCTGTGAGGTGCCCAAAATCTTCATGGTATGCACACCACTTTGATTTATCCTTAGTTGCAGCTGGCCTATCATTTTTTCTGGGCCATCTAGCTTTATCACCTAGACTCTGCATCGCAAGGATTAGTTCATTGTTATCAACACTAAAGCAATATTCAGAAATTGGAGGATAATCTTCATCATCCTCTTCTTGATCAATAGAATGCACGTTCTGGTTATCAGATCTGTTGTAGGATCTGAACTTGTTGTTCCTGAATGAGGATCCTTGCTTATCCTGCTTTGAGGATCCTGCTAACCTCTCCTGGATCCTCTTGTCATCTTCTAGTCGAATGAACCTAAGTGCCCGGGTTCTTACCTCATCTAAGTTCCTGCACAGTGTCATAACAAGATCATCATAGAAAGACGAATCCCTAAGCAATCCCATTTTAAAGGCCTCAACAGCCGTGGCTATATCTAAGTTGGGAATGTCTAAGGATTCTTTACTGAATTTGGTAATGTAATCCCTTAATGATTCATTATGACCCTGGGTTATCCTATATAAATCACTAGTTAATCGTTCAAATTTCCTACTACAAGAAAACTGATTATTAAACAAGTTAACTAGGTTAGCAAATGAGGTAATAGAATAGGGAGGAAGACTTAGCAGCCATTTGAGAGCTGATCCAGTAAGAGTGGATCCGAATCCTTTGCACAGGCATGCTTCCTTTAACCTTTCTGGGATTGGATTGATCTCCATCCTCTCCCTGTATTGTGCTATGTGTTCTTCAGGATCTGTTGAACCATCATACAGTTTCATTGTAGGCACATGGAACCTCTCGGGGTATCTCAGCATCACAGATTGGTGGTGCAAAACGAGATATCTTATGGCTCCCATCTGCAATCTCTGGGATAGGTTTGACTACTCCCGGGACACTTGATATCATATCCTTTAGCTTTTGCAATTCTCTGGCCATGGCATGATTGATACCTGGATCCTGCATAAGACCATGGTTAGTAGTATAAGAATTGTTAAAAGTGTTACCTCCCATTGGATTCAAGTTAGGAAGAATGGATGTTAATCCATATTGTTGGGGCTCTGGAATGATCGAGGGACCAGTAGAAGCATTGGTCTGCATTGGAATAAAATCTCCCTGATGGACATCTAAACTTCCTGTTTGCAAACTCCTCAAGGATCCTGGCATCTGGAAGGATCCTTGGAACTGGGACGATCCTGGAACAAAAGAGGATCCTTGAACCTGGGATGATCCTGGAACGAAGGAGGATCCTTGGACCTGGGATGATCCTGGAACGAAGGAGGATCCTTGAACCTGGGATGATCCTGGAACGAAGGAGGATCCTTGAACCTGGGATGATCCTGGAACGAAGGAGGATCCTTGAACCTGGGATGATCCTGGAACGAAGGAGGATCCTTGAACCTGGGATGATCCTGGAACGAAGGAGGATCCTTGAAACTGCTGCATTCCTGAATATCCTCCTGAACTCGTGAGGGATCCCATATGCTGAGGATAGGATCCCGCTGGCTGGAAATATGAACCTGATGCTTGGGTCATTGTTGTTGTTCCGTAGTGCACTCCTTTTGGTCCACCCACATATTGAATGTCTGGAACCACTGATGGCTGAGAAGTAATCACCGGAGTATCAAAATTCAAAGATCTGGGCATCAGTGGGGAGCGATCCTCTGCCGTTTTCTTCTGTTTCTTAATTTCGTCAATCTCCCGGAGGATCATTTCGTTGGTCTTATCCTGCTCTTGTGCATGATTCCTCATCTGCAAAATCAAGGCATAGAGATCATTAGTAGTAGGATTAGTTGAAACAGAAGAAGTAGGTGGTTTTGAGAAAATGGGAGTTGGTTTCTTCGCGGCATTCTCAGTGTTCTTCTGGGATCCAGAAGGTGGCGGAGGTAAAGGAGGGACGCCTTGTGAAGAAGTGAATGAGGGCATCAAGTTTGAGGCGTTCTTCGTTGAGGAAGCCATTTGCTTGGTTGTAGTGAACCGAAATAAGCACAGAAATGCGTATTTTTCTAAGGATGAAGCACCAATTGCCCCACGGTGGGCGCCAAACTGTTTTGGTCAAAAATCAGACGAGGATAATGCAACCAAACTCTTTGTTACGGGGAATGATGCTTAAAATGTGTAACAGCGATAAGGATCACTTCAATGTAAATTGCACAAACAACACAAGGATTTATACGGGGAAAAAACCCTTGATCAAGAGTTGATCTCCGGCACAAAAAACCCCGGGTGATGGAAACTACCGATCACCAAGCTCAAATAAATGAATAAATGTTTACAACTTCGGATAGTAACGAGCTAGGTACAAGTATCACTATCGTGAAATGTGTAAATGTGAGTGAAAACGAATGTATGTTCGTCGAGAGCTTCAAGTGTGCGAGTATATGAGTGTGTGTAGCTCAGAAATGACTAAGTGTTTTTTCTCACTAGCTCGTTACCCCTTTAAAATAGAAATAACTACCTAAACTAACTATCCGACTTTCGTGCCAAGCTCCCACGTTCTCCACAACGTTCATATTTGGCCAAACACGTGCGGGATAGTTTGGGAATATTCTCCAGGAATGTCGCCAAGACTTGGTCCGACTTGTTACTTCTGCAAAACAATTCAAAACACAAGTGAACAATTGTTAGTATGAGGATCCTTAAGATGATCCATAATCCTGATCCCGAAGCTCTTCTGAGGATCACTATCTGTCACAGAAGCAAGGATCACTAAAGAGGATAATAATTAAGGATCACGGGTCAGTTAGAAATCCACCCCTAACAACCCCGAAAACGGGTTTGGTAATCAAACCCGGTTAATACTAAGAGACGGGTTATAACTCCCGGAATCCAATAAGTTAACTAGGAATAATAATAACCTAGTTAGAAGAGAAGTCTTGTAGTGACATACTAGTGGGTTAAAAAAAAACCTTATAACTAGGAAAATATAAAACTTTATATTAAAATTATAAAGTTTTAAATAAACAAGGACAAACTAACTAGGACAAATTAACCCAGTTAGTCTTGAGACTTGTAAATTACTTACTAGAAGGTTAAAACACCTTAAATAAATAACTTAATGATGATGGAGGGACTAAAGGTGTTAAAACTAAAACTAATAATAATAAAAACAAGGTTTAAACACCAAACACACTAAAAGAAGTGTGTCTGGTCGATTAAAACATCAGGAGCGAACAGGAGCTTCCCCACCAAACCCTAACTTGTGCAACTTGATCAAATTGGGGCTTAAAATCAGTTCCAAATCGATTTCCAAGCACGAAATTGTCATCTCCATTGAAAGGGGAGTCATAAGGTATGTAAATTTTATGAAAAATCTCTAGTTGGATTTCTAGGTAAACTTAGAAATCTGAAATTGATGGTTGCATGTTCGTTATATGATGAAATTAGGAATGATTTTATGTCTAGGAGTAAACCCTAGTCATTTACTTGTTGAATTGATGTTCCTAATTGTGAATTCATGATCACCCGATTATGTGCTAAATGGGTTTTGTAGAAACATGATGAACACTAGAATCATAATGGTTAAATTGTGTTAATAGAACTCCCTGAAGTTAGATTTGAAGTTTGATGTTAGTACTTGTTAATTTTGCTAGAATTTAAGGGTTTAGAACACTTAAATGGGCTGGAGAAATTTGATGTTTCGTGTTGCACACAAGGTGGTTGTTAAAATGCTTGAACAAGAAAATATAACAAGCTGATTGGAATAAAAAAAAATTATTGGGCTGCAGTTTTAAAAAAATCATATAAAATAACTGGAATGTCCTGTGAGGTTGAGCCTTATATGCTCAGAAAGCTATTAAAACATACTACGTTTTATGTTTGAACATGTTTGTTAAATTCTGATGTTAAATGGGTCAAAACAGTGTCCGAAGTCGGCTGAACTGTTTTGACAGCAAGCTGATTGGAATAAAAAAAAATTATTAAGCTGCAGTTTTTATAAAATCATATAAAATCACTGGAACGTCCTGTGAGGTTGATCCTTATATGCTCAGAAAGCTATTAAAACATACTACGTTTTATGTTTGAACATGTTTGTTAAATTCTGATGTTAAACGGGTCAAAACAGTGTCCGAAGTCGGCTGAACTGTTTTGACAGCAAGCTGATTGGAAGCATTTTGACTTCTGATCTGATTTTTGCGAAAATCATAATTAATTATAGGAAGCTCGGATTGAGCTGATTCTTTTTGGGTTGGAAAGATATTTTAGTATTCTACATTTCATCTTTGATCACCAAGGGCTGAATAAAACCGTAAAGTGGTTAAAAGAGTCGATTCCGCAGCTACATTGTAAAGTTGCTACACATTTTATTGATAAACTTAATCTAAGAAAATTGTATACAAGAAAAGGATGAATTGTGAGAAATGTGATAATGATGGCATTCTAATAAATTAACTTGAGGCAATGTGTCTAACGTGGAAATATAATTTGATTGTAAGACTTGGTAAGAGGTATGTCGTAGTAGCTTTTATTCCATACTTGAATGGTGTGGTGTGTATCATGTATTTGCTTCAAACAAATCTTATGAAATTGGGTGTATTAAAGGCATCTAAAATACATACAAATGATTTATGCAAGTAATATGTACGTGTATGCCAAACATGTTCTAAGTTAGTGCTCAGTCACATACACAAGGACAGTTTGACTTACGAAAGTCAAACTGACCTAAAACTAATGTCTTGATAAATGAGTATGTGTGAATCCATGAGATGTTGTGGTCATTTTATATAATGACTAATCTAACAAATCTTGTGGGTATTGTGTTAAGTTTGATCTCGTCAAGCTAAGTGGGAGCTGGAAAGGAATGGATCAAACGGGTCAAGTGCGCAAGGAAAGCTCGAACGGACGCAAACTGTAAGTAAAACTTACACCTATTTTTTTAGTATACGTGTTTATTCTATAGGTGATAAATAAAACAATATATCATGTTCGAATTATGGGTTCCGACACGAAACGAAATGGGTCGGAACGAATAAAAACGTTTAAAACCATGATTTGTAATAAATATAATTGTTTGGTCGTATAGACCAAATGGGTCAAATGATGGTGATAATATCATATGACCATATCGACTAATGTTGGTTGTTAAGTCATATGTTTACAGGAACGAATAGAAATATGGATAATTGCGTAATCATAGAATATTGAATTAATAATAGCAAGGCATAAACGGGTCTATACGTTGACTAGAGCCAGGTACGTTTATATATAGATTTATAGTTAAAAGTGTTTAACTTCCCTTCACGGGTCAAAAGGAGTAGATAGGTAAAACGGGTTAAGAATTCATAAGAAACCCGTAATTTGAACCTTGCACATTAGTAAATTGATATAACGTGATATGCATGATATTTTGAAAAGGTTAATAAACAAGTTTGTTTGATAAATCACAAACGGGTCAAAAAGTGTCATAATTGAATTTCAAGCCGAGAGCTTGAAAGTTAAAATTTTGTGAATTTAGATGTTGGATTTTAACTCCATATGATGGAGGATCAAATTCCAATCACGTAGGAAGAAACGGTAGGTCAAACGGACAAGCGGACTAAAAGTTATGGAGGTTTTCGTTTTAGAAAACGACAAACTTGGAAAAATCCTGCAGAGGCCACCGTAAGTTACGGTAGCTACCGTAACTTACGGTAGCCTTAAAGTATTTACGCCACACACCCACTGCCTTACGGTAGGAGAATCAACATTCAGGGGCTACCGTAAATTACGGTACCCACCGTAATTTACGGTAGACCCTGTAAAATATATATATATATATATTATTCAGTTTTGCTTCCCAGACTCGTTTAGATACGTTTTAAACCTCGTATGACTAAAGCATTTCATGTTTATGAAATGTAGGTACATTTTGGATGCCGGAAGACGATCAAGCTCAACGAAGAACCGAACACGAATAAGATAAAAGCTTCCGCACGTAGTTTCGTCGTAACTTTTAAACGGCGAACTCAATTATGTTATGTTGTATTATTTTAAAATTGTAAAGTTTAAACAAACCCGTATTTTTACAAAGTGTATGTAGTCATAATTACATGTTGTTTGTCGTATACTTTACAAAAACCATTAAATAATGACAAGGGTGTTACAGTACATCCAAATACTAAGTCATAATATATCACTAGCTAATCTAAGCCCAATAGCGTCCATGTGTAACATTCCCAAAATTTTAAAAATTTAAAACAAAGTTATTACATGAGTAGGTCATGGGTAAGTTGACCGATGGAAACATAAGGTGTTTTGGAAATTTAGGAACCGTTTAATAATTCAATTATAAAAGTACTTTATATTTGAACATACTCCGTTTTTAATGAAACTTAGACCCAAATGTAGACAAAAATATTCTTATTCTAATGGCATATTCATTATTTTATAAAACGTCGTATTTCAGAAGTTATAAGCGCCAGATAAGTGAAGCAATTATAATACATATAATAAAATAATTAAATAAAAATCTTACATATGTAAAATTTTACGTTGATATTATATTATAATAATAACTGAATGTAGACATTCACCATTTCTCTTAAAGGGGTACTCGACCCTTTAAAGAAAAAAAATAATAATAAATTAATAAAATCAAAACTTATGAATTGGAAATGAAAGGACACGTAGCAATTAACAGTTATTCTATATGGGTGTACGTGGCCACCTTTGGCAAACACTTCAATAGTATAAATAGGAAGGCTACATTTCAACTTTTCAACTGTCTTTCCTTCCCTTCTTTCGCTCTCCCTATTTTCAATATTCTCAATTTTCTAAAAATATTATATTTTATAATACCCTAAAGCCCTGCCCCGTTTTAAGTGTTGTAATCCCCGGTCGCTGATGCCTTGTCCGATTGATCTAGGGCCCCGTAACGTATGTCAAGGCTCTGCCTAAATTCGTTGGGGTTCTGTCTCGTGACGTAGGGATAAAGTTGAATTGAGTTACTATATTTAATACGAGTGCATTATTTATTTTATTTAATAGTCCAGGAGCTATACCCAAAATATTTCCAACACTCCTAAAATATTTAGAATGTCCCTATACGTCATAAAATACACCCCATATACGAAAAAATGGCCCTAAATACCTTTATTTTTATAAAAATTAAATAAAAATCAGTTTTTATAGTATCTCGCGGGCCTCGAAGACTTGGTCTTCATCTTACGCGGGCCGCGAGCGAGGGGATAGGTGGCACAGCTCGGAGCCGCCACGTGGCATCACACACGTCGACAACCCAGGTGACTCAGCAACGATGCCGCCGCCTTTTGGCCCTCGCGGGGCGCGTAGGCCCTTTGTCTGGCTTTCGTGGGGCGCGACAAAGTGCTATATCAGCACTATAAATAGCTTCGCTCGGATTCATTTGGAATTCGTTCAAATCTCGATTTCCTCTCTAAATTTCAGAATATGTGAAGTAGTATCGAGTATTATACCCCCTAATTAGCAAAGCTCTGCCTCGTTGTAAGTATTTAAACCCCGGTTACGTATTAGCTACGCCCCCCGATTGATCTAGTGCTCCGTAACGGCTGTCGGGTTTCTGCCCGACGTAGTCGTTGGAGTTTCTGTCTCGGGGAAGGTATAACTAATGTAAAATAGGTTATTATACTAACGCGCGTGCATTGTTTATTTAAATAGATTATATCCAGGAAACCACAAAGGAGAACCCTAAAATAGCAATGCGAGTAATCTCCTTTTTGTAAACAGTTTTTACAAAACCTTAACCATTTTACAATGCAATTTAGCAGTGATTGAGTCTTTGTATTCTACGATTGCTGCCGATATGTTGGGGTTTTGTATACAAAATGTGGAACACGTTACAATTGGACAAATAGTTAGCCAATATGTAATATGACCCACCAGTCAGGATCAACAGTACTGAATGAGTAATTGGGTAGATGTAAACATTGTAATCGCTCTCAATACTGTTTAAATTAAATTAACATTTCTTGATTAAACTGGGATTCACTCACCAGTATTTCCCACTGACAAATGCTTTTAAAACACGTTTCAGGTAACAAAATGTAAAAGCCAATTAAAAGAAAGCCAGCTTGAGAGCACTGAAGGCTTTGAAAAATGTGGCTATAAAAGTTACATAAAAGACGATGGTTTAAATTCAATAAAATAGGGTTTATCCCTATAAACAGATTGTAATGAAAAACTTGGGTTTTTTCCCATGTGTTATTTATAACAATGTGGTATATTATACTTATAAAAACATGGTGGTTTTACTCTGATAAAATATTTCCTAACTACAGTCCTGATGAAATTTCTGCTGCCAAATTAATAAACACCGATACCACCGAAACTGGCTCACGGCCGCTCGTCCTGGGAGATAGGGATCAGGGGTTGCGACATAAGGTGGTATCAGAGCCACTTGTTTAAGCCATTCAGGTGTTCTTTTAATACCTAAAACTTAAACATTATGTTAGGAAATTAATATAATAATTTATGTGTTATCCTGTGTAGATAAATCTTAATATTTATATTATGATTTTTATGTTTTGAGTTCACAATATGAGTGATCAATATAATTAAATGTACCCATAGGCTACCTAGCCAAATGTATTATATTGCACTCTTATACAATTAGTAACTTAGGGTACCACCTTGAGTTATATCCCTTCATAAATAAATAAATGTACCAGTTACAAGAGATAGTTACGAAATTGAGATAAATTAACTATATAATAATAGTTTACAACAATAAATAAACATATATGTATTCTTACGTATGTAAATATGATGTATATAGTTATGAGCATAATGCCATATATGTGACACTCGAGCAAAGCCCGCAACAATCTTGATTGCTCGCCTCATTCTTTCATGCTTACTTGTCAAATTTCGGGACGAAATTTCTTTCAAGTTGGGGATGTTGTGACAACCCAAACTTTTAAGGTCGGTGTCTCTTAGTCACGTGATGTTGTTTTCTGATTACTTCCCTTCTGTATCCATTACAACGATAAAAATTGTTAAACACCCGTGTATGTAATATACTTGCTATATGTATAACGTAATTAAGTATGCGTTACGTGTGTTTAACTAATTAACTGCAAGAAACCGTTAAAACGCTCTTATGTGCCAATTAGTGGGTTAAGTAATTTGGTAATCTAATTTGTTAAGTAATTGGGTGGGCTTAAGCCCAATGTTCTCGGTCAAAAGGGTGGACCGCCCCTAAACTTTCATATTATATGGTTACGTATCATGCTTAGTAATACCCATTTGACCACCGGCCCACTAAGCCTCATGTAGCATTGAAATAGGTTACGTAACTATAAATCAATAGATACATATTAACCCTAAACAAAACCTGCTATCCCCTAGTTGCGATCGACAAGAGAGACCCCCCACTGTTCGAAACAATACTTGGAGCAATCTAATTCTGGTTAGTGATCTCATTTAATTGATTCTCATATTCTCATATTGTGTGATATTGCTACGTGTATTCGTTGATGAGTATGCTACTCCTAAAAGAATAGACTGATATGATCTTGTGTGCTAATTGTTATTTTGACTTGAAAGTGCCTATGTTACTCGGATTTATATGCGATCATAATGCGGATTGATTATATGCAATTTATGTGTATGTTGCCTTGATGAGAATAAAACATGGTAGAACAAGGAATTTAAAATCGATAAATAAGTTAGTTGTTTATTATTGTGAATGGATGTGATTGGTGTCAGCCTATCTCAATTGTGCGGTCCAATTATAGTCGATATTTGTGAACTGTGGATTAGAATTGTATGTGTCAATAAATATAATGGCAGCCACTAACTTCATTCGGCCCAATGATATTTCATAGACATTTGTGTGCATAAAACAATTGTTTGATTCATAGATGCTTTTTGTCGGCCACTTATGTTGTTTGATTCTCAATTGTCAAAATAAATAATTTCCATGATACCCTTTAAATGTGTATGATTGAACAATGACTGTTAACAAGAAATTGTTAATATTACATGATTCATGGATATAAGTTATTTGTTTTCTGGTTTGGGTCGGCTGGGATGGGCCTAAATTACTGTTGAACGCAAGCTAGTGGGCCAATGGGTATAGTGTGGCACTAGGGTATGCATTATAGTGTAGAATTGATATGTGAATAGCATGTGTATAGGTTAAGGGACATATGTGATAAACGCTTTTGTGATACATGGTCAGTATTGATTGACGTATGTTACTTGTACAACTTATTTAGTGATTAGTGCACTATTTGTGTCATGTGTAAGTGTATAATCTACGTGATGTTCTGTGTATGGAGACTGACCGGTAATGAAACCATATTAGGATTCGAGTATCCAACCATAAACAAGTAATTAACTATATCGAGCACATCAAAGGTGAGTTCACTGCACTTTTCTAAGCATGCGTCCCGGTGGTTTGGGACATCTGGTAAACGTTTCTAAAGGGAATACTGGGTAAATTGTTATTTGGGATGTATGTTATTGAACACAGAATCGATCATCTACCGTGTTGCCTGTAAGGCAATGGGGTAACTAGTTGATAGCGCTATTAGGTTTGACACCCTCACACCGGGCCGTAAGGACGGGCGTGATCTAGTTACCTGGACATCATTACCAATGCTTGGTTAGGGGCATTGGGGTTGGGCACACTCCTAGGTTATATTGGGCACACTCCCATGGTATATATTGGACACACTTCCAGTATATAAGACTCTCCTACGTTAATAACAATCCCAAAACGAAACGATGAGTTGACTTAACAGATATCTGGTAACTACACACGTTAACAAAACCTTGAACTCACCAGCGTAGTCTGACACACTTGTTTGCATGCTTGTAGGTCGTTAGCTGAGATACTTTGGAACTTGCTATCTGGAGCAGCTGGAGTGGGCATGGTCTTGCTGGACGTATTTATTTTATTGGTTTATTGATACATTACTTTGGTTTTAAAACTGGTTAACTTTGCTTCCGCTGATTACTTTGGTTTTCATTTAAATTTACAGACAGTGTTTTATTTACAATCAAGTACTTGATCTTTTAATCGAATGCGTTGGATATAATTAGTGGCTCATTGTTGGATCGTCGCACTCCTAATAGGGACATACCCTAGGTGGGAATTTGGGGGTGTGACAATATATATATGCCATATTTATAGCTCTGGTTATATGTATATTTATATTTATACCCACAACTAAACATATATATTTGCTGTTATTAAGTTAGCCGATTAAATTAAGATGGACAAATTATCAATACATTGAGTATATAAAATTGAAGTATTATATACGTAAGTAGAAGTTAGCTACCATTAAGGTAAAATAATATATAAACTACATATATACATTAATTTAGGGAATATATACATGTATATTTGTTACAATATATATATGAAGTGCAAAATAAGAGAGTTTGGCCGATTGGAGGGTTCGGTGACCTCCGTAGCCTCCTGTAGTTCCGCCGATGCTTACAGTTATATTATGTTTGACATTATATATAACAATGATATATTAATGATGTTATGTTTTATTAATATAAATTTTTATGATATATTACATATAAAATAATCGCTAACATGAAAAGTTCGTAACAAATAAACAAAGTGACACCCACCCAAAATTTCTATATAGAAAATGTGTTATGATGAGAAGTTAGTCGTCATCAAGCTCCTAATAAAATCCAAAAATTTATTTATATTTGATATAATTATGTATTCTTATTTTGGTTTAAGTTACTTTTCTATAGCCAATCAAAGTTTTGATTTTTCTTCTCGTTGCAAAAGTTAACAGTATTATTATATTTAATAAATAAATATATCTATGATTTAAAGGTTTTATAGAAAGATTGTAGATAGACGATATGCCACAAGATGTCTATGAAATGATATTATGAAAAAAATTGTTATAAAGAATATGTTGAGTTAAATTGTTAAAAGGTGTCAAAATTTATATAAAACTAGTAAAGACACTAGGTATATCGCGACATAAATTTTGTCGGTATCATGTTACTTCTTTAAGTTACCGTATTCACAGTTTTAATTACATGTTTAATGTTTTATCTACATTATTTAAAACTAGTTTATTTAATAAAATGGTTTTGTGTTATCAGTATTGGTTATATATAAATTTATATATATTATATAAACTAATTAATAAAGGGTCGTTATGAAATAAATGTTTTAACCTATTGACTAAGTTCATATGTTACAGATTTATGTATAACAAGATATTTGGTACATTTATTATTATTATATTTATTAACTCTAGTTGAAATATAAACCCCAGTACTATATTGACGATTATAATATAACTTATAATAGTCAGTATTAATTATATCTTATGCCTCATCTAAATACGTGTTATATTGTTTAATTACATTGCTGATCTTATATAATGATGTCGTAACAAAAAATATTATAATAAGTAAAGAAGACTTGGTAGCTCTACTATGGTTGAAAAAGACGGAAGCTGTTCTTAAAATCAACAAAGGTCTGTTTTAAGTATTTTAACCTAAAACACTTTACCTTTACCTTAGAATTTAAAATTTTAAAATATATTGAATCCAATAAATTCTCATAGTGATAATTTAGATTATAATCTTTTAAAATATTACTCTGACTAGTTTTGTAAAAAAATAAAATAAATAAAGAAATAAATAATGAGTCTGATGGTTTGTACAATCGATACATATAAAAGAAAGTAGATAATTAGTTTTTAGAAGTAAAGATATTACGAAATGAAAACATCTTTACTTACTTGACTTAATTAATAATTTAGTACTTTATTTATATTTTTCTTGGCACATTAAAATTTTCCTAACCGTTCTAGTATTGTATCATTTTCAAACAATGGATGCCCCGCATAAAGCTAATTGACTCAAATATGTTTAATACACTTATCCTTTATATAGTTTATTTAAAGATCAAATTATAGTATTAATATTATAATATGTTTAAATAAATTACTGTTATTATTGTTTGAGATATATATGTATATATATGTATTTACTTAATTACTCAATATATTTAGAATCAACTTTTGAAACATCAAATCTTGTATTACTTACTATAATACTTCCTTGAATAAATAATATAATATACAATAAGTTGAGAGTTAAGTTTTAATATTTTAAACCCATATGATTCAACCTACTAGATAAACATGAATTTATTCCTATGAGTCTAGAAAGTTTATATTTTGATTAATTTATTTCTTTAAACTTTTATTTATAAATCCTTAAATTCCAAAACATTATATTCAATAAATTTAACAGAAATTTATTTCAATATACTACTTTTATAAAAGGATAAATAAAGTTGTGAAAATAAGCTTGACGATAGGTACCATCGGATATATAATTTAAAGATATTACAAAATAATTTAGTATTATATATATATATATATATATGTGTGTGTGTGTGTGTGTGTATATATATATATTACATAAGTTTAAATATTAAACTAGAGATTTGAAAATTTTATTTGTTTCTAAAATAACAAATATACCCATATATGCATATACATAATAGAATCTCTTGATAGTATACACAATATACTAATCAAATATATTCTAAAGATAAGCATAAGAGAAAATATCACTGGTGATTCATATGAAATCATGAAGGCATATAAAAATAAATCATAAAAACGTGTTATGTTTTAAAAATACCATATGTCTCAATAAAATATTCCTTATAACGGAATCTAAGGTTATATATGCATAAATAGAGTTAGCTGTAAGTATATTCATCACATCGAACCTAGCCATAGTATCAATGGAGACAATTATATTTTTATCAAAACTCCATTTTCCAAACAAAAGAAAGTTACAACCATAATAAATACCTATGCATAAATAAAAGAGTTAAGATTTTGGTAATTACTGGTAAACACCCAGGAGAGTATTTAGACCTGAACCTAAGGAAAATGCCTTAGTATAAGCTTCGAGATAAGTTAATTACTTGTGTAGATAAAGAGTGATGGATGTTGGTATGACATGAGGATGATGACTAGAACAGTGAAAGTATGATAAATAAGCAATAACATTTGGCCACTGTTATTTCTTGTTTATTGGCACTACTCGGTTCTAGAATATGATCCATCATGAGAGTACTGATTTCCTTGTTTCTTGATGCAAACCATAATAAACGATGTACCTTTAAATTCATGATTTGAGAAAATCTATTTATGAGAAATACAATGATAACTACCTCTCTGGCAAGACTGGGTATGGTGTAGTAGACTCTCCAGCTTGTCCGGGTAAGATGGGGGTCCTCTCCGGCGAGACCGGGTAAGATGGGGTATATGTTATGTTAATGGAATTCCTTAAATATTACCATGACCTGATGTCTTACCTGTTTTTGGAAATATGAATCTGTTAAATACATTGACCTTATGAATGGTGTGTATATTACAGTATGTGAAATATATGATTATATAGATTTGTACATCTATGAGAAAATCCAAAGACCATAACGATTGACAATTAGGGATAAATCACGAAAAGATGTGTCAATGATAAATTTAGAAACCTCTCGTATACGTCTATAATTCCGATATCAAACACTATTTCGTTTGATCATCCGTCTCGTAACTTGGACGACAAGATGAATGACGGGAACCCTTTAAATTGAGACGCCATCAAAACTATAAGAATTCCCTTTGCGTTACCTTAGATTTTTGATGCATTAGGAAACCTGTAACTAAAAGCTATACTAAACCACAAAACATCTAAAAAAAACTTACGCTAATGATAATAATTTTACCCTCATTAAAAACTCTTGAAAAGATAAAAATCTCATAAAGAATAGTTATGGTCAAAGTAAAGTGGAATCCCAAAACAAGGACCAGAATATACCTACGAACTAGACTTACTAAAAGTATTCATCCATATTTCAGGGAATCTCGAGGACGAGATTTAAAACAAGGTGGGGAGGATGTAACATTCCCAAAATTTTAAAAATTTAAAATAAAGTTATTACATGAGTAGGTCATGGGTAAGTTGACTGATAGAAATATAAGGTGTTTTGGCAAACGTAGGAACCGTTTAATAATTAAATTATAAAAATACTTTATATTTGAACCTACTTCGTTTTTAATGAAACTTAGACCCAAATCTAGACAAAAATATTCTTATTCTATTGACATATTCATTGTTTTATAAAACGTCGTATTTTAGAAGTTATAAGCGCCAAATGAGTGAAGCAATTATAATACATATAATTAAATAAAAATCTTACATATGTAAAATTTTGCGTTGATATTATATTATAATAATAACTGAATGTAGACATTCACATTTTCTCTTAAAGGGGTACGTGGCCCTTTAAAGAAAAAAAAAATAATAAATTAATAAAATCAAAACTTATGAATTGGAAATGAAAAGACACGTAGCAATTAACAATTATTCTATATGGGTGTACGTGGCCTCCTTTGGCAAACACTTCAAATCTTCAATAGTATAAATAGGAAGGCTACATTTCAACTTTTCAACTGCCTTTCCTTCCCTTCTTTCGCTCTCGCTATTTTCAATATTCTCAATTTTCCAAAAATATTATATTTTATAATACCCTAAAGCCCTGCCCGTTTTAAGTGTTGTAATCCCTGGTCGCTGATGCCCTGTCCGATTGATCTAGGTCCCCATAACGTATGTCACGGCTCTGCCTAAATTCGTTGGGATTCTGTCTCGTGACTTAGGGATAAAGTTGAATTAAGTTACTATAGTTAATACGAGTGCTTTATTTATTTTATTTAATAGTCCAGGAGCTATACCCAAAATATTTTCAAACTCCTAAAATATTTAGAATGTCCATATACGTCATAAAATACACCCCATATACGAAAAATGGCCCTAAATACCTTTATTTTTATAAAAATCAGTTTTATAGTATCTCGCGGGCTGCGAAGACTTGGTCTTCATCTTACGCGGGCCGCGAGCGAGGGGATAGGTGGCACGACCCGGAGCCGCCACGTGGCATCATACACGTCGACAACCCAGGTGACTCAGCAACGATGCCGCCGCCTTTTGGCCCTCGCGGGGCGCGTAAGCCCTTTGTCTGGCTTTCGCGGGGCGCGACAAAGTGCTATATCATCACTATAAATAGCTTCGCTCGGATTCATTTGGAATTCGTTCAAATCTCGATTTCCTCTCTAAATTTCTGAATATGTGAAGTAGTATCGAGTATTATACCCCCCTAATTAGCAAATCTCTGCCTCGTTGTAAGTATTTTAACCCGGTTACGTATTAGATACGCTGCCCGATTGATCTAGTGCTCCGTAACGGCTGTCGGGTTTCTGCCCGACGTAGTCGTTGGAGTTTCTGTCTCGGGGAAGGTATAACTAATGTAAAATTGGTTATTATACTAACGCGTGTGCATTGTTTATTTAAATAGATTATATCCAGGAAACCACAAAGGAGAACCCTAAAATAGCAATGTGAGTATCAACAATTGTGATTCAGCCATTCCGACCACCTCAATGGTTGTTTATGGTCCTTGAACTTCTTCAAGATCCACTAAGTTACTTCCAGTTCCTCGACTAAGAAATTCATCTTCAAGGAATCTTTTAGCCTTCCTTTTGATGGAAATCGTATTTGCATCAGGATGGTAGAAGTAGTAGCCGCTTTGGTTATAGTATCCGACGAAAACAACCATTTTGCCTCGAGGGTCGAGCTTATCATCAATCGCTTATGATGTAAGCATCACACCCCCATACTCTTAGGTAACTCAAATTTGGCTTACACCCATGCCGTATCTCATATGGAGTCTTGTAACCTCTTTGTTCGGCGCTAGATTTATGAGTCGAGCAGCAGTCATAAGAGCAAAACCCCAAAAGGAGTGAGGCAAATTTGTTCTACACATCATCGATCGAATCATATTTAGTAGGGTTTGATTTCTCCTTTCACACACGCCATTTAGTTGGGGTGTGCCTGGTGGAGTGGGTTGTGAAACGATTCCACGTTCCTTTAGATGATCGAGAAATTCTAAGCTGAGGTATTCACCGCCTCGATCCGAGTGAAGCATTTTAATCTTTCTATTAAGTTGGTTTTCAATTTCGTTTTGAAACTCTTTGAACCTTTCAAAGGTTTCATGTTTATGCTTCATGAGATAGACATAAGCATATCGACTATAGTCGTGGATGAACCTAACGAAGTATCTCTCGTGATTCCTAGTCATGGTTCTAAAAGGACCACATACATCTGAGTGTATGAGTCCTAGTAGATCACTAGCTCGTTCACCAACATGGGTGAAGAGATCCTTGGTGAGTTTGCCAGCTAAGCATGACTCACAATCATCAAATGAGTCCTCGGTGGATTCAAGAATCCCCTCAGATTGGAGCCATTTTACGCGTGCCTTGCTTATGTGGCCAAGTCTACAATGCCATAGAAATGAATCACTAGTACCATTTTTCTGACACTTAGAAAGGTGATATACGTTACTGCTAGGTTGAACATCAATTTCATAAATATCGTTTCGAGGTTTAGCCTCAAAATAGTAAATACCATTTAGATAAGCAGAAATAGCAATACTATTGAAAACATATCTAAATCCTTGTTCAAAAAGCAACGAAACGGAAATGATGTTCCTGGTCAAATCAGGTGCAAAAAGACAATTGTTCAAAACAACAACAAGACCAGAAGGACATGTAAGATTAAATGTGCCAGTTGCCAGAACTGGGACTCTCTTCCCATCGCCAACGATGAGCTCCATGTCTCCCGGCTTCAGTTTCTTTCACTTCTCAGGCTCCTGCAAGACATTAATGATGTGATAACCACACCCTGTATCAAATACCCATGTGTTGCTTGAAACAATGAAAAGCTCGATAACATATATTAGAATACCTGAAGAAGTGCCTTCTCCATTAGCCTTCTTCAATTTGAGCTTGGCAAGATACTCGGGGCAGTTACGTTTCCAGTGCCCCATCTTGTTACACTCATAGCATTGCCACTCTTCTAGAAGAGGGGCTTTCACAGTTTGTTTACTCTTTTTGGTGGCAGGTTTAGCAGCACCAGGAGCCTTTCCTTTGCTTTTGCTGTTATAACCTTTCTTTGTTTTGGGCTTCCTAACACCACCAGATCGAACCATTAACACTTGGTTTATTTTGTTGGAAATGTTCATCTCTATTGTTTTGAGCATCCCATGTAGCTCTGGCACTGTCTTTACCCAATCATTCATGTTAAAGTTCGTAACAAATTGATCATAGTGACTGGAAAGAGAGTTGAGAATGAAGTCAACAACCATCTCATCTTGGAGAGGATAACCAAGTTTGTTTAATTGGTCGATGTAGCCTTTCATCTTGAGAACATGAGCACTATTTGAGGAACCCTCTTGCATTTTACAGCTTATGAGTTGTTTCATGGTGTCATAGTGTTCCTGTCGGGCTTGTTTGTGAAACATGCCTTTGAGTTGCTCAATCATGTCAAAGGCATTCATGTCTTCCATATTCTTCTGAAGATCTGGAGACATGGTGGTTTGTATGAGGTAAGAAACTTCCAGGTGTCACGGCCCCCGACCCGGTTTGACCCGTTTCAGGAGCCGTGGGACAGAAAATCCCGTGGTATTTATTTAATTGAGTTTTAACAGCGGAAGATTTCATCATGATCTTTAAAACTAAAATTTCCCGATTATTTTATTTCACAACTCGGGATAAATCCCGATAATTTACAATCCTATTATTTCACGGAGAAATCTTTATTTTTACAAAACATGTTTCTTTATTTTATTATGAGCCACTTCCTTAAGCTTGTAGTGCTACACGACACTTTTCTTGGATCACAACAGATTACCTGAAACATGTTTGAAAAAGGTTTTCTCAGCGGGAAATACTGGTGAATCATTCTTTTTACTAAAATGACACATTTGTTATAATTTACAGTATTAAGAGAGATTACAATGTTTCCAGATATCAACCAACTACCCACAGTATTTGTCACTCGACCATCCATCGGTAACCTCATTGTCCAATGGTGTCTGTGACTATGGTCATATCACTCATTGGCTAACCCGTTGTCCAATAGTGACGGTTATCAAGTAATGTATACAAAACCCCACATACCGGCTGTAACTTGGTGATTACATAAACTTAATCACTGTAATTATACCTTTGAAAATAAACATGATTTTGAAAGCAATTTGGTAAAAAGAGAATGACTCACATTGCAGATTTAATTGAGCAGAGCCTAGCCTACTGATTAGCTTTTTAACCTAAATTAATAACATGAATACGAACTCGGTTAGTAACTAATACAACATTTACGATAACTCACGAGATTAAAACCTTCACAACGAATGACAAAGTGCGATACTTAAACATCCATCGAATTAACGACGAATGACAAAGCATAAACCCTAATGTGGGCAGCACTTAAACATCCATTGGATAGCTTAATCGATCAGACATTGAATCGTAGCAGCGATCGAGTTAATACCCGGTATCGGAGCAGCGCCTCACTAATATAATTGCTATTTTCGACTTCAGAGTGGTATGTATTCGTTTTTGAAAGTTATAATCGACACCAACAGACTGTGCAAGTGACGGGCTATTTATAGGTAAAATTAGGGTCTTACGCGGCCCGCGTAACCTATCCCATACATCTTACGCGGCCCGCGTGGCCGCCCAGTCTACAAATAGGCTTGACCAGTCACGAGTAGGTTAGCCAGGTGGTTGCTACGTGGATCCAGAACACTTATCCGGTCAACACAGGTTTGACGGGACCCGCGTAAGATATGCCTTGTCTCTTACGCGGCCTGCTTGAGAACCATATTTCTGGTTTTCTTGATTTTTCATGTACAATATGGTTTCAGGGGTTCGGGTTTTCACTTACGGGTATTTTTAGGAAAATTTTGAGAGTCCTTACATCCTCCCCACCTTATTTAGAATCTCGTCCTCGAGATTCATTGGAATAAGTGAGGATACTTTCGCTTCATTTCCGATTCCAGCTCCCAGGTGTATTCAGGTCCTCTCTTTGAATCCCACCTGACTTTGACAAGTACTAAGCGTTTGTGTTTAAGAAATTTCACCTTTCTGTCTTCTATCTGAATAGGTTTCTCAACAAATTTTAACTTTTCTTTTACCTCTATATCTTGGAGATGTACTACTAAAGATTCATCTGATAGGCATTTCTTGAGGTTGGATATATGAAATACGTCATGTATTCCAGCTAACTCTTCTAGTAGTTGTAAACGATAAGCAACTGGTCCTATACGTTGGATTACTGGAAATGGTCCTACGTATCTTGGACTTAGTTTCCCTTTCTTACCGAACCGTACTACTCCTTTCCAAGGAGAAACTTTTAATAGTACTTTGTCTCCAACTTGAAACTCAAGTGGCTTGCGTCGATTATCAGCATAGCTCTTTTGACGATCTCGAGCCGTCTTTAGTCTTTCCTTGATTTGTGTGATCTTATCAGTTGTCTCTTGCACTATCTCGGGACCTGATAATTGACTTTCTCCTATTTCTGCCCAACATACTGGAGTTCTGCACTTACGCCTGTACAGTGCCTCAAATGGGGCAGTTTCAATACTTGAATGATAACTTATTGTTATAGGAGAATTCAATTAATGGTAGGTGATTATCCCAATTTCCCCCAAAATCTATCACACATGCCCTGAGCATGTCTTCCAAAGTTTGTATTGTCCTTTCACTTTGCCCGTCTGTTTGAGGATGATATGCCGTGCTTAGATTTAATTGAGTTCCCATTACTTCTTGGAAACTTTTCCAGAAATGGGAAGTGAAACGACTATCCCTATCTGATACAATGGAGAGTGGAACTCCATGTAAGGATAGGACTTCATCTACATACAATTTTGCCAACTTTTCCATGCTAAAGGTTTCCTTCATAGGTAGAAAATGAGCTGATTTGGTTAATCGATCCACAATTACCCAAATCGCATCATTACCTTTTCTGGTTTTGGGCAACTTAGTAACAAAATCCATTGTTATGAGTTCCCATTTCCATACAGGCATTTCTAGTTGTTGTAGTAGACCTGAAGGTTTCTGGTGTTCTGCCTTAACTTGTGAACAAGTAAGACACTTAGAAACATATCGAGCTATATCCTTTTTCATTCCTATCCACCAAAAATTATTTTTTAAATCCTGGTACATCTTATTGTTTCCTGGATGCATGGTATACATATATTTATGGGCTTCTTCTAAAATTTTATGTCTTAAATCTCCCTGCTTTGGTACCCAAATTCTTCTTTTGTGGAATCTCCAAATTCCATCAGCTCCTTGTTCTAATTCTTTTATTCGTCCTTTCATTCCTTCAGCATCATCCTTAATTGCTGTTTCTTGAAAATGCTTCAGTTGTTCCATTAATTTTAACTGTAGATTTAATCTAAGAGCACGGACCCGTCGTTGTTTCTCATGGTATTTACGACTTAAGGCATCTGCAACTACATTTGCCTTTCCTTCGTGATATTGAATATCACAGTCGTAGTCACTTAGGATTTCCATCCATCTCCTTTGCCTCATATTTAATTCTTTTGCCCAAATATATATCTTAAACTCTTATGATCTGTATAGACAGTAAATTTACTTCCGTACAAATAATGTCTCCAAATCTTAAGGGCAAAAATTACGGCTCCTAATTCTAAATCATGAGTTGTATAATTTTCTTCGTGCTTTTTCAATTGCCTTGAAGCATATGCAATTACCTTCTTGCGTTGCATTAGCACACATCCTAATCCTAGTTTTGAAGCATCATAATATACTTCAAAATCTTCAGTCCCTTCTGGTAAAGCTAGGATTGGAGCATTGGTTAACTTTTGCTTTAAAATTTTAAAAGCTTCTTCCTGCTTAGGTCCCCATTCAAACTTAACTGCTTTACAGGTTAGCTTAGTTAATGGTACAACTATCTTGGAAAAATCCTTAATAAACCGTCTATAATATCCGGCTAAACCTATAAAACTTCTAATTTCCATTGCGGATTGCGGAACCCTCCATTTGGTAATTGCCTCTATTTTAGCAGGATCTACGTGAATACCTTCATGATTCACCATGTGACCTAGAAATTGCACTTCTTGCAACCAAAATTCACACTTCGAGAATTTGGCATATAGCTTTTCTTTTCTTAACAAAGTTAAGAGTGCATGCAAATGCTGACAACGCTCATCCGGACTTTTTGAATAAATAAGTATATCGTCGATAAAAACAATTACAAATTTATCCAAATACGGTTTACAGATTCTATTCATCATGTCCATGAATGCGGCAGGTGCATTCGTTAATCCGAAGGGCATGACTGTAAACTCGTAATGACCATACCTAGTTCTGAAAGCAGTTTTAGGTATGTCTTCTTCTTGTACCTTCAATTGATGATATCCGGAGCGTAAGTCGATCTTGGAAAAATATCTAGCTCCCTAAAGTTGATCAAAAAGATCATCAATCCTAGGTAATGGGTATCGATTCTTAATTGTAACCTTATTCAATTCTCTATAATCAATACACATTCTCATCGAACCATCCTTTTTCTTTACAAATAACACTGGTGCTCCCCAAGGGGATGAGCTAGGTTGTATGAAACCTTTACTTAGTAATTCATCTAATTGCCTTTTCAATTCTAACATTTCTATAGGTGCTAACCGATAAGGTGCTTTGGCTATCGGTGTAGTTCCTGGAATTAGATGAATTCTAAATTCTACTTCCCTCTCAGGTGGTAATCCTGGTAATTCGTCTGGGAATACATCTGGGTAATCTGAGACTACCGGAATCACCTTAAGTTCTTTACCATTAGTACTAATGATTACTGAAATCATATATACTATTCCTTGCTTTCGTTCATAACTAGCAACTTTCATTACTGATATGAACATCATGGGTTACGTGGCTTATCTCCTAATTATGATTACTTCTCCGGTAGGTGCCTGAATTTCTATAGAGTTCTTATCACAAAGGATTCGAGCATGGTTGGTTACTAACCAATCCATTCCTAACACAACATCGAATTCAGCTAATTTCATAGGTAACAGGTTTGCAGAGAATTTATGACCTAAAAGTTCTATGTTTCCTTCCCGCAAAACCTTATCTATTTTAACTGAATTCCCATCTGCCGTTTCGACTGTAAAAATCTGCCTAAGGTTGATTAAAGGTAAATTAAGAGCTTGGCAGAAATAAGTATTTATAAAACTTTGGTTTGCACCAGAGTCAAATAATACTTTTGCGTAAATGTTGTGAACTAAGAACGTACCAGCTATCACATCTGGAATGAGTCCTGCTTCTTGAGTGGTCAGCTGGAATGCTCTGACATTCTTCTTAGTAGCTCCGTCGGTCGCCTTGGTTTTGTTGTCTGCTGGTTTGATCATTTTAGGACATTCTGTTTTGAAATGTCCCGCTTCTCCACAGTTAAAGCAAACTATGGTTTTCTTTCTGCAGTTCTCTTCACGATGTCCTACCATTTTACAAAAATTGCAGGTTACACTACATCTTCCAAAATGTTTCTTTTTGCAATTCCTGCAGAACGGCGGATTTGAAGATTGCCCTGTTCCTCTTTTCTGGAAGTTGCTATTATTACCCGTACGAAATCCTTGGGTAATTTTCTGAGCCAGTTCCTTTTTCCTATTTTCATCTCTTGTGCGTACCAGTTCGTCAGTTAGGGTGTTAGCTAATTCCAATGCATCGTCAATAGTGCGAGGTCTCGCAGCTTTAACGATATTACGGATTTCGCCAATTAATCCCCAAATATAGCGAGAAATGAGTACCGGTTCTGGCAAAGCCAGTGTTGGTACTACTCTAGCATATTCAAAGAATGTCGAAGTATAACCGCGACAATCTACACCTATCATCCGATGGTTTAGGAACTTATTTGCCATTTGTTCTTTTTCATATTCGGGACAGAAATTTCTTTCTATAAGATTCTTAAATTCTTCCCAGTTCATGGCGTAGGCCATATTTCTTCCTTTGGCTTGAAGTACCGTATTTCACCATTCTAGTGCCCCTTCTTTGAAAAGATTTGACGCGTACATAACTTTGTCGTTTTCGGCACATTTACTGATTATAATCACTGCTTCGGTTTTCTCGAACCAACGCAGTGCTGCAGTCGCCCCTTCATTGCCTGCAAATTCTACTGGTTTACAAGCAAGAAATTCTTTGTAAGTGCAACCAGGTGTTGCAGCTTTTATTTTCTTAGGGAGTGGAGCTTGCCGTGGTTCATTATCATGATTAATATGATTCCCGCCTCCATTTACGCTATTACTGAAGTTATCTTTAGAAATACGTTTGCTGGGAATTATTTGTTGAGGTTCAACAGGTTTCTGTACAGCAGCAACTATTGCTGGAATAACATTGGCTATTCCTTGAGCAACGATATTTTCTATATCTTGACTAGTCATAAATTGATCCCCCGGGTGTTGCTCAGATTGGTTAATCTCATTAACTGGTTCATTATTAGCATTTTCCATCTGATAATGAATATATTTTGTTAGTATTGAATAAATAACAATTATACACAAAACCATCATACAAATTTCACAACATACATATAGCCAAAACTATCGATTTCTCGATTCCATTTTTATATATTTTATAATATGCGTCACTACATACCACTATCTTACAAAGTTTTATTTTAGGTTATTTTACAAGATTATAGTTTATTTTTATTATTATACAATCACATTTTCATAACCCTTCTATCCCTTGTTAGTTGGAATTTCAGTAACGACGTTCCCTCTCGTCGTATTTCCAGGAGATCTGTTCTCCTACTTCCCTGATCCTATTTCCGGCATTTGCCAAAGTGGCGGAGTTCAGCTAAATTCTCATTGCTCATCGGTGGAATTGGTATAGGCTCCGGGTCGAACTGAGGGAGAAATGAATAAGGACTGTTGAGCAGGTTTTGGAACTGCCAATCATTTGTCCACCACTCGTCCATTCCTAGAGGTTGGGTATGAATTATAGGTTCTGGGATTGCTGGTTCCAAGTTTATTGGGAGTTGATTTTCAGCAGGATAAGGGTATATATTATTGTTTATAGGTCTGACGATATCACAGCTTGCCAAGGCTTGATCTAATTCCTCTTGAAAAGGTAACTCCTCAATTTGTCTAGAACTTTCCCCAATTTCCCTCTGGGTTTGCCTAGAACCTTCTCCTATCTCTTTTTCCATCTGTCTAGACCCTTCTCCAACTCCATTTCCAGTGGCCTAGAATCTTCCCCGACTTCAATCCCCTTTCCTTTGTCTAAGGGATTTTCTATTTTAGGAATCTTCCTAGCGACAGGTTTCCTTCTACACACACGCCTCCATCCCACAAATCTCCTCCTTTTCTTAGGCTTAGGTTTTTCCGGAGGTGGAGCATTGAATTCCACAGGTTCTTCTATGTCTGGTATATACCTATTGAAATCTCTGGAAACCTCTATTTTTACTGGATAGAGATTTAAATTTTGAAGGGCTTCAGACAAGTCGTTCATGCTGTTTAACACATATACAAAAAAATTTGCTAAGTTAAAATTTTATAACAAAATTTCATAGATAACCTGTAAATATAATTGCATATCGTGTGGCTAATTTAACACAAAAGACAACTGACAATTAAAACATATGAGGGTTTTCTTGTAACCTTATTTATTTACTGGATACAGTTTCTAGCTTGTAGGTGATACGGTTACTTAAAACTGAGACAAGGTATTTAAAGATTTGCATTTACTGCTACAGTGGCTAGCATATAAAGATCTGCCCATTTTTCATCTAACTTGTCTTCCCAAGGTGATTTACTTGTTAATTCCTAGTTTTCCTGTTTAACTTACTTCTCTCGGGATTTCTTTATTTTCTCCTGACTTTTCTTAATAATCAAACTTCTTTTATTAGGAGACAGTGGTTCCTCATATTGTGCCTTACGGACGAATATTCCTTCATCAGGAATTACAGAGTGATTTGAGAATTTTGTTTGGGATGAACTTCCCTTCTCGTTTGATGACCTATCTAATTTAAGATAGATGTTTGAAAGCTTTTGCTTACCCATACTGTAACTAACAAATAGTCAATTAATAAAACACATAATCACATAATAACAATTAGTAAAATTAAGTATTTTCTAAATAATAGGCTTAAATCAGTGGCTCTGATACCACCTTTTTTTGTCACGGCCCCCGACCCGGTTTGACCCGTTTCAGGAGCCGTGGGACAGAAAATCCCGTGGTATTTATTTAATTGAGTTTTAACAACAGAAGATTTCATTAGGATCTTTAAAACTGAAATTTCCTGATTATTTTATTTCACAACTCGGGATAAATCCCGATAATTTACAATCATATGATTTCACGGAGAAATCTTTATTTTTACAAAACATGTTTCTTTATTTTATTATGAGCCACTTCCTTAAGCTTGTAGTGCTACACGACACTTTTCTTGGATCACAACAGATTACGTGAAACATGTTTGAAAAAGGTTTTATCAGTGGGAAATACTGGTGAATCATTCTTTTTACTAAAATGACACATTTGTTATAATTTACAGTATTAAGAGAGATTACAATGTTTCCAGATATCAACCAACTACCCACAGTATTTGTCACTCGACCATCCATCGGTAACCTCATTGTCCAATGGTGTCTGTGACTATGGTCATATCACTCATTGGCTAACCCGTTGTCCAATAGTGACGGTTATCAAGTAATGTATACAAAACCCCACATACCGGCTGTAACTTGGTGATTACATAAACTTAATCACTGTAATTATACCTTTGAAAATAAACATGATTTTGAAAGCAATTTGGTAAAAAGAGAATGACTCACATTGCAGATTTAATTGAGCAGAGCCTAGCCTACTGATTAGCCTTTTAACCTAAATTAATAACATGCATACGAACTCGGTTAGTAACTAATACATCATTTACGATAACTCACGAGATTAAAACCTTCACAACGAATGACAAAGTGCGATACTTAAACATCCATCGAATTAACGACGAATGACAAAGCATAAACCCTAATGTGGGCAGCACTTAAACATCCATTGGATAGTTTAATCGATCGGACATTGAATCGTAGCAGCGATCGAGTTAATACCCGGTATCGGAGCAGCGCCTCACTAATATAATTGCTATTTTCGACTTTAGAGTGGTATGTATTCGTTTTTGAAAGTTATAATCGACACCAACAGACTGTGCAAGTGACGGGCTATTTATAGGTAAAATTAGGGTCTTACGCCACCCGCGTAACCTATCCCATACATCTTACGCGGCCCGCGTGGCCGCCCAGTCTACAAATAGGCTTGACTAGTCACGAGTAGGTTAGCCAGGTGGTTGCTACGTGGATCCAGAACACTTATTCGGTCAACACAGGTTTGACGCGGCCCACGTAAAATATGTCTTGTCTCTTACGCGGCCCGCCTGAGAACCATATTTCTGGTTTTCTTGATTTTTCATGTACAATATGGCTTCAGGGGTTCGGGTTTTCACTTACGGGTATTTTTAGGAAAATTTCGAGAGTCCTTACACCAGGGCATCTTCTTTATGTTATCGAAAGCCTTCTTCACAACCATAGTATTGTTTTCAGGTGCGGTTGGGATCGGGGTTTCTAAAACATAAAGCCTTTTTGCCATTTTGAGAACGATTCTCAAGTTGCGGTGCCACTCAATAAAATTGGTGTTATTTAGTTGGTCTTACTCAAGTATGGACTTGAGAGCAAAATAGGAGTTGTTCTCAGATGACATCTATTAAGCAAAATTATTTAATTGGTATTTTAAATGTATTTTCCTTATTTAGTGAGGTGAGCCGATAAGGAATGAGAATACGGTTAGAAACTCTTTCTAAAGGCAGCTGTAGCATGCAACATTAGCAAGAGGTTCAAGCGGACTGACAATGATTGTCAATTGTGAGAAAAGCACAACTCTCGGGGTTTATGAGGTTGCGAGGACAGCCTTTTGTCCTTGCATTGATATGTTTGGCCTCATCTATGCCACTTTTGCTCTCGAGACAGCCGGGGCACCTAACACGAGAAGAAAAGTAATAGTCGTCTGAAAACGGTCACATGTGGAAGGGTCGGATGTGTCGACAAAGCCCTTGCACCTTGGAAGGATAAACCAGACACCAAGTGTCGCGCTGTGGCTCCAACACTGATGGTTCGCAATTTCGCATTATGCTTCAGCTGTTACTAGTAGTAGGATGACATAGACCATTGATTTTAATTTTTACCAAATAGGGTCGTTATAGTCGGTTTTAATTTAGATATTAAATTTGCGACATAACCAAAATGACCCTTCACCTCTCGGGACAATTAGTTTTAGATAACCTATAAAACTAAGTTTGTCGCCTTGAAATAACCAATAAAAGTTAATAGTGAAGACTATTAAGCTTATGATTTTTAAAGATGTGAGAAAAACATATTACTCTTGTGGTTATAAAAAATTACAAGTTGCTAGAACTTGTTTTTTCTCGATTTCATTCTAAAAACCCTTTTTTTAAGAATGCGTTTTGGTATTAGGTTGATATGTAATAACATTTATTAAAGGCAACCATAATAGCAAAAACAGATATGTAAATCATATGGGCATGTTTATGATCTTGCTAGAGCTAAGTAGCAAGATCAAAGGGGTCACGATCACTACACACAAAACAACCACAAGGATAGACTTGAGTGCATCTTGTTGTCTTGAGCGACTCCTACTAGCTCCAAGACTCCTCTTGGCATTCGGTTTTGCTTCGGGTTTGCTACGGGTCTTCGTATCAACAATATGTAACAAGTAAACATAATAAAGACAAAAACTCTATCTATTACAACTTTAAACCACAAAATAGGGGCAAAACGATAAACTAGTCTATTACAACTTTGAGCCGCAAAATGGGCCAAAACCATAAACAAAACCAAACACAAAACACAACCACAAGGTCTGGCCCGATTTACATATTCAACATAACCAAAAGTTTGTTTGGGCAAGTTTTGGTCAACCAAATATTAACAATTAAAATATGACCAATATATATATATATATATATATATATTGCCCAAAATAAAATAAATCAAAACTTTAGACTTTTAAAGTTTGTGACTTATTATTCCGGTGAAAAAGACCGGTTTCGATTTGCATGTGGTGAGCATCGCTCTGATACCATTGAAGGGATTCGTGGTATAATATTCTTTTTGAACCCGGTTTATATATGTAAATACAAAAATACGTATTATATAATATATTTATTTTTGTATTATTTTCAGCGACAGTTTGATTACATGCTTCTGTAACGAATTTTATAATACTAACATACATCATCATTACATTAAATTATTTATGTCAATTTGGTACATAAATGTCTCCCTCTTTGATTTGTATTTACAAGAAATATTTATTAAATAGTTTAAATTGTTCAACCCGTCTAACACACGGGGAACTAACCTAGTATGTATATATTTATTATTACAAAGATTAGCCAAAACACTTTTGACAAATATGTATACATACATATTTGTTAGTTAAATAAACTTTAACTATTAATATCTATATATATATATATATGTATATATATAGGGATAGGGAGCCGCTAAAATGAAAACCATACCCAGTTGTAAGAACTGTGAGAATCACTCTCCACCAATCAGATTATGCCAAACAAAAGGGTATTTAGGTAATTTACTATATATATCATTTTCAATGTCAAATGTCAGTCTGTCTCTCTGTCTCTTTATAATACTCATTTCCATCTCTCTACATTTTCACTTTTTGAAATCTCAAAGCTTCTCTCTCTCTTCATCTTTAATGAAGATGAAGAGATCATCATCTTCAGCCTATTAACACCACCGTCACTCATTGTCTTCAAGATTTGTTCAAGAGTATGAGGGGGCTCTCATTTCTCTATCATGAAAATCTTTCACCACCATCATCTTCAAGATCTGATGAAGGGAAGGAGCGGGCGGTTCTGGCGGTGGTGAGGAGCGACGGTGAATGGTGGTTGGTGGCGGGGGTGACGGGGTTGGTTGTTTATAACGTTGGGGTTGGTGGCGGCGGTATCTCCGGCGGCTCTCCGGCAACATCTTCGGCCTCCCTTTCCTCTCCGCCGCCCCTTTTTGCGACCGGTGTTTGGTGGTGGTTGCCTTGGGTTTGGTGGTGGACCCCTAGGCGGTGGTGGTGGGGGTAGAGGTGGGTGATGCCGACGGCTCCGACACCACTGTAAGCTGCCGTCAGGGTCGGCCTTGCCGGAAAAGTACGGTGGTCCCGGTGGTTTGGTAGGCTTTTGGATTTTTTTTGCTGTGCTTCTTTTGATTTTGGGTATGCTGGGTTTCTTTTGATTCTGGGTATGCTTTGATTATGTGGGTATGTGGGTATTTTGGTATGGATTTGATGACGATGAATGGTTATGTGGGTATTTTTTGTTTGGTATGGTTTTGTGATTTGGTGAGATTTTGATATGGATTTGCTGGTGATGAATGATTATGTGAGTATTTGCTGATTTATGATTTGTTGAGATTTTGATATGGATTTGATTCTGTTGGTATGTGTGTATTTTATGTTTGGTATGGCTTTGTGATTTGGTGAGATTTTGATATGGTATTTTGGTATATTGGGGGTTGATTGGGGCGGCGATGATGAAAAAAAAAAACGTTTATTTTGATGATGATGGCGCGGCACGGTTGCTGGATGGTAGATTTTTGAACCTGCAACCCCACCTTGCTGCCTCTGATTTATCGGAAAAAATCTGAGCCAAACCCCGTTTTTTCAAGAATCCAAACATTGTTTTGTGATTTTTGTTCTTGAGTTTTTATTTTTTTCCAGTCGATGATGATAACAATCTATCTGAGACACCTACCGAGTTGCGATTTCTGGGTGTGTTCGTTTTTGTGTAAAAAAAGTTTTTGAAAAAAAGCTAAAACCGTAAACTTTTTATGTAAAACGTAAAAAGTTTAACATAAAACGTAAAAAGTTTAACGTAAAACGTAAATTTTTTTACGTAAAACGTAAAAATTTTAAAGTAAAACGTAAAATGTAAAAAGTTTTACATAAATCGTAAAACATAAAAAGGTAAACATAAAAAGTAAAACGTAAAAAGTTTAACGTAAAACGTAAAAAAATTAACGTAAAAAGTTTAACGTAAAACGTAAAAATTTTAAAGTAAAACGTAAAACGTAAAAAGTTTTAGATAAATCATAAAACGTAAAAAGTTTAACGTAAAAAGTAAAACGTAAAAACTTTAAAGTAAAACGTAAAACGTAAAAAGTTTTACGTAAAACGTAAAAAGTTAAACGTAAAACGTAAAATTAAACGTAAAAAACCGTGTGATAAAACGGCGCCTAAACAAGGGGCGTGAATGCGGCGCATAAAAACGCCGCAAAAAAAAACGGGACGCAAAAAACGCCGCGATAAAACGGGACGTAAAAAACGACGCGTTAAAAAAACGATGCTTGAAAAGCAGAGCGAAAAAAACGGCGTGCAAAAACGACCCGTTAAAAAACGATGCGTGAAAAAGTCGGGCGTAAAAACGGCGTGTAAAAACCGGCGCGCAAAAATAATTGTCTTTGTTAAAAAAACTTGAATTCAAAAATGCCTTTAATAAAAAAATTCTTTTTATAAAATAAAAAGTAATATAATAAAACAAAAAAGTAATAAAAAAATAATAAAGATAAAAAGACAAAAAAGAGTAATTTACTAAACTAACCTTTTGGATTAAAATACTAAAGAAATAATAAGACAAAATGTATTTAATATTAATTTTAGTTACTTTTAAGCTTATCCATCCATCTTCTTGATCTAGTGGTTAGGAATTGGTTCTCGTGGTTTTTACAACTGGAGGTGGTTTTCATTTTAGCGGTCCCCTATATATATATATAGAGTAGGGTTCGCACGGAAAGTGTGTTTTTCCTAGAAAGTCTAGGAAGCGATCTGGTCCATCCGATTGGTGTGTTTAAGGGTTGAGATTAAATCAATGGCAATCTTGTAATATTTGAGTTTAATTAATTGGTTGTTTTAAATGAATAGGGGCAATTTTGTCAAATGACCGTTTTTTTAATCAATTAGATAAATGCAATCCCTACTTTCATGGGATTTTCCCTCTCTCTCTCTCCATTATTGATTTGATTTTCTCTCTTTCTCTCTCCAATCCAACCCTAAACATAACAAAACCTGCGATCTCTACTCCACCTTGCTGTTGGCGACGCAAAACAGGACCCCAAAAGCATTCAGATTTCGGTTCCAAGGCTTGTTGATACCCCTTTTCTTCTCTAGGTATTCATATCTTGTGTTGTGATTAAAGTTCTTGAAGTGCATATACGTTTTCGGTCTTAATCTGCTTGTAACTTGGCTGTGTTTTCTGTTTTAATTGATGATTGTAGAGAGGCATGTAAAACACAGCGTCAATAATCTGCTTGCTGTTAAAACACAGCGTCAAGAATCTGCTTGCTGCTAAAACACAGCGTCAAGAATCTGCTTGCTGTTAAAACACAGCGTCAAGAATCTGCTTGCTGTTAAGTTAAAACACAGCGTCAAGAATCTGCTTGCTGTTAAAACACAGCGTCAAGAATCTGCTTGCTGTTAAAACACAGCGTCAAGAATCTGCTTAAAACACAATGTCCTGCTTGCTGTTAAAACACAATGTCAAGAATCTGCTTGCTGTTAAAACAATATAAAACACATTCAGAGTGTTAAAATGCAAAATAACTGTTAAAACACAACCTGATTATATATTGACTTCAGATTGTTAAAACACACTGACTTCAACCTCTCTGACTGGTAAAACACATCACCAAGAACATGCTGATAGTTTCAGATAAACACATTGACTTGCAGATTTGAATTCGAACACAATAAAAATTCCGAAAATCATGGAATTTTAGTTAATGAAGATACATTCCAAAAATAAAATTAAAATGTGAAATTACATGATAGCCCTTCTACTTAAAATCTCTCAATGACACATGTCCAATTCTTATTCCTTCCTAGACTTTCTAGGAAAAATAGACTTTCCACCCAACTCCTACTCTATATATATATATGTATATATATATATATACACACACACACACACACACACACACATTCTTAAGCAACGGAAGCTTAGGTAACAATATATAAATAATATGAACACTTTTATACCAAGGAGTATCCGTAATGGAACAAGATCACTGACATGCAAACACGAAATAAAAACACAAACCATAGGGGGTTTAGATATACATTCAGTTAATAAATAACTGGTTGAGACACCGAGGTTCAACGAACAGGTGCTAGTGACACGAACTAACGAAACGCGGGTATAGGCTCGTGTAGCGGCGACGGTGGCCGGCGGCGAGCAGCGGTAGCGGCGTGGCCAGTGGCGGCTATAGTTGTTGCGGGTGCCTTTTTAAGATTTTACAAGTTTTTCCAAGAACATTATGCAAGACCCAAAAATCTCAATCAAATAGAAGATGGAGGTTCATGCATGTTTGCCAAGTGGCGGACATGCATATGCATGTGCGATATGTGGCAAAGAGACTATGCATGCACGACAAGTGGCGATGCAAGTGTGCATGCGCGACAAGTGGCGTAGCAGAGATGCATGCACGACAAGTGGCGAGATGAGTGTACTTGTCTCACCAGGTCCATGTACCCGTCTCTCAGTTAATACCCGCAACAAGTTTATTAATTAACATAAACCCGCTCATGATCATAAATATAATTATGATCCATTTCGCATATCGTTCGTAATTACCAGTTAAACCCGTTAAGTGGATTTTAGTCCGTTGCCCACGGTGTAACTCTTACGGGTCAAGACTCGGTCGGTAGTGTTGACTTATCGAACCTGACATAAATATCCAACACATATTCATTAGGAAAATCAAATGTATGCATCATGTAAACTAGGGTTATTGGATTTTATCACTTCTAACTATTGGGTACTAGCCATTACCACTCTCAACTATCACTTTGACTCACACCACTCCCAACTTAATAATTTGTGTGTTGTGTCACTCCTCAGGTGAATATTTATTAGTGTTTGACTTGTGTTATTGGTAATATTATGCTAACACTTTGTGAATTACTAATGACTGTAGGTGAATCTGCTCCTAAAAGATAAAAAGGGATCCAAAAACTACTCAACCGGAGTGACAAAACACACAAAGTGTTAAGTTGGGAGTGGTGGGAGTCAAAGTGATAATTGGGAGTGGCAGCGAACAATACCCCCTAAATAAGAGTGATAAAATCCAATAACCCTGTAAACTAATACAAAGCAGACTCTACAAAAAAATGCATTTATGTTACTAAATATAATAACAACATTGAGGGCAAGCATGGGCATACTCACATAGAGTGGGTCGGGGTCCTGGGACCCTAATGTTTTTAAAAAATCTTGTAGAACCACTATATTAATTTTTTGAGGACCCCATAAAAATAATAAGATAGACATCATATTATCAAGATTATGCCTAACATGGTGGTAAATCCCTTTGTTTTCCAACAAAGAGGTCAAGAGTTCTAGTCTTATAATACCTGTTTTTTTGGTCTTTGCAATTGTGACCAAAATTTGCTACCGAAAAAAATGGTAGCAAAGTTAGCCAGGGATTTGCCACGGAAATGAAAATAAGTGTATTTATCATGATATGGTAGCAAAGTGGTTGCAATTTTTGCCATCTTTTTATTTTCGGTGGCAAATTGGGGGAAAAATACGCAAAAATACGAGAAATAAAAAGGTATTTGTTAATTGTGACCATGTTATCGGTGACAACATGAAAATTTAAATAGACGGGCTATTTTTTAGTGGATCTGTACGCTTCAAAAGTCAATTAATTAGGGTTACAACCAAATAACTCCTCTCCCAAAAATTTTAATCCCAGCTTTTCACCTGCTACCCTACCTCTAGCCATTCAAAGAACTCCGCCCCATACGTTTGATCTGATCGAAGAACTAAGCCTCTTGCGGAAAGGTTTATTTGTTACTGATCAAATGTGAATCAATTAGCATTTTCGACACCTTGTTGGAAAGGTTTATTCGTCCCCCCTCCAATTATTAATTTTTATAATGTGTTTTTACGTCATAACTTAAAGTGGTTGGGTTGTAGGTTTGTGTTAACCCGTGAATACTCATGTCATGTTTAGGTTCACGTGCCTTGACATGATTTTCAGGTTCATGTCGGGTTTAACCCGTCAAACTACGAATGTGACCCGTGTATCAGCACTGGACTTGAAGACCTTAGTTATTCAATAAAGAACAGTTTTTGATCAATATATGCCAATAATTGTTAACATTGTTTCAATGTTTTGTTCTATTGCTTTTCAGATAAACCCGAAGCAGTTCTTGAATAAAGCTGTACAGAATCTACAGATTACATTCAAGAACACCATAAAATGTCTTCTTTTATACATCATGTTGATACATTTTTCAATAATTTTGAAATGTGACAGGCTGGCTATGGAGCGTTTTTGGAAAGGTTATTGGTTGAAAAAGAAAAAAAGATAAGGTGGATAAAGATGTTATGCTTGATAGAATGTCACAAATTGAAGCTATTTTAACAGCTACAGTTCGAAGATAGGCTATAAATACTTGGTTTTGAATGTTTAGATGTTTATCTTATTAAGAAAATTTTAGTTATTTTATGTTTTAGTTGGTATTGTTTATATGCTTTTGAAAACGAGATGTTTTGTATCATTTTGGGATTTTATTAGAATTTTTTTTATATTATTTGTAGTTTTATTGATATGTAATTTTAATAAAAATAGCAGGGAGAAAAAAAAATCTGAACTAAAAACCAATATTCCAAACCAAACCAATATTCCAGTAATCATTAAATGGTAGCAAATAAATGGTAGCAAATGATGTGGCTAAATGGTGGCAATATCGGTGGTTAAATGGTATCAAAACTCGAAAATTGTGTAAAAAATGGTGGCAATATCGGTGACTAAATGGTGGTAATATCGGTGGCTAAATGGTGGCAATAAACGTGTTACAACTCGGTGGCAAACAAGGCGCAGCGTAGAAAACATGAAGCGGTGTCAAATAATTTTTTTTACCAATTTTGTGGTGGTAAAAATAAGGTAGCAAAATATAAAAATGGGGGCTATTTGGTGGCATTAGGGCAATTGACACGGGTGTTTTTGTCACCGTATTTTCGATGGCAAATTGGTGACAACAAGGAAATTGCTACCATTTTGTAACCAAAATTTACATGACAAAAACCATGTTTTCTAGTAGTGTTTAAATTCAAACTAACACTAATGGTTTTTAAAGAATACACAACAGCCTCACTAAGCATTTTCCTAGTGCATAGTAGGTCTCCAAAGTAGAATCTTGAATTAAATGGTTGGAGAAATGAAGGATTTTTGTGCCTTTGTGTGAAGATGGTATTAAGGAAGTGAGGCTCGTATACAAGAGAAGGACAAATTCAAAGGTAATCTCGGTTGTTTGTTTTGAGGGGGTTAAATTTTCAATGCAATGAAGTTATTAGGGCTCGAATAAAAGAGTATTAACCATCAAATAGCAAATATTTTTTTTCCCAAAATAATATACGCACTAATATATAATTTTTAATGACAAATTCACATACCCCTAAACTAACTCTTAAATTTATACAATTTGATAGAACTTAAACAATATCCACTTGATAAGTGTACGATCAAGTTGATTAAAAAAAGTTTTAAAACGTTACAACATTCATCACTGGTCAGTTGTTTGTTAGTGTAATAACACAGACATCATATATACGATATATGTGACAACTCGAACCCTTGATCCTGATCATCGAGAGACGAGCCCGTGATAATTATTATTATTATTGCTATTATTATTATTATTACTATCATTATTAATAACCCGCTACTAGAAATACGAGTTGTCTAACGGATAACACGAATCAGACATAAAATAACTGTCTGTAATTTAAACCGGGTGTTCGGACTTGGCGACACCTAGTATTAGGCGGATCTACGCACTTGGGCTAGGCCCAACCTAACTAACCTAAACCCTACACTATTTAAACATCCTAAACCCCCTCCCCCTCTCATTTCTTTCTCTAAAAACCAAAACCCTACTTAACACACACATTAGTCACAAGGTCCCTCTCTCCCTCGATCAGGTTTTCCGACAACCAACTGTGATTCCGGCGCCCCTTATCGGCCGACAAGTAAACCCCAAATCCCCTTATCCCTCGTTCGTCATCTCACCCGCATACCCCTGAAACACTCTTTCCCTCTTGCACTATTTTACACGCACCTTTCCTATCTCCGATGGCTGGAGATGTTCTTCGGCCGTACGACGAGTCCCAGAAGGCGACAGTGGTGGGAACCACCACAGCTGGTGGCGACAAAGTAGTACAGTGTCGACAAGGGAGCTCCGACAGAGCTCCGATAAGCACCACGGTGGTGCCAGTGGCTTGCCGGCAAGACTAGCAGCGGCTTGCTGGTGACGGTGATGGTGGTTCTGCTCGATCAGCGTCGGTTGCAGCGAAGGAGGTGGTGGCGGTGCCGCGTCTCTGACGAATCTCACCGTCAGCAGGCCCAAGTTGAGGTTCGAAGCTCTGTTTTGGTTCGGGCTCAAAGTCACAGCGGCAACGATCAAGAGGAACCCTTCGGTTAGTATTACACTATGTGTGGATATTTGTGTTTATCATAAAAACTTGGCTGTATACTTGTTATTATTTGACTGATTAAGAATATGAGTGTTGGTATGATAAATTAAATTGAGTTTTGGACAATGATAGAAGTTGCCTGTGTTGTGATGTTTGAACATTTGTGATGTTGTGAACCTTGGTTTATATATATATATGCAGTAGTTAACTATTTGAAGGTTTAAGTTGCCTGCTTTATGATCCTTGTTTAAGATGTAGAGAATGGTTAAACTATCTTGGTCGGTTGTCTGTTCGGACTCTTTGTGGTCCTTAAATTTGTATATGTAAATGTTTAGTGGCGTATTGCTAAGATTAAAATTTGGGGATTTCATGTGTGACTATGGAGATGTGTCATGAAAAGGGGTTGCTGTGTTCCTTATTTATTTCATACCAAATGATTTGGCTATTAAAAATTGTTAAATGATTGAAAGTGGTTTTAAAAGTAATTTATGTTGATTGATGTTTATGATAATGGGGTCCTAATAATGTTTTCAATGACAATCTGATACTATTACCATGATGAATTCATGAGGTTGATAAAGTGGTAATAGGGTCATAATATTTAGGATGAGTATGTTAGTTGAATGTGAAAACCCTAAATGATGAACAATTTGAATGACATGAAAATATTTGAAATATGTTAGTTTGATCTGATTTGATAAATGTACGGTAGAATAAACATGTTTAAGGAATGTGATTGGATTGTACAAATGGATAAGGTTCTAGAAAGATCCCAGTGTTGTGAGTCGAGACCAGTGGATCCATCAGTGGTTTCGACCCAGCAGCTGTTTCATTTGAGATTGCGACTCGAGACTAGGGCATGCATATCAGGGACTCGAGACCTGACTCGAGACCCCGAGGTTCCGACTCATGTATACACAACTCGAAACCAACTGGTTTTGATTTAGGAACTCGTGGTTGCGACTCGAGACCTCTTGTTCTCGAGTCGAGACTATCCGGTTTCGGCTGGGCTTCCTTGCTTATTTACTGGGCCACAATGTGCATTAACGTGCTCGAACTATGTGCTTAACTTTACTACATGCTGCTACTGGTTAACTGTTTATGTGATTAGGACAGGCCCGATAACATTGGTGGGCCTTATGTACTATGTGTTAACTGATGTCCTGGACTGTGTGCTGGTATAAATGTCTAGCTGTTACTGTTTAACTGTGTACATGCTAGAATAGGCCCAATACCGTGTATGTTTGTATGACATGCATGCTGTATGTAATGTGTTAGATACGTGTAGGATTTTACGTGACACTACTTGCATACAAACCTAACGAATATTATTAAACCATAATAGGGTATGGTTGACCAACCTAACACAAGTAAATTGTCTGCCGAGCAAACCAAGGTGAGTTCACACACTAAAAGCATGCGTCCCAGGGAGGGACACGAACAAACTAAAGAATACTTTTAAGTCACTATTTCCGGGGGAAAATGCGTATGGATACTTTTTACTATTTCCGGGGGAAAATGCAAATGTATACTCTTAATTTACTATTTCCGGGGGAAAATGCGTTTGGGTATTATTTATAAATCACAACTAGCAAAACTAAACGAATCTCTATCACCTTAAGTCCCTGCTTACTGTACCGATTAATCGCCGGGGGCGAACGGGTTATTAGTTGATAGCGCTATTAGGTTTGACAACCTCACACCGTGACCGGGGGAGATCGGGCGTGAACTAGTATACCTTGCATCTTGGTCAATGATGATAGACATTGACTTGGGGCACAACAACTTTTCGTCAACAGTTTCGGTAACGCCAGTTTAGTAGCTTTCATATGGGGTAGCTCCCCATGACGTGATTATAAATGCTTTACCTACACAACTTACGTTTTAAAAAAAAAACTAAAACTGGACAACTCGTGAACTCGCCAACTTTGTGTTGACACCCTACTGCATGCTTTGCAGGTTGCTCGATACAGCTTAGGACGGACATTGCAATCGGCTGGAGTGCGTGGTTTGTAATTTCATAACTAATAAACTTGTGGTTTTAAATTACGACATGTTCTACTTTCCTTTCCGCTGCAAACTTAGACTATGTTTTGAAAAATTTAAATTAGTCGCTAATTACACCATTATTTATATGAATAACTAAACGGTTCAAAATAATTAGTGGTTGGATCCTGGTCAGTCACGCCTCCAAGCGGTGGTACTCCGCATGTGGAATTTGGGGGTGTGACAGATTGGTATCAGAGCCATTGGTTATAGCGAACTAGGTTTTGAATATAAAATATTTTTATATGAAAACCAGACTATAACCGTTCTTTAGTGTAAACCACCACGACACCAAACTCCGGATTGCAAGGTTCGTCAGATTCAGGTACTCACATGGTAATTATAGTCATCGGCATTTACTTGTGCACGCATATATGTGAATGAGTATGTGTATATTTAGCATATGTGCGTAAATATGTAGTTGTATATTTGGTATTCAATAATGTGAATCATACGAAAACTACGCAAACCTGATGAGCGCTAAGCGGGAGTGGATTCTCCTAACCTTGATTCGAAATCACGACACGTTTAGGGCAAGGAACCAGTTATCCCTAACTCTCGTCCACGTATTTTCTTTTCGATTTTGTTTCTGGGCTAGAGCAAACCGACACGATGAACCTCTAGGAGCCTGCTGCGGATCCTAGAAGGAAGTTTCGAGGGCGAAACAACGAAGGATTGCAAATCCTAAATCACGCGTTATTGGGGGAAACAAACTGCTATGGCGCAGTAGCACAAGGATTTGGTTCCATGTGTGGAGCAACTAGCCAAGATTAGTAGGATGGATCCACAACGCCATTCACATCCTTTGTATTCACGTACTTCTTTTCCCGACTTGAGCGTTGAGACTCGTCCCCTCATCCGACATATAATCTGGATTCTTGCTAATTGTCTAAGAAAAACCCTAGCGTGTCTACACTACTCTATTCCCTGTCGCTTGCCTCGAATACAAGAATGCGTACACGATGTATACTTCTCATGGCAGTATTAACGATCATATCGAACTCCCGTCGATCACGAAGCCATTCCCTTCTAAATTCCTGATACGTGGTTACTCCTCAGTCGAACCCCAACATTGTACCTCCGCGTACCCCAGCTCAGCAAAATGTTATCTTTCTAAATCGAGTCGACGATTCAGACATAGGAGAACGAAGACATAGATTAGTCAACCCACCGACGAGTACGGTGACCTAGATGCTTACCTTATCCTTCATTTTCCAGAACCGTTATTCTTGGACGACCTTTCTGATTCTGTAAATCCTTTTACTAGTTTTCGTACGAATCCGCGTTTATTGCTCAGATGGTATCCCCGCTCCTATCGTTTCTTTATCATGACACCCACGTTTCTTCGTATAGAAACCTTGACCAGACCTCTCTTCAGTCTGGTGGATTCAACAAACACGACCTTTAGTCAGTAAACTTTTTATCCCTTGAAATTCAATGTGTTACTTCAATCGCACTTTCCTGAAAACCTGTTTTCACAGTTTCACGTCAAACCCCCCCCTACTGAGACCTTGACCAGATTTCCCTCTAATTTGGGGAAATTCAGCAAGCTCGGCTGCTAGTCAATAAACTTCTTCAATCTTAAAAATCGCGACGTGTGATCCAAACGTATCCTTTCAAAACATGTTTTTATTACCTTACATGGAAGTTTTTCGACGACACAAGCACTACTTCGGACTCGTCCTCGCGACTTCGGTAGTCTATTCAAATTTGGTTACTTACCGGTTTGGGAGATCACAAACTCGTTTTTCATCTACGGCTCAGCTCAGAACATCTTGTTAGCCGTTTTAGTGAACCTAAACCCCCCCCCGACCCAAACGGCGACCGTCCTTCTCTATCATTGGTTCTTGTTGTGCCATTCATACTGACGTAACACCTCTTATCGGCAAAACGACGTTCTTTATCCTAATCGCCCGCGGCTTATGTACGACCAACTACCTCATCGACACCAGATAAATCCTTATTGCCGACCACCAAGCCTTTTATGTTTTGTCTTAAATTGAAGGCACCAACGTTGACTACCCTTCAAACAATACCTCGCTACTCGTATTATGAATTCCCTGATTCTTATCCTACTCTGCTCTGCGCAAATCTCCGTTTGGACGAAATGCTTCCTACGAATGTTACTCGTTGGGGCAACGAGCCAAGGATACCCCGGAGGTAACGGGTATCGCAAGCACTGTTCTTCGAACTCGATACGATTAACACCTAGTCACGACACTCGAATTTATTCCATCCTGTCAATATTCGACACTTGTTTCCTTCGGCGACGCCCGAACCTATTCTGAAAGTCAGTGGGGAATCCAAACGACTCCTACGCTTTACCTTGGAACTTCTACGACGCAATACCGCCTTGCGCTAAGTTTTCAGTACACGACTTTTAACGCCACAAAGCCCACAATTCTCGACCGTATACGCAACCTCTCACGATTTGAACTCAAAAAGGGGCATCACCTAGCATTCGAGAGGTCCTCAAACGATCCGCAACTCTAACAACTAGGAGATAATCTACGAGGTGCTACTATCTTACTCTATCCTGTCCAAGGCATTGATGAAATGTCTACTAGTAACGGCACGCGACCAAAGAAACCGACAAGTTTCCGAACTTGCAACCATCTACTTGATAGAAGTAGATACTAGGCACGAGATGCCAACTTCTCTTTTACCTGGTCGTAACCCACGTTTTGCTACCGATTCGTCACTAGCTCCGAACAAGGACCTTTGGCTCACAGTTGGGCATGAGCACCGCTTATTGCCCGCAAACTGATGGTCAGGCCAAACGCACCATCCAAACACCCAAAGGCATGCTAAGAATATGTGTTATCGACCTTGGATACGAGTGACACTTCCCTTTGTAGAATTCTCTTCCACCAAACAGCTACCACACTAGCATTCAGGCAGCACCATTTGGGGCATTGCACGAACGCAAATGCCAGTCACCCCTATGTTGGGCAGAAGCCAAATTACCGGCCCAGAACTTGCACTTGACACAACGGGTAAGATTGCCCAGTATAGAAAACGCATGGCGGCAGCTCCAGACCGTCAGAAAGATTACGCGGATGAGCGTAGGAAACCCCTAAGACTCCTAGTCGGAGACTGAGTTCTACTTAAAGTTTCACCCTGGAAGGGTGTAGTACGTTTTAGCAAAAGGGACGGACTTAATCCGCGATATGTTGAACCATTCGAAATTTACGAAAGGATCGGTGGCTTTGCAGACTGAACCTGCCTGAAGAGCTGTGTGCGGACACAACGTCTTGCACGTGCCTAATCTAAAGAAGTGTCTGTCAAATGAAACATTCGTTGTTCTTTTAGGAACTCATGATCAACAACCAACTATGCTTCATTGAGGAACCGATTGAGATCAGGGAATCAAGAAATCAAAACCCTCAAGAGTGGTATAATGCCAACAGATCGAGTTCGCTGGAGCTCACGCCGTGGCCCAGGGTTTACCTGGGAACGGGAAAACCAGTTGATGCGCACGTATCCCAAGTCGTCTACAAACATTACTTCCAGCACTAAAGCTACAACTGAAATTTCGGAAAGAAATTTCAAGCCAACAAGGGGATGATGTGACACCCCACGAAAACGTTTAAACAAACTAGCTTGTCAGTGGCTGCGCGCTAAATTTCGGGACGAAATTTCTTGAACTTGGGGATAATGTGACACATCGGGTTTTCCCGCGTAATTTCATCTTTACGATATGATCAATTTGGTAAAAATCTATATTACGTGAGATACGTACAAACTCTGTGAATCTTGCGCTACATGATTTTATGTGCTATGTGACTGTTTGTGCTATGTGGCTTGCATGTTCGTTCTGTGGACTTTCGTGAAACTGCTTGTACCTACGTATGGTAATGGAGACTATGTATGCATATAGAGCGTAGTGTATGACTTTTGCTAAAATTTCGAGGACGAAATTCCTGTAACATGGGGAGAATGTGACAACTCGAACCCTTGATCCTGATCATCGAGAGACGAGCCCGTGATAATTATTATTATTATTGCTATTATTATTATTATTATTATTATTACTATCATTATTAATAACCCGCTACTAGAAATACGAGTTGTCTAACGGATAACACGAATCAGACATAAAATAACTGTCTGTAATTTAAACCGGGTGTTCGGACTTGGCAACACCTAGTATTAGGCGGATCCACGCACTTGGGCTAGGCCCAACCTAACTAACCTAAACCCTACACTATTTAAACATCCTAAACCCCCTCCCCCTCTCATTTCTTTCTCTAAAAACCAAAACCCTACTTAACACACACATCAGTCACAAGGTCCCTCTCTCCCTCGATCAGGTTTTCCGACAACCAACTGTGATTCCGGCGCCCCTTATCGGCCGACAAGTAAACCCCAAATCCCCTTATCCCTCGTTCGTCATCTCACCCGCATACCCCTGAAACACTCTTTCCCTCTTGCACTATTTTACACGCACCTTTCCTATCTCCGATGGCTGGAGATGTTCTTCGGCCGTACGACGAGTCCCAGAAGGCGACAGTGGTGGGAACCACCACAGCTGGTGGCGACAAAGTAGTACAGTGTCGACAAGGGAGCTCCGACAGAGCTCCGATAAGCACCACGGTGGTGCCAGTGGCTTGCCGGCAAGACTAGCAGCGGCTTGCTGGTGACGGTGATGGTGGTTCTGCTCGATCAGCGTCGGTTGCAGCGAAGGAGGTGGTGGCGGTGCCGCGTCTCTGACGAATCTCACCGTCAGCAGGCCCAAGTTGAGGTTCGAAGCTCTGTTTTGGTTCGGGCTCAAAGTCACAGCGGCAACGATCAAGAGGAACCCTTCGGTTAGTATTACACTATGTGTGGATATTTGTGTTTATCATAAAAACTTGGCTGTATACTTGTTATTATTTGACTGATTAAGAATATGAGTGTTGGTATGATAAATTAAATTGAGTTTTGGACAATGATAGAAGTTGCCTGTGTTGTGATGTTTGAACATTTGTGATGTTGTGAACCTTGGTTTATATATATATATGCAGTAGTTAACTATTTGAAGGTTTAAGTTGCCTGCTTTATGATCCTTGTTTAAGATGTAGAGAATGGTTAAACTATCTTGGTCGGTTGTCTGTTCGGACTCTTTGTGGTCCTTAAATTTGTATATGTAAATGTTTAGTGGCGTATTGCTAAGATTAAAATTTGGGGATTTCATGTGTGACTATGGAGATGTGTCATGAAAAGGGGTTGCTGTGTTCCTTATTTATTTCATACCAAATGATTTGGCTATTAAAAATTGTTAAATGATTGAAAGTGGTTTTAAAAGTAATTTATGTTGATTGATGTTTATGATAATGGGGTCCTAATAATGTTTTCAATGACAATCTGATACTATTACCATGATGAATTCATGAGGTTGATAAAGTGGTAATAGGGTCATAATATTTAGGATGAGTATGTTAGTTGAATGTGAAAACCCTAAATGATGAACAATTTGAATGACATGAAAATATTTGAAATATGTTAGTTTGATCTGATTTGATAAATGTACGGTAGAATAAACATGTTTAAGGAATGTGATTGGATTGTACAAATGGATAAGGTTCTAGAAAGATCCCAGTGTTGTGAGTCGAGACCAGTGGATCCATCAGTGGTTTCGACCCAGCAGCTGTTTCATTTGAGATTGCGACTCGAGACTAGGGCATGCATATCAGGGACTCGAGACCTGACTCGAGACCCCGAGGTTCCGACTCATGTATACACAACTCGAAACCAACTGGTTTTGATTTAGGAACTCGTGGTTGCGACTCGAGACCTCTTGTTCTCGAGTCGAGACTATCCGGTTTCGGCTGGGCTTCCTTGCTTATTTACTGGGCCACAATGTGCATTAACGTGCTCGAACTATGTGCTTAACTTTACTACATGCTGCTACTGGTTAACTGTTTATGTGATTAGGACAGGCCCGATAACATTGGTGGGCCTTATGTACTATGTGTTAACTGATGTCCTGGACTGTGTGCTGGTATAAATGTCTAGCTGTTACTGTTTAACTGTGTACATGCTAGAATAGGCCCAATACCGTGTATGTTTGTATGACATGCATGCTGTATGTAATGTGTTAGATACGTGTAGGATTTTACGTGACACTACTTGCATACAAACCTAACGAATATTATTAAACCATAATAGGGTATGGTTGACCAACCTAACACAAGTAAATTGTCTGCCGAGCAAACCAAGGTGAGTTCACACACTAAAAGCATGCGTCCCAGGGAGGGACACGAACAAACTAAAGAATACTTTTAAGTCACTATTTCCGGGGGAAAATGCGTATGGATACTTTTTACTATTTCCGGGGGAAAATGCAAATGTATACTCTTAATTTACTATTTCCGGGGGAAAATGCGTTTGGGTATTATTTATAAATCACAACTAGCAAAACTAAACGAATCTCTATCACCTTAAGTCCCTGCTTACTGTACCGATTAATCGCCGGGGGCGAACGGGTTATTAGTTGATAGCGCTATTAGGTTTGACAACCTCACACCGTGACCGGGGGAGATCGGGCGTGAACTAGTATACCTTGCATCTTGGTCAATGATGATAGACATTGACTTGGGGCACAACAACTTTTCGTCAACAGTTTCGGTAACGCCAGTTTAGTAGCTTTCATATGGGGTAGCTCCCCATGACGTGATTATAAATGCTTTACCTACACAACTTACGTTTTCAAAAAAAACTAAAACTGGACAACTCGTGAACTCGCCAACTTTGTGTTGACACCCTACTGCATGCTTTGCAGGTGGCTCGATACAGCTTAGGACGGACATTGCAATCGGTTGGAGTGCGTGGTTTGTAATTTCATAACTAATAAACTTGTGGTTTTAAATTACGACATGTTCTACTTTCCTTTCCGCTGCAAACTTAGACTATGTTTTGAAAAATTTAAATTAGTCGCTAATTACACCATTATTTATATGAATAACTAAACGGTTCAAAATAATTAGTGGTTGGATCCTGGTCAGTCACGCCTCCAAGCGGTGGTACTCCGCATGTGGAATTTGGGGGTGTGACAATATAGACCCACACTAAGGTGCTATTGTTTTTGCAGACAAAAACTGTTTGCAGTCTGATTTCAGCTGATTTTATGTCTGCAACTGAGGATATAGTCTGAAGGTCTGCAAGCTGAAAATATAATACTGTTTATTTTATAAACTGGATATCATCTGTATAAGCTGAAAATTATTTAACTATCATACTTATCATAGTTGATAATAGTCATTTAACATTCAAGTTACATAAAAAAACCATAATAGCACCAAGTATCAATAACCTAAAAAATAATAAAATAAACTCAAAGTACATTGTTTTGCATTAATTCTTGTGCTATTTGATCTCGAAGTTGACTCATAAATTCACGGTCCGCTGAACTTCCATATCGTGGTACTTCTTCTTCTCTATTTTCACCACCATCTTGTACATGTTCATCTCCATCTTGAAGGTGTTCATTTGGGTGATCATATTCATCAAAAAGGTCATCGCTTAAACCCTCTTTCCGTATAAATTATAAAATTATGAAGCGCAAAACATGCAACGGTAATATTTCGTTGCGTAACCAACGAAAAGGGAGCCATTTTCTTTAATATTGGAAAACGTGCTTTTAATACACCATACGCACGTTCAATAACATTTCTAAGCTTTGCATGTGCGTGGTTGAATTTTTCCTTGTTGTTTAATGCACGATTTCGACGGAGTTCAATGCATTGCGTATCATTCCGTTGCAACAACTCTAAAGTAAAATGGTGTCCAGACATAACTGAAGTATTATCCCTTTTTCTTTTTCATGAGAGTCTCCATCATCATCTTCTAAATGAACACTAGCACCTTCTAAATGAAGTGTTTGGACTTGTGGGGATGATGAAACCCAGATGTTTGGGTGGATGTCCATTATTCTTATTAATATTAATATAAAACAAGATACTGAATTTTTAAAAATCACACCTTCTTAAAGTCATCCCATTCTTGAGGCGTTAAAGTGAACATATTTGTTTCTGGGTTGTAGAGATTTCCAGTCTTGTTTCTCAAATAGCACCATCCAACATATTTTGATTTCATGGTATCAAAAGCATTTCTAATTTGCTTTTGATTCAAATCAAATCCAAACTCTTCCTTAAGTTTCGCTCCTACCCTACCCTACCCAAAGACTCTCTACGCAAGCTTTGTCCATTTCTACCTACTCTCCCTATTTCTTCAAGACATGTTTCTAACATGCATTTGATAGCCTCATGCGTCCATTGTTGTCGACCATCATTAGTTTCCATCTAAAATTCAATCACAAACAACTTACATTCGCAGCCATAAAAAACGCAGCCATAATTTACAAAAAAAAACGCAGCCATAAATTACAAAAAAACACAGCCATAATTACAAAAAAAAAAAAAAAACGCAGCCATAACTAACTAAAAAACGCAGCCATAACTAACAAAAAAGCGCAGCCATAACTAACAAAAAACGCAGCCATAACTAACAAAAAAACGCAGCCATAACTTACAAAAAAACGCAGTCATAACTAACAAAAAACGCAGCCATAACTAACAAAAAACGCAGCCATAATTCAGTCAAGCAAGTCAACACAAAAGAGGTATGCTATGCCTTTTATTTGGTTCTATAATAACCTGGTTCTATCGCCTTTTATTTGGTTCTATAATAACCTGGTTCTATCATAAGCTGGATGTAATGATACTATTTATAATTATGGCTGTACAAGGGAAAGGAAGTCTGATTCAAGCATGTATTGTTTGAATGGTGAACATACAACACCAATCGGAACATGTAGAAATAAGGGAAACAAGTATGTACTGTACAAAATCGATTCAAACCGAAACCCTAACCATAGAAAACGATTCAAACCGAAACCCTAACCCTAGAAATCGATTCAAACCGAAACCCTAACCCTAGAAAACGATTAGATAGATGATAAGACGAACCTGTGGAAGAAGATGGTGGGAGGCGGTGATCTGTGGCGGCGATTTGAGGCGGCGTGAGGAGAAGTGGAGTCTGGGGAGCGTGTCTGTGTCTGGGAGCGTATATGTGAAGAAGATCTGATATTTGTGAAGAGGTGAGACATTTGCTTTTTTTTAAGCTAATAAAAGCTCCTTTCAGATCTTCTTTAAAAAAAAAATAAACGGTCTTTAAGCCCTTATGTCTGCCCGCCTGCATACATAAGCTCCTTGAAGACATGTTAAGCAAAAACAAACGGCACCTAACTAGCATACATATGTTACGTAGTCTAATGGAGTCGAAATTTATCAAAAGATTGTAAAATCAAAGATAAATCAATTAAGCCAAGATCGATCTAAACATTTACTTTTTTTCAACTTAAGCATTGAAACAAGTATAATGATAACACAGTTACCTTTTATCATCCAATCTTAGAATTAAAAACACAAATGAAAACATCCTAACAAACCCATTTGAAAATAGTTTTGAGATTTTATATGTGTTTACATCTAACTGCTTGTGTGTGCTTAGTGACCATCATGGTCTCGCCACCAAGACATGTTAAAACCTCTCCTTTATAAGGTGCACCATCATAGTCATTAGGAAAAGCAAATGTATGCATGATGTAAACTAATACAAACACAAACTCTACACAAAAAAAGCAGTTATGTTACTAAATATCACAACATTGAGGGCAAGTAGGGGCAGATTCATGTAGAGTGGGTCTAGGTCCCTCTACCCTAATGTTTCTAAAAAATCTAGTAGATTATTTTTACGGACCCCATAAAGAGTAGGTAAATCCTTTTGTTTTCCTAGCATGGTGGTAAATCCCTTTGTTTTCAAACAAAGAGGTCAAGAGTTCTAGTCTTATAAAACTTGCTTTTTTGGTCTTTTTAAATTCAAACTAACACTAATGTTTTTAAAGAATGAGATTAAAAAAAAAACGCATACGCAACAACCTGTCTAAGCATTTTCCTAGTTCATAGCAGGTCTCCAAAGTAGAATCTGATTAAAATTGAAAGGCTCAAAAATTGTATGTTGAAAGTTGTTATTTTACGTACAGAGAAGAGAACAAATAAATAGAGGAAAACATAATCAAATAAAAAAGGAAATACAATAAAATATATTGGTTGGACATTCTTGATGGCAGTGTAACACCCCGAAAACGGGTTTGGTAATTAAACTCCGTTAATACTAAAGACGGGGAAAGTACCGTTAGTGGTAAAAGTAAACCGGCAAATATTAGGAATAAATTGAATAATCCTAATATTTATTTAAAAGTGAATAAGAGCTTTCAAGAAAATAGAATGGATAAAAGGCCCGATTTAACGGGACTTAAAGTAAAACGGGTTATGACTTCCCGAACCTACTAAACTGACTAGGAATAATTCTAACCTAGTTAGATAGTGACTTATGAGTGGGTTAAAACCCTTAAATTATGAACTAAGGAAAATGGAGGGGCCAAACTTGTTAAACTTGAAACTTGATTAATTAAAAACAAACCAAACACCCACTTGGGGTTGTCTGGTCGTTGAAGAAGCAGGGGGGACGACATGGGTTTCTTCAAACCCTAAAATCCTCACAAAACTCACAAATTGGAGCCTCTAATCAAGTCTAAATCGAATTTCAAGCACAAATTCATGAACACCTAGTTGAAAGGATCATAAGGTATGTAAAATTGTGATGTTTTGATTCGTCTTAAATTCTAGGTTATTTGTAAGAAACTGAAATTGAGCTTGATTATGTCATGCATGGATGAATCTTGAAGTAATATTATGTCTAGGAGTAAACCCTAGTAATTTATTTGTTAAATTGATGTTCATGATTGTGAATTCATGATCATACTCTCATGTGCCAAGTGGGTTTTGGAGAATTATGTTAAACACTAGGATTATCCTTGTTAACTTAGTGTATTAGAGCTCTATGAAGCAAATCCAGAATTTTTGGTATGAAGATTTGTCATGAACATGTAAAAAGATGTTTAAATCTTGGTTAAATAGTTAGTCTTGAGCTTGATTTATAGTAGTAAAAATTTCATGCTCATAAGGTGTTCGATGTAATGCCTAAGTGAAATTGGGCACCTACTAGTTCATATGAAGAACTTGATTATATAAGATGTCATGATGAATGCTAGTGATATGATGAACTCGAATATGCAACTAGTATACTAATGGGCATTTGACTTTAAAAAGTCAAACTGACCTACGATGTGATGAATGATAATTAGACATAGAAAATAAGTGAGGTGGAATAGTCGTGATTGTTAATGACTAATTTAACCGCCTTGTAAATGATTGACAATAGTTTGACGCGTAACAAGCTAGGTGAAAGCTTGGAGGAGGGAGCGGGTCAAACGGAGCAAATACGGAAAGAAAAGCGTGGCGTGGATGCGAGGTAAGTGTAATTTACACACTTATGTAGAATACTCGTTTATTCGATACGTTGTAAACGTGAAAACGATAATATTGGAAATTTGGAAATTTGTCAAGTGTCGACTTATGTAAATCAAGGTTAAAAGGATACCCATGGCGTAAGCTGAAATGGGTTGAAACTGTAAGAAAAGAGTGTAAAAGAAAAAGGGTATGGTTATAAAATCCGGGATGGGATGATGTATGAATTGGAAATCAAAAACGATGTTTTTGATTTAAATAGATAATGTTGGGCATATAGTCCAAACGGGTCGAATGGTGGTGATAACACCATTTGACCATATCGACTAATGTGGTTGTCAAGTCTTATGTTAACAGGACCGATTAGCAAATCGGATAGTTGCGTCATCATTGATGGTGTGATAATGAAAACGAAGTATAAACTGGGTCTACTTGTTGATCCGGGCCAGGTACGCATAATTATGTTGTAGTTAAAGTGCTATTTTGGTCGAATAATTTGAGGGAGAGTCCTTCGTCATAAAAGGACTAAAATCGACCAAAACGCCCTTTTAGGCTAAATGGAACAAACGACCCTTAAAGGTTGTTTGGAAACGAGTTTTATGACTAGGTAAATACTTAAAATAAGTATAGAAGCTAAAAGAGGTATTATATTAGCCAAATGGCACTATTTGAGTTTTTGCCGTAAAATAATGATTCGAGAGGTAAAATTTGGTTTATATTGATCACCACATTATACCTACCTTAAATACAGTTGTGGTGGAAGGTTATAGGATAAGAAATGTGGTAATGGAATGCTAGAAACAATCGAAAGCTATTTTAGACTTGAAAGTGCTTAAATACCCTTAACGGGTCAAAATAAGCATACGAGCGAAAACGGGTTTAAATTGTGTAATAAACCTATGATTAGAACCTAATATAGTAGGTAATATTAATTTGAAGAAGTGTATGAGATATAGGAATCAAATAAATACGTTTGTTTGATAAAATGCATAAACGGGTTAAAATTCAGTAAAAAGGTAACGAGTCGAAGGCTTAGAAGTCTCAAAATTTCTTATGTTGGATGTAGGATTTTAACTCCATAAGATGGAGGATTAAATTACGGACGCGTAGGAAAAAGAATCGGGTAAAACGGATCAATAACGAAGAAGTTATGGCCGTTTCCGTGAAATCAGGTCGTGCTGGGTATGTACAGCATCAGCTGAAGGCACAGGCTGTGAAAAACAGGGCTAGGCGTGACGCCTAGGCCCTTGGCGTCACGCGAAGCCCCCTAACTCCGAAAATTTTTAAAATTTTGTCATTTTAACCCCTGTACTTGTTTGAACTTAATATTTGACTATCAAAACTAACTTTTAAGTTGGTTTTGATCATAGGTGAATGCCAAGAGTGCACGGATGAAGATCAAGCGACGAGCAAGAACCGAACACGATCACGAAATAAGCTTCCGCACTATGTATTGTTATTATGTTAAACGACGAACGTACACATGATATGTTGTATACTTTTAAATTGTAAAAAGTTTTAATAAACCCGTAATTTCCAATGCATATGTAATCTTAATTACATGATTATTTTTCGTAAATGATACGTTAAACCTTAATTTATAAGAACGGGTGTTACAGGCAGCAACGGTCCTTAATTGGAGAAATGAAAGGCTGTCCATAATCTTCCCAAGATAGGAAATGATGTACCATTGATCCCATTTTTTTCACAAATAAACTTTTATTTTCTAACACTCCCCCTCAAGTTGAGTAGTGGGGTCTTCAATGCTTAACTTGTTAAGACAACCGCTGAAAATCCTTTCGTTGACTGATTTTGTTAATATATCTGCTAACTGGTCTTCAGATTGAACAAATGGTAACTTTATAATCCCGGCTTCAAGTTTTTCCTTGATGAAGTGTCTATCAACCTCTACATGCTTTGTACGATCGTGTTGAATGGGATTTTCTGAAATTTGTATTGCAGCTTTGTTATCACACATGATACTACATGCTTCGGTTTGGAGGAATCCGATCTCAGTTAGAAGTTTTCTTATCCATAGTACTTCTGCTAGACCCCGAGCAATCCCTCGGAATTCAGCTTCAGCACTAGATAGAGCTACCACTTTTTGTTTTTTGCTTCTCCATGTAACCAGGTTTCCTCCTACTAGAGTAAAGTATCCAGATGTAGATCTCCGGTTCCCTTGGTCTCCTGCCCAGTCGGCATCGGTGTATGCTTGGATTTTAAGATGTTTATTTGGTTGAAAAAGAACCCCGTGACTTGGTGTTTTCTTTTGGTACCTAAGAATCCTCCATACTGCTTCCATGTGCGCAACTTGAGGTTGATGCATAAATTGGCTTACTACCCCAACCGCGTAAGCAATGTCTGGGCGAGTATGTGAAAGATATATTAGTTTCCCCACTAGGCGTTGATATCTTTCTTTATATGCTAATCTTGCTCCTTCTTCCATGCAAAGTTTATGGTTAACAATCATTGGAGTGTCAGCAGGCTTGCAATCGATCATTCCTGTCTCTGCTAGAAGGTCAAGGATATATTTCTTTTGACATATAAAGATCCCTTGTTTAGACCTTAGTACTTCGATTCCGAGAAAGTACTTAAGTCTTCCCAAGTCTTTCATTTCGAACTCTGTGAACAAACTTGCCTTCAAATTCTTCATTTCTTGCTCATCGTTACCTGTAATGATCATGTCATCAACATATATAATCAAACAAGTCACAAGTTTACCTTTTCGTTTAAGGAACAGTGTGTGATCAGAGTTGCTTTGTTGAAAACCATATCTTCTCATTGCTTGAGTAAATATACCAAACCATGCCCGAGGGGATTGTTTAAGCCCATAGAGAGCTCTTTTCAACTGTCATACTTCATCTGTATTGAAGTTCTCTGTGAATCCAGGCGGAGCTTCCATAAAAACCTCTTCTTTTAACTCTCCATGAAGGAAGGCATTCTTAACATCAAGTTGATGTAGAGGCCATCCTTCATTGGCAACAATCGAGAAGAGTACTCGAATTGTGTCAATTTTGGCTACTGGGGAGAACGTCTCTGAGTAGTCAATCCCATATGTTTGGGTATAGCCTTTAGCCACTAATCGTGCTTTATATCTTTCAATGGTTCCATCTGGTTTGTGTTTAATTGTGAAGACCCAGCGACATCCCACAGGTTTCTTTCCTGGAGGAAGAGCACATCTTTCCCAAGTGTTATTCTTTAATAACGCCTCCATCTCTGCTTCCATTGCATCCTTCCAATTTTTTGACTCCAATGCTTGTTCCACAGAATTTGGAATATGTTCATTGTATAAAGTGGAAGCAAAGGTCTTAGCTTCTTTGGATAGGTTTCCTTTGGCAATGCTTGCCATGGGATACCTAGAAGGCCTCGTCTCCCGTTCTGGAGTATATCATTTTGGAGGAATTCCCCTGTTTGCTCTTGGAGGTAGGGCATATCCTTCAGTAGATTCTTCTTGTATCTGTTCGTCATGTATTTCCTGCATTGTCTGTTCAGTTGCTACCTCATGGTAATCAGATATATCAATATTTTGATTTTCATGTGTTACATTATTTTGTATATCAAAATTTTGATCCTCATGAGTTCCACTATTTTGTATGTCCTCATGTGTTCGAGGACTACTTACCTCAGGCATCGGACTAGGAGGATCTTGGTTAGTAACACTGACTGTGGGCCCATCAGATTGTTCGGAAGCTAGTGACTCTTCTTGGATACTGTGATTAGCTTCTTGTGAGTGAGGAACCCATTTCAACCAACTTAGTGTGTCATTATATTCCTTCTCCCCCTGACCACTATGTTGGGAGATGTAGAAAAATTCGGTTTCAAGGAAGTTACAGTCCATGGTAGTGTACATATGACGTCGTTTTGGGCTATAACATCGGTATCCTTTTTGGTTGATACCATAGCCCACAAACACACACTTTTCAGCACATGGGCTGAGTTTGGTACGATCAGTTTTGGGTATGTGAACAAAAACAGAACATCCAAATATTCGTGGCTTTAGTGTAAGGGCAGGATGGAGTTTGGTAAATTCAGAAAGGGCTTGGAGAGGAGTTTTGAGGTCAAGAGCCTTAGTTGGTAGTTGATTGATGAGATAGGTGGCTGTAGCTAGGGCTTCTGGCCAGAATGACTTAGGGACTCGAGATTCAATAAGAAGAGCCCGAGTTATTTCTAAGAGAATGCGGTTTTTCCGTTCGACAACGCCGTTTTGTTCGGGGGTGTGGGAGCAGGATGTTTGGTGAATTACCCCTTTCTCTTGACAAAAAACTTTCATTGGATTATTTACAAATTCCCCACCATTATCAGATCGAAGAATTTGGATTTTAGTTTTAAACTGAGTTTGTATCATGGTGTAAAACATAGTAAATTTATCAAAAACTTCATTTTTGTGTTTTAAGAAATAAATCCATGTCATCCTAGTGCAATCATCAACAAACAGCACAAAAAACCGGAATTTTTGTCCCCCAATGATCTCTGCCGGTCCCCAAACATCCGAGTGAATAAGAGAAAAAGGTAAACCAACTCTTGTGTTATTTGGTTTATATGTATGTCTATGACTTTTAGCCAAAGAACAAGTCTCGCAAAATAAAGGTTTATTTGAAGGAAATAATCTAGGAAATAAAAGATGTAAATAACCAATGGAAGGGTGTCCCAATCTCCTATGCCATAACCAAGCTTCTCTATCTATAGACCCGTGAGCAAGCATCATAGTACCATGTTGAGTCACTTCATCTACATAGTACAATCCTTGATGTTCAGTGCCACACCCAATAATTGCCCCCGTCCTAATGTCCCGTAAAATACAAAAGGTGGGGTGCATTAAAACCGAGCAATTTAGTTCCTTTGTCACATGACTAATAGATAATAACTTATGTGACAAAGATGGAACGTAAAGGCAATTTGAAAGTTTTAAAGTCGGGGAGATCTCAATGGTTCCTCCCCCTTTAACGTGAACTATTCCCCCATTAGCGGTTTTGATGTGATTTATTTTGGGTTTAGACTTTGAAACCATGTCCGTTCGTTCAAAGGTCATGGTGTCGGTAGCACCACAATCGAAAATCCATTTATCTATTTTTTCACAAGTTTTAGCCACATTGGCTTGTCCAGAAAATCCATCAGTATTAGATCCCTCAATTTTATTTTTGTAAAAAACAGAATTTTGAGTTTCTTTATTGTGAAAGTTTTGATTATTTTTATTTTCATAAATAACATTAGAATTTTGAGAGCTTTGATTACTACCGTACAAAGCATTAGAACTTTGAGAATTGTGAAAGTTATTATTATTATTATTATTATTATTATTATTATTATTATTATGTTGGCCAGTATCAAAATATAAGGATTCTTGAGGGGTCCCTTTTAACATTTCTAAAATATGAGGATAAAAAAACTTAGGATTAAAGAGAGAGAGATGGGCCTGAGAAAAATATCCCAGACCCGTTACCTCCATTGTCGCAACCAAGCAGCCCTTGGTTGGTCTTATTAGAACTTGAAGATCGATTGTATTTATCAAGTTAATTTTACATAATACTTACAACATAATATATAGAGGTACAAATGCAATGCAATGGAATGGAATGGAGAGTATGAATGCAATTAATTACAGAGAATAATGTGTGGTGTTAATACGCCCCCGCAAGATGGAGGATCCATTGGAGACTCCAATCTTGGAACGAAAATTCAGGAAAGGTGCTCGTGGAAGTGGTTTGGGAAGAACATCTGCAAGTTGGTCCTTTGAGCTGATGTGAAAAACTTTGAGATGCCCGGAGTTTACTTGTTCCCGCACAAAAGTGGTAGTCGAGGGCTAGATGTTTCATGCGTGAATGGTAAACGGGATTTGCACATACATAAGGAGCCCCGGTGTTGTCACAGTAGAGCGATGGGGTGCTTCTAATTGGGATAATTTATTGACAGCAAAGGAGATGTCAGGACGAGTGAAGGCGAGATATTGCAAAGTACCCACCAGTTGGCGGTAGGGTGTGGGATCGACCTGAGGAGTGGAGTCAACTGAGGCAAGTGGGTCGGAAGTTCCTAGGGGAGTGAGGACCTCTTTAGCACCATCCATTTTAAATGTGGTGAGAATATCGCAAATGTGGCGATGTTGGAGAAAAAAGAGACCATGAGGCGTAGGAATGACTTCGATTCCTAGAAAGTGATGAAGGGGGCCTAAGTCTTTGATAGAGAATTTTTTTCTTAGGGCTTGAACAAAATAATCCATGAAAGGATTGTGATTCCCTGTGAGTATGATGTCGTCTACGTAGACAAGAAGGTAGCAAGTGATACCATTTGAGTTGTAAACAAAGAGGGATGTATCAGAAAGACATTTTTTGAAACCAAATCCAATGAGGAAGGTGGTTAGTTCAATGTACCAAGCACGCGGTGCTTGTTTAAGGCCATAGAGAGATTTTTTGAGTTTGCAAATGTGATTTGGGAACACGGAGTTTGGTCAGATCCAATGATGTGGTGGTCTAGTTCGAGACCAATAAGGGTGGCGGTGACTTGGGTGCGCCATGAGGGAAAGTTTTGTGGTGTTAGTTTGATGGGGAAATGAGTTGCAGCGGTGATATGGACAATTGGTTTGGCCATTGTGAATCGAAAGAAAAGAAAAGGGAAGCGGACAGAAGGTGTCTGTCGAGTTTTGGATTGAATCTGTGACTGAACTTGGTTTTCCAGCCAGAAAAGAGACCGATGTTGATGCAGTAGGATTTTTTTTTCAATCCCGACTTTTCTTCGTGCGGGTTCAGGAGAACCCGGCTTTTCTTCGTGCGGGTTCAGGAGAACCCGACTTTTCTTTTCTTGCGGGTTCAGGAGAACCCGACTTTTCTTTTCTCTCTTTTTTTATCACAACATTTTTTTTAATCCTCCTAACTTTGGTCAAAAGTAGCATGCCCCACCACAAAACTTTTCTTTCTCTTTTCCACCGATTTTGCTCACTTGATTTCTCCTTTTGTTTCTTATCAGAAGTTAAAGATTTTTTCATCTTTACCTCTGAGTTGGGTGTCTTCATGCTATCATTCCCAGCTTCCTCCTTCTTCACCTTAGAACTGGGTGTCTTCTTCGGCACAGATGAACACGACGGCGAGTTTTAGGGTTCGTTGGCAGAAATGAACGCAGCGGCAGGGACGAATATTAGGGTTTTTCAGCGGCGGCGACAGTGGATGCGGCGGCGGCGAAGTTCAGTGGGGTTTCAGGTTCGTTTTCGGGGTTTAGATTTTGATTTGATTTTTTTTTATTTGTGCGGTTATGATGATCAGCAGGGAAAAGAAAAAAATAGGATGGTGGAACGGGAACCCGCCGTTGCGGCGGCGGTGGTGCGGCTGTAACACCCTTGCTTGTTTAATACAATATTTTATATAAGATTCGTAAAAATGCATGTTTATATGATTACACGTAAGTATGTCAATACAAGTTTACTAAATTTTTTACAATTTAAATGTTTAGAACAACTTAATGTAATTGAATTCGTCGTTTAAAAGATACGACGAAACGCCGTGCGGAAGCTTTTAACTTTATCGTGTTCGGTTCTTCTTCGAGCTTGATCTTCATCCGGGCACTCTTGGCAATCACCTATGATCAAAACCAACTTAAAAGTTAGTTTTGATAGTTAAATAACAAGTTTAATCAAGTTATATGGGTCAAACAAACAAAATTAAACATTTTTCAAGTTCAGGGGGGGGGGGGGGGGGCTAGGCGTCACGCCTAGGGCTAGACGCCCCACCTAGCCCCCTTTTTGGCAGATTGTTGTTATTATGTTGCTGTACATACCCAGCATGACTCGATTTCACAGAAACGAGCATAACTCTCTCGTTTTTAATCCGTTTTACCCAATTCTTTTTCCTACGCGTCCGTAATTTAATTCTCCATCATATGGAGTTAAAATCCTACACCCAACATAAGAAATTTTTTGAGACTTCTCAGCCCTCGACTCATTACCTTTTTGCCGAATTTTAACCCGTTCATTATTTTATCACACCAACATGTTTGTTTGATCTTTAAACTCATGAAATTAATTATTTCAATATCTCCTATCATATTAATCTCAATTCACGGTTTTCTTACATAATAAAATCCCGTTTATGCTTAAATGCTTATTTTGACCCGTTAAGGGTATTTACGCATTTTAGTCTAGAACTTGTACTTTTCTTTTGACGCTACAAAAATTCCATGTCTAATTAACTATAACTATTCCATCACAACTATTTTGTGGTGGATTTAACATATGAACCCCTTTTTCCCAATTTCACCCATCGGTTGGTCATTTTTCGCAATTGACTATTTCTAGGCGTTCGACCCACAAATGTTTTTGCCTAGAACTTTTATACACATCTAAGGGTTAAAATTCATGATATAAGTTTCTAAAGAACCTCTAAGGGTCGTTTACACTGTTTACCTATTAAGGGATCTTCGGTTACATTTAATCCTTTATGTTTGCAATGAAGGATTTCAGCTAGATATTTGACCTTCTTTGCACTTTTAACTATAAGTCCACATATGCGTACCTGGCTCGGGTTATAGCGTTGACCCGTTTACATACCTCTTGCTTTAAATTTTCTAATTAAAGCAACGCAACACATGTTATTTCCTGTAATCACAAAACTCAACAAGTAATCGTCAATTATTAATGTCAAATGGTATTAACACACCATTTGACCCGTTTAGTCGACATGACCATTTATCAACGTATGATGGTATATTAATTTCATCATGCTCCTTGAACCAATTCCGGTTCGCGCCGTGAGTTTTACTACATAAAAGACATTTTCTTATTGTGTCCGACCCGTTATAACTTTTACCAAATGGTGTCTTTATTTTTTTGTTATCACTATTATTTTAACTATTAATTTGACCCATTTGGTTGTCGAGTGAATTCCATCACCTCATTGACATACCAACTCAACCATTTTCGCTATATCAACTTTACACATATTTTAACTAAGCTTGTCTGTATAAATGTAACGAGACGACAAGTCGTGTACCTTTAAAGCGTTCCCTTCAAGCGCATGTCCACTCCGGTTTGTCCGCTTGAAAACTCGACTCCTTTGTCTATAGAGTTCAATCAACGATGTGTTTAGAACTCTTTTTAATCACATATCGCATAATAGTCAAAACATCACAATTAGGTGTTTTAACTTCAAAATTCCAGTTTCGAGCCTTCTTTGAGGCATTTCAACAAACACTTTAAAGGCAGAATTTTACATGATTATATAGCAAATCCCTAGCTTATCATCTAGCCCAAATTTCACATCAATCAACCCATTTTACATAATTGTTAGCTTCTAAAATTCTGAAGTCACTTCACAATTGTCAAATTACACTAGAACAACACCCAATTTCCTAGTGTTTATCAAGTTCTACATAATCCACTAATCACCTACAATGGTGTTCATGGATTTTACTAAAATCTCACATGATTTAAACTTGTATTTGTCTAGGGTTTGTCCCTAGACACTATATTGTTCCTAATTCATCATAAAACAAACATGCAACCATAAATTTCAGATTTTCCCAATTTCATGAGAATTTCGAGTTGAGAGTTTTCATCAAATTTTACATACCTTGTAATCCTCTTGTGACGAGGATCAGTAATCTATGCTCGATTTTCGATTCTAACTTGATTTGAGCCCTCAATTTTGTGAATTATGTGATGAACTAGGGCTTGGTGAGGAATCCTGGTCGCCCCTGGCTTCTGGTCGAGTTCAGACAGTCACAATTGTGAGTGTTTGAGTTTTTTTTATTGATATTAGTTTCAAGTTAAACACTTTTGGTCCCTCTAGTTTCTTTTGATCAAATGAAGCTATATCTCACCATTAGTCACTTAATCACATGCTACTAACTAGGTTAATTACTCCTAGTTACTTTAACGGGTTCGGGAAATTATAACCCGTTATGTTTTAAGTCCCGTTAATTTGGCCTTTTTATATACTTTGTTTTCTCAAAGTATTTATTCCTCTTTTCAATTAATATTAGGTTTATTTATTTGAGTCCTAATATTTATCGGGTTAATTTTTACCACTAACGGTATTTTACCCGTCTTTACTATTAACGTGTTTTGATTACCAAACCCGTTTTTGGGATGTTACAGCGGCTGAGCCGCCGTTGGTCTCCGCCATGTGGGTTATGGTGGATCGATTGGCTCAGAGGAGCAGAGAGGCTCTGATACCATATTAGAACTTGAAGATCGATTGTATTTATCAAGTTAATTTTATATAATACTTACAACATAATATATAGAGGTACAAATGCAATGCAATTAATTACAAAGTAATTGAATGGAGAGTATGAATGTAATTAATATGCAATGCAATGGAATGGAGAGTATGAATGCAATTAATTACAGAGAATAATGTGTGGTGTTAATAGGTCTCTCCTTCACTTCGACCTACAAAGGATGATGCCATGCCTCCAAATCCACCGTTCCTACTCCCTTATCGCGCTGGTCTCCGCCGTCTCTGGTAGCCTCGGTGTTGCCGACGGCGGCGACAACTTTTCCCCCTTCCTTATTACCTTTTTTGTGCCCGTCATTCCACCATTCGGGGTAGCCGACGGGTTTAAAACATTGTTCTTTGGTGTGTTTTAACATACCACAATGATCGCATTTGAGTTTGGACTTATCAATCCGGAATGATGATGTACTATTTGAGCTCTTTTGACCTGTGCGACCCTTTGATAGACAAACTCGGGCCTCCGATTCGTGCAACCCGTTGGCCGCAAGTCCTGCCGCCACACCGTTCTGAGAAGGTAAGGTGTCGATCGATGTTCCGAGTATACCTTGATGCGCCATCTCCTTCCGAACGGCTCCATAAGCGCCCTCAGCCGAGGGTAGCGGATCCCATCGGAGGATTTCCCGTTTTATAGCATCATATTGTCTGTCAAGGGCGTTCAGGAACTGGAAGAGTTTTTGTTCTGACCGGATTTTGTTATAAGTTGCTATGTCAGCTGCACAAGTCATGGGATTCGGGTCTCTTCTTTCGATTTCTCCCCAAACGCCTTGCATAACGATCTAGAAATCTTCGAGCGGTGACCCATTTTGACTTATTCCATTTGCTTTGACATGTAAGTCAAATGTTTGTAATTTGTCTTTGCCGCTGCTGTAAGTGACTACCAACGCCAGGCAGGGACAGATCTAGTGTATAACAAAGGGTAATGCCCGCTACCCCTTGGCGCTCCGGCGGTAGTGTAAAATTAGTGTAAATTTTGGAAAAATTTGACGTTTTCTCTATTTCGTTACCGCTTATCTATAAAACGTTACCGCTTGGCGCGAATCCTAGATCCGCCACTGACCAACGCGTCCCATAATCTTTTCGCCGTCGGAAACTCGGTAAGATTGCTTGCAAGAGCGGGTTCGATATTTTGTATTAACCATGAGAACTCGACTAAGTCGTCTTGTTCCCATTGGTCATACTTTTCATCAGTTGGGTCCGGGGTCCGGTGGAGCCGGATTTCCCGTCAAGTGGCTTAAAAGAGATTTTGATTTACCCCCGATGGCTACTCGAATCATTCGAGCCCACAAGGCGTAGTTTTGGCTATTTAGCTTGAGACTAATCTTCAAGCTATCTGAGAGATTCTGCTTTTGGGTTTGGTTTTGGGTATTAAGGCTAGTTTTGAGAAGATTGGTAATTTGTAGTGCAAGATCATCACCATCTGTCATGTTTTTTTTTGAAATCAAATGGTTGACAAAAGAGTAGATGATGAGTAGCAGTATTGAGCAGGTTGATCTCAAGATCATACACACTGCTATGATACCATGATTAAAATTGAAAGGCTCAAAAATTGTATGTTGAAAGTTGTTATTTTACTTACAGAGAAGAGAACAAATAAACAGAGGAAAACATAATCAAATAAAAAAGGAAATACAATAAAATATATTGGTTGGACATTCTTGATGACAGCAACGGTCCTTAATTGGAGAAATGAAAGGCTGTCCATAATCTTCCCAAGATAGGAAATGATGTACCATTGATCCCATTTTTTTCACAAATAAACTTTTATTTTCTAACAGAATCTTGATTTGAATGGTCGAAGAAATGAAGGATTTTCGTGCCTTTCTTTTATGAAGATTACAAGGTGATCTCGGCTGTTTAATTTGTTTTGAGTCTAAAGGATACAACCAAGTAACTTTATTATGATGGAAGTAACTTTGCTTGGTTTGTTACTTGTTTAAGGAAAGTAGGCAAACATGTAATGGATCCTTACGTGGGGAACAACTTATAAATGTTTTTTATTGTTTTTGTTTACATTTCGAATTTGGCATTGTACTTGTATTGTGTGTTTAAAAAAAATGAGCAATGATCATATATTTTTATTATGATATTGTGTTTTATTATGTTCATCGCCCTGCCCCGACCCAAACGCCGACCTGATCCAAAAGTTCTAACGTCGGTTGGTGAAAAATCTTAACACTGAAAAATGAGGAGCCCTTTGAAAAAAAAATCATTGGTCTGAGGGCAAGTGATCCAAAGTCTAGAAAAGCAATAACAATGCTACCTAAGTATGAGTATTTGAAACAATGTTAGGGCTCAATGATCGATTTATAGTGTGTTTCTTAGCACCTCTAGCTATATAGCTAGTGGTAAAAATGGTGTCGAACTATGAAGACTTTGTGGTTAGTGTCTAGACTTAGATTGATTGCAAAACTATGACTATCGGTTGCTTGACCTCTCCGAGCATGAACATGAGCGTAATTTAACCTAATTTGTTCACAGGTGATGGAATTAAAATCAATTAGTCAAAATGGAAACAAGTGTGTATGAGTGTAACAATGGTGAATGAATTCATAAAAAATACAAACATTTTTCTCTCGTTCCTTCCCGCTACGTTGATTTCGATACAACCGGATCTGACAGATTCGGTGATGAATTATGCAGCGAATCGAATTCAGTCGGCTGGCCTGTTTTACCAAATAGAAGTTATTAGGGCTCAAATAAAAGAGTATTACCCATCAAATAGCAAATACTTTTTTTTTCAAAGGCAAACTCACATAACCCTAAACCAACTCTTAAATTTATTCCATTCCATAGAACTTAAACAATATCCACTTTATAAGTGTACGATTGCATCTACACATTAATTAAAGAAAAACTTAAAAATTTTACATTCATTACTAGGTATTAATATCAGTTGTTTGTTAGTGTAAATAATATGGTGATCTATACGTCCATCGAGTATCCCTAATTAAATTGGGATGTCGTGTGTAAAACCGAAGTTTTTTTTTTCTTTTCTGAACGGTGTGCCAACCACTGTGATACCGGGCGTTGTGGCCAAGGTCGACTACTCGACCGTCGTCAGCCTCTTGGCTCTCCCAGATGCGAGGAAATCCGACCTCCACCCGCCCGAAGGAACGACAATGGAATAATTGGTAAAACCTCGCGTCCCATCCAAGACGAACCGGCGCCACAAGTATTCGCCCTTCACCTGGATGCCGTAGAAAATAATGGGGAGAGTGGGAGTCGAACCTAAATCACAAGGAACACCAAATCTTTTCCCAACTACTCCACCACTAAAAAAAGAAGTTAACGGCTACTTTTTGATAGCATGCTCTTATCTGACAAGTAAACTCACAAATTTTATGTACAATTCCGTATGTTTTACATTTAAGTGTCATCAATTTTTCTAACAAAAAAACACATGTAGTAGGCATTCAAAACGTCATTCAATATTGATTAACAAGAACAAATCCAATACAAACTAAACCCTACACAAAGTTAACCCCAGTTTCATATACGTTCAGGGTATTTGGATTCTATTATCCAAAACATCTTTTACTTCAAAAACACAAATGGATTTAACAGGAGGTTGCGAATCGGATCTTCACTTGCATCCACTCTATCTGACCCACTCGCACAACTTCTTAAGCTTCTTGTCTCCTTCAACAGCTCTCGTTGCCTAGCAATTCTGAACACGAGTGGTACGGAATTAAGAATGTTACAACATGTGTCTTCAAGGCGGACGGTTGGAGGCACGCGATAACACCCATGAAAGAAAGGATGCTGAAGCGCTTGCATGGCTGTGGGCCTTTCACAGGGACACCATGAAAGAAGCGAAGCAATAAGATTAACCGCATCAGAGCTTGCAGTCGGCAATAGTTCAGAGAACCGCACACCAGGGAAATCAGGAAACCGATAACATATGTTTCTAGCAAGATCAAGTCCCGAGAACCACGTACTTTCAGTTGGGGTGCCTAACACTCGGCAGATTTTATACATTACATCTGATTCAGAAGAACCTTGAAACAATGGTTGGTTGATAAATAACTCAGCCATGATTGCACCAGCTGCCCACATATCAACCGAAGAATTGTAATATGGCGCACGTAGAAAGACCTCTGGGGCACGATACCACAATGTTGTAACATTATGCGTATATGGCGGTTTACCATTCATCTCACGGGCCATACCAAGATCACTGATCTTTACCAGATTCTTAGATACGAGAAGGTTCTCCGGTTTGAGATCACGGTGAAAGTATCCTTTGTGGTGCATGTGTGCAAGACCTTGAAAGATTTGGAAACACAAGTTTCTGATTTCGGTTTCGGAGAAAGGTTTCGTTCTTGCAACCGTAAACTTGTAGAGATCGCATTCCATGCATTCGAATATCAAGAACAATGTGTTGTTTTCTCGTATGATCTCCTTGAGTTTTACGATGTTCGGATGATTGGCCATCTTGATGAGTGATTTGACTTCCCTCAGGTTCATGCACTCTTCCGCTGTGTGATATTCTTGGATGAGTTTCTTGATCGCAACAAGTTCACCAGTTTGCTTATTCATGGCTTTCCACACAACTCCATAAGCCCCACGTCCAATTTCCATGATTCTTTCGTATTTCTCCATAGCGTACAGATTGTAGTACAGTGAGTTTTGAAGCAATTTATTTAGTAGTATGGTGAATATGAAATTAGGGTGTGTATCTTAGTTATTTATATGGATTTTGTCAATGTCGGTGTTTAGAAGTTTTATTATTTGTAAGTGAAAAATATTATTGTTTAATATAACTTCTCTAAATACGAGATAAGTATATCTACAAAATTCAAATTTACAAATCTGAGTTTTAAAAATACCGTTGTTTCATTTACTTTTCAAGATTTTATACTGATTCGTCGATTCATATTACGTGCGTAGGAAGTACGTAGAATCCCTTGATTTGTCATTAAATGATTTGAATTGAGGGAACATTACTTGCACTTGTTCGTTTAAGAAAATAAATAATCTGATTTTTAAAATTAGTTCAAAATGACTTTAGACCACCCGTAGTGGTTGTAAATTTGGGCGTTTTTGGGCTTAATCACGCCCAATATTGCCCCCTTACCACTACGCATGGGCGTGATTGGGCTTTTTGTGGTTTGGGTGTTTTTTAAATCACGCCAAGAGGGGGAAGAATTGACCAATCAGATTTGAGCTTGCATTGTTTTGTCCAATAACATTTTTTGAATTGTTTTTTATTTTATTTTATTTGATTACAAACATAATGCCCCATAATCCCAATATCTCCACTACACCCATTTTAGAAAACGTCCAATAATGCCCCATTGCTGACTGGGCTGCCGCATGACGCAAAACGCCCAAGGGTGAATATTGCCGACTACGCATGGTCTTAGGGCTAAAAAAATAGAATGACATAGATATAAAGAAAACTGATTGGGTGGTGGGTCTGATTTGGCAAGTTTGCGGTGTTTTAGAATATGGTTCTATCCACCGGTAAAAGACAATGTGATTTATCTTAGGATAAATTACATTTTTCGTCCTTTAGTTTGAAGCGAGTTCCAATGGATGACATTAGGGCTAAAAAGGTGTTTAAAAAATAGAATGACAGATATATAAAGAAAACTGATCGGGTGGCAGGTCTGATTTGACAAGTTTGCGATGTTTTAGAATATGGTTCTATCCACCGGTAAAAGACCTTGTGATTTATCTTTAGGGTGAATTACGCTTTTCGTTCTTTATGTTTGTAGCGGGTTGCAATGGATGACCTTAAACTTTAATAATTACAGTCGCAGTCCTTTATTTGCAAAACCTGTTACACGTTAGGTCCTTTGACTCTAACCTCGTTAAAACTTTTAGTAGTGTGGTCATGTGCAACCCATGTGAGGGCAAAACAGTCATTTAATACAAAAAAAGAATGTTAAAATTTAAAAACTTATATAAAAATTATAAACCTAAACCATGGTCATCATCATCATCTCCCATGTACTCTCTCTCTCTCTCTCTCTCTCTCTCCTGTACTCTCTCTCTCTCTCTCTCTATACATACTACTTCTACAACCATCATCATCTGGCCACCACCGCCCACCTCCGTCCATCCCGCCTGCACCAAATTCCTTATTCCTAAATGAAACATCAAAACATAACTTATTCACATTCTCTACACCAAATTCCTTATTCCTAAATGAAACATGTTAGTTGCATTTTTAGGCATGTTTTATAGCACTTTAATGTTAAAATTTCGTCACATATCATGCATATACCATAGTCATAGCTCATTATTTTGTGAAACACTTATTATGGTGGAATGAAGTCTTCTTTGGATCGTTTAATGTTTTTTTAGATACGGGTCATTAGCAAGGAACTACCTGTTGATGGGCGAGTTTGGAGTTATAAATGAAAAAAAGAGTATGCAATTGTTTGAAGCGGATAGTCAAAACACGAGCAAATGAAACATATTGGACATGGAGTTTAACTAATTATATAGTTTAATTGATTATATATATATATATTTAGTTGGAGGTGACGTTACTATCTAAAAGAGAAGCAAGTTGGTTGCCATTTAATTAGATGGGCCTCATGGCCCATAAAACGTACAAGGCTGACAAAGGGAAATTGAGGTCAAGAGGATCTGAACAATTATCACGCAAAAAAAAAAAAAAAGTTAAATGCCATTTTAGTCCCTGTGGTTTGGACTATTTTGTCAGTTTAGTCCAAAGGTTTTATTTTTAACATGTGGGTCCAAAAAAGTTTCACAGTTGCCATTTTAGTCCACTTGGTTAACTTCATCCCTTTTTTCTGTTAACGAGAAGGCCAATTTGGTCATTTTGTATGTAATTCTGTTAACTAAAAGGGCAATTCAACCATATAAAATGACCGAATTGGCCTTCTCGTTAACAGAAAAAATGGATGAAGTTAACCCAGTGGACTAAAATGGCAAATGTAAAACCTTTTTGGACCCACAGGTTAAAAATGAAACCTTTGGACTAAACTGGCAAAATGGCCCAAACCACAGGGACTAAAATGGCATCATCATCATCATACTCAGTATATCCCACCAATAGCAAAGCTAAGGTAGGGTCTGAGGAGGGTGAGATGTAGACAGCCTTACCTCTACCCCGTAGGAATAGAGAGGCTGCTTCCAATGAGACCCCCGGCTCGATTGTGGTTTTGCATCAAGCCTTGGACATAAGGCACATAACACTCAGCAATTGAGACAAACGCCGATTAGTGCATGCACCCCTTTGTCTTTTGGCTATCAACGCCACCACATGATGCATGATTAACCGTCCCCCTCTTTTAACGTTATTTTCACGAAATTAGTAAAATAATGTTAAAATTAGTGCACTTTCACTTTTGCCCCCCGAGCGCCCACGCATATATACATTACAGGGACTAAAATGGCATTTAACTCAAAAAAAAAAAGGAACGATCTTTGACGGCTGCAGTTTCGAGTTGGAGATCAAGAGAAGCAACAATTCAGATTTTTGGGGAAGTAATTTTGGCTTGTTAGTTTATGCTTTGTTTCGTATTTGACTTCATTGTTTTAGCCACCATGTCTGGCTAGAACCGTTTAGTTTCGACATTAGGGTTTATTTTATTTGATTTGGTTCACAACCTTATGTGAAACGGTTATGTTAGATCCGATTATTTTAGTGGTTTGTTTGTGTGATTCTTGTTTTTAATACGGATTCAATCTGGAAAATATTAGACAATTAATAAACCTGATCAACTTATTAATTTTTCTAATAAAGTTCATCAAGATTTAAAACTCTAATCAGATTTTAAGTTTTGATAAAAGGAACAAATAATGGTTCACGTTTGTCTATGAATTTGAATTTATTATAGAATCATTCAATCTAGTTAAACATACCGAACGGCGTGTGTGTTTGATTATAATCGATACTTCTATCCCGCAACCCGCACACTAAAATCCGAACGGCGTGAGCTTAGAGTAGCGGGTTGGCTCTAATCAACGAACGGCGTTTGGTTAGACATTAGATAGAGTGGATGTCCGAACTGCGTGACGTCTAGTGTCGATACAAACTATTATTAAAAAAGGATCACTGCATCGTGACCGTTAATGATTGTAAGTCGAACAGAATCAAGAAATTGCCCTGGTGTTGAAATTAGTTTTTAACATCTGAATTCATTAAATTCAGAAGGAGGGTTTGATTAGAAGCATTTGGATAGTAAAATCAAGCGACAATTATTCTAAAGAGGCGGCAAAGAAATTGTTTTTCAGAATCATATCAGAGTTGTTACAGAAGAATCATTCATTTAATAAGGTTTGGTGGAATTAAGAATCATATCAGGCGATCGGAAAACTAAGTTAAATTGTTTTTGTTTTTTAATCATTTAGAGCACAATTAATGGCATTTCTTTTACTTTTTCGACTAAGAGGATTAAACATAAGTAGAGTCAGAGTCTTAAATTATGTCAAGATATTATTATATCGATAAATTAATAAATTATTAATTTAAGAAATTATGATGGATACCGTTCAAAATCTGGTTGATGATGATTCAGTACCTTTGGAAACGGGTAACTCGGAAAGAAGCATTGCAATCGGCAACAACTCTTCACAACTTTTTATTGCAATACGAGAATACATTGTCTTAACTCTTAAGTGCAATGAAGAGATTTAAAGATGAACTCAATATAGATTTGAAGTTCACAAAAATGACTGTATAATCATTTTTTACTAGACAATTCTAGAATTTTGTAATATTTTATTAATTATTAATTTATAGTTTCGCTAGAACCAATATATTTACATTGGGATTTCAAAAAAAATATTATTTTATAGATTGGGGGTCCAATTTTGTACTGAAGACAAATTATTAATTTTATCGAGTTTATTAATTTATCGAGTATAAAATTATAGAGGTTCTACTGTAAATAGTTTTAGTTATAAAATTAATGATTATTGATGTTATATAAATCAAACTAGATGCGTGACCCGCCGCGATGCGGCGGGGGCTTCAAGATGTGTTGTCAAATTTTGGTCAATTTTTTTTACAAACAAACATAAATTACGAAACAAACTTAGAGTATCGAAATATATATACGGTTATTGATTGTTTACATATCAAAGTACGTATCCCAAGATCACCAACACCAAGGCCAAAACTGCAACCGAACTCTTAAAGAGACCGCAACTTCCTTCCATGGTGCACCAAAGCCAATTATGAAGCCACAAGTAGGGAAACTAACATGTGTAAGAGTCATTCTCAAGTCAACCTTAATCATGTAGTTGACATAGATGACTATGTATGTAACACCCCGTGTTTTCATAAGTGAAAGTCAAAGTCAAGGTCAAGTCAAACGACCGTTTTCGCGCAACTTGATTTGTAGGAACTATTTTATTTTATTTGTATTATGTGGAGTAAGTGTCGTTCATTGCAATAATCGACGAGTATTAAACATATTTCAATCGATCTACGACTGTGAACTATAGGAAGTAACAATGCGATAAAGTTAATCAACTGATAATCAAGCTATGTTAATCGAATCGACATCGAACCGCAACTCGAACTGCGTATTTTACTTATTGCATATACGTGTGTGTGTGCCTTACGTGTTACCTGTGCATGTTTATTTATGTTATGTTGTGGTAATCAAGCGAACTCAATCGAAACTCGAAATCTAACTCGAACGCAATCGAACTCGAACCCGAATCCCGATCGAACCATGTTACATACGAAGTAGTTGGGTCTAAAAGTATTTTGACTAGGAAACCCTATCGAATCGCTCGCAATCGAAATCGAAACGTCAAAAGATCGTCACACCGAACACACCACCCAGGCGCCAATCCGCACGGACAGACCATCCACACGGATGACCGCCTGAGGAATGTTGAGGGAATCCGGACCAGGATTGCTGTCCGCACGGATAACCAATCAGGGTGATGTGCAATCCGCATGGACGACATCTGGGTTGTAGTCGACCGATTGACCAAATCAGCTCACTTTCTGCCAATACGAGAAGACTACAAGGTGGAACGATTAGCCCGAATCTACGCTGACGAGATCATTTGTAGACATGGGACGCCTCGTGACATCATTTCTGATCGTGATGCTCGGTTTACTTCCCGATTATGGGGAACATTTCAAACGGCACTCGGTACAACGCTTAATCTAAGTACCGCTTTCCACCCTCAAATCGACGGTCAGACTGAAAGAACGATCCGTACTCTTGAAGACATGCTCCGTGCGTGTGTTTTAGACTTTGGTGGTAATTGGGATAGACACCTGCCATTAGTCGAATTCTCGTATAACAATAGCTACCAGGCTAGCATCCAAATGGCACCATTCGAGGCATTATATGGAAGAAGATGTCGATCGCCTATTGTATGGCACGAGATCGGTCACTCGCAATTAACCGGTCCGGAGCTACTACAAGAAAAGACAGACAAAATTTTCCAAATTCGAGACAACCTAGCGAAAGCTCGGGATCGACAGAAAAGTTACGCCAATAAAAAGCGCAAGCCCCGAGTATTTGGCATTGGTGACTACGTACTCCTAAAGGTATCACCTTGGAAGGGTGTAGTCCGATTTGGCAAGAAAGGGAAACTCGCGCCTCGATACGTTGGACCTTTTAGGATTCTGGAAAGGATCGGAAAAGTCGCTTACCGACTCGAACTACCGGAGGAACTTAGTAACGTCCACCCGACTTTCCACGTGTCAAACCTTCGAAAGTGCATCGCCGACCACGATTTACATGTCTCTCTAGACGATCTACAAGTGAACGAAACATTACACTTCGTGGAAAAGCCTGTCGAAATCATGGATCGCCAAACCAAGCAGCTCAGGCGCTCGCGCATTCCTATTGTGAAGGTCCGATGGGAAGGCAAACGAGGTGCGGAGTTCACTTGGGAACTCGAAAGCGATATGAAGGCTAAGTACCCGCAGTTGTTCAAAGAGTGAGGCTAGAGAGAGAAAGTAGTATTGTGACTTTAGTGTTTTTGTACAATTTCGTATTAATCTATAGAACCACCGATTATAGTATGAATCTGTGTGTTTGACCTTCGCAACCAAGAACCTGCTCAAATACCACTTGTAGGTCCCGGTTTTCAACTCCGTCACTATTGCGTATGGCACGTTACACGTTCGGTTCACAATCGTTTCAGAGTCAAAATCGGTCCAATCAAAGAGTTCTCAAACGTGATCCACGGCTTTGTTACGGCTTTCAACTTAATTTCGGGACGAAATTTCCTAAACAAGGGGAGGTTGTAACACCCCGTGTTTTCATAAGTGAAAGTCAAAGTCAAGGTCAAGTCAAACGACCGTTTTCGCGCAACTTGATTTGTAGGAACTATTTTATTTTATTTGTATTATGTGGAGTAAGTGTCGTTCATTTCAATAATCGACGAGTATTAAACATATTTCAATCGATCTACGACTGTGAACTATAGGAAGTAACAATGCGATAAAGTTAATCAACTGATAATCAAGCTATGTTAATCGAATCGACATCGAACCGCAACTCGAACTGCGTATTTTACTTATTGCATATACGTGTGTGTGTGCCTTACGTGTTACCTGTGCATGTTTATTTATGTTATGTTGTGGTAATCAAGCGAACTCAATCGAAACTCGAAATCTAACTCGAATGCAATCGAACTCGAACCCGAATCCCGATCGAACCATGTTACATACGAAGTAGTTGGGGCTAAAAGTATTTTGACTAGGAAACCCTATCAAATCGCTCGCAATCGAAATCGAAACGTCAAAAGATCGTCGCACCGAACACACCACCCAGGCGCCAATCCGCACAGATTGTCTATCCGCACGAACAGCCAATCCGCACGGATTGCCCATCCGCACGGATAGACCATCCGCACGGATTGTCCATCCGCACGGATTGCCCATCCGCACGGATAGCCCATCCGCACGGATTGCCCATCCGCACGGATTGCCGTCCGCACGGATAACCAATCCGGGTGATGTGCAATCCGCACGGACGACCCTTTCACCTTTTAGCATCCTATAAATACACGGGTCACTCTCCAAGCTTTCCACTTTTGGCAAGTGACGTTCGACCTGCACACTTTCTTCACCTTTTCTTCGATTTCTCTCAATCCAGGTAAGATCTCGCCCTAAATCTTGTACATTCTTGATCTATACACACTCCTACACCTTTCCATCTTTCAAATCTTAACTTCTAACCGTGAAATCATCGAGATTTGAGGTATTCTAGGGTGACGTCATCATGAAGTTCTCATGAACTTCAAGTTTGGCCTCATTCCACCAAGAATAACTCAGATCTGAACGATTTCCACAAGATTTCACAACAACTTCACCTAAAACTGAACTTTTCAAGGGATAAAAGAGTTGAAAGAGATAAACACAAGTTTTCTCCTTCCTTTACCCTAAAAAACGGTTAGAATCGGACCAGTTCTAGTCTTCTACTCAAATATTAGTGATGCACTAGTCCTAGATCCGGAAACTACCTATAAGACACCTGATTTCGGGTTAAACCAAAATGACCATTCTGAGCCGCTGAACGGTCAAGCTAGGGTGATTCCTGGCCGGCTTAGTCACGTGGGAAAAAATACAATTCCAAAGGGTTGCCACGTAATCAGAACGTCTCGATAGAACGACAAAGGCGACCAAGGGTAGACGAACGGAACAACTAGAACAAGAAGGCTATCCGCACGGAGATGTTATCCGCACGGACAATCTGTCCGCACGGATAGACTATCCGGACGGGTTGTCATCCGGACGAACTACACTTGGGACCCACAACTAAGCGAGGTTTGAGTATCGACGAATGGATAATTCGCCTGGACAACGCTCTGAATGGATTACTCTTCGGATCATGAGATACTAAGACCTTAAACAATTTTCAACATGTTCAACCGCACGGACCGATTGTCCGCACGGACAGACTATCCGGACGGATTGTCGCTGTCCGCACGGACAGACTATCCGGACGGATTGTCGTTGTCCGCACGAACTATTATCCGGACGGATTTCACCAACTTCATTAAGTGACTCACTCTTAAGGTCGTTGTTCGCACGGACCACCATCCGGACGGACTGTCGTCCGTGCGACCGGCTTGAAGGGTAGAGATACTTAAATGTTTTCTAAATGCTACAACGAAAACTTCAAAGTACAAGCCATCATACACAAACACATCCTTAGAATAGGAAGAAACAATCCACTCGAATAGTTATCCGCACGGACAAGTTATCCGCACGGATAAGCTGTCCGCACGGATGACTAATCCGGACGGATTACCATTCGCACGGATTGCTAATCCGCACGGATGACCAATCCGCACGGATGACCAATCCGCACAATCAGTCATCCTACCCACTCTCACTCTGTTTTGTTTTACGCGTCACTTGTTGTTACGCTATCGAATCTATTCAGGCTAACCGCACTCGCTAAGCGCTCCCTTCAATCCAACAATCGCTGTGAGTATACTCAATCCCTTTTTGCTTTAAACACTTTTGGGTGTTACATACGTTACGAATATTCAAACTACAACTATCACACTACTCAAACTATTTGAACGCTAACCATTAATGCATGTTATACGTGGCTTATGAATGCTTGTTTGTTATGTTTACACATGGAATGTTGTCTACCTGCCTTAGCAACGATAGTACTATAGTTTGGACTCAGCACCCGTTGACACGGGGGTTGTTAAGGATCTTTTACTTGCATGGATTACGGTGGTAATCATGTATTGCGAACTGCCTCGGGCAGTCAACCCGCAGTCATTGGTATCGATGGATCTATGTCGATAACTAACGTGCTTCATTTCACTATGTGTACGTGCTGGTTATGCGTAAACGAATTCGAACTCTATATGCTATTATCAAACTTGTATGCTCACCTTTACATTATATGTATTGACTTTTATTTTAACGTATGTGACAGGTGCTTAGGATGCATGTGTGGTAGGAAATGGAAGCTAGAATAAAGCTTTAGAGCCCAACAAATAGTTGTCTGTAGATAACGAATTAGGGGTCTCTAGAAGCAGATAAACAACTACTATTTATGTTTAAATCTGTGTTGTCGGAACATAATATTTGTTTTGATGTTGTCTGTAATAATTTGTTTACTATTCGAGACATGGTATGGGACGTGTTAATTTAAATTGAATGGTAATGATAGTTGTTATGGAAACTTCTGGACAATCTGTTTCGCTCAGTGCCATGCCCCGATGATTCCGCCATCGGTTGGGGTGTGACAGATTGGTATCAGAGCCATAACTATAGGGAATTAGGCAAGACTCGACCTAGTCTGGGTCGAAGTCTTAGAGACCTAGTCTATTGTTAAGGACCAATAGACCAACTTGTGCGTATCCGTTAGGGGGATTTCGTATGAGTCACTAACACTCGCTATCCACGCTTATCCTACACTATTCCTGTACTCGAATTTTCAACTATGAGTAGGCAACAAGGTTGAGAATAGGTGTGAAAACCGCAAACTCTCAACTAAAATTGCTTACTCAACTCGCATTTTAACTACAAACGAGGAAATTATACCAAACTAGGGGTGAAACCCATATTTTGATGAATAATCTCCTCTATTTTATCAAAATAGGGATGAAGTTGTTAAGCCAGGGGTGAAACCCTAACCTTGACAACTTGTTCTGAGCATTTTACAAAACTCTCACCAAAGATTCGACGGACTCCAACGATCTGAAGACACAATGGAACCAACGGGATGTGTGCCAACGCCCAAGAATCGAGGCAAGGGCATAATCCTGGAGGTCAAACGTGTACAGTGGATCCTTGTGAATAGTTGAATTACCTTGGTTAGTCGAAGTCTACTAGCCGCAGACAATCTATCTCGCTCTCGATTTTATGTGTTTCAAATCCAAGCCGCTATTGCTGACTTTGATAATTTGTCGATTTTATGTGTTTTTATGTGTTTCTACCTCTTTATGCGCTAAATTTTGAAGAGTTAATTGATTTGTGCATCTGCTTCAATCGACACATATGACTCGCACTGCTATTCTACCTCAAATCGCTAATAAATCGCTCGCACTATACTATATTCGAACACTCGCAGACTTGGAATGATAGGTTTTTGTTTTCTGATTGCCTCTATTGGTTAAATGCGTATGTGTTTCTTTGCTTCTGTGCTTACATGCCTAAGTACTAAAGGATTATGTGTTCTATGTGCTATGTGATTATGTGATTTCGTGATAATTATTTACGTAGGTATACGTGTTCCTGAGCTTTAGTAAGTAATAAACGTGTGAGGTGAGATTTGAATACAATGTGATGAGTCCTGTGACGATGTCTGTTGCAGACCATGTCGTCTGGATCCCGTCATGCACTCTCTCGTCAGGAAAAGAGGGACAAATGCCTTGCTTCCATCATCTCTAAGAGTGTAGCAAAAGCCGTGAGTGATGTCTACGAGAACGCCAGCAAGTCATCTGAGGAGTCGAGGACTGAAGGTCCTAAAGTTGCCGCAAGACCTTTCAGTTTCAAACAATTCAAGTCGTGTGGGCCAAAAGAATTCACAGGCGAAGGAGGTCCCACTGCACTATTCCACTGGTTTTACTCTATCGAGGTTACTCTGCGACAGAGTGGTTGCCGTGATGACCTTCGAACTCTGAATGCTACCGGCGTCTTTCAGTCCCGTGCACTAGACTGGTGGACGGCCGAGAGGAACAAGCGAGGGAATGATGCAGCCTACGGTCTGTCGTGGGACGAGCTCAAGGAAGTCATGCTGGAGGAATTCTGCCCTCCTCACGAACGTCAAAAGCTGGAAGATGAATTTTGGCACATACAGCAAAAGGATGGAGACAATGCTGGTCTCACTGCTCGTTTCAAACAGCTCAGCATTATCTGTCCCGATCAGGTCAAGACTCCCGACATGACCATCAAGAAGTACATCCGAGCCTTACCCGATTGCGTTGCTGATTTCGTGCAAGCGGCTAAGACTACGACGATCGAAGAGACCTATCTGCTGGCCGCTGAAATCAACGACAAACGGGTCAAGGCTGGGGTATGGGATAAGACTTCCAAGCATCTGCATCAAGCTACTGCTACCGCACCAACTGTTGAACCTACCTCATCGAGTAACAAGAGAAGAAACTGTAGGTCCCGAAATCTGAGGATCGATAACGAACCGAATCACTTGTTTATAGTAAACACGGTTACGTGTGCGGAATCCACGTAACTATGCCATTCGTCGACGCTTGTGATTCGTCGACCATTCTGTTTCACCAACAGATTTTTCAAAACAGTAACACAGGGCTGGAAATATTTTGCAGTCAAAACAGTGGTAATATTTTGCAGTCTAAACAGATTATGAACACCTTTCCATTCAGTTTGAATTTTCAAATGCAAGAACGTTTTTATGAAGAAGGTTTTAGGCTTCCGGTAGAAAAACACCAAGCAACAACTTCGGCTTAATAAAAAACGAACTTTACACAAATATACTAAAAACAAATTTAAAGCACAGTAAACTAAATGAAAATGCGGAAAACTGTTAAAAACACTAAACAACTGTACAAGTGCAATCTTTTTGCGAATCTCAAGGACAAGGAATCATACCAGCTTACGGTCTTAGTCAACATGATTTTGTTTCCTGTTTAAAGCTCTGGATAAGTATACTACCTCGATTATCGGTATTGTGGTCCACATAAGCTCAAACTAATCAGACATAATCATAATTTAAGAGATACGATTAACGGTAAGGATTATACTTACAAGTCGATGTAAATCCACTCACGACACATTCCCGTATCAAGGTATGCACGAGAATTCATCTTACCGGTGAGTATACCGATTATCATCTGTTTGACCGTATAAAAATGTGAGAAACTCACTTATTTTGATTGAAAACAAGCCCTATGTGATAGAATCACTTATTGATGAGGAACTTGATTTTCAGATGCATGAGGGCACAGGAGCAAGTCCGTGAACAGGTCAGTACTTCCGTACAGCAGAGAGACGAACTTGACTCCCGCAAAGAATCTGTGATATAAAATCACTTATTTTGTTTGGACATGTGATTGTTGATCACTTATTGAGGTCGAATGCAGTATGTACACGTATGTATAGTATCATGGAAGATCTTAGACTGACTGAAGACGAGTAACAAACAAGGGGGAGTTTGTTGATGCATTTTTAGTGTCTGTGACTAGTCTTGTTTAACGATGTATTTTGTATGGTCTTTTATTAATTATCGAGTCTGTATGTTATGTTGACCAAGTCAGATATCCTCCTATCTACTTGTGTACAACTTGTTTGTCTCTTTTGATATGTAAAGTATTATGAACAATGCATGTTGCATTAAAGGGTAGTTTGGTCATTACTATGTTTATATGTTGCTGATTGTTGCTGTCTGTTAACAGGAACAACCACAACAGTTGCAGTCCTCGACGAAACAGATCTGTTTCGTCGGATCACATCATGGCGAAACAGACCAGTGTTCAAGCTTCTGTTTCGTTGAAGGTCATGACGAATCACACCCTGATTCGTCATGTACTGGGCTGTTTCAGGCCCAATGACTGGCCCATGTTCAGATTCGTCAAACACCTTGTGTTTCGTCGATATCTTGGCCCAGGGACTATATAAACATCATTCTGTTTCATTATGAACCAGAGATGAGATAATAACCATAGTAACAAAACTCTGCCGAAATTCTGTCTGAACTGTGTTTGTATCAGTTTGTAATCGGTTCTCATCCCGTTAATCAATCGAGTGTGTATCATTGATTAATCCGTTGTTTTTATTGCTTTATATGTTTGATTTGGCATAGTTACGTGGATTCCGCACACGTAACCGTGTTTACTATAAACAAGTGATTCGGTTCGTTATCGATCCTCAGATTTCGGGACCTACAGAAACAAGAGAAAGAACAACTCCACCAACAAGAATTGTGCGATCACTGCTGCACCGATTCAAGCTGTACCTGCCCAACAGCGTCAAGTAGCGGCGCCTGTGGCCAATGCACCGCCTGCCAAGCGTGCATATACTGGACCACACCCGCTCTGCCCTACTTGCACCTACCACCACCCAACTGCTATTCAATGTCACTTCTGTGCTCACAGCAACGTATACGGCCACTCCATTGCCAACTGCCGTATTCGTCAAGCTCCTGCCAACCAAGCTCTACTCACTGCCCCACAGGGTCAACAAGCTCCTCCGGCACCCGCAGTCAAAGCCAGAGCCTGCTTCACGTGTGGCGACCCGAATCATTTCGCCAACATGTGCCCGAACATGGTAGTGAAACAAGAACCGCAACAGCAGCACCCACTGCAGCAACAACAACAACAGCAGTAACAACAGGCCGCACGCGCCAGAACTTTCAACCTCAACATGCGTCAAGCCCAGGCCGACAACAACGTGGTCAATGGTACGTTCCTTGTGAATGGTATTTATGCTTCATGTTTGTTTGATACTGGAGCCAATAATTGCTTTGTGTCGCTCGAATTTGAGAAACTCCTTAGTCGTAAACGTTCCCAACTCTCCTCGAAGTTCGATGTAGAAGTCGCTACCGGAAGAACCGTCATTGTTAATTCCGTTATCCGTGATTGTACTCTTGAGCTCAACAATCACATCTTCCCGATCGACCTTATTCCAATGCAACTCGGAAGCTTTGATGTCATAGTAGGCATGGACTTTCTTCGAGAAAACCATGCTGAAGTTGTGTGCTTCGACAAGATGATTCGTTTTTCGCTCTCAAATGGTGACTTATTGTGTGTATACGGCGATACTACCTCAAAGGGGCTCAAACTTATGTCATGCCTGCAAGCTAGCAAGTATCTCCGCAAGGAATACATGGCTTTCTTGGCTAACGATGTAGCAGCGGAGAAGGAAAAGAAAGAGAAGAAGGAAGTGAAAGACGTTCCCGTGGTTCGAGAATTTCCTAACGTTTTTCCAGAGGATCTTCCCGGACTACCATAGTCGTGATATCGACTTTCGTATCGACCTCATTCCTGGAGCCAACCCTATCGCTAAAGCTCCTTACCGACTCGCACCGTCAGAAATGCGCGAACTCTCGACCCAACTCCAGGAATTACTTGAAAAAGGCTTCATTCGCCCGAGCACCTCTCCTTGGGGCGTGCCGGTCCTTTTCATCAAAAAGAAGGATGGGTCGTTCCGGATGTGCATCGACTATCGGGAATTGAATAAGTTGACTATCAAGAACCGCTATCCTCTACCTCGAATCGACGATTTGTTTGATCAACTACAAGGCGCTACGTGTTTTTCGAAGATCGATCTACGTTCAGGTTACCATCAGCTACGTATTCAAGAGGAGGATATACCCAAAACTGCGTTTCGTACTCGTTACGGCCACTACGAATTCGTTGTCATGCCTTTCGGTTTAACAAACGCACCAGCGGTTTTCATGGATCTGATGAATCGCATGTGTAAACCTTATCTCGACCGTTTCGTCATCGTATTCATCGACGATGTCTTGATCTATTCCAAATCGAAAGCCGAACACGCGCAACATCTGCGTTTGGTTCTCGAGTTACTCCAGGGGAACCAGCTCTATGCCAAGTTCTCCAAGTGCGAATTTTGGTTAGGGGAAGTTCAGTTTCTGGGTCACATTGTTAATAGTCAGGGTATTCACGTCGACCCTGCGAAGATTGAAGCCGTCAAGAGCTGGGTTACGCCTAGGAATCCGTCTGAAGTCCGTTCTTTTCTTGGACTGGCGGGCTATTATCGACGATTCATCGAAGGATTCTCGAAGATTGCTGTACCACTTACCTCTCTCACGCACAAAGACAAGCCTTTTGTTTGGGGAACTAAACAAGAGACTGCCTTTCAAACCCTCAAATACATGCTCTGCAATGCTCCTGTTCTCACATTGCCCGACGGAAGCAACGATTTCATTGTCTACTGTGATGCTTCCAACCTTGGTCTTGGTTGTGTTCTCATGCAACGAGACAAGGTCATAGCTTACGCATCTCGTCTGCTCAAAATCCACGAGAAGAACTATACAACCCATGATCTCGAGCTAGGCGCGGTTGTTTTTGCATTAAAGATTTGGCGACACTACCTGTATGGTACCAAGTGTACGATCTTCACCGATCATAGGAGCCTACAGCATATCTTTAATCAGAAGGAACTTAATATGCGTCAACGCCGATGGGTAGAACTTCTTAACGATTACGACTGTGAGATTCGTTATCACCAAGGCAAAGCGAATGTTGTTGCCGACGCACTTAGCAGACGGAGCTATCTGCTTAGCACTCGTAATGTTCAAGCCCAGCACAACCTCGAAACTCTCATCCGCGACGCTCAGCATGCATGTTTTAACGAACGCACCCTGAAGAAAGAAAGAATCTACCACGATGGAACCCAGCTTGTGAGCAAATCGAATGGGATATTCCACTACCTGGACCGAATTTGGGTCCCTAGGCGGACCGAATTGCGACAGATTATCATGGACGAAGCCCATAAATCCCGCTACTCAGTTCATCCCGGTGCTGACAAAATGTACCAGGATCTTCGTTATACGTACTAGTGGCCGGGTATGAAAAGGGATATCGCTCTCTACGTCGGAAAATGCTTAACTTGTGCTAGGATCAAGGCTGAACACCAAAGACCCTCTGGCTTACTCGAAAAACCGCCAATTCCTATGTGGAAGTGGGAGAGTATAGTATGGATTTTATAACCAAACTACCACACACGTCATCAGGTCACGACAGCATCTGGGTTGTAGTCGACCGATTGACCAAATCAGCTCACTTTCTGCCAATACGTGAAGACTACAAGGTGGAATGATTAGCCCGAATCTACACCGACGAGATCATTTGTAGACATGGGACGCCTCGTGATATCATTTCTGATCGTGATGCTCGGTTTACTTCCCGATTATGGGGAACATTTCAAACGGCACTCGGTACAACGCTTAATCTAAGTCCGCTTTCCACCCTCAAACCGACGGTCAGACTGAAAGAACGATCCGTACTCTTGAAGGACATGCTCCGTGCGTGTGTTTTAGACTTTGGTGGTAATTGGGATAGACACCTGCCATTAGTCGAATTCTCGTATAACAATAGCTACCAGGCTAGCATCCAAATGGCACCATTCGAGGCATTATATGGAAGAAGATGTCGATCGCCTATTTTATGGCACGAGATCGGTCACTCGCAATTAACCGGCCCGGAGCTACTACAAGAAACGACAGACAAAATTTTCCAAATTCGAGGCAACCTAGCGAAAGCTCGGGATCGACAGAAAAGTTACGCCAATAAAAAGCGCAAGCCCCGAGTATTTGGCGTTGGTGACTACGTACTCCTAAAGGTATCACCTTGGCAGGGTGTAGTCCGATTCGGCAAGAAAGGGAAACTCGCGCCTCGATACGTTGGACCTTTTAGGATTCTGGAAAGGATCGGAAAAGTCTCCTACCGACTCGAACTACAGGAGGAACTTAGTAACGTCCACCCGACTTTCCACGTGTCAAACCTTCGAAAGTGCATCGCCGACCACGATTTACATGTCTCTCTAGACGATCTACAAGTGAACGAAACATTACACTTCGTGGAAAAGCCTGTCGAAATCATGGATCGCCAAACCAAGCAGCTCAGGCGCTCGCGCATTCCTATTGTGAAGGTCCGATGGGAAGGCAAACGAGGTGCGGAGTTCACTTGGGAACTCGAAAGCGATATGAAGGCTAAGTACCCGCAGTTGTTCAAAGAGTGAGGCTAGAGAGAGAAAGTAGTATTGTGACTTTAGTGTTTTTGTACAATTTCGTATTAATCTATAGAACCACCGATTATAGTACGAATCTGTGCGTTTAACCTTCGCAACCAAGAACCTGCTCAAATACCACTTGTAGGTCCCGGTTTTCAACTCCGTCACTATTGCGTATGACACGTTACACGTTCGGTTCACAATCGTTTCAGAGTCAAAATCGGTCCAATCAAAGAGTTCTCAAACGTGATCCACGGCTTTGTTACGGCTTTCAACTTAATTTCGGGACGAAATTTCCTAAACAAGGGGAGGCTGTAACACCCCGTGTTTTCATAAGTGAAAGTCAAAGTCAAGGTCAAGTCAAACGACCGTTTTCACGCAACTTGATTTGTAGGAACTATTTTATTTTATTTGTATTATGTGGAGTAAGTGTCGTTCATTTCAATAATCGACGAGTATTAAACATATTTCAATCGATCTACGACTGTAAACTATAGGAAGTAACAATGCGATAAAGTTAATCAACTGATAATCAAGCTATGTTAATCGAATCGACATCGAACTGCGTATTTTACTTATTGCATATACGTGTGTGTGTGCCTTACGTGTTACCTGTGCATGTTTATTTATGTTATGTTGTGGTAATCAAGCGAACTCAATCGAAACTCGAAATCTAACTCGAATGCAATCGAACTCGAACCCGAATCCCGATCGAACCATGTTACATACGAAGTAGTTGGGGCTAAAAGTATTTTGACTAGGAAACCCTATCAAATCGCTCGTAATCGAAATCGAAACGTCAAAAGATCGTCGCACCGAACACACCACCCAGGCGCCAATCCGCACAGATTGTCTATCCGCATGAACAGCCAATCCGCACGGATTGCCCATCCGCACGGACATACCATCCGCACGGATGACCGCCTGAGGAGTGTTGAGGGAATCCGGACCAGGATTGCCGTCCGCACGGATAACCAATCCGGGTGATGTGCAATCCGCACGGACGACCCTTTCCCCTTTTAGCATCCTATAAATACACGGGTCACTCTCCAAGCTTTCCTCTTTTGGCAAGTGACGCCCGACCTGCACATTTTCTTCACCTTTTCTTCGATTTCTCTAAATTCAGGTAAGATCTCGCCCTAAATCTTGTACATTCTTGATCTATACACACTCCTACACCTTTCCATCTTTCAAATAGTAACTTCTAACCGTGAAATCCTTGAGATTTGAGGTATTCTAGGGTGACGTCAACATGAAGTTCTCTTGAACTTCAAGTTTGGCCTCATTCCACCAAGAATAACTCAGATCTGAACGATTTCCACAAGATTTCACAACAACTTCACCTAAAACTGAACTTTTCAAGGGATAAAAGAGTTGAAAGAGATAAACACAAGTTTTCTCCTTCCTTTACCCTCAAAAACGGTTAGAATCGGACCAGTTCTAGTCTTCTACTCAAATATTAGTGATGCACTAGTCCTAGATCCGGATTCTACCTACAAGACACCTGATTTCGGGTTAAACCAGAATGACCATTCTGAACCGCTGAACGGTCAAGCTAGGGTGATTCCTGGCCGGCTTAGTCACGTGGGAAAGAATACAATTCCAAAGGGTTGCCACGTAATCAGAACGTCTCGATAGAATACAATTCCTGAACGGTCAAGCTAGGGTGATTCCTAGCCGGATTGTCGTTGTCCGCACGAACTATTATCCGGACGGATTTCACCAACTTCACTAAGTGACTCAGTCTTAAGGTCGTTGTTCGCACGGACGACCATCCGGACGGACTGTCGTCCGCGCGACCGGCTTGAAGGGTAGAGATACTTAAATGTTTTCTAAATGCTACAATGAAAACTTCAAAGTACAAGCCATCATACACAAACACATCCTTAGAATAGGAAGAAACAATCCACTTGAATAATTATCTGCACGGACAAGTTATCCGCACGGACTAGCTGTCCGCACGGATTACCATTCGCACGGATTGCTAATCCGGACGGATGACCAATCCGCACGAATAACCAATCCTCACGGATGACTAATCCGCACGATCAGTCATCCTACCCACTCTCACTCTGTTTTTTTTACGCGTCACTTATCGTTACGCTATCGAATCTATTCAGGCTAACCGCACTCGCTAAGCGCTCCCTTCAATCCAACAATCGCTGTGAGTATACTCGATCCCTTTTTGCTTTAAGCACTTTTGGGTGTTACATACGTTACGAATATTCAAACTTCAACTATCACACTACTCAAACTATTTGAACGCTAACCATTAATGCATGTTATACGTGGCTTATGAATGCTTGTTTGTTATGTTTACACATGGAATGCTGTCTACCTGCCTTAGCAACAATAGTACTATAGTTTGGACTCAGCACCCGTTCACACGGGGGTTGTTAAGGATCTTTTACTTGCATGGATTACGGTGGTAATCATGTATTGCGAACTGCCTCGGGCAGTCAACCCGCAGTCATTGGTATCGATGGATCTATGTCGATAACTAACGTGCTTCATTTCACTATGTGTACGTGCTGGTTATGCGTAAACGAATTCGAACTCTATATGCTATTATCAAACTTGTATGCTCACCTTTACATTATATGTATTGACTTTTATTTTAACGTATGTGACAGGTGCTTAGGATGCATGTGTGGTAGGAAATGGAAGCTAGAATAAAGCTTTAGTGCCCAACAAATAGTTGTCTGTAGATAACGAATTAGGGGTCTCTAGAAGCATATAAACAACTACTATTTATGTTTAAATATGAGTTGTCGGAACAGAATATTTGTTTTGATGTTGTCTGTAATAATTTGTTTACTATTCGAGACATGGTATGGGACGTGTTAATTTAAATTGAATGGTAATGATAGTTGTTATGGAAACTTCTGGACAATCTGTTTCGCTCAGTGCCATGCCCCGATGATTCCGCCATCGGTTGGGGTGTGACAATGTACTTGGACCTTGTGGCGTAACTAAAGAGGCGGTAGGCGGTTTCTCCGGTTACCGCATAGAAATTCTTGAAGTCGTCGGGCATGTGAACATGCAAATTAATAGGGCGAACTTGGCAAATGTTGTCTTTCCAGATTTGGAGTTCAAGCATTTGTCACATTCACCTAAGTAGAGTGGCATCACCACATACCGAGGCTTGACCCGCGTCCTCATGTCTTCTCCAATGTACAAACCATGTTATATATTGAATCAACAGGGTTAACATGACCATTGTCACTATTAAACAGGGCAAATGTATCTGGAATGTGCAATGACAAAAACAATTGTAAATTTAGCAACCAAAGCCAAATAGTTGGCGATCAAAACAAAGCTCGTCATGAAAAAATAGTCGTTATTTTTTTTAAAAAGTAAAAAAAAAATAACAGTTTGTCGTTATTTTTTGAAAAAGTAATAAAAAATAACAGTTAGGTTGGAAAATGTTCACAAAAATAGAGATCACATTAAAAATCAAAAATTCAAAGGTCCCAAATCTTACAATGAAATAAGCACAAAATACAACTAACTCATGAGCAATAATGGCCTAAAGCCAAAGTTACAAGTGGGTAAAGCCTAAGTATTTTGTTAATTATACTTATATATAATATATTATCATCTGGTTCTTAAATCCAAATTTGGTCTAACTAGTGAACTAGTAAGAGACCGCTTTAACGTTCAGTCCGGTCCTGAAAATATTGTATTTAACATCTTAAAACTCATTGAATTCCAACAAAAATAATCCAAGAAGTATTTTTTAATGTGAAAAGGATCATTAAACCAAACTCCATCCTCCATAATATATGCTCCTATTAAAAGTATGCGTCTTTTTTTTTTAAAGAAAACTTCATTAAAACTCAAAAGGGCAAAAGGCCAAACAAAAACAAACCCCCGACCCAACCGGGTAAAGGGCAACAAATTACAACATATACAAAGGATACCTGCACCATTCCTCCCATCTAATGTATTTACAAGAAGATCTATGTTTAACCCACCCGAAACCCCTCGATTTAATCTCTCCTAAAATATCTTGCACACTTCGATTTAACTCCTTGAAGACCAACTCATTTCTACCTTTCCAAATACACCAACAAGAAATCATCACAAGGCCTTGAATTATTTTCTTTCTTACTCAACCGGGCGAAATTGTGTATTTCCATTATGTCTTTGAAACCGAAAGAGTATATAGGAGGAATTTTGCACCAAACACCAAAACCCAACCAAACCCTATTGGAAACCGAGCAAGCTGTAAAGAGATGATCTACTCTTTCCTCGTATTCTTCGCAGAACGGATACAAAATAGATGATATCTCCATGCCCCTTCTTCTTAAATTAACTCTCGTAGCTAACCTGTCAAGATTGCCTCTCCAAGCCATTATGTTGCATTTAAGAGGAACCCATTTACACCATTCAAATTTCGGTGGATTGTTCATCCCTCTATCATCAATTAACGCCTTTTTGACTGACTTCACCGAAAACCCTCCGACCCCATCTCCTTTCCAGAGCCAAGAATCCTTGTTACTAGAAAGGGTAACCAAATCAAGAACACTTTGACAATCCTGCCACTCCTTAAGTTCCGTTTCCGAACCTGCCAGTCTTCGCCAGTTCCAAACACGACCGTCGGCATCCTGATCCAAAGTAATCTTGTTTGCTACCCTGTACAGTTTAAATCTTTTTAGACCGAACAGGAGAGGCTGTCTTTCCATGAAAGGAAGATCGCCCACCCAAGTGCCCACCCAAAAACGAATATCCAAACCGTTCCCCACCTTACCGACAATTAGATTATTAAGACCCTTCCCGTTTAAAATAAATTTAGAAATCAACGAAACAATATTTTTCCAACACCCCGAAATATTACCGTTCAGCGGGAGAAAGTTCCATTGACGCTAAAAGAACTTTGGATTTGGACACTTTCATTAACTTTTCCCCGATTAACGCTTTTTTCCAATTTGTTTCATTAATTCACATCTCTTCAGCCCGATAGAAGGGGAATCGACACCAACCGAATTTAGTTTGATCCTAAAGTCATTCATGGTGTCATTATCATTTGAGCGAGCTTTTTTCCAGGCTTTATATCACTCTTTTAAGAACTTTAATCTGCTCTTAAAATTGATCATAGAATTAGAAGATTCAAAATAATCTTTATCTTTCTAGGAACCAATAATCCATTGATGAAAACAATTTACCACAAACCAAGAAATATAGTTTAAAAGGGATAGGGCTAAATTTATGTTTTTCCAAAATTTATGACTCTTTTGATTCATCAAAATCGAACAATGATCTGCAATATGTCTTTACAAAACCATAACCTGTATATTAGACATAGAAACCGTATTATCTTTATATAAAGAAAATGGTCAAGTTTACTAGCTTTTTCACAATTAGAGCTCACACGAGTGTATTTGTAGCCTTGGTCAGAACTTCCACCATATTACCAAGCTAAATGAATTCGTTAGTTTCTCTAGCCGACGAAGCAAATAACGAGAGGAACCCAATGTTTCTGAATCATTACGAACCGCATTGACATCTCTAAAACTGAAATAGTTACCCAGAATACTTGTTGGTGCAGTACTAAGCCTTTTAACTGTCGCTATGCAATTCTATGTAGAAGACAAAGGTGGTGTTTGTTTTTTCAGATGCAAAAGGTTTGCAGTCTGCGGACCACATCTGCATACGTCTGCATGAGACGAGCTGGAGCAAATGTCTGCGGAGTGTAATAAAAAGAGTGTTTGATTATCTCACCTCTTTACCCCACATCAGCAAACTTTTTTCTTCATCGATTTACATCCGTAACAAATCGAAAAGTGTTCGTATTACAGTTTATTCAAACATCACATTGAATTCAGATTTAAAATGCTTAAACAGATCTGAATCGAAAGTTGCAGGTCTTTGAACTTTTCTATTCTCGTTTTAGTCCATGCTATTCTCATTTTTATAATGGATATAATTTTCATTTGGAATTTTCATTGAATCAGGTTTGGTGTAACAATCCATCTCTATGGGACTGGTTAAAGGGGCGTGCTCAAATGTCTGAATTTGGCAAGTTAAACAAAAGTCCATGGTAAGATCATGCCCTGTAAGTGCTATATAAGATTTCTCCACTTGGCTCTTCACTCTTTTCATCCACTTAACAATCAACATAAACTGTATGTCGCTGAATGATTTTAATTTGTTTATTCGCCCCTGATTTTGAACATGAATGACCTAAATGCCAACTCACAGCTCACGTAAAGGTTGCTGAAAATAATAAAAACATATGAATCGAATTGTAGTTGCAGGTTTTTTCGATTTAAAAAGAAAAAAAAACAAAGATAGAACAAGGAATCGAATTTGAGTTGTTTTGAAATTAGGAGGAGAGGGGTGGAACAGGTTGGAAGAGGTGGGAAGACATTGGACCATGTCTGCACGGGGAAGAAGACGCACAAATGTTTGAAGACATTTTTTTTTAATGAAATGTCTTTTAAAAAACAAACGGTCTGCAGAGCTAAACATCTGCGCGTGGTTTGCGTAGCGTAGACATAAAAAGTTAGAAGGGGTTTTTCTGAAAAAAAAACCCCCCAAAATGTTTGCGAAGATATAGTAATGTTGTACTTAATTTCTTAGCGAACTTAACTGATTGGTATACTTAAGTATTAGTATACTTAAGCCATTAGTATACTTAGTGTGATACAATAATATATATATATATATATAGGGTCAAGTTATTCTACAAATGCTTCTAATTGTAAGAAGTGTAAGAAGGATTTATAGAGTGACAGGTGTCCAATAACCTAAAACTAAACCCACTACATCACCACCAAAAACCTAAACACCCACCCCCACCCAACCACCACCACCCAAAAACCTAACCCCCCTCCCCCACCCAAAAACCTAATCCTATATATATAGGATTTTGTGTAGTGGGTTTTTTAGGTTATTGGACACTTGTCACTCTATAAATCCGTTTTACATTTCTTACAATTAGGATCCTTTGTATTTGATCCTAATCCTATATATATATATATATATAGGGTAGGGTTCCAGCGTGAACAACCTCCCAAGAGTGAACTGCGTGAACAGATATAGACCCTTGATTTCCTTTTTAGTAGTTAAGGGTATGATTGTAATTATATAAAAAATTAGATTTAAATCATTATTTTAATAATTTAATTAAGTTACATCTTTCCTAATTTAAATTCATTATCCACATTATGTTTATTTATTAATAAGATAATTATCAAAACAAACAAAAAATCACCAGATTTCAATTTTAATTTTTATTTCAGATTTTTATCATCAGAATTCAAATTTTGATTTTTTAGATCCACGTAACCTTCATATTTCAACGGTATACACATGTGTACTTGGATATAAATAGAACAGTACACAGGTGTACATCAACATTCAATACAAAAAAATTCTGAGATATCACAAAAACAGACGATATACACATGTGTACATCGCATTAAAAAGAGGGCAAAATCAGAATACACATGTGTACATCGCATTTAAACAAATAATTATTTTAATAATTGAATTAAGTTATATCTTTCCTAATTCTTGATTTGATTTGTGAGAGATTTATGCAATCAATTTAAGAGGATAATTGATTACTTGATTTGTGAGAGATTTATGCAATCAATTTAAGATTGAAATTACAAATATACCCTTTTTGTATTTAATTAAATGAAAAAAATTAACCAAATAATTACCATCATGCCACTCACTTTAATCTCAAGATCATAAAAATCAAGGGCCCAGATCAGTTCACGCAGTTCACTTTTGGGATTTTGTTCACGTTTGAACCTAATCCTATATATATATATATATATAGCATTAGGTTCAAACGTGAACAATTTCTCCAAAGTGAACTGCGTGAACTGATCTGGGCCCTTGATTTTTATGATCTTGAGATTTAAATGAGTGGCATAATGGTAATTATTTGGTTAATTTTTTCCATTTAATAAAATACATAAGGGTATATCCGTAATTACACAATCAAAATAATTCAATAAAGAAACCTAAATTCTTTCCATTATTTAAAATCCAATCAATTTTCAAATCCTGTGAATTTGGTCTCTCTCTCCATCAATAAGTTTCAAATCCAGTTTTTATGGTATCTCCATCTTGATGAAGAACAACTGCCGGATGACTGAATCGCCGTTTCATCACCGGATCATCGTCGTTTCATTGCCGGATCTCGATGAAGAACAAACTGCCGAACGACGAAATCAGGCTTCGATTTCTGGTCCGATTCATCGCCAGCATTGATTTTCGCCGGATCGTTTTTCAGATCCGAATTGATTCGGCGTCAATGCGCTGCCGCACATCCGCCTCATTCGATCGATCCACTGATTGTGTTCATCAGATTCTGCTTGTAAGTTTTTTTTAATGGATCTGTAAAGTATCGTACTGTGCGGTCGTAATACCCTCTAATCTTCAACGCACCTTAAAAAAATGAAAGTTGACTATTATTTTTTAAGTTATTTATTTAAGTTATTTATTAGCCTTTTTGGGAAAATACGTCAGTTTACACTGGTAAATACAATTAAGTTACTGATGCGTATTCTAGTGTTATATATATTAGGTGTATATTTTAAGCCCCTTTAACACTTTTTAGTCAAGTTTTAAATTTATAAACACGATATTTACTAACACTAGACAAACATATGGGCAAGTGCACCCATCGTGAGCGTAGTATAGCGTTGGTAAGATACCGAGGTCGTCCAAGGACACAAGAGCTTTTAGTACCGGTTTATCCTCAACGTCTAATCAAATAAAAAAGTTTAGAAAAATGTTTTAAACTAAGAAAAATAGAAACTAACTAAAAATGCTGAAAATAAAAATAAAAAATAAAAATAAAAACAGATAGACAAGATGAATCACTTGGTTTCGACTCGTATCTAGTGTAACCTTTGATTATTTCCGCACTTTTGCACTTATTAAGAGATTATCTTAGTTATTGTAGTAGGCCCCTCTTTTAAAGGTGACGTTACCCTCACCCCAGTAGTTTGAGTCAGTAAGGATACAATCCTAAAAGGGTGGATTATTGGAAGATAATTAATTAAGTTATTAATGCAAATTATGGTAGGCCCCTCTTTTGGAGGTGACGTTACCCTCGACTAAGTAGTCTGAGTCAGCAGGGATACAATCCTAAATAGCCGGGTTATAGTATTAATAGTAGCTAACTTATGAGGGGATCAAAGAGTTTGGACCCCCGCCATCCAATACCGTTAAGTATTGAAGGAGGTCCTACTAAATTTGACCCAGGTCCATTGCAGGACCTCTAAACGCTGAACAATGGCAAGACCTTTACCAAACTGTTCCCTTGACCCCCGACCAGGTAGCCAACATACCTCCATATAGACTGTGGAGATATGAATGGTGAAAATCTTTTATTTTATATAGACAGTAAAATAATGCCAAGACACCACGGACAAACGATAAGGAAAGATCACCTTCAACATAAGAAACTAGTTACTAAAGTCATTAATACAAAACCAAGTAAAAAGTGCGAAAAGATTAAAAATAAAAAGTATTACACTAGACACTTTGTCTTCACCAAGTGATGTAAGAGACTTAGGCAAACATGGCCTTGATTGTCAAGAACTCTTACGCTCAATCTTGGATCCCGAGACGACTCACACACTCTATGATGGGCAATGGATGATGGTGGTGGATGATGGTGTTATGGTGGTGGGTGGTGGGTGAAGTGTGAGAGAGGTGGTGTGCCAAGGGATGGTTTGAGCTTGAGCCAAGCACGTCTATTTATAGGCTGAACAGAAGCTCGGGCACGGCCCAGTTTCCAGTGGGCACGGCCCCGTGTCCACATCCTTCTCTTTCTTCATTTAATGCAGTTTTGTCTTTTTAGTTGACCACGCCCCCGTGTCCGCTGAGCACGACCCCGTGGTGCAGAAGAATCTTTGTACTATGCAGATTTGCTGGATTGTGCGAATCTTACAGTTGACCACGACCCCGTGTCCGCTGAGCACGGCCCCGTGGTGGGCAATAGAAGATTCTACCACTTTGTCTTTTCTGCTGACACTTGGGCACGCCCCCGTGCTGGCTGAGCACGGGCCGTGTTCAGCCTTCTGTTGTCTTGTTTTGCTTTGGAAGATGCTGTCGTGGGGTCGGGCATGTCACGTCTTGTTCCTTTTCTTGTATTTATGTTAGATTTTGATGTCTTTTTGCTTCTTTTGTGAATTTGAGCTCATTTAATCCTAAAAATACAAAAGGAAGACAAAAGCACACTTTTTCCAACATTAGTACTAAAAAAGGGTTAGTTTTATGCCACAATTGATGAAATTTATATGTTGCATTTTGCACACATCAAATACCCCCACACTTGAATCTTTGCTTGTCCTCAAGCAAAACTCTTTATAATGTGGCTATTACACTTCCCAAATGGAATGGGTAGAGAAGAAGGTTTTTGGGCTTGTCGTAGAGTGTCGGGATTTCCAAGATTCTTTATTTAATTTTATTTTTATTTATTTACAATCCTATTCGTCATGATTTATTTAAAACTTTTCATAAGATAAATTACTTATTAGGGCATAACATGTTTCTTTAAAATTCTATTTATATACAAGTTCACATACCTCACGGGGATCACTCAACACTCGGCCGAAAATGTATTTTTGTGGATCACTCGAGAGCGGCATAGAACTTACTTCTACCATAAGCTTGCCAAGCAATCAATTCTCCTCCTTTTTAACTTATATACCTTTGTAAATATCAAGAGGACTTTTGGGTGAAGGGTTAGGCTTGGGTTAAAGGTAGGTGGTTGGGTTAGTGGTTAGTGGTTAGTAGAAAAAGGGCGAAAAGCGTAACAAGCGTCGGTTTTCGTAAGACTTTTTATTTTTGTAACTTTTGTTTTGATGAAGTTATTATTCAAACAAAGTTATTTTTGATGAACTTGTTTGTTTATTTTCTTTTGCTTCATCATCAACAACATATTTTTTTTCAAAAGTCATACGAGAAACCGAGCTAGTTACTAAAACAAGGGGTTAAAAATAAAAAGGTTTTGGGGGGTAAAAGGGTGTTTGGTTTGGGTTATGAAATGAAAAGGTTTAGGCTCAAAGGGGCTAACTAGGGGGATTTTGGGTCGGTGGTAAAAAAAAAAGAAAAATAAATGGTGTAGAAAAAAAAGGGATAGTCCTAATGCCTCCATCATTTACTTACTCGGGTTTAAGTTGATAAGGACCGGGAATGTATCGTCATGGCAAGTTCTAGAGTCGCAAAAACCAAGCGGCTATTCACACAAGAAACGAAAAATGAGCATTTAGTTTAAAGATATATAATTGTATGCTCAATAAAGGCTCAAAACTCACTTTTGTGGGAATGGGTTTTTATGTGATCAAGTATATATAGTCAAATTTTAACTGAGCTTGTCATGCCTTTTCATAATTTTCTTATGTTGGTTCTTTTTATCACGACGCTATCAGTTGTAAATTCGTAAAAATATAACCTTTTTAGAACTTGAAATTCCCGAGTTAAACCTAGACAAGTAAAAAAAAAATGAATTTTTTTTGAAAAAACTTGGGGTGATTAGCGGTTCCAATAGAGTTTTGTGTAAGGCTTGTATTTAGGACTTGCAAGATTCAAGGTTTTAGCATCCCCCAACACTTAAATTACACATTGTCCTCAATGTGTCCCAAAAATAAGTTTTTAGGTTGATTGAATGTGTAAAAGGTGTGAAAAAGCAAAAATTTTGTGTTACTGGCTACCTGGGCACGACCTCGTGTTTTGTGGACACGGCCCCGTGCTCAGGTGCCAGTAACGAAAACTTACAAAAGATGAACACGAGGGCGTGTTGGCTGAACACGACCCCGTGTCTGTCAAGGTCTGCAGAATTAAAACAAACAGCAAGTTTAGGGGAATGGGCACGGGGGCGTGTCGGCTGGACACGACCCCGTGTGGACAGTCTGCAAAGTTGAAAAACAGCTTTCTTTCCTCGGTTTTCCTGTCCCGGCTTTAGTAGTACTAATGCTTAGTACTTTAAGCCTCGTTTGTACCTGTTTAGTCAATAAACACTCCACCCAAACATAGCAAACATCTTAATTTTACCAAGTTCAGTCATCCAAGTCAACAAAGTTAAAAGAAAAATAAATGCAGAAAATAAAAGAAGTTAGGGAAAGTAAATTGTTCAACACTTGGCACGCAGGCCATCAATTGTTCAAGATTAAAAAGGGTTAACCTGGGAAGTCATCAACCAACCGCTTCCTCCTCCGCTCCTCCCGCCTACTCCATAGCATCGTCATCATCATCATCATCATCATCATCCCCTCCATGGCCTGCAATGTGGTCCCTAATATATCCAATATCATCTTGGATATCGGATATGTTTCTCTCGATAGCTCCAACCCGGTGGTACGTGTTGCTTTCCATGTTATAGGTGTTCCTGGTGCACAGGTTTTCTTGCAACAAATCATGCAAACTTTGAAAGTTAGGAAAACCGCCTCCCGAGGAGGATGATTGGCCCGGATCACCATGGGGTTGGTATTGGTACTGATGATGTTGTGGAGCGTGGAGGACAAGTGCTTCTTGCGGGTTCCATGCATGGCCTTGCATCCTTTGAAAGCTCACCGTCCTGTCTTCTGCCTCATAAATTAGGTTCATTGAGCGGCATATGTGTATATCCACCATGCCCGACCATGGGCTCCTCTCAAATGACCTAGGTATGTGGGCAAAGTGTCTGAAGAGACGGTATACCCATCCCCCAAAGAAGATAGGGGTTGGTGCGCTTGCAAGGCGGTTATGATGCATGTTTCGGAGCATGAGGAACGGAACATCAAGCGGCCTGCGGGTGTGGATACAGTGGAGGACAACTAGATCTCTTAACCCAACGACGCCACTACTATCATGCCTTTGGCTAAGAGAGTAGCCGAGGAGCCTATGAATGTATCTGTAGAGCGGATCCCTCAGCTTCGTACTCTTAGTGCTGCTCGGATTGTAGTACCCTTCACCAATATGAGCCCAAATGGCTTGGCGTTCGTTCTCACCTATCTCTCGCATTCCCCCAGTATTTTCCTCGTTTCCCGCATCCTCTTTCGCATACAACCCGACAATCGATCCAAACTGAGCAATAGAGATCGAATACCTCGTTCCACCACATCGGAATGCTACCCCATCATTGTCGAACGGGTCGCACCTCGAGTTGAATGTGAAGGTGCTATAGAATTCCAAAGTGCATTCGTGGACGGAACGGAGTCGAGTTGTTAAAGCGACTCTGAGTGGTCCCGTGACAATGTTGTTGAAACGGTCGATTTGATTTACCACGGTTAGCAGTTCCGTGCATGCTTGCCTCAGGTATTCCTCCGGCCTTGTTTGAAGTATCTCGTATCTAGCCTTTGCATCGAGCTCATTGGCGTTAAATCTTGTGAACTTCCTAGACATCTAAAAGAATACACCAAAAGTTAGCACGAAACAGAAATATTTTCGGACAAAACTGCAAACAGTGTGCTGGACACGACCCCGTTGTCACACCCCGATTTCCACGTGTCACCGGTGGGCCCGGTGGGGGATTATCATGACGTCATGGTTGGCAACGTATTAGTCAAACAACACAATATTTAATATGCACAGCGGAAGCAATTTAAAAAGATATAATTCAACCGAATAAATTATTGTAATATCAAGTATCACAACGTTCGGATGTTTATCCACAGAACGGATCGAAATAAAATATGAAACAATAGTTCAACAGACTTCAGGCATCTTAAGCTTGCGAGACTTCTAATGATGCTAAGGAGAAATCCCAGCCAATTTCGCTTAGTACCTGCATTTAATCTTTTTGGGAAAATACGTCAGTTTACACTGGTAAATACATTCAACTGACTCATTTTGGAAAATGATTGAAAATTGGTTTTTGGATGCATGTGGCATAAACATTTTTATTTAACTTGGGAGAATTATTTAATATTATAATCTTGTGAACGAATTACATGTTCCTTGTGCGTTCAGTAGCCCAGATCTTGTCCGGGTTAAAGATCAATAGACACACCACAATATTCTTTTGTGCATTGACGGGTGTACGCCTACACCCCGCGCTTAAGTCGTGGCCATTTCGTAAAATGATGCCAAGGATATCCGGGACATGGTCATTAACCCCCCAAAGGCTTTAAGTAACAAGACTGTTTAAACGAGCCGATCAAATTTATTCAATTACCCACTCAACGGTGGAGAATTTGATGCCCGATCAAGCGGTATGCTATATACCGTAACCCAAGCCCGTATAGGGAAAATAAGTTAAAAGTATTTACCTGAGCAATGTATAAATCACAATAAGCAAAATGCACGTAGCTTTTACTGGTACTCCTAATCTGGAACGAAGGTTTTATAATAACCTATTAGAATCCTAACGGGTCTTTAATTAAGCTTAAGCTTAGACCGGCTAGTTTCAAAGATACGGTTCGTACGCACGATTAAGCGAAGACCGGATAAAATGTGATTTAGACCCGACAAGTTCAGAGACTTGTTTGATATGGGTTTATTACTCACATTCTGGATTTTGAGATAAAACCGTTAAGGTTTGACCCGTTTCGGCTAATTTATGTAAACTTGTTACATAAACCGAACCGTACGCGTAATAAGCGTGACGGGTATTCATGAGAGCTATAGACAGGTTTCCTAAGTTAATTATGCCTCAAATATGTTGTGACATCAGTAAGATGTCTTTCATTATGCCCGAAACGTGTTTAAACACAAACAAGGCCCCGTAGGGGTAGTTTGGTCATTTAAAAGTTTATAAAAGAGTTTAAGTAACAAGCTGAGTTACAGGTCTGATGTAATCAGAAAATATACTCAATTTACTAAGTTATATCAGTAGGATAAAATATATATGTGAAATTTATCAATTATAACCAAACTATGCCCCATAGGGGTATTTTGGTAATTTCACATAAGCCGAAAAGCTCAAAACTGAAGTCTGAGTTAATCAACTTTTGCTTACTGTTAAAATATCATAATTTTCCTCAAATATCAGTAGGTATCAACCCTTGTATGTTTAAAATAGTTTTAGTACATACTATGCGTTAAAAACGCTTAAAAAGGCGATTATGAGCCGTTTACGGGTTCGATACATAAAGCTGATATTTTTATACTTCCAGAAGGCTTAAAATAATTTATTTAACATATCTAATCAGTAGCAAAAGGTTTGGAGTCGTTTAGATATGTAAAACTCATTTTATGGCCCGTAAGGGCAAAACCGACAATTACCGGACTAAGCCTACGACTACTAGTTATGCGCAGTCTAAAATTAATTAAAAATCTTTAAAAATCCCAAAATAATATATTACATCACTGGGTAAAGATTTTGATATCAAAAAGTAGGCTTAACTAAGCTATACGCTAATTACGCCATTTTATTAACATAGAGCTTTAAATTTGCGATAATGAGCATAACTCTCAATCTACACCTCAAACTGATGTCAAACTTTGCATACAAGTTTATATATCAGTAATTTAAGTTTCTACTCTTTTACATTTCCAAAAATCACGTTTTAAGGTAATAAGGGCATAATGGTCAACATACGAGTAATTAACGGAATCATGCATATTAATTGGTTAACTAATGAACCATGATGTATAAACACAGAGGGTTATACTAGCATGTTACCTGGTCCAAATAAGGCTCTAAGGCATTTCTAAAACATGCTTAAACGGGTCAGAACTGAAAGTCAAAGTGAAAGTCAAACTATGTGACTTTCGGTTCCGAACCGGGTCTCTATAGTAAATTGTCGGGTTGAACGTGTTTAGACATGTTCTTACACTAATTATCAAGTTATAACAATGATCCAACAGGTTGTATATGATCTATAATGTTAATTATGCATAAATGGCATTTAAGTATCCTGTTGACTTTTTATAAACTAGTTTGACCCGACTTTTGACCTAGTTAGAGTGGTAATCAGGGGGAACCCTTTTGAGGGTTTATTACCCATATAATTACCTACTTATAACTACTTTTAATTAGAGATATGACTGAGCCATTTTTGACTAATCTCGAAGTCAAACCGTAATTACGACGGTTTGACTTTTAGCTAAATAACTAAGCTAAACTCAATTAAAGAAGGATTAGCAAACTTACTGAAGTCCTATGCACGAGATGTGATGCTTAGAGAAAGTTCCTTAGCTCTAGAAGTGCTCCAAAATGCAGATGAAGGTGTGAGGAAAACTTGTTGCAACTAAAGGCCTTATATAGTGGTTTAATCCACCATAGGAAGTTGACACACAACTCTATCAACGACCACAACCCTCCAACATGTGTCCCTAGTGCTCTAGAACAGTTTAGGGGTCGCCCACAATGCAATAATATCGAATAAGGTTCGGTTCTCCGCGTTTACAGGCTGCTGTCCATGTTTTCTGCATCTGATGTCTTGACGCCGCCCGCATGAGTTTTAACTCATCCTTACGCGGGCCGCATGGCCCTTAAATTTCAGATTTTTCATTTTTTGTTTTTACAACTTGTCCCTTGGCTTCACTAAAGGGCAACTAAGCCTAATTCTTGCATTTTGACCCCTTATTATTTACCCACAAGGGCTTTAGGACTTATACCCACTTTGCCAAGTCCCTGGACACTCCCGGTTAACCCGAAAAGTCATAACTTTCAACGTTAACGCTTTAACCCCTCGCACACGAATTTGATCATAACTTTCTCATACGATAACGAAACTTTATGAATTTTATATCGCGCATTTTAGTGAGCATAATTAATAGTTACAAAGCTTCGGGCTTGTCAAAAGGTCAATCAGAGGTATATCTTTAAACATGTTGACACATTTAACCCCTGTAGTTTGTAATCTCTCACTTTTAGCTTCGCATGATCCATGATTCATTCGTTTGACGTTATAAACACCATGTAGGGTTAATGTACAATATATTTATTCACTGTTGACACTTAAAATACGTATATTCACATACTTTCCATGTTTGTCAACTTTAGTCCCTCTATAATATTCTTTCACACGTTCAAACATTATGACACGTGTCAATACATTATAGGACGTGAATTTTTGAGGTGTTACATCCTCACCCCCTTAAAATAAATCTCGACCTGAGATTTACTGAAACAAGTAAGGGTACTTTTCTTTCATCGTGGATTCAACCTCCCACATGAATTCGGGACCTCTACGGGCATCCCATTTGACCTTTACAATAGGTACATGCTTCCTTCGAAGCTTCTTTACCTGTTGATCTTCAATTGACAAAGGTTTTTCGACAAATTTCAAGCTCTCGTCAATACGCACATCTGTGTGTGGTATAACCAGTGATTCGTCAGTGAAACACTTTTTCAGATTGCAGATGTGGAACACATTGTGAATTCCACTGAGCTCTTCTGGTAAGTTTAGTTTATAGGCAACTGACCCGACACGTTCGATAACCTCGAAAGGTCCTATGTATCACGGGCTTAGCTTGCCTTTCTTACCAAATCGCATCACCCCCTTCCAGGGTGATACTTTAAGTAGGACTTTGTCACCTACTTCAAAGTTAAAAGCTTTTCTCTTACGATCAGCGTAGCTCTTCTGCCTATCACGGGCAACCTTGAGATGGTCACGAATCTGGACAATCTTGTCCGTCGTTTCGAAAACTATCTCCGGTCCTGATAACTGGACAACTCCAACTTCCGCCCAACACACGGGCGATCTACACTTTCTACCATATAATGCCTCAAAAGGCGCAGCCTTTATGCTGGTGTGGTAGCTATTGTTGTAGGAGAATTCGATTAATGGTAAGTTCTTATCCCAACTACCACCCAAATCGATCACACATGCACGTAGCATGTCTTCCAACGTTTGAATAGTACGCTCACTCTGACCGTCAGTCTGAGGATGATAAGCCGTACTAAAATTCAAACGTGTGCCCAAAGATTGTTGGAAACTCTTCCAAAAATGTGACGTGTATCTAGTATCTCGGTCAGAGATAATAGACACAGGTATGCCATGTAAGGCTACAATCTTATCAACGTATAACTGGGCTAACATGTCGGAGCTATAAGTCTCCTTGATGGGTAAGAAATGTGCTGATTTAGTCAGTCTATCAACTATAACCCATATTGTATCATTTCCTTTCCTTGTCTTAGGTAACTTGGTAATAAAATCCATAGTTACCATTTCCCACTTCAAAGTAGGAAGTTCAGGCTGTTGTAGCAAACCTGACGGTTTTTGATGCTCGGCTTCGACTTGCGCACATGTCAAGCATTTAGCTACATGGGTGGCTACAGACTTTTTCAAGCCTATCCACCAATAATTTGCCTTTAGATCCTGGTACATCTTATCAGCTCCAGGATGAACGGAGTATTTGGAACTGTGGGCTTCCTGGAGGATAACATCACGAAGTCCCCCATAAATTGGAACCCATATTCGTCCATTCAATCTTAAAATTCCGTCCTTGCTAAGAGTTAACAGCTCCTCAGTTACTCCTAACTTTTCATTAGGATAGTTAGCTTCCAACACAGCTTCCTTCTGTGCAGCTAACAACCTTTCCATCAAATTATTCTTTATCTCCATTTGGCATTGATTCGGATGGATTTCATCCTTTCCTTTCGACTCAAGGCATCAGCGACTACATTCGCCTTGCTGGGATGGTACTTGATTTCACAATCATAATCATTCAAAGTCTCCATCCAACGGCGTTACCTCATGTTTAACTCTTTCTGATTGAACAGATGCTGGAGGCTCTTGTGATCAGAATAGATCACAAACTTGATTCCATATAAGTAATGCCTCCACAGTTTTAGTGCGAATACAATGGCACCCAATTCCAAGTCGTGGGTGGTGTAATTCTTTTCATGCACCTTTAACTATCGTGATGCATAGGCAATAACCTTGCCTTTCTGCATAAGCACACACCCCATGCCGGTGTGTGAAGCATCACAGTAAACTACGAATTCTTCAGTGCCTTCAGGTAATGTCAGCACAGGAGCGTTGCTCAACTTTTGTTTCAGAATATCAAAGGATTCTTGCTGCTTAGGGCCCCAAATGAACTTTACTTTCTTCTTAGTCAAGGAAGTCAGGGGTGCAGCAATCCTTGAAAATTTTTCAATGAAACGCCTGTAATATCCTGCCAATCCCAGGAAGCTACGAATCTCCGTAGGCGTCTTTGGCTCTTGCCAGTTCATAACAGCTTCAACTTTAGCGGGATCCACTTGGATACCACGCTCACTGACCACATGTCCAAGAAATTGGACTTCTCGTAGCCAAAATTCACATTTAGAGAATTTGGCATAGAGCTTCTCCTGATGTAAAAGTTTGAGAATACATCGAAGATGCTTCTCATGATCAGCTTGGCTCTTAGAGTAAATAAGAATGTCGTCGATGAAAACGATGACGAATTTGTCCAGGTACGGCTTGCAAACGCGATTCATGAGATCCATGAACGCTGCCGGTGCATTAGTGAACCCAAAAGGCATCACTAGGAACTCGTAATGACCATAACGAGTCCTAAATGCAGTTTTATGCAAGTCTTCATCTCTAACCTTCAGTTGATGATAGCCTGACCTCAAATCGATCTTCGAGAAATAACTTGCCCCTTGTAACTGATCGAACAAATCGTCGATTCTGGGCAAAGGATATCTATTCTTTATTGTGACCTTATTAAGCTCACGATAGTCGATGCATAGACGCATCGATCCATCCTTCTTCTTTACAAACAGGACTGGTGCTCCCCAAGGAGACGAACTAGGTTTAATGAAACCCTTGGCTAGTAATTCGTCTAGCTGTGTCCTCAATTCTTTCATCTCTGTGGGCGCCAACCTATAAGGTGCTCTAGCAACTGGTGCTGCTCCGGGGATGATATCAATCCTGAATTCCACTTGCCTATCTGGTGGCAAACCAGGTAGTTCTTCCGGAAAAACTTCTGGGAATTCAGAGATAACAAGGATGTCTTCTATCTTCGGTTTGGGCTCATCAATAATCACTTGTGCCATGTAGATGACACAACCCCTATTTAAACATTTTGAAGCCTTGAGCATAGTCACTTGCTCAGGTAGCCCATACTGGGTATCTCCCCGAATGGTAAGTGGTTCACCAGACGGAGTCTTTATTACCACTTGCTTCATGTTACAGACAATTTGGGCCTGGTTATGAGATAACCAGTCCATACCCAGAACTATGTCAAAACCGGCCAACTTAAAGGGAAGTAGAGACAGAGGAAAAGAATGGTTCTTAATGGATATAACACATCCATCTAACACAGTTGAGACGGTTTCTATGGTACCATCTGCTAACTCTACCTTATAGTTTACGCTTAAGGTTTTGACAGGTAAATTCAACAATTTACAAAACTTATGATCTACGAAAGACTTATCTGCGCCTGAATCAAAAAGTACTCTTGCAAAGACATCATTTACAAGGAAAGTACCTATTATGACATTATCGTCTTGCACAGCCTCTTTCGCGTCCATTCTGAAGACTCTCGCATTGGTCTTCTTGGCCTCTTCAGGCTTCTTGTTGTATTTAGGGCAGTTGGTCTTAATGTGCCCCTTTTCATTGCAACGGTAGCACGTTGCGTCTTTCATCTTCTTGCAATCCAAGGTTTTGTGATCCGTGGACTTGCAAATACAACAAGCATAGGTTTTTTACTGAGTCTGTGAGTTCGACTCAAGTCTGCACTTTCCAAAGTGCTGCTTCTTGCAAATTTTGCATTTGGGCTTCTCACCAGAATTATGCCCATCTTTCCTTGACTCCGATCCTTTCTTGTTGTCACCGTTCCCACGGTGTTTCTTGTTCGATCTACGTGAACTATCATCTTCACGCTTTCTCTTCTCAGCCTCCTTATTCCTCAGCGATCTCTGCCTGACCGCATCCAGAGTGAGGGATAAGGAAATGTCAGCTACGGATCTAAAAGTAGCTGGCCGAGAAGCTTTTACGCTTGCCTTGATCTCGGGAGCTAAACCACCTATAAAACGAGCTATTCGTTTTGGTTCCGGGGTTACCAAATATGGAACCAACCGAGACATAGTGTTGAAGCTCAGGTAAGCTTGACAGTCAAGGTTTGTCATCACCAAGGATAGAAAGTCAGACTCTATCTTCTCCACCTCATGTTGAGGGCAGTAATTTTCCCTGATAAGGGCAACAAATTGATCCCATGACATGTTGTACAATGGGATTTTTCCGGTGGCTTGAATCAGAGATCTCCACCATGCTAAAGCTTCACCCTTAAAAGACTGCGACACAAACTTGACCACGTCTCTCTCAGCGCATCCGCTGATGTCTACAACCGTATCCATCTCATCCAGCCAGGTCATACAGTCGATGGCTCCCTTCTCCCCAGTGAAATCCCGGGGTTTGCAGGAAAAGAAATATTTATAAGAGCAACCCTTGTCACGGGGTCCCTTGTTTAGTATAACCTGCTGAGATGGAGCACTGTGGTTCGAAGAGCGTCGATCATCATCTTTCTTCGAGTCGTCCTTCTTGGATGGTGGCTTTGAAGGCTGTGTAGATAGGGTCCTACTACGAGTCCCACTATACTCTTCGTACTGCCTTTCCAAAGCCTGTGTAACTGCGCCGTCTATTATGGCTTTCAATTTAGCACCCGTTAAATTTATTCGGGCGTTCTCGTTATTCTCCACTGGATGACTATTACCCTCGTCCGAGTTAGCCATTTTAATTGAACTGTTGCAGAAAACAAGGACAATAGTTTATTTGGGAGTTTATTATGGAATTGCCCCTTAGGGAAATTCATTAACCATGGTAAACAGAGACCATATTTGGTTAATTTATTAATCAATTTATTTAGGATTTCTTTAATAATTTATCCTAACTATAAAACAATAACAGTTTTATTTGTTGCACAAAAGGCCTAGTCACATGGACAATTTAATTTATAAGTTATGATTTCAGAGAATCAAAACATGAAGGTATACTGGCACGATAGGCCTGGTCACAAAGACATTTATAAATTATATGCTAGGATTTCAGAGAATCAAAGCATTTGAGGTTTGAACCTAGTTCATTACCTTAATCTGACAGGGAGTCATCGCTACCACTGTCTTTTTGGCTCATGTGGAAATGAGCAGGGCCCGTAGGCACTATACTACCACGTATGGTAAAAATATGATCATCTTAATTGATGACTTAACCCATGATTCAGAGATCATTTAATTGGGTTTGGAATCTTTGAAAGATCCTTATATAATAATAATGTGTGTGATTTCAAATGAATCACATCTGCCAGGAGTGTTAACATGTTTTTCAGATGTTAACAGGGATTTGAATCTTTTGAACAGGTCTTACCATCTTGGCCCGGTCTTATAATGACCCGAAGGCTAGGTTTCACTCTTTAAGATTCTAAATTAGTAATTACTTAGGCAGATTATTTCAAAAGGAATGATTTTTAATTTATTTATTTCATTTATAATTTATATATGCGCATAATGGCAAACATGAAATTTATAAAACAAACATTCCATTAATTTATTATAATATTACACGCTGCCCTAAACGGGTCTTTTCAACAACAATTACCCACGCAGGGGTCAATCAACATAATAGTCCACATAGGGACTTTAAACAAACATACTAGTCCACGCAGGGACCTTAAACAAACATCATACCCACGCAGGGGTTAACTGAAAATAGACCCACGCAGGGGTCAAAACAAATACAGCAAATACAGGCCCACGCAGGGGCTCAACAACAATTGGAAGGATTCAATGATCCTTCTTGTTCTTCCCTTTGATCAAGCTTGTCAATCCTTGGAAGAAGCTCTGTCTCTCCCTACGGTCACGGTGGAAGCCTCGCTCTACTTCATCCAACCTTTGTAGGATTTCCTCCCTTTCTGGGGGAGAAAACCGTGGCGGCTGCGATTGCGTCTGGATAATAGCTCGAGGAGGTATCTGGTATCCCTGAGTCGGGTAACCTACACCCCATGGAGCTCCGTATGGTCCCTCCGGATGAAGAGTGTTATAATTAGCCGCTACCATGTAAGGATCGGCCTCCGCGTAACCATAGTTGTGGTGAGTCAGTGGTTCAAACGGGTTGTATGCCATGGAACCCGTGTATGCTGGAATTGGGTTGTCAAAACCCATCGGCGGTGGCTGTGGTACAGCTGGTTGTGAAGGTCCACCCATTTGTGGGTCCTCCTGATGTGGCAGATAGTGGCTGCCACTGGATTGACGTGGGGAACTGAAATGGAAATCCCCTGCTCGTGACGACATGCGCGCATCGGTTCTCCTTCGCCTCGGCGGTTGCGGAGGTGCTGGCTACACTGGCGGCGGTGGAGGCGGTGGCGTGACTGCCACGAATCTGGAATCCACAGAGGGATCCTGTTCCTGCTGCTGCTGCTGTTGCTGCTGATGAGGCGACGAATGGCGAGGAGGTGTATAGTACCATTCGTGCCAGGTGAACATAGCTTGGAAGCTATCTGGACCAACATAGGGTGATCCGTGGAACGAAGATCCATCCGAAATCTCGATCGGGTGGTTTAGAGTACCACTAGCAGGTTCGACGGGGTCCGTATCCTCGTCCATGTCATCCGCATTATCACCAGAGAAGTGATCGTCTGGCCCCAGTGGGTTAAAACCTACGGGTTCTGGTAAGTAATTGGCCGGGTTAAATTGGCCTCGGAAGATGGGTGTGGGGTCACCAAACGAATTATGCGATAAAGATCGCTGAAGTGGTATGTGGGACGGTTGAGGGTTATTGGGCTCATACCCCGGTTATGGCCCATAAGGATTTTGGACGGGAGGTGTAGAGCTATGTGAGACCGATCGTCTGGCTGGTTCAAACAAGTTCCTCCTGTTCTGCCGAGGGTCGTCACTCTCGGTAGTAGACGGAGCTCGCACATGTGATGGTCCTGCCTCATTATCATTGGGGGCGGTAATCGGCCCCTTGCCTCGTCCTCTCCTTCGGAAGAATCTTGGCGGCATTTTCAATTCCTGTCAATATATCAAGAGATAACAATACAAAAATATATGTAAAATAAAGGACAACACAAAACAAAGTGGAATTTGTCCTATGTTATATGTCTAGACTCGAAAGTTTAGAAATGTGCAATTGTGTTATTGAGATTAAACACAAAAGGCTAGTGTTTAATTCACTCAATGTTGGCTCTGATACCAACCTGTCACACCCCGATTTCCACGTGTCATCAGTGGGCCCGGTGGGGGATTATCGTGATGTCATGGTTGGCAACGTATTAGTCAAACAACACAATATTTAATATGCACAGCGGAAGCAATTTAAAAAGATATAATACAACCGAATAAATTATTGTAATATCAAGTATCACAACGTTCGGATGTTTATCCACAGAACGAATCGAAATAAAATATGAAACAATAGTTTAACAGACTTCAGGCATCTTAAGCTTGCGAGACTTCTAATGATGCTAAGGAGAAATCCCAGCCAATTTCGCTTAGTACCTGCATTTAATCTTTTTGGGAAAATACGTCAGTTTACACTGGTAAATATATTCAACTGACTCATTTTGGAAAATGATTGAAAATTGGTTTTTGGATGCACGTGGCATAAACATTTTTATTTAACTTGGGAGAATTATTTAATATTATAATCTTGTGAACGAATTACATGTTCCTTGTGCGTTCAGTAGCCCAGATCTTGTCTGGGTTAAAGATCAATAGACACACCATAATATTCTTTTGTGCACTGACGGGTGTACGCCTACACCCCGCGCTTAACTCGTGGCCATTTCGTAAAATGATGCCAAGGATATCCGGGACATGGTCATTAACCCCCCAAAGGCTTTAAGTAACAAGACTGTTTAAACGATCCGATCAAATTTATTCAATTACCCACTCAACGGTGGAGAATTTGATGCCCGATCAAGCGGTATGCTATATACCGTAACCCAAGCCCGTATAGGGAAAATAAGTTAAAAGTATTTACCTGAGCAATGTATAAATCATAATAAGCAAAATGCACGTAGCTTTTACTGGTACTCCTAATCTGGAACGAAGGTTTTATAATAACCTATTAGAATCCTAACGGGTCTTTAATTAAGCTTAAGCTTAGACCGACTAGTTTCAAAGATACGGTTCGTACGCACGATTAAGCGAAGACCGGATAGAATGTGATTTAGACCCGAAAAGTTCAGAGACTTGTTTAATATGGGTTTATTACTCACATTCTGGATTTTGAGATAAAACCGTTAAGGTTTGACCCGTTTCGGCTAATTTATGTAAACTTGTTACATAAACCGAACCGTACGCGTAATAAGCGTGACGGGTATTCATGAGAGCTATAGGCAGGTTTCCTAAGTTAATTATGCCTCAAATATGTTGTGACATCAGTAAGATGTCTTTCATTATGCCTGAAACGTGTTTAAACACAAACTAGGCCCCGTAGGGGTAGTTTGGTCATTTAAAAGTTTATAAAAGAGTTTAAGTAACAAGCTGAGTTACAGGTCTGATGTAATCAGAAAATATACTCAATTTACTAAGTGATATCAGTAGGATAAAATATATATGTGAAATTTAGCAATTATAACCAAACTATGCCCCGTAGGGGTATTTTGGTAATTTCACATAAGCCGAAAAGCTCAAAACTAAAGTCTGAGTTAATCAACATTTGCTTACTGTTAAAATATCATAATTTGCCTCAAATATCAGTAGGTGTCAACCCTTGTATGTTTAAAATAGTTTTAGTACATACTATGCGTTAAAAACGCTTAAAAAGGCGATTATGAGCCGTTTACGGGTTCGATACATAAAGCTGATATTTTTATACTTCCAGAAGGCTTAAAATAATTTATTTAACATATCTAATCAGTAGCAAAAGGTTTGGATTCGTTTAGATATGTAAAACTCATTTTATGGCCCGTAAGGGCAAAACCGACAATTACCGGAGTAAGCCTACGACTACTAGTTATGCTCAGTCTAAAATTAATTAAAAATATTTAAAAATCTCAAAATAATATATTACATCAGTGGGTAAAGATTTTGATATCAAAAAGTAGGCTTAACTAAGCTATACGCTAATTACACCATTTTATTAACATAGAGCTTTAAATTTGCGATAATGAGCATAACTCTCAATCTACACCTCAAACTGATGTCAAACTTTGCATACAAGTTTATATATCAGCAATTTAAGTTTCTACTCTTTTACATTTTTAAAAATCACGTTTTAAGGTAATAAGGGCATAATGGTCAACATACGAGTAATTAACGGAATCATGCATATTAATTGGTTAACTAATGAACCATGATGTATAAACACGGAGGGTTATACTAGCATGTTACCTGGTCCAAATAAGGCTCTAAGGCATTTCTAAAACATGCTTAAACGGGTCAGAACTGAAAGTCAAAGTGAAAGTCAAACTATGTGACTTTCGGTTCCGAACCGGGTCTTTATAGTAAATTGTCGGGTTGAACGTGTTTAGACATGTTCTTACACTAATTATCAAGTTATAACAATGATCCAACAGGTTGTGTATGATCTATAATGTTAATTATGCATAAATGGCATTTTAAGTATCCTGTTGACTTTTTATAAACTAGTTTGACCCGACTTTTGACCTAGTTAGAGTGGTAATCAGGGGAACCCTTTTGAGGGTTTATTACCCATATAATTACCTACTTATAACTACTTTTAATTCGAGATATGACTGAGCCATTGTTGACTAATCTCGAAGTCAAACCGTAATTACGACGGTTTGACTTTTAGCTAAATAACTAAGTTAAACTCAATTAAAGAAAGATTAGCAAACTTACTGAAGTCCTATGCACGAGATGTGATGCTTAGAGAAAGTTCCTTAGCTCTAGAAGTGCTCCAAAATGCAGATGAAGGTGTGAGGAAAACTTGTTGCAACTAAAGGCCTTATATAGTGGTTTAATCCACCATAGGAAGTTGACACACAACTTTATCAACGACCAAAACCCTCCAACATGTGTCCCTAGTGCTCTAGAACAGTTTAGGGGTCGCCCACAATGCAATAATATCGAATAAGGGTCGGTTCTCCGCGTTTACAGGCTGCTGTCCACGTTTTCTGCATCTGATGTCCTGACGCGGCCCGCATGAGTTTTAACTCATCCTTACGCGGGCCGCATGGCCCTTAAATTTCAGATTTTTCATTTTTTGTTTTTACAACTTGTCCCTTGGCTTCACTAAAAGGCAACTAAGCCTAATTCTTGCATTTTGACCCCTTATTATTTACCCATAAGGGCTTTAGGACTTATACCCACTTTGCCAAGTCCCTGGAAACTCCCGGTTAACCCGAAAAGTCATAACTTTCAACGTTAACGCTTTAACCCCTCGCACACGAATTTGATCATAACTTTCTCATACGATAACGAAACTTTATGAAATTTATATCGCGCATTTTAGTGAGCATAATTAACAGTTACAAAGCTTCGGGCTTGTCAAAAGGTCACTCAGAGGTATATCTTTAAACATGTTGACACATTTAACCCCTGTAGTTTGTAATCTCTCACTTTTAGCTTCGCACGATCCATGATTCATTCGTTTGACGTTATAAACACCATGTAGGGTTAATGTACAATATATTTATTCACTGTTGACACTTAGAATACGTATATTCACATACTTTCCATGTTTGTCAACTTTAGTCCCTCTATAATATTCTTTCACACGTTCAAACATTATGACACGTGTCAATACATTATAGGACGTGAATTTTCGAGGTGTTACACCCGTGTTCAGTGGACACGGCCCCGTGTCCAGGCGTCTGTTACACAAAAATTTCATTTTTCGACCCGGTTTTGAAAACTTGAAAATTTTTGGTCCAATAGGTGCGGTTTCCCACGAAAATGAAACCCTAAGTGCCGTTTTCCCCAAAATATCCCGTTTACCCAATCAATTTTATCTTTTCCGGTTCAAGAACAAGGGTTTGGGGTTTTTTGTGCGAAATTGGACTAATCTATGAACAATACAAGTGTATTTACTTCCCAAAACACTAATCTAACTAAATGCAAACATATCTAAACAAAAATTTGAGGTTCGATCCGGATGAACTTCAAGAACCCTAGATTTTTCCCCAATTTTTTTGTGTTTTAACTACATGCAAGTAACTAATCTAACTACTAGAAGTGATAGAATCATACCTTGATGTTGTTAGAGCGATAGGAGACGTCGAAAATCTGCGAAAAATCGCCTGGAACCAGAGCTTTTTCGGGGAAACGGGGCGTGTGGAATGAAGTAACTGTTTTGAAAAAAAGGGATTTATCCCGACTGCAGCGCGGACACGGCCTCGTGCCGAGCAAAGTTTTTGAAATTTTTTTTTAGTGCTCGTGTGAGTGCCCTTTGTTTCCCATAAGCTTTGGTTAGAAAACTTACCGTTTTAGACATCGTCCCGATCGTTCGTAACTTACCAGGTATGATGATGGTTTCATTCTTCAATCGTTTGGAGCGAGATCTCCTCCTCCTCATCCTCAATGAATCCTTGATAGTGTTTCAGCCGTTGGCCATTGACCTTGAATGGAGGCCCATTTCGAGATTTAATTTCTACTGCACCGTGTGGGAAAATATGGGGATAGAAAAAGGTCCTGACCACCTAGACTTTAGTTTACCAGGAAATAATCGAAGACGTGAATTAAACAAAAGAACTAGATCTCCTACTCGAAATTCATTAGGTTTAATATGTTTGTCATGCAAATTTTTCATTCTTTCCTTATAAATTTCTGAGTTTGAGTATGCATAATTCCTAAGCTCGTCTAATTCATTTAATTGACAAAATCGATTTTTACCAGCAAACTCTAGATCTAAGTTTACATTTTTAATTGCCCGGTAGGCTTTGTGTGCAATTTCTATTGGTAAGTGACAACTTTTTCCATAGACTAGCTTATATGGGGTTGTACCTATTGTTGTTTTATAAGCAGTTCGAAAAGCCCATAAAGCATCATCTAATTTATCCGTCCATTCCTTTTTATTTATCCCTACGGTTTTTTCGAGTATTTATTTTAAACCTCTATTAGTCACTTCGGCTTGTCCGTTTGTTTGAGGGTGATATGCTGTCGAGACCCTGTGATAGACCCCATATCTTATTAGAGTTTTTTCAAGTTGATGGTTGCAAAAATGGGTACCTCTATCACTTATTAATGCTTTAGGTGTGCCAAAACGAGAGAATAATTTCTTCAGAAACCTTACCACGACTCTTCCATCATTTGTTGGAAGTGCCTTGGCCTCGGCCCATTTAGACAAGTAATCTACTGCCACAAGTATATATTTGTTTCCTTTCGACGGTGGGAAAGGTCCCATAAAGTCGAGTCCCCACACATCAAAAGTTTCACAAACAAGAATGCCATTTTGTGGCATTTTGTTTTTGGAAGAAATATTACCTGTTCTTTGGCACGCATCACATGTTTTGATAAGACTTTGGGCGTCTTTGTAAATGGTTGGCCAATAAAATCCTGAATCAAATACCTTTCGTGCGGTACTAGCGGCACCATGATACCCTCCGTATGGACCTTCATGACAATGGCAGAGAATTCTTCGTGCTTCCCTACCATGTACGCATCGTCGGACGAGTTGGTCGGCACACATTTTAAAAAGATATGGATCTTCCCAAAAATAGTGTTTCACATTGGCAAAGAATTTTTTTCTTTGATGATGTGGCCAACCTTTTGCGACTATACCGCTAGCTAGGTAGTTAGCATAGTCGGCGTACCATGGTTCTTCTTTATATTCCACCATTTCCAGGAACTCAGTTGGAAATTTTTCGTTGATTTGCTCGTCCCTGGTTGCCTCCAAAGCTGGGTCTTCTAGGCGTGAAAGGTGATCTGCTGCGGTATTTTCCGCTGCTCTTTTGTCTTTGATTTCAATATCAAACTCTTGGAGGAGTCATCCACCGAATCAATCGTGGTTTTGCGTCCTGCTTCTTGAAGAGATATCGAGTGGCTGCATGATCTGTATAGACTATAGTTTTAGAAAGAACAAGATAAGAACGAAATTTATCAAAAGCAAATACCACAGCTAGTAATTCCTTTTCAGTTGTTGTGTAATTTTCTTGTGCATCATTTAGTGTTTTACTAGCATAATAAATTGGGTGGAAATGCTTTTCTTTTCTTTGTCCCAAAACAGCTCCAACTGCAAAGTCACTAGCATCACACATGATTTCGAAAGGAAATTTCCAATCAGGCGCTATCATGATAGGTGCATTGACTAACATTTCCTTTAAGGTTAGAAATGCTTGATTGCAATCCTTGTCAAAGATGAAAGGAGCATCTTTTTCAAGTAATTTTGTTAGAGGCCTTGAGATTTTAGAAAAGTATTTGATAAACCGCCTATAAAATCCGGCATGCCCTAGGAAACTTCTGATAGCTCTAACGGAGGATGGAGGTGGTAGTCTAGAAAAGGTATCGATTTTGGCTCGATCCACCTCCATTCCTTCGCTTGAGAGTTTGTGACCGAGTACTATTCCCTCCGTTACCATGAAATGGCATTTTTCCCAATTAAGGGCGAGGTTAGTTTCCTCACATCGGGATAGCATTCGTTCAAGGTTATCGAGGCATTGGTCGTATGAATCCCCAAAGATAGAAAAGTCGTCCATGAAGACTTCCATTGTCTTTTCTATCATGTCATGGAAGATGGCTACCATGCAACGTTGGAATGTTGCGGGGGCATTACATAGACCAAACGACATGCGTCGGTAAGCAAAAGTTCCATAGGGACATGTGAAAGTTGTCTTTTCTTGGTCTTCGGGTGCTATCGGGATTTGAAAGTAACCTGAAAAACCATCCAAGAAACAATAAAATTTATGACCGGATAATCTTTCTAACATTTGATCAATGAAGGGTAAAGGAAAGTGATATTTTCTTGTAGCTTCATTTAATCGTCTATAATCTATAAATACTCTCCATCCTGTGATGGTTCTCGTTGGTATTAATTCATTTTTTTCGTTAGTTATCACCGTCATACCTCCTTTCTTTGGAACTACTTGGACGGGACTTACCCAAGGACTATCGGAGATAGGATAGATAAGTCCGGCGTCAAGTAATTTGATGACCTCGTTTTTAACCACTTCTTGAACATTTGGATTTACACGACGTTGTGGTTGTATTACCGATTTGTATTCATCATTCATCAAAATTTTGTGTGTACACATGGAATGACTAATTCCTTTTATGTCTACAAGTTTCCAAGCTATTGCGTTTTTATGTTTTTTCAAAAGACTAATTAATTTTTCTTTTTCTAAGCTACCTAATTTTGACGAAATAATTACAGGTAAATTACCATCTTTGTCTAGAAAAGCATATTCCAAACCTTTTGGAAGTTCTTTGAGCTCAAGTGGTGGGTCTTTCGGAGACTCCTTATTGGGTTGCTCATTATGATCAAGAACTTTAAAAGTTTGTTCTATGGCGGCCTCTTCTTCAACAAAGTGGTCAATCTCTTCACTTGTATCGGGTGGTTCATCTTCATCTTCAATTAGGGGGTCATTATTGCCGAATGGATATTTCATTGATCGTTCGAGATCGACACTCCTTTTAAATGCCCCTAATTGAAGAGGTAGATTGTTGAACTTCCGGTTTTTCAAAGCTTCGTGAGTTTTTACAAATGGTAGTCCCAACACTAGAGGAGCGTCATCGAGGATGACGAAGTCGGTCGGGATTACCATTTGATTTGTTTGAACCAATACATCCTCAACTATACCAATTGATTTTATTACATTTCGATTGGATAGAAAAATGGGTATTTGAAGTGGAGAAAAATCACTAATACTTAATTTTTCGAAAATATAGTTAGGCATTATGTTAACACAAAGATCTTTATCAATTGTGACATTACTAATAAACGAATTTTGAAAGAAACATGGAACCGGTGTAATGTTAATTTCAAATGGGTCTTCTTTTATTAGCGAAGTTTGATCATTAGTTAACTTAACACTTACCGTTTCGTCAATTTTAGTGTTAGTATTTAACTCTTTTAAAAACTTAGCATGAGTGGGTACTAAACAATGATTTTCAAAAGAAGGTGACAAGAGATTAATTTCTTCAAAATTAGACTCTTCTTGAATTTTAACGTTATCGGACTCACCTTTTTCGTTGTTTAACTAATGTGTCGGTTTTTCACTTATTTGTTCTTCCATTTTTACACTTTCAGTTATCTCTTCTTTTTTTAATTCTTCTCTTGCGTGGGATTCCTCTTCCCTTGCGCGAGATTCTTTTATATATCGATCGATAACTCTAATGTGTTCTAATATCCTATCGGTCACTTCGGTTATAGAAAAAGAATCAAGATTTTCAGAGCTTGAATCCGGTTGTTCGATCCTTTGTCCCTCATAATACCCATATGAAGTAGATGGTTCACACCATTGTTCTTCATTGTAAGCATATGATGGATAAGGGTCATAATTTTGTTCTTCATAATACTCATATGAGGTGGGTTGTTCACGCCATGGTTCCTCATAATAAGCATACGAAGGTGGCGGCTCATATCTTGGTTCCTCAAAGTATGAGTATGAAGGCTCATACCTTGGTTCATCAAAATATGAGTATGAGGGAGGAGGTTCATACCTTTGGTCTTCATAGGATGTGTATGAAGTTGATGGTTCGTACCTGGGTTCCTCATAGTAGGTGTATGAATTGGATGGTTGATATGAGTGATTATATTGAACCGAGCGTGTGGTACAACAATTAGTGCAATAGTTACCCCTATAATCATCCTCCTCATAGGTGTAGTTGTAACCTCCTGAGTATTGATCCATAAGAATCAATCAGCAGACCACAACCAAGTCTCGAGATCAAAAAACAAAAATAAAAACGGAAACAGAGGCTGGACATGGCCCCGTGTTTAGTGGACACGGCCCCATGTACAGAATCTGTATCTGGGCGTTTTAATTAAATTTACTGATTTCGTTGAGCACGGGGCGTGTTCAGTGAGCACGGCCCGTGTTCAAGCTACTGTTACTGGGTGTTTTTGTGAAAATGTGCAGCACGGCCCCGTGTTCAGTGAACACGGCCCCGTGTACAGGTTACTGTAAATGCAAATCTAAAATAAAATGCAGAAAAAAAAATGCGCACGTTTAAAAAAAGTTTTGAAAAACTGATTAGGCCGTCGATTTTAAACTTTCTTAAAATCCTTGTGTCCCCGGCAGCGGCGCCAAAAACTTGAGGCGTATTCTAGTGTTATATATATTAGGTGTATATTTTAAGCCCCTTTAACACTTTTTAGTCAAGTTTTAAATTTATAAAACACGATATTTACTAACACTAGACACACATATGGGCAAGTGCACCCATCGTGAGCGTAGTATAGCGTTGGTAAGATACCGACGTCGTCCAAGGACACAAGAGCTTTTAGTACCGGTTTATCCTCAACGTCTAATCAAATCAAAAAGTTTATAAAAAATGTTTTAAACTAAGAAAAATAGAAACTAACTAAAAATGCTGAAAATAAAAATAAAAAATAAAAATAAAAACATATAGACAAGATGAATCACTTGGTTCCGACTCGTATCTAGTGTAACCTTTGATTATTTCCGCACTTTTGCACTTATTAAGAGATTATCTTAGTTATTGTAGTAGGCCCCCCTTTTGAAGGTGACGTTACCCTCACCCCAGTAGTTTGAGTCAGCAAGGATACAATCCTAAAAGGGTGGATTATTGGAAGATAATTAATTAAGTTATTAATGCAAATTATGGTAGGCCCTTCTTTTGGAGGTGACGTTACCCTCGACTAAGTAGTCTGAGTCAGCAGGGATACAATCCTAAATAGCCGGGTTATAGTATTAATAGCAGTTAACTTATGAGGGGATCAAAGAGTTTGGACCCCCGCCATCCAATACCGTTAAGTATTGAAGGAGGTCCTACTAAATTTGACCCGGGTCCATTGCAGGACCTCTAAACGCTGAACAATGGCAAGACCTTTACTAAACCGTTCCCTTAACCCCCGACCAGGTAGCCAACATACCTTCATATAGACCGTGGAGATATGAATGGTGAAAATCTTTTATTTTATATAGACAGTAAAATAATGCCAAGACACCACGGACAAACGATAAGGAAAGATCACCTTCAACATAAGAAACTAGTTATTAAAGCTATTAATACAAAACCAAGTAAAAAGTGCGAAAAGATTAAAAATAAAAAGTATTACACTAGACACTTTGTCTTCACCAAGTGATGTAAGAGACTTAGGCAAACATGGCCTTGATTGTCAAGAACTCTTACGATCAATCTTGGATCCCGAGACGACTCACACACTCTATGATGGACAATGGATGATGGTGGTGGATGATGGTGTTATGGTGGTGGTGGGTGAAGTGTGAGAGAGGTGGTGTGCCAAGGGATGGTTTGAGCTTGAGCCAAGCACTTCTATTTATAGGCTAAACAGAAGCTCGGGCACGACCCCGTGTCCAGTGGGCACGGCCCCGTGTCCACATCCTTCTCTTTCTTCATTTAATGCAGTTTTGTCTTTTTAGTTGACCACGCCCCCGTGTCCGCTGAGCACGACCCCGTGTTGCAGAAGAATCTTTGTACTATGCAGATTTGCTGGATTGTGCGAATCTTATAGTTGACCACGGCCCCGTGTCCGCTGAGAACGGCCCCGTGGTGGGAAATAGAAGCTTCTACCACTTTGTCTTTTCTGCTGACACTTGGGCACGCCCCCGTGCTGGCTGAGCACGGGGCGTGTTCAGCCTTCTGTTGTCTTGTTTTGCTTGGGAAGATGCTGTCGTGGGGTCGGGCATGTCACGTCTTGTTCCTTTTCTTGTATTTATGTTAGATTTTGATGTCTTTTTGCTTCTTTTGTGAATTTGAGCTCGTTTAATCCTGAAAATATAAAAGGAAGACAAAAGCACACTTTTTCCAACATTAGTACTAAAAAAGGGTTAGTTTTATGCCACAATTGATGAAATTCCTATGTTGCATTTTGCACACATCAGTTACTCATTTTGAAAAGGTTAGAAAATTGATTTGAATGCACAAGGCACAAAATATTTTATAACTTGGGATAATTATTTATATATAAACTTGTAAAAGAATTACATGTTTCTTATACGTTCAGTAGCCCGGGTTGAATACCGGGTTAAAGATTAATAGACACACCACATGATATAGTCCCGCGGCGGGTTGTTCCCGAAACCGGCGATTATACCTTATTATTTATATATGCACTGTCGGGTGTACGCCTACACCCCGTGCATAGGTCGTGGCCATTTCTTAAAATGACGCCTAAACCCCGTCCTTAACCCCCCAAAGGCTTTAAGCAAACAAAACAATTTAAACGGGACATTTCAATAAATTAACCTTCATACAATTAAAAATTCAATGCCCGACCAAGCGGTATTTTATATACCGTACCCCTAGCCCGTATAAGGGAAAATAAGTTAAAAGTATTTACCTTTGCAAGTAATAATCACAAATAGCAAGTGCACGTAGCTTTTACCGGGTCTCCTATTCTGGAACGAAGGTTTATAATAACCTATTAGATTCCTAACGGGTCTTTAATAAGCTTAAACTTAGACCAGTTAGTTTTAAAGGAAGATACGGTTCAACCGCATGAATAAGCGAAGACCGGAATAGAATGTGATTCAGACCCGACAAATTTGGAGACTTGTGTAAAATTGGTAAACTAAACACATTCTGGATTTTGAGACAAAAATGATAAGGTTTGACCCGTTTCGGTCAATTTATGCAAACTAGTTACATAAACCGAACCGAACGCGAAAGAGGCGTAACGGGTAACCATAAGAGCCATATACGGGTTTCCTAAGTTAATATGCCTTAAATGTGTTGTGACAACAGTAAGATATCTTCTATTATGCCCAAAACGGATTTAAACTCAAATTACACCCCTTAGGGGTATTTTGGTCATTTTAAAGGTTATAAAAGAGTTTAAATATTAATCTGAGTTACAAGTCTGATTTAATAAGTTAAAAATACTTATTTTTATTAGTCATAACAGTAGGGTATTGTAAGGAAGGTTAAGGACACTTACTGAGGTCCTATGCACGACTAATGACTTGTGAGAGGTGTGCTTGAGCTCCAAAAATCTTCAGAAGTGAAGTTGTGAAGTTTGCAAGTGAATGTGTTCAAGTGTTGCAACTTTGGGTTTCTTATATAGTGATTTTGGTGCCATTAGATCATGACAAATAGGTCTACAAGTGTTACAAGATGGTCCCAACTGTCCCTATTGCATGAAATACCAGTGGGGAAGTCCCTGGTATAGGAAAACAAGGTTTTAAGGCAGTGCAACAGGCTGGACAGACACCTGCAGGTGTTTTCTGTCGCTGGTAGTCTGAGGCGGCCCGCGTAAGGGTCCACACATGCCTTACGCGGCCCGTGTGAAGCCCAGCTTCAGGTTACTAAGTTTCAGCTATTTGTAATTTGGCCCCTGGTCCTTTTGAACATGGTTTTAAGTTTATTTCTTGCACTTTTGGCCCTCTAACTTGATTTTTAAGGGCTCCAATGCATAACCAAACACCGTTAAGTCCTCGGTTAACTTTATGATCACCCGAAAAGTCATAAATTTCAACGTTGACGCTTTTAACCCCTCGTATACGAATATTGTCATAACTTTCTCATACTTTATCGAAACCTTGTGAAATTTTTATCACTTATTCTAGTGAGTATATTTAATCATTACAAAGCTTCAGGTTTGCTTAAAGGTCACTCAGAGGTATACTTTAAACATGTTAACACATTTAACCCCTGTAGTTTGTAATTTCTCACTTTCTCTCACAATTAGCTTCGTATGATCCATGATTCATTCGTTTAAGGGTGTAAACATCGTGTAGGGTTATAGTAAAGTATATTTATCCATTGTTGACACTTTGAACCCTTATATTCACATACTTTCTTTGTTTGTCAACTTTAGTCCTTCATAAGTAATCTTTTACACGTTTAAAGCTCATGACACGTGTCGATACATTATTGGACATAAATTTTCGAGGTGTTACATCCTCACCCCCTTAAAAGAAATCTCGACCTCGAGATTTACTGAAATAAATGAGGGTATTTTTCTTTCATTGTGGACTCTAACTCCCACGTGTACTCGGGACCTCTGCGGGCATCCCATTTAACCTTGACAATTGGCACATGCTTCCTTCAAAGCTTCTTAACTTGTCGATCTTCAATTGACAAAGGTTTTTCCACAAATTTCAAGCTCTCATCTATGTGCACATCCGTGTATGGTATGACTAGCAATTCATCAGCTAGACATTTCTTCAGATTGCAGATGTGAAACACATTATGGATTCCACTGAGCTCTTCAGGCAAGTTTAACTTGTAAGCCACTGATCTGATACATTCGATGATCTCGAATGGTCCTATGTACCTTGGGCTTAATTTGCCTTTCTTACCAAAACGCATCACTCCCTTCCAGGGTGATACTTTAAGCAACACTTTATCACCAACCTCAAACTTCAGAGGTTTACGCCTTAAGTCTGCGTAGCTTTTCTGCCTATCCCTGGCAGCTTTGAGACGATCTCGTATCTGAACAATCTTGTCTGTCATCTCCAGGACTATATCAGGTCCTGTTAGTTGGACATCTCCAACTTCTGCCCAGTAAACGGGCGTTCTGCACTTTCTTCCATATAAAGCTTCAAATGGTGCAGCTTGGATACTTGAGTGATAGCTATTATTGTACGAAAATTCAATCAGTGGGAGATGTTCATCCCAACTTCCACCTAGGTCAATAACATAAGCCCTTAACATATCTTCTAGCGTCTGAATTGTTCGCTCACTTTGACCATCCGTTTGAGGATGATATACTGTGCTAAAGTTCAATCAAGTGCCTAGGGATTGCTGAAAACTTTTCCAGAAATGCGAGGTATACCTTGTATCCCTATCAGATATTATAGACACTGGCACTCCATGGAGAGATACAATCTCATCCACGTACAGCTGAGCTAACTTATCTGAGCTATGTGTTTCCTTAATAGGTAGGAAGTGGGTTGACTTAGTCAGTCTATCCACTATCACCCAAATAGTATCATTCCCTTTCTTTGTCTTTGGTAACTTGGTGATAAAATCCATTGTCACCATTTCCCATTTCCAGGTGGGAAGTTCAGGTTGTTGTAGCAAACCTGACGGCTTTTGGTGTTCAGCTTTAACTTGCGCGCACGTCAAACATTTGGCTACATAGGTAGCTATAGACTTCTTTAAGCCTATCCACCAAAAATTTGCCTTCAGATCCTGGTACATCTTATCAGCTCCCGGATGAATGGAGTACTTAGAACTGTGAACTTCCTGGAGGATCACATCCCTAAGTCCTCCATAAATCGGAACCTATATTCGTCCATTTAATCTCAGGATTCCGTCTTTGCCATAGGATAACTGTTCAGCAGTTACTCCTTGCTTCTCATCAGGATAGTTAGCTTCTAGTACAGCTTCCTTCTGCGCAGCTAACAACCTTTCGTTCAAACTATTATTTAATTCAATGCTCTTGGTATTGATTCTTATAGGCTTCACTCTCTCCTTTCTACTTAAGGCATCGGCGACCACATTTGCTTTGCCTGGATGGTATCGGATTTCATAATCATAGTCATTTAGAGTTTCCATCCATCGTCGCTGCCTCATGTTCAAGTCCTTCTGATTGAACAAATGTTGAAGGCTTTTGTGATCAGAATAGATCACACACTTAGTTCCATACAAATAATGCCTCCACAGTTTTAGTGCAAATACACCGGCACCCAACTCCAAGTCGTGGGTGGTGTAATTCTTCTCGTGCACTTTTAGTTGTCGGGAAGCATAGGCAATAACCTTGCCTTTCTGCATGAGCACACAACCCATACCAGCGTGTGATGTGTCGCAGTATACTACAAATTCTTCTATTCCATCAGGCAATGTCAACACGGGAGCATTGCTCAGTTTCTGCTTAAGTATATCAAACGATTCTTGTTGCTTAGGACCCCAATCAAACTTAATATTCTTTCTAGTCAGCGAAGTTAGGGGTGCTGCAATCCTTGAGAAATTCTCAATAAAACGCCTATAATATCCTGCCAAACCTAGAAAACTACGAATCTCAGTGGGCGTCTTCGGCTCTTGCCAATTCATGACAACATCGACCTTAGCGGGATCCACCCGAATACTACGCTCACTAACCACGTGTCCAAGAAATTGGACTTCACGAAGCAAAAATTCACACTTTGAAAACTTGGCATAAAGTTTCTCTTGTTGAAGCAGTGAAAGAATGCAACGAAGGTGCTTCTCGTGGTCAGCTTGAGTCTTCAAGTAAATAAGAATATCATCGATGAACACGATGACAAATTTATCCAAGTAGGGCTTGCAGACGTGATTCATGAGATCCATGAATGTTGCTGGTGCATTAGTGAGCCCAAAAGGCATTACTAAGAACTCATAATGACCATAACGAGTCCTAAATGCAGTCTTGTGCACATCTTCATCTTTAACCTTCAGTTGATGATAGCCTGACCTCAAATCGATCTTAGAGAAGTAACTTGATCCTTGCAGTTGATCGAACAGATCGTCGATCCTGGGTAATGGATATCTATTCTTGGTGGTAACCTTGTTAAGCTCGCGATAATCGATGCATAGATGCATCGATCCATCCTTCTTCTTCACAAACAGGATTGGTGCTCCCCAAGGAGATGAACCAGGACGAATGAAGCCTTTTGCCAACAAATCATCTAACCGAGTCCTTAACTTTTTCATCTCTGTTGGTGCCAACCTGTAAGGTGCCCTTGCAACAGGTGCTGCTCCTGGAATAATGTCAATTCTGAATTCTACTTGCCTATCTGGTGGCAATCCAGGTAGTTCTTCAGGGAATACTTCGGAATATTCAGAGATGACGGGGATATCTTCAATCTTAGGCTTCGGTTCATCAATAGTTACTTGTGCCATGTAGATGAAACAACCCTTCTTCATACACCTTGATGCCTTGATCATAGACACTTGCTCAGGCAGTCCATACTGGGTATCTCCTTGAATGGTAAGTGGCTCACCATACGGAGTCTTGATCACTACTTGCTTCTTGTCACACACATTCTGCGCTTGGTTATGGGATAACCAATCCATGCCTATTACTATGTCAAATCCAGCTAATTTCAAGGGAAGTAGGGACAATGGAAAAGAGTGGTTCCTAATGGATATGAAACATCCATCTAACACGGTTGATGCGGTTTCTATGGTGCCATCGGCTAATTCAACCTCATATTTTATGCTTAGGGTTCTAACAGGTAGGTTTAAAAACTTACAAAACTTATCATCAACAAATGACTTATCTGCTCCAGAATCAAATAACACCCTTGCATAAACATCATTAATAAGGAAGGTACCTGTTATGACATTATCATTTTGGATCGCCTCTTGTGCGTTCATCTGGAAGACCCTAGCATTGGTCTTTTTCCCATCTTCAGCCATCTTTGCAAACTTTGGGCAGTTGGACTTGATATGCCCTTTTTCATTGCAGTTATAGCACATCGCATCCTTGATTTTCTTACAGTCTAATGTCTTGTGCTCAGATGATTTACAAATTCCACAAGCTCTCGGCTGTGACTGGGATTTTGATTCATATCTACACCTCCCAAAATGGTGCTTCTTACAGACTTTACACTTGGGTTTATCACTCGAGTGTTGACCATCCTTTTTCATTCCAGAACTCTTCTTGTGGTCATTGTTTCACTTACGCTTCTTGTCTGAACGTCGGGAGTTATCATCCTCACGCTTCCTCTTCTCAGCGTCTGTGTTTCTCAGCGATCTCTGCCTGACCGTGTCCATAGTAAGGGACAATGATATATCAGCTGCAGACTGGAAAGTAGCTGGTCTGGAGGCCTTCACACTGGCCTTGATTTCTGGGGCCAAACCCCCAATGAAACGAGCTATTCTCTTGGGTTCCAGAGTTACTAGATACGGAACCAGTCTTGACATAGTGTTGAAGCTCGTAAGGTAGGCTTGACAATCTAGGTTTTTCATAACCAACGACAAGAAATCAACTTCAATCTTTTCAACCTCATGCTGAGGGCAGTAATTCTCCTTAATCAATGTCACAAATTGCTCCCAAGACATATTATACAATGGGATTTTCCCTATGGCTTAGATCAAAGACCTCCACCAGGCTAGAGCCTCACCTTTGAACGACTGAGATACAAACTTTACCACATCCTTATTAGCGCAACCACTAACATCTACCACAGTGTCCATCTCGTCTAACCATGACATGCAATCAACTGCTCCTTTTTCCCCGGTGAAATCCCTGGGTTTGCAGGAGACAAAGTATTTATAAGTGCAACCTTTAGCACGTGGTTCTTGGTTTAACACAACTCTCTTAGATGGAACACTCCTCTGGTTTGATGAGTGATGAGAATCACTTTTGTGAGCAGTATGAGTTCTTGAGGGTGGCTTCGTATGTGGTACAGATTAGGTCCTTACATGGGTACCACTGGATTCATTGAATTGCTTATCCAAAGCTCTTGTAACAGCATTATCTATCAATGCCTGTAATTCTGCTCCTGCTACGTTGACTCTGTAAGTGTCATGATTATCTCTGGGGTGGCTGTTGGCTTCATCAGACCCGACCATGTAGCTTGATTGCTACATAAGATAAATGATTTTAATTTACTCAGAGGTCTATAACAGTTTTATCATTCTAGATGACTTATTAATCATGGTATTTAAGAAACCATTTCGATTAATTTGTTAGGCATATATATATATATTCAAGAGTTTTCATTATAAAAATCCTTAGTTATAATTAAAATATTTTAATGGCAAAAAGGCCTAGTCATATGGACGGTTTTAAATTTTTAATCATGATCTTATAGGATCAAGGTATTGAGGTTTTAATTATAATTTATTACCTCTTCTTAACAGGGGGTAGAAGACCACGACTGTCTTTTGTCTTATATGACAATGAATATAGCCCGTAGGCATTACATCCCTATTGGATGTTTAATATAATAAAAGAAATTGGAAGAATCCAATGTAAGGATGACTTATGCGATTTTATCGAATCACATTTTGCCAGGAGTGTTAACATGTTTTCAGATGTTAACAAGGAATTGAACCTTTTGAATAGGTTTTACCGTCTTGGCCATATTTAGAATGACATGTGGCTAGGTTTTACCTTTAAGATTCTTTTTAATTTTTAACGCAGAACAAACCTAAATTGAGATGTTAATAAATATCTGAATCTAATTTGGGGAACTACCAACTTGGCCTTGTCTTAAAATGACACATGGCTTGGTCTTGTCCTTTTTTAGATTTTATCATTTTATTATAATGATAGGTCTTATAAAAGGAATGTTTATATTTTCATTTATTTCATATTTTATGTTTACGCATATAATTTAGCAAAAATGAAAATTTAAATTAAACCATTCCACTACCAAAATTAACAAGTACAGATTTGCCCTCAACGGGACTTCTACTAAAATAACATGCCCACGCAGGGGCGAAACAACCTAACATACCCACGCAGGGGTTAAACAGAGAAAACATGCCCACGCAGGGCCTGAATACAGAAACAAATGTCCACGCAGGGACATGATTACAACACTAAAATCAAACAAATAAAGGATTTAATGATCCTTCTTGCTCTTCCCCTTGATTAAGTTCGCCAGACCCTTGAAAATTCCTCAGTTTTGGCCCTTCCTGAACCTCATGTTGCACCTGACTCAACCTTTGAAGAATTTCCTGATGCTGCGATGGCGATATTACTGGCAGTTGCGGGGGCTACTGATACTGCGGAGGTTGAGGAGGTGGCGGTTGTTGATACCCATATGGTGGGTACCCATAAGGTGAATATCCAGCTTGATATGGAACTCCAAAGGGCCCCTCGGGATGGAGAGCATTGTAATCCCACACTTCCTGGTACGGGTCAACGTTAGCGTAGTTGTAGTTGGTGTGGGCCGGCTGCTCAAAGGGATTATACGCCGCCGCACCGGTGTATGTAGGTATTGGGTCGCCAAAGCCCAACGGTGGTGGCGCGACAGGCGCAGAGTTTACTTCTAATACGGGGTTTGAAGGCCCACCCATCTACGGGTCTTCATGGAGTGGCGGGTAGCGGCTGCCACTTGAAGGTTGAGGGGTGCTGATACGCACTCCTCCTCGCACGGACATCCGTGCGTTCGATCTTCTTCGCCTCGGTGGCTCCGGAGGCTGTTGCTGAACTGGTGGTGGTGACAGAGTGACAGCGACATAACGAGAATCCTCGGAGGGATCCTGCTGCCACTGCTGCTGCGGTGAGTTGTGGTAACTGGAAGTAAACACCCATTCGATCTGTCTGAACCTCTCCTCATCGCTGTCGGGACCATTATAAGGTGATCCCACAAAAGGTGACCCATCTGAAATTTCGATGGGGTGTTTAGGGGTCCCGGTTGGAGGCTCGGCGGGATCCGTGTCTTCGTCCATGTCCATCGCATGGTTGTCCAAGAAGTGGTCTTCAAGTCCTAGTGGGTTAAAACCCACTGGTTCTTCAATGTAGTTTGCCGGGTTGAACCGGCTTTGGAAGACAGGTGTCGGGTCATCGAAACAATGGTGAGGGCTGGATCTCTGGAGGGGGATGAAAGATGGCTGCGGGTTATGGGGCTCATTTTCAGAATGAGGCCCGTAGGAATGGTGATAGGATGGTGACGAACTTAGCGAGATGGATCGCCTCAATGGCTCTATATACGTCCTCCAATGCTCTTGAGGACTCGTACTCATTGAGGCCGGTGGGGTTCATCTGTGTGATGGCCCGACTTCATTGTCGTGGCCCGTGATTGGTTCCTTTCCTCTTCCCCTGATGAACCTTGGTGGCATGATTGAACATGTCAACATAAACAAAGATAACAACAAGGAAAAATATAAAAGACAAAAATAAAACAAATCAGGATTTTGTCCTAAGTTCTTTGTCTATACTAAAAAATTGAGGAATGTGCAACTGTGTAACTGAGATTAAACATAAAAGGCTAGTGTTTAATTCACTCAGTGTTGGCTCTGATACCAACCTGTCACACCCCGATATTTCCACGTATTACCGGTGGGCCCGGTGGGGAGTATCGTGACGTAGTTGATATCATCATAGTCAAACAACACAATTTTAAATACACAGCGGAAGCAAAAGATAGATTTATTTCAACCGAATAAATTGTAATATCAAGTATCACAAAATAGTTGAAAAAGATCCACAGGCGGATCAAATAAAAAGGAAACATAGTTCATCAGATTTAAAATGCATCCAAGCTTGCGAGACTCTTATTGATGCTAAGGAGAGGCCAGCCTATTTCGAGTAGTACCTGCACTTAGCCTTTTTGGGAAAATACGTCAGTTTACACTGGTAAATACAATTATGTTACTCATTTTGAAAAGGTTAGAAAATTGATTTGAATGCACAAGGCACAAAATATTTTATAACTTGGGATAATTATTTATATATAAACTTGTAAAAGAATTACATGTTTCTTATACGTTCAGTAGCCCGGGTTGAATACCGGGTTAAAGATTAATAGACACACCACATGATATAGTCCCGCGACGGGTTATTCCCGAAACCGGCGGTTATACCTTATTATTTATATATGCACTGTCTGGTGTACGCCTACACCCCGTGCTTAGGTCGTGGCCATTTCTTAAAATGATGCCAATGATATCCTGGACATGGTCATTAACCCCCCAAAGGCTTTAAGCAAACAAAACAATTTAAACCGGACATTTCAATAAAATAACATTCATACAATTAAAAATTCAATGCCCGACCAATCGGTATTTTATATACTGTACCCCAAGCCCGTATAAGAGAAAATAAGTTAAAAGTATTTACCTTTGCAAGTAATAATCACAAATAGCAAGTGCACGTAGCTTTTACCTGGTCTCCTATTCTGGAACGAAGGTTTATAATAACCTATTAGATTCCTAACGGGTCTTTAATAAGCTTAAACTTAGACCAGTTAGTTTTAAAGGAAGATACGGTTCAACCGCATGAATAAGCGAAGACCGGAATAGAATGTGATTTAGACCCGACAAATTTGGAGACTTGTGTAAAATGGGTAAACTAAACACATTCTGGATTTTGAGACAAAAATGATAAGGTTTGACCCGTTTCGGTCAATTTTTGCAAACTAGTTACATAAACCGAACCGAACGCGAAAGAGGCGTAACGGGTAACCATAAGAGCCATATACAGGTTTCCTAAGTTAATATGCCTTAAATGTGTTGTGACATCAGTAAGATATCTTCTATTATGCCCAAAATGGATTTAAACTCAAATTACGCCCCGTAGGGGTATTTTGGTCATTTTAAAGGTTATAAAAGAGTTTAAATATTAATCTGAGTTACAAGTCTGATTTAATCAGTAAAAATACTTATTTTTATTAGTCATAACAGTAGGGTATTGTAAATATGTGACATTTATCTTTTATAACTAAACTATGCACCGTATGGGCATTTTGGTAATTTCACATAAGCCTAAAAGGTCAATTCTGGAAATCTGAGTTTAAAACATTTGCTTACTGTTAAAAATATGAAAATTTACTAAAAATATCAGTAGGCATCAAACCTTATATGTTTAAAATAGTTTTATTACATACTATGCGTTAAAAACCCTTAAAAAGGCGATTTTAAGCTATTACCGGGTTTTATAAGAAAAGCTGATATTTTTATTATTCCAGAAGGCTTAAAATAATTTATTTATCATATAAAATCAGTAGAAAAAGGTTTGGTATCAAAATAATTTGTAAAACTCATTTTATAGCCCAAAAGGGCAAAACCGACAACTACCGAATTAAGCTTAGAACCCTATGTTATGCTCAGCCTAAAAATAAATAAAAATCTTAAAAAATCCCAAAATATTATTTTATATCAGTAGGTACAAAGTTTGGTATCAAAAATTGGGTTTAGATAGGCTTTATGCTAATTACACCGTTTATTTAATAAAAAGCTTTCTAATTACGCTAATGAGCATAACTCCTAATCTAGACCTCAAACTGATGTCAAATTTTAGAGACAAGTTCATAAATCAGTAATTAAGGTTTCTATTCTTTTACTTTTTCAAAAATCACATTTTAAGGTCATATGGGCATAACAGTCAACATATAGGCAATAAACGGAAACATGCATATGAATCGGATAACTGTTGAACCAAGTTGTATAATCACATAGGGTTATACTAACATGTAACCTGGTCCAAATAAAGCTCTAAGGCATTTCTAAACTATGCTCAAACGAGTCAGAACTGAAAGTCAAAGCAGAAGTCAAATTATGCAACTTTCGGTTCCGAACCGAGCCTAAACTGAAAAATTGTCGGGTTGAACATGTTTAGACATGTTCCTACATTAATTACCAAGTTAAATTAGTGATAAAACATGTTGCATGGCTTCTACATTGCTAATTATGTGTTAATTTGAAAATAAGCTTTCTGTTGACTTTTTAAGATTAACTTTGACCCGACAATTGATCTAGTTAAAGTGGGAATCAGAGGGTGCCCTTTTAAGGGTTTATTACCCACATAATTACCAGCTCATAGGTACTTTCAATTTGAAATTTGACTGGACAAATTATGATTAATTACGAAGTCAAACCTTAATTACGACGGTTTGACTTTAAGCTAGTTAACTAGGCAAAACTGAATTAAGGAAGGTTAAGGACACTTACTGAGGTCCTATGCACGACTAATGACTTGTGAGAGGTGTGCTTGAGCTCCAAAAATCTTCAGAAGTGAAGTTGTGAAGTTTGCAAGTGAATGTGTTCAAGTGTTGCAACTTTGGGTTTCTTATATAGTGATTTTGGTGCCATTAGATCATGACAAATAGGTCTACAAGTGTTACAAGATGGTCCCAACTGTCCCTATTGCATGAAATACCAGTGGGGAAGTCCCTGGTATAAGAAAACAAGGTTTTAAGGCGGTGCAACAGACTGGACAGACACCTGCAGGTGTTTTCTATCGCTGGTAGTCTGAGGCGGCCCGCGTAAGGGTCCCCACATGCCTTACGCGACCCGTGTGAAGCCCAGCTTTAGGTTACTAAGTTTGAGCTATTTGTAATTTGGCCCCTGGTCCTTTTGAACATGGTTTTAAGTTTATTTCTTGCACTTTTGGCCCTCTAACTTGACTTTTAAGGGCTCCAATGCATAACCAAACACCGTTAAGTCCTCGGTTAACTTTATGATCATCTGAAAAGTCATAAATTTCAACGTTGACGCTTTTAACCCCTTATACGAATATTATCATAACTTTCTCATACTTTATCGAAACCTTGTGAAATTTTTATCAGTTATTCTAGTGAGTATATTTAATCATTACAAAGCTTCGGGTTTGCTAAAAGGTCACTCAGAGGTATACTTTAAACATGTTGTCACATTTAACCCCTGTAGTTTGTAATTTCTCACTTTCTCTCACAATTAGCTTCGTATGATCCATGATTCATTCGTTTAAGGGTGTAAACATCGTGTACGTTTATAGTAAAGTATATTTATCCATTGTTGACACTTTGAACCCTTATATTCACATACTTTCTTTGTTTGTCAACTTTAGTCCTTCATAAGTAATCTTTTACACGTTTAAAGCTCATGACACGTGTCGATACATTATTGGACATAAATTTTCGAGGTGTTAGAATAACTAAATCATATTTGGGTATTGGTATTCTAAATTGAAACTGTGATGTACAGAGAAATATAAATTACTCTTTTAAATTTTGTTGACTTTTGAAAGTGCAGTATGTTGGTTTAGAATTCTTATGATAAGATTTTTGGTATCCTTATCTTCCTCGTACACAACCATAACCATAATTCCACTTTCAAAACAAACGAACTTGCCAAGATTTTTGGAAGCGATACTCATCACCGTTCCTTATAAACCTTTCTCGTAATCAGTTATGAATTTCGTTTACCCTTACCCGTTACCGCACACCGTCATAATACCACCGGTCACCGCTTACCATCCTTCGTGAACCACCGTCGCCCTTTGCTGTAGCCGCACTCCGTCTTTGGTCTAACTCCATCGTCACGCTACTCCACCGTGTTCAGGTCAGTTTGATTCGTGACCTGAATACCGAACTCGAGTTAGTATGTTGTATACCATTTTTTAAGAACCTGGATTTATATGATTTGTTCCGATGATCGACACAACAGGCCGCGACCATCGCTACTATTTGACACATTTCCTTTTGATCATCCGAAGTTTTAGCTGTTGTTGGTGTTCAATCAGATTCGTTTGGCGATTAAGGTACCCAATCGAACCCCGTCTGATTCGAACTTTAATGTTTAATTATGGTTTGAGTTCCTACCGGTGACTAAAGTTTATTATTAGAATGCCAAATAATGTCGATAAAATAATTATTGTTAAGTTGTTTAGCGTTTTTTTGTAGTTCATTTTTTTTGGTTTTGCTCTGTTTTAAATGCGATGTACACATGTGTATTCTGATTTTGTTCTGTTTTTATTGCGATGTACACATGTGTATTCTGATTTTGTTCTGTTTTTAATGCGATGTACACATGTGTATTCTGATTTTAACGCGATGTACACATGTGTATAGCATCTGTTTTTGTGATATCTCAGAATTTTTTGTGTATTGAATGTGTAAAGTTCTTAATGTACACTTGTGAATTATGCAAAGTATTAGTTGTTGAGATTTTTTGTTCTATTATAGGAGATGTCGTTAACGAGAAAAGTGGAGATGGAGGGTCGATAAGGATGATTCACGTATGAGGTCGATAAGGATGATTCACATATGTTTGTTTGCTTGGTCGATAAGGATGATTCAGCATACAACGTGGCGAATAGTTGTAAAAGATTATGTTTTTTGTTTTTTCGATTATGTTGGGTTTATTGTTTTTACGAAACTCGAACTTTTAATTATATGTTTTTTTGTTTGGTTTGGAAAACATTATGGAACTTGTAATTTGTTAAATATAAAATAGTTTTACAGGTATTGTTTCGATGTATGTATTATGTAGCTAATTACACATATGTACATTCTATTTATATCCAAGTACACATGTGTATATCGTTGAAATATGAAGGTTACGTGGATCTTAAAAATCAAAATTTGAATTCTTGTGATGAAATCTGAAATAAAAATTAAAATTGAAATCTGGTGATTTATTGTTTGTTTTGATAATTATCTTATTAATAAATAAAACATAATGTGGATAATGAATTTAAAATAGGAAAGATGTAACTTAATTCAATTATTAAAATAATGATTTAAATCTAATTTTTATATAATTACAATCCTACCCTTAACAACTAAAAAGGAAATCAAGGGTCCAGATCTGTTCACGCAGTTCACTCTTGGGAGGTTGTTCACGCTGAAACCCTACGCTATATATATATATATATATATATATATATATATATATATATATAGGGTAAGGTTATTGTAAAAAAGACCAAAAGTGTGAGAAAGGTAAGAAAGAATCTCAGCCATTAGATCTAAATTAATTGAAAAGGGTAAACAAGTAATTTAATCATTAATTCAATTAATTAAAAACTTCCCATAACAGCCACCTTAATTATAGGAAGTATATAACACCATTCAGCAAGTAAATAACACCATTCAGCAAGTATATAACACCATTCAGCATTCAGCAAATATATAACACCATTCAGTAAGTATATAACACCATTCAGCAAGTATATAACAAGTATATAACACCATTCAGCAAGTATATAACACCATTCATTGACTAAACATCTGATCGAAACATATTTTTTTCTCTATATAAGTATAGCAATATGATACTCATATTAAAGATAAAAAAACGCTCGTTGTTATTATGGCGTAATTTTTTTTTAAAAAAAGTTACGTATAAAAAGTTATTGACGTTTAAAAAAGACGGTGGGAAGTTACATGTGCATTACCTAATTTCTAGTGGGTTTAAAAGACTATATTGTCCCTAGATATTTCAAATCAGTCCAAATTAGTGAAAATATTTTACAATTTGGTCCCTATTGATCTCACCCATTAGATCAAAATTCTAATGGCTGAGATTCTTTCTTACCCTTCTCACACTATAGGTCTTTTTTACAGGATCCTTTACCTATATATATATATGGGACAAAGATCCGTTAGGAACCACCCCTTATTGCGAGAACCCCGAGAACCAGTGTGAACACAAACAGTAATTCCTAAAAAAATCTAAAAAACACCCAAAATTTTTTTTTTTATTTTTTTACTATTTTTTTTTGGAAAAAATCGCTATATTTTGTTAATAAAAAAAATTAAAAAAAAATTTCAAAAAAAAAAAAAATTTGAGTAACAGTTATCCATGCACATGTGCATATGTGTCGTTTCTTTGTCAAATTCCGTAATTCATTACAAATAATAGTCAATTGCACTTTCATTTACACTACTACGTGTAATACACTATTTTTTACATTACCAATGTTAGAAATTGCACATGTGCATCTATATGTATCAACAGGAAATAAGGTGTTTTGGTACACTACTTTCTCTTTCATCTATCATTCCATCCATAATACACAAGCATGCACATGTGCATTTTTATCATTTCTTTGACAAATTCCGTAATTCATTACATATATTAGACAATTGCACTTTCATTTACACTACCATATGTAATACACTACTTTTTACATTACCAATATTAGAAATGCACATGTGCATTCATATGTATCAACATGAAATAAGGTGTTTTGGTACACCACTTTGAATACACTTTCCCTTTCATCTATCATACCATCCATAATACACTACCATTACCTCCTACCATCCATAATACAATACCATTAACAATATTTTCACTTTATTACATGTATGTAAACAACATTTATACCATCCAATCAACATATTACATAAAAAATTGACAACTATAACCAAACCATCAACCACTAGATATAACTAACCAAAAAACATGTATATGGGTCTACTTCTCCATTCAAAATCACAAACTTTTTGTACCAAAACACGTTATATCATGGTTATACCTAATTATGCACATGTGCATTTTGAATATTGGTAATGTAAAAAGTAGTGTATTACTAATGGTATTGTAATTTAAAGTGCAATTGTCTATTCCTGATAACGTATTACCGAATTTGTTGAAGTAATGATACATATGCACATGTGCATGGATAACTCTTACTCGAATTTTTTTTTATGGGAACGAAATATAGCGATTTTTTATTAAAAAATATTAAAAAAAATAAAAAAAAATTTTGAGTGCTTTTTTGATTTCTTTTAGATTTTATTTTGTGTTCACATTGGTTCTCGCGGTTCTCGCAATAAGGGTGGTTCTCACATGAACCTTACCCTATATATATATATATATATATATATAGGAATAAGTTAAAATGAGAACCACCTCGAGTTGTAAGAACCCGCGAGAACCACCCCCGCGGGGGGGCGTTGACCACGATTTTTTTTACAACTAGATGTGTATATTTTAACAACCTACGTAAAGTTTGGTTTTAAACGGCGCGCCCGAGGGGGTAGTTTTTTACGCCCAAAGTTTGGTTAAAAAAAAAGAAAAATAAAAAAAAAATAAAAAAACCCAAAAACCCAATGTTTTGATGTTTTTTAACTAGTTGAGCCCAACTTTGGGCGTAAAAAACTACCCCCTCGGGCGCGCCGTTTAAACCCAAACTTTACGTAGGGTGTTAAAATATACACATCTAGTTGTAAAAAAAAATCGTGGTCAACGGCCCCCCGCGGGGGTGGTTCTCGCTGGTTCTTACAACTCGAGGTGGTTCTCATTTTAACCTTCCCCTATATATATACACACACACATATATATATATATATATATATATATATATAGGATTAGGATCGTGTGAGAAGCACTAGGCTAATTGAGAAACTTGAGAAGCATTCTGGACCACTCATTTTCTCTAAGCTTTTCGTGCTATACACATATGTATAGTTTAAAATCGACTGTATACATATGTGTATAATTCAAGATTTGACAATATACATATAGGTATATAGTCGATTTTAAACTATACATATGTGTATATTACGAAAAGCTTAGGGAAACGTGTGGTCCAGAATGCTTCTCAAGTTTCTCAAATAAGGTGGACTTCTCTTAGGATCCCTACCCTATATATATATATATATATATATATATATATATATATACTACTTTAATAAGCATATAGGAAGGGCAAGAATGGTCATTTGCCATTGTACAACCATTTGAAGCTCATTGTACAAGCATTTAAGCACAAAATGTTGAAAATGCCTTTTAACACGCGGCCAATAAAAGAACGGGTCATCAAAATTAGGGTTTGCTTCACAAAACAACCGTCGCTCTCATCTCTCTCTTTCTCTCTCTGCCGATCTCATTCTCAGTCGCTCTCATCTCTATCTCTCTAGCGATCTCATTCTCAGCCGCTCTCCCAGTAGATCTGCTTCATTTTCCAGAAATCAGAAAGATGAAGCTTGGTGTAGTTGCAATCGGTGGAAAAAAGATCCATGTACTTTTTTTGGCCAAATATTTTCTTAGATCTATCGTACCACAGTCGACTTAGAGGTTGTTTTGTTTGTTCTGTTATAGATGAAGATGGAGATACCGTCGACTTAGATCTACCTTACCACCGTCGAGCCAAGTAATTTTTTCTGCTGAAATTTTTCTCAGATCTACCGTCATTTTTTGAGGATTTTTTATGAATATTGACAGATCTGAGGTTACACGACTAAGGAATATGATAACCATAACTTTGCATATCTGAGTTTTTAGAGGAATAATGACAACCTGAGTCTGGTATGTTTGTAGCTGATTATGTTTGTTACAGATCTGGTATGTTTGTAGCTGATTTACATGCTTATGTTACTGATTATGTTTGTTACAGATCTGGTATGTTTGTAGCTGATTATGTTTGTTACAGATCTGGTATGTTTGTAGCTGATTATGTTTGTTATAGATCTAATGTTACTGATTAAATATGTGTACAAATTGTTAAATTCAAACATTTTATGATATGGGTCTCGCAGTATGTTTATGTTATCGATCTAATGTTACTGATTAAATATGTGTACTGTTTTGAGTTTTGATTATGTTAAAAAAAGTTTGGTTTTTTATTCATGATTGTTGTAAGAATATGATATGCAATGTGTTTTATAGGTTTGTTCAACTGATCAAGTAATTTGTAATTTATATAAACAAATGATATGTGTTGTTGGATGTTTGAATCAATTATGAAATTGAAAAGTTCTGTTAGGGTACTGCCTCAAGCCCCCTTTTTTTAAAAACCACGATAAGAAGAGGTTGCTTTGTGAATTTGCTTATTGATTTTAAAAGTAACTGGTGTGGTTATTTCTAATTATGTTTGCAGGTTAGTGGCCCTTCAGGGCAAATGACTTCTAACAAGCCGAAAATTTGACACATGTTAAATATGTAAAATTCAAATTTGACACATGCGACATAAATGTTAAAACATATAAACTTAAAACCTTATAAATTTACAGTGGCTTGCATTTAACTTGTTTTGTAACTCATAATTATGCATATTTGTTGCTTTCAGTTGTGAAGGATCTAAAGTATGCTGACTCACATGAATGGGCAAAAATCGAAGGTATCCCTGCAACCATCGGGATTACAGACCATGCCCAGGATCACTTGGGTGATGTGGTGTATGTTGAGTTACCAGAAGTTAGGACAGAACTCCAAGGTTACCTATCAATAACCAATGGACGAGTGGTATGCACAACATCATACGTATTATGTTTTTACTGTGTCTGTTACATAAAACGTTCCAAAGGGTTTTTGACCCAACCCCTTTCATCATGCTCAAAAATATATCATGAGGCTTTTTTCATTCAACCTTGTAGGGCCATTTAATTTGGCGATGCTCGGTCCGGGATATGGCAGAGTCTTTTATATCAGTGGGAACTCGAAGGATGGCAAGCAAGTTATTCATTTGGTGGCACTAGCGACTTTATGGTCAGTGTGGTTGGCAAGGAACGAGCTGGTGTTCAATAGAAGAGGGCTGAATGATGTAGATGTTACTTGAGTATTTAGTGATACAGCTTAGTTTTCGTCTTTTTAATATGTAGTTAAATGGTTAGGGTGTGATTCCTCCTTGCAGAGAATAAAGGGAAGATATTTCATCATATTACCAGCCACTTGCATCTTGTGTGGGAGAGATTACGAGCAAACGTTGGGTTCCCATTCAAAACAGGTTTTCCAGTCCCCAAATTACTCCTGGTCATTTTGAAAAGAATTTTAAAAGGATATCTAAATAAATATTGGGTATATCATAAGTCATAACCCAAATCAACGCATGTGCAATATGCATGTATTGTTTATTCCGAATACCTTATTGCAGACATTTTACTAAACTTCTGCTGTGTTTTTTAGAGCAAGCTTATCATGATGTGGCCAGGTGTTGCGCTTCTATTATGTTCTTATAAAGAAAGCTGCTTTAATAGGCTTCAAGTGATGCAGGAGATTGCATTAAGGCTGTAAGTAAATGGGTTTTTTCATGTTTATATATATATATATATATATTTCAAATTTCAATTTCTCTACTCAAGTCAAATCTCAGATTCTTAATTTTTGATTTTCTGGAATCTCGGAACCCTAATGGATTCAGTTTTGTTTTCAGGGAGATTTGAGTTGCTGAAAGATCAAGAGTCAAGACCACAGCCAGTTACGCCCTGAGGTATATTTTTTATTTCTTTTCGAATTCATGTTGTCAGACCAAATGGTGGAGGTGTTCGAATTCATGCTTTCGAGTTCATTCTGTTGTTGTTAGAAATGTATTCGAATTCATGTTGTTGTCAGACCAAACGGTGGAGGTGTTCGAATTCATGTACCTTGCACCTCGACTACTGAAAATCAGATACAGTGCAAACTCTCCTTTGCTCTATTGATCTGGTTTTATCAGCTCTATAATCCACTAAAACATTTTCCTTTGAACATGTTCAGGTCCTACCAAGCGGAGACTACACTGGATAATAAAGCTAGCTAAGCGATATGTTGAGACTACACTGTATCCGTTGGTGGACCAGCTAAGGTGCTTTTGGAGATGGACCAAACGAAGGTGTTGCATTTGCTAGAATTACCAGATGCATTGAAGGCGAAAGTTACTGGCATGACTTTGGTAAGTACTCGGTCACCCATGTGACTTATTTCTCATGTTAAAAGTATCATGTTTTTGATTGTGTGGAAGTTTTATATTTGATTTCGAAGATTTTATCGGTGTATAAAACTTGAATTGATTACTATGCTTGCAATTTGCTGTTTATTTTAATTAAAATTTTTAAATGTTTCAGATGCTGGGTAAGAATCTATGGGATGTTTGGAGGATTTGTTGCTGATGTCGTTGCTGCCATCGGTCAGGTTTGCAGTTTGCTTGGCAACTATACTATTCTCAAGTTGGAACAAAGGTATTAATAATGTCCAACTTGCTAAAAAAATATCTATTTGTTATTTGCGATGACAGCTAAATGACAATTATATAATTCTCTTTAACATATATATTATATTATTTATGGTTTCTAAATGCAGTGGGAAAACTACCAGCAACTCAAGCAAACCCTGATGTTTTCATTGCATTTTAGGGGGAACATGGGTGCTTCTCTCCCAGGGCATACAAAACTCAGGTTATTGGCGGTAGCCCGCCATATTTAACATATAAAAAAACTTTATATGTTAAATGTGGCGGGCTTCCGCCAATAACCTGTGTTTTGTATGCCCTGTGGAGAGAAGCGCCCATTTTCCCCCTAAAAAGCATAGAAAACCTTAGGTCAATTGAACCCACCGCAAGTCGAAGCCGACAATGAATCAGGTTAAAACTCTAAACAGCTTTGCACCTGCATCAAATGATAACTCTTTTTAATAAACTTTTTGAATAACCCCGTTACAGTTGAAGTGGCAAGGCTTGGGACAGTATGATCGAAAAAAGGGTAAGCTCGTTTGTTAAATGTTAATCATATTCATTTACACTAATCAACATTAATACATTATACTACTTATTACTACAATCACAACTTTTATGAGCCCTAATGGTTTGTTTTTTTAACTCAATTTTGTTTTTACTAAAACAATAATTTAAAATTGTTTTTTTTAATAAGCATATAGGAAGGGCAAGAATGGTCATTTGCCATTGTACATCCATTTGAAGCCCATTGTACAAGCATTTAAGCACAAAGTGTTGAAAACTTCTTATGAATAGGTTGTTGTTTAGACGTATAGTTATGTGTGATTTTAAGGAGCTTTTCACTGCCACTGATGAAAATGGTGCTTTCCTTAACGGAAATCCTATCAAAGGAAAGTATACTTCTTAATCGGCATGCAATAGGTTGATAATATGTTCATGCTAAGGGCTTCTGATGGTTGCTTAATTTTTTTTTACCACAATTGCAGTATCTTTTCATTCTGAACTGGTGAAGTGTCTCCTTACCACAGAGGTAACTTTTAACTTGCTTATTGCATTCATTTGGTTGAACCATGTATGTTATGTTATGATATTCCTATAATAATACATATACATTGATTAATTTCAAAGTGCAGGCTGGAACAAAGCGTGATAAGGCCACTCTGGATGCCACTACAAATAGAATCAATAGCCTACTTCACAAGGTAAAACCAGAACAATTTGCCTTCCTTTGAGATTTTAAATCAGTGACAACTAACTTCAAGTCTCATGTTTCTTATGTAATCAGGTAAGATCAATCAGGATGGGCGGCTCCTATGCATTGGGTCTCTGTGGGGTTGCATGTGGAAGGAATGATCTATTTTATGAGATCGGCATTGGTGGTCCTTGGTATGGAACTCCTTTTTTGTTTCCGTTTATTGAAATGGCAATTTTAACCAGTTCGTTTTCGAAAGGGTAGATTCCGTTTATGTTTTATCTTCAACGGGTCAATTGGGTAACATAAAAAAAGTGTATCTAAAACGGAAGTCAGTCAAATGGCTCAAGAGTCACTCAAATTGTATTTTCATTTTTCGATGCATAAGGTCCTAAATCGTCTTTTAAAAGGGATCAGATAGTTATTGAAATAATATATTTTTTCAATCATATTTTCATATTTGACACCAATTATTTTTATAAAATTTTTATGTTCTTTGAAAAAGGTGTTTCACGTCAACCCCATCCATACAAAAAAATTACCCTTTTGACCAGTAACTCAACTAACTCATTTTGACACATCTAACATTTGTCCTTTTACATTGCTATTTTCTTTGCATTTTAGGGAAAACTACGAGCAACTCAAGCAAACCCTGATGTTTTCTTTGCATTTTAGGGGATTACTGGATTAAGGTCTTATCATGTCCTCCGATCCCCCGATATCGTTGTCATTGTGGTGCGATATAACACATTATGTGACAAATGGTAATTGGTTTGTGATGACTAAATTAGGGAAGTTGTTTACAATTGAAATGGATATGAAGCCCTTCGAATGTTTTTATCCCGTTACTTGGTTTCAAGGTTTTAAGGGTGGGGTGTTTGTGGAGACCATTGTTTCACCAAGTATTTAGTTTGGCTTTCACTTAATGTTATCATTATGTATGTCAATGTTTTAAGGATTTGTGTTTTTTATTCTCTAAGTCACGATATTCAGTTTAAGTCATGTATTTTAATGTTATCATTATGTATTTCAATGTTATCATTCGGTTTGTTTGTCTCTAAGTCATGTGTTTGAATGTTGTAATGATTTGAGAATTTCATCATCTATGATAACTCTCTTTTATTTAATTTGCAAGGTATTTGTCACTTTATCAATTTACAATGACTAATGGACAACCAAACCATCGTAATCATGCTTCTAGCTCGAGTGCATCTACTAAAGCTGAAAAATGAAAAGAGTATCACAAAAGATACTATGCTGCACGCAAAGAAAATAACAAAGTATCTAAATTTGGGAGTGGTGATGCCTCCCAAAGTGCTTCATCAATATCTTTAATGAGTAATAGGTCAACAGAAAGGACACCGTTAAGAAGTTTACAAATTAATATTACTCAAATTACACAAACAACAAATGAGAACGCCTCAAGTGTATCTACTATAAAACGCAAGGAGTACAATAAAGGATGTTCTAATACACGAAACGATAATGGAATGCATATTTCAAATGGCAGTCAAGTCAACCAAACCCCGATAGATGATGTTACGCCGACAACCACATTCCCCTCTGTAATTGACGTAGTCAGGCATAGAACATCACAAGGTTTCTATTTATTTAACAATGATTTCTTTTTCGAACTTGACATCTTTTACAACCTTCATTACTTAATACAACAATTTTTTTAGGTATTCGAATTCATCCGCGTACAGCAGTTTGTGGTTGATGTTTACATAAGAATTGAGACGTCACGCTTAGAATTTTGTGGGAGAAACCAGGCTAAGATTCAGGCCGAATTGTACCAAGGTATTGTGGATTTAGTCAGTACTGGTGAGGTTCATGCAAACAGAGTCGAGAAAAGAATTGTGTTGCCTGCATCTTTCATCGGGGGGCCTCGCGACATGCGACATCGGTTTCTAGATGCGATGACTTTAGTTCAAGATGACGGCAAGCCTGATGTATTCCTTACAATGACATGTAATCCTAAGTGGCCTGAGATATGTGATAATTTACATGTTGATCAAACTGCACAAGATCGTCCAGACCTTGTTTCAAGAGTGTTCCGGGCTAAATTAGAAGATCTTAAGGATCAACTCTTCAAGAAACATGTCCTCGGGGAAGTTAAGGCATACGTCTATGTCATCGAATTTCAAAAGCGGGGTTTGCCGCACGCACATTTTCTCCTAATCATGTACCCGGAATTAGTGTCTTGGTACAATCCATGGGTAAAAATATCAATGAATTCGACCTTCCTAAGATAACAGACGATGTTAACTTACAAGATGCAGGTTATCGTGAGTTACAAGAAGAGTATGTGATTGTTTTGGAACCTGAACACTTGAGTGCCAAAGATTCACTTAATCCGGACCAAAAAAACGTGTTTGACGAGATCATGATGCATGTTGATAATGATCTTCTAGGCGTGCTCTTTATTGATGGTCCAGGTGGAACTGGAAAAACATTTTTGTACATTGCCTTGCTTGCTGAAATTCGGTCACGTGGTCTTATTGCTCTCGCAACAGCTTCATCAGGTGCTACGGCTAATAATATGCCAGGAGGTAGAACGGCTCACTCGAGATTCAAGATTCCTCTTAATCTTGAAAATAATTCAATGTGCAATATCAAAAAAACAGAGTGGGGCCGCTAAACTGATTCGGTCTGCCAAAATAATCATATGGGATGAAGCGTTGATGGCTAAACGACAGGCGATAGAGGCAGTCGATCGTACATTCCAAGACATTATAGGTGTTAGTCTCCCATTTGGTGGGAATATAATGGTTATGGGAGGTGACTTCAGACATGTGTTGCCGGTTATTAAACGTGGCACTCGAGCACAGACTGTAGACTCCAGCGTACGAATGTCACCTCTTTGGTCTTTGACTAAGAAGATGCGGTTGACCATAAATATGAGAGCGCTGAAAGATCCATGGTTTTCTAAATTTCTTTTAAGAGTCGGCGATGGAACTGAAGAACCAATCGAAGGAAACTATATCCGCATACCCGATGACATGACAATTCAGTGCAAAAACAGAGAAAACGCTATAAAAGAATTGATCCATGCCATCTTTCCATCAATTGAAGATAATGTATATTCTTTAGATTATATAATCTCTAGAGCAATATTGTCCACTAAAAATGAGAGTGTTGACGAGATTAATAATCAAATGATTGAAATTTTTCAAGGGGAGGAAAAAGTTTATTATAGTTTTGATGAAGCTGAAGACGATCAGCGCAACTTCTATCCGGTCGAGTTCTTAAACTCGCTAAATGTTAGTGGTTTGCCGCCTCATAAGCTTCGTTTAAAAATTGGATGCCCAATAATATTGTTACGTAATATCGATCCATCACATGGCCTGTGTAATGGCACGCGGTTGATATGTAAGGGTTTCATGCGAAATGTTATTGATGCGGAAATTGCAGTCGGTCAACATGCCGGAAAAAGAGTTTTTTTGCCAAGAATCCCTCTAACCCTTTCTGAAGATGACATGTTCCCATTCAAGCTGAAAAGAAAACAATTTCCAATTCGACTTAGCTTTTCCATGACGATTAATAAAGCTCAAGGTCAAACAATTCCGAACGTTGGTATTTATCTACCGGATTCTGTATTTTCACATGGACAACTTTATGTCACGTTATCAAGAGGGATTTCAAGACAAAGTACGAAGGTGTTGGTACATCTCGCCAAAGAATTCAAACAACGCGGAGTTTACACATCAAATGTTGTCTACCAGGAAGTGTTGCGTGATTAATTAATCGCATCTGTATCAAAACGAAGGTAAGTTAGTAGATTTTGGGCCTTATTTGCTTCCAAAAATTACCTTTTAATTACTATTTTAAAGCACCTGTAAGCGTCTAACATTTTTTTTGTGTGTCAAAATCTGGTACAGTAGAGGAGAAGATACAAGAAAGTCATAAGCGAACGGATGTATTGGTAAAACAGGAAGAGATACAAGAGACTCCCCGTGTAACCCTTCGAAAATTCACGTCCTATAATGTGTAGACACGTGTCATATGTTTGCACGTGTGGAAGAATGTTATAAAAGGACTAAAGTTGACAAACATGGAAGGTATGTGATTATACGGGTTCTAAATGTCAACGGTGAATAAATATACTTCCTAATAACCCTACATGATGTTCATATCATCAAACGAATAAATCATGGATCATACGAAGCTAAAAGTGAGAGATTACAAACCATAGGGGTTAAATGTGTCAACATGTTTAAGTTATACCACTGAGTGACCTTTTGACAAACCCGAAGCTTTGTAACTGTTAATTATGCTCACTAGAATGCGCGATATAAATTTCATAAAGTTTCGTTATCGTATGAGAAAGTTATGATCAAATTCGTGTGCGAGGGGTTAAAGCGTTAACATTGAAAGTTAAGACTTTTCGGGTTAACCGGAAGTGTCCATGGACTTGGCAAAGTGGGTATAAGTCCTAAAGCCCTTGTGGGTAAATATAAAGGGATCAAATTGCAAGAATTTGGCTTAATTGCCCTTTCGAAAGGCCAAGGGACATTTATGTGGAAAATAGAAAAATTAAAATCTGATAACAAGGCTGAGGCGGGCCGCGTTAAGATTAAGGAAATCTTATGCGGGCCGCGTCAGACACCCAATATCAGAAAAGCTAGACAGCAGCCTGTTTATGCGTAGAATCGACCAAAAACAGATATTTTAACATGGTGGGCGACCCCTAAACTGTGACAACTCGAGTTTCCAAGATTTCCATCTTCGCATTTATTGCACATTAATTGTTTATGTTATTTGTTACTCGACTTGTTTGTTTCACATCGCTTACATTTGTAAAACGTTAAATCGTATTGCGATTGATATGTTATATTTGGGATGCATAATATTTTTATATGTGAGTGTATGTTAATAAGGTTTTGTATTAATTTGCGTGTTATAAATAAAGATGGAACCCTTACTGAAAACTATTACACATGAAAACACTATCTAGTGAAAACACCTTGTGTGTTTTCGTCCACTAGTGGACCAACGAAAACAGAGATGGGCCTTGGCCCAGTATTGAGTTATTATATATTTATTTTATCACAATCTTCACGGAGAAGTTTCTCATTTGGCAAACCTTATCACATTGTTTCTCTCTCTCCTTTTGAAACCCGACGGCACACATCGATCTAAGTACCACCTTGCTGCTTAGGTTAGTTATTGATTTCTTATGATTACTTGATTTGGAATCACTTGATTACTGGACATCATGAATGAACTTGTAGTATGTGATGATTTGAGTGTATGATTTGTATTGATCTGTATGTTATGAAAGATCGGAGGATTAAATGATAATCTTGATATCACAATGATTTATTAATCTGTGCGATGGTGTTTATTGTTTGGGTCGGTTGATAGTTTGCTGAAACTGTCGTGATGATTGGTATTGATTTGGGGATTTTCTGTGTTTAAGTATCTGCTGTTGTTGATGATGATAATACTAACGAAAACACCCCCAACCCAACGAAATCCCCCAACAACGAAATCACTTTAGGTGATTTCGGCCCAAGTGATTCCGGCCCAAATAGGGGATTTCGGCCCAGTGAGGGTTTTCGCCAACTTAAGGGATTTCGGCTAAGGGGATTTCGAATATATATAGTGTTTTCGGCTCCTGTGTTCTGTGTTGTAATTAATCTGTTAGTTTATTAATTCAGTTAGTTTTTGATGCAGTTAGTTGTCAACTCTGTTAAGCTAGTAAGTTGTTAACTCTATTTATTTAATTTACACTGTTAGTTATTAAACTTGTCTGTATGTAACTCTGTTTGTTCTTAACTACATTAGGTTGTTAATCCAGTTACATATGTTAACTCTGTTAGTTCTGATCCAACCATGTTATGGCTCATTAACTATGCTAAGTCAGTAACTGTATTAAGTATGTTACTGGATAATATGCTATAATAAACTGAGAAAGACTGTTATGTGAAACCCGAATTGTGCACATGTGATTAACTGTTATGTGATGTATGATTAACTGCCAAACACACTTTGTGATACTACTGTGATGATAGTTACATGTGAAATATTACGAACGTGAACTGATTGAGTATACGTGCACTATAGGACTTGACTGATTTATTGTGAGCACTTAACTTAGCATACCGAGCAAACTAAGGTGAGTTCACACTCTTACCAAGGCATGGGATTCCCGGGGTTGGGAATGGGTTGATTGATTAATTACGCTTAAGAATTATCGGAATTACATACCATAGGCCTCGGGAGAGGAAGGTTAATGGTAGATACTGCTAGACTAGTGATACATATACTCCTCTTCGCACACACGCCGGGATTGGCCGCGATACTAGAACAATCTTCGCAAACATGCCTGGAATGGCCGCGAACTATACCTTAATCTTCGCAAACATGCCTGGAGGGCCGCGATACAAATATACCTAGTCTAGAGAACGTATGGGAAACCCCCACTAACTTCGCAAACATGCCTAGAGGGCCGCGATACCATTACATACGATACATGATTATTAAACGAACTTACGATTTACAATACGAACACTATAACTGAATAACCAACAGTGAACTCGCTCAACTAGTTGTTGACTCTCTGTTACATGCCTTGCAGGACTATAGGTACTTATGGAGCTTGCACGGGAGGCGCGGTCGTTGTGGACATGGATCGTGAATGTTTTGTTAAACATTATGACATTTTGTACTTATACTTATGATTTGGTTTACTTTTATGCTTCCGCTAAACATTGAATTATACTTATGTTTTGAACACTTTCCATGTTGGTTTGGTTGAATTACATTACTATCTACATTGTTCAATATGATTAGTGGCTTGATCCTGGTCAGTCACGCCTCCAAGCGGTGATACTCCGCGGGTGGTTTTTGGGGGTGTGATAGATTGGTATCAAAGCCATTGGTTATAGTGAACTAGGTTTTAATAAGGGAAAACTTTTTGTTCAAACCAGACTATAACCAGAACAGTGCTCAACGATCCACAACGACGCTTTGCCCCACGTGCAAGACTCTACACTCTAGGAAATATGGTACATGTCTTATTGCCTACTTGCTAGAATTGCATAGAACTTTGCTCAGGGTATGCTTAGATTAACGTAACACTATTGCATGAGAACACTTGTGTGCTTACTCTCTTCTGTCATCGCACTACTCGCGAACCTCTCTCACCTATGTTACATTTGCTATGAAGATCATGGCTGGACGCATTAACATGACACACGCCCAGTTGACGGCTCTTATTAATGAACGAGTTGCTGCGGCACTTGCAGCCGCACAAGCAGGAGGTATACCCTGCAGTTGTAACTCACACTAGGATCTTTAGATCCTACACTCCTAAACCAACTCTTGTGCTTAATCTTGTCCTGGTTCTTATACACAACAGGTCAGCACGCTCAGCCACCTGTTTGCACCTTCAAAACTTTCATGGACTGTCGTCCTACTACTTTTAGTGGCACGGAAGGAGCGGTTGGACTCCTCCATTGGTTTGAAAAACTCGAGTCCGTATTTGAAATGTGTGAATGCCCTGAGGCTCGCAGGGTGAAGTACGCCACTGGTACTCTAGAAGGCATTGCGCTGACTTGGTGGAATGCGCAAGTTCAGATGTTAGGGGTGGCTGTTGCAAACGCCACACCCTGGAATGATTTTAAGGAATTGATCAGAGAGGAATACTGTAGCCGTGATGACATTCATAAGCTGGAGGTAGAGTTTTACCACTTGAAAATGACGGGGTCAGAAATTGAAGCGTACACCAGAAGGTCGAATGAGTTGGCTATTTTGTGTCCTACTATGGTAGACCCTCCCATTAAGCGTATTGAACTGTATCTCAAGGGTCTGGTACCGGAAATTCAAAGTCACGTAACCTCAGCTAATCTTGGCACCATTCAACAAATCGTCAAGTTAGCTCATCGCCTCACCGATCAGGCAGTGGAACAGAACAAGCTGCCTAAACGTATCAGCGCTACTACTATCACTACCACCCCAGCTACTCCTCCTACTCCGAGTGACAACAAGCGGAAATGGGAAGGGGATTCCAGCAGGGGTTCAGCTACAGTACAGTCTCAAGCACAGCAGCAGCGCAAGACTAGTGATTACCAGAGTCCGAGTCAGCAATCGTCTGGTGGTCAGGGGCAGAGTGGATATCGGGGAATTCACCCACTGTGTAACAGGTGCAACAGACACCACAGTGGTCAGTGTCGTAAAGGCCGCTGTCAGAGATGTCTAAGGGTAGGTCATGAATCTAAAGATTGCAGGAGCTCAAGGCCTGCGAATCAGAACCAGCAACAACAGCCACCGGCTCCGTGAAACCAGCCACAGCAACAACAACAGGGAAATAGGGCATGCTTTCAGTGTGGGGCTGAAGGCCACTTCAAGCGGAACTGTCCCCAGTTAAACCAGAACCAGAATAACAACAACAACAATCAGGGCAACGGGAACAACAATGGAGGAAACAACAACGGCAATGGTGCTAGGGGTCGTGCATTTGTGATTGGTCAGGCTGATGCAAGGAACGATCCTAATGTGGTTATGGGTAAGTTTCTTCTCGACGACTTTTATGTTACTGTATTATTTGATTCGGGTGCGGATACCAGTTACATGTCTCTGAAGGTTAGTAAAATGCTTAAACGCGCACCAACACTTTTAAACACCAAACATGTCGTAGAGCTAGCTAACGGTAAAAGTCTAGAAGCCACACACGTAGTTCAGGGTTGTAATCTTATCCTCGCTGGTCAGACTTTCTCTATCGATCTCATTCCCATAACTCTGAGTAGTTTTGACATCGTCATTGGTATGGATTGGTTATCCCAACAACAAGCAGAGATCTTATGCAAGGAGAAGATCATTCGTATTCCCCGTACTGGCAAAGAACCTCTCGAAGTTCAAGGCGACAAGACTGGTGTCGTGAGTGGCATCATCTCCTTCTTGAAGGCACAGAAGTGTTTGCGAAAGGTCCACACAGCTATTTTAGCACTCATTACTGATACATCGACGACAGAGAAGAAGTTAGAGGATATCCCAGTTGTACGTGATTTTCCTCAAGTGTTTCCTGAAGAGTTACCTGGGCTACCGCCCCATCGCCAGGTCGAGTTTCAAATCGAGCTAGCTCCTGGAGCAGCACCCATAGCACGAGCACCTTACCGCTTAGCTCCAACTGAACTGGAAGAACTATCTAAGCAATTGCAAGAACTCTTGGAAAAGGGTTTCATACGTCCTAGCTCTTCACCCTGGGAAGCTCCAGTATTATTTGTGAAGAAGAAAGACGGTACCTTCCGCATGTGTATAGACTACCGCGAACTGAACAAGGTGACTGTGAAGAATCGTTATCCTCTTCCACGCATCGACGACTTATTCGACCAGTTGCAAGGGTCGAGCTATTACTCGAAGATTGACCTGAGGTCAGGCTATCATCAATTGAGAGTCCGGGATGAGGACGTCTCCAAAACAGCATTCAGAACTTGCTACGGCCATTACGAGTTTTTGGTCATGCCATTCGGGTTAACGAACGCGCCTGCGGTTTTCATGGACCTTATGAACAGGGTGTGCAAACCTTATCTTGACAAGTTTGTTATTGTCTTCATCGATGACATCCTGATCTATTCGAAGAGTCAGGGGGAACACGAGCATCATTTACGACTTATTTTGGAACTTCTTCGAACGGAACAACTGTACGCCAAGTTTTCAAAATGCGACTTCTGGCTTCGTGAAGTCCACTTCCTAGGCCACGTGGTAAACAAGGATGGGATTCATGTTGATCCATCCAAGGTAGATTCGATCAGGAACTGGCCTGCACCTCGCACACCAACCGAAATACGCCAATTCTTGGGTTTGGCGGGTTATTACAGACGGTTCATCAAAGACTTCTCAAAGATTGCACAGCCGCTTACATTACTGACACAGAAAGGTGTTGCTTACCGTTGGAGTAATACACAGGAAACAACGTTTCAGCACTTAAAGGATAGACTTTGTAGCACACCTATCCTCTCCTTGCCTCAAGGCACGGACGATTTTGTAGTCTACTGCGACGCATCTATCCAAGGTCTTGGATGTGTGTTGATGCAGCGGGATAAAGTCATTGCTTATGCTTCGCGCCAACTTAAGATCCACGAACGGAATTACACTACACATGATTTAGAGCTGGGAGCTGTTGTTTTTGCGCTCAAGATATGGCGACATTACCTGTATGGCACTAAGTGCACCATCTACACCGATCACAGGAGTCTTGAGTATATTTTCAAGCAGAAAGAATTGAACATGCGACAACGTAGATGGGTCGAGCTACTGAACGATTATGAGTGTGCCATAAAGTACCATCCGGGCAAAGCCAATGTTGTGGCCGACGCCCTCAGTCGAAAGGATACTACACCTAGGCGTGTACGAGCGTTGCAACTCACTATTCAGTCGAGTCTTCCTTCTCAGATACGAGATGCTCAGGTAGAAGCATTGAAACCAGAAAACGTCAGGGCTGAAGCCCTACGCGGTTCAAGGCAACGGTTATAACAAAAGACAGACGGCGCCTAGTATGTAACAGGACGCATCTGGGTCCCACTCTACGGCAACTTACGCGAGCTTGTAATGGAAGAAGCTCATAAGTCTCGTTACTCAGTATATCCTGGTTCGGATAAGATGTACCATGACCTCAGAACTACATATTGGTGGCCTAGCATGAAAGCTCACATAGCAACTTACGTTAGCAAATGTTTGACTTGTGCGAGAGTCAAAGCGGAATATCAGAAACCATCAGGTCCACTCCAACAGCCTGAGATACCACAATGGAAATGGGAACAAATTTCCATGGATTTTGTTACTGGCCTACCTAGATCTCAACGTGGGAATGATACTATTTGGGTGATCGTGGATCGACTCACAAAGTCTGCTCACTTCTTGGCTATCAAGGAAACGGATAAGTTCTCCACTCTAGCAGACGTATACCTTAAGGAAGTTGTCTCGAGGCACATAGTGCCCACCTCTATTATCTCTGATCGTGATGCACGTTTTACTTCAGAACTGTGGCAGGCAATGCACAAATCTTTTCGCTCTCATTTAGACATGAGCACAGCTTATCATCCTCAGACAGATGGGCAGTCTGAGCGCACTATTCAAACTCTAGAAGACATGCTTCGGGCGTGCGTAATTGACTTTGGCAATGGCTGGGAAAAACATCTGCCACTTGTGGAATTTTCATACAATAACAGTTACCACACCAGCATTAAAGCTGCTCCATTTGAGGCATTGTACGGGCGTAAATGCCGATCACCTCTTTATTGGGCAGAGGTGGGTGACAGTCAGATCACAGGTCCAGAAATGGTAGTTGATACTACTGAAAAGATTGCTCTAATACGACAACGCATGGCGGCAGCTCGTGACCGTCAGAAAGCATACGCCAATAAAGACAGGAAACTACTCGAGTTCCAGGTTAGGGATCGAGCGCTACTCAAAGTGTCACCCTGGAAGGGTGTTGTTCGTTTTGGCAAAAGGGGCAAAATCAATCCACGATACGTTGGACCATTTGAAGTCATTGAGAAAATAGGCAAAGTGTCCTACAGACTGAATTTACCAGCAGAACTCAGTGCAGTTCACAACGTCTTCCACGTGTCGAATCTGAAGAAGTGTCTGTCAGATGAGACCCTCATAGTTCCTTTGAAGGAGCTCACTATCGACGAACGGTTGCATTTCGTCGAAGAACCAGTTGAAATTACGGACCGGGATGTTAAGGTCCTCAAGAACACCAGAATACCTCTTGTTCGAGTTCGTTGGAACTCCCGTCGTGGCCCAGAGTATACCTGGGAACGAGAAGACCAAATGGAACTCAAATATCCCCAGTTGTTCGAAAAAAATGCAACTACTACTGAGGCTGAAGCTACTACAAAATTTCGGGATGAAATTCCAAATAAACGGGGGGGTGATGTGACACCCCAGGAAAACCAGTAAACTACACAACACAACACAACTAGCTTCCTCAGTAACCATGTGCTAAATTTCGGGACGAAATTTCTTTCAAGTTGGGGATAATGTGACAACTCGAGTTTCCAAGATTTCCATCTTCGCATTTATTGCACATTAATTGTTTATGTTGTTTGTTACTCGACTTGCTTGTTTCACATCGCTTACATTTGTAAAACGTTAAATCGTATTGCGATTGATATGTTATATTTGGGATGCATAATATTTTTATATGTGAGTGTATGTTAATAAGGTTTTGTATTAATTTGCAAGTTATAAATAAAGATGGAACCCTTACTGAAAACTATTACACATGAAAACACTATCTAGTGAAAACACCTTGTGTGTTTTCGTCCACTAGTGGACCAACGAAAACAGAGATGGGCCTTGGCCCAGTATTGAGTTATTATATATTTATTTTATCACAATCTTCACGGAGAAGTTTCTCATTTGGCAAACCTTATCACATTGTTTCTCTCTCTCCTTTTGAAACCCGACGGCACACATCGATCTAAGTACCACCTTGCTGCTCAGGTTAGTTATTGATTTCTTATGATTACTTGATTTGGAATCACTTGATTACTAGACATCATGAATGAACTTGTAGTATGTGATGATTTGAGTGTATGATTTGTATTGATCTGTATGTTATGAAAGATCGGAGGACTAAATGATAGTCTTGATATCACAATGATTTATTAATCTGTACGATGGTGTTTATTGTTTGGGTCGGTTGATAGTTTGCTGAAACTGTCGTGATGATTGGTATTGATTTGGGGATTTTCTGTGTTTAAGTATCTGCTGTTGTTGATGATGATAATACTAACGAAAACACCCCGAACCCAACGAAATCCCCCAACAACAAAATCACTTTAGGTGATTTCGGCCCAAGTGATTCCGGCCCAAATAGGGGATTTCGGCCCAGTGAGGGTTTTCGCCAACTTAAGGGATTTCGGCCAAGGGGATTTCGAATATATATAGTGTTTTCGGCTCCTGTGTTCTGTGTTGTAATTAATCTGTTAGTTTATTAATTCAGTTAGTTTTTGATGCAGTTAGTTGTCAACTCTGTTAAGCTAGTAAGTTGTTAACTCTATTTATTTAATTTACACTGTTAGTTATTAAACTTGTTTGTATATAACTCTGTTTGTTCTTAACTACATTAGGTTGTTAATCCAGTTACATATGTTAACTCTGTTAGTTCTGATCCAACCATGTTATGGCTCATTAACTATGCTAAGTCAGTAACTGTATTAAGTATGTTACTGGATAATATGCTATAAAAAACTGAGAAAGACTGTTATGTGAAACACGAATTGTGCACATGTGATTAACTGTTATGTGATGTATGATTAACTGCCAAACACACTTTGTGATACTACTGTGATGATAGTTACATGTGAAATATTACGAACGTGAACTGATTGAGTATACGTGTACTATAGGACTTGACTGATTTATTGTGAGCACTTAACTTAGCATACCGAGCAAACTAAGGTGTGTTCACACTCTTACCAAGGCATGGGATTCCCGGGTTTGGGAATGGGTTGATTGATTAATTACGCTTAAGAATTATCGGAATTACATACCATAGGCCTCGGGAGAGGAAGGTTAATGGTAGATACTGCTAGACTAGTGATACATATACTCCTCTTCGCACACACGCCGGGAATTGCCGCGATACTAGAACAATCTTCGCAAACATGCCTGGAATGGCCGCGAACTATACCTTAATCTTCGCAAACATGCCTGGAGGGCCGCGATACAAATATACCTAGTCTAGAGAACGTATGGGAAACCCCCACTAACTTCGCAAACATGCCTAGAGGGCCGCGATACCATTACATACGATACATGATTATTAAACGAACTTACGATTTACAATACGAACACTATAACTGAATAACCAACAGTGAACTCGCTCAACTAGTTGTTGACTCTCTGTTACATGCCTTGCAGGACCATAGGTACTTATGGAGCTTGCACGGGAGGCGCGGTCGTTGTGGACATGGATCGTGAATGTTTTGTTAAACATTATGACATTTTGTACTTATACTTATGATTTGGTTTACTTTTATGCTTCCGCTAAACATTGAATTATACTTATGCTTTGAACACTTTCCATGTTGGTTTGGTTGAGTTACATTACTATCTACATTGTTCAATATGATTGGTGGCTTGATCCTGGTCAGTCACGCCTCCAAGCGGTGATACTCCGCGGGTGGTTTTTGGGGGTGTGACATAAACAGTCCTAGGCACTTAGGGACACATGTTGGAGGGTTGTGGTCAGTGTTAGACCTTGGTGTCAACAATCTATGGTGAGAAATTCACTATAAAAGGCCACACAAGACTTCAACTCATTCTTCACACCCTCCATCAAGCTTTCTGATCGATTTCTGGAGCTTAGGAGCAGACTCAAGTGGTCACTAATCAAGCATAGGACTTCAGTAAGTATGCCTAACCCTTCTTAATTAAGTTTTAGCTTAGTTTTAGCTTAAAAGTCAAACCGTCGTAATTAACGGTTGACTTTAAGATTAATCACTAATGGTCCAGTGATTAGTCGAATCAAAAGTAGTTATAAGTTGGTAATTATGTGGGTAATAAACCCTCAAAAGGGTTCCCCCTGATTCCCACTCTAACTAGGTCAAATGTCGGGTCAAACTTGTATTTAAAAAGTCAACAGAATGTGTAAATTACAATTTATGCATAATTAGCAATGTAGAACACATACAACCTGTTTGATCATTAATATAACTTGGTAATTAGTGTAAGAACATGTCTAAACATGTTCTACCCGACAGTTTCCTGTTTAGACCCGGTTCGGAACCGAAAGTCGCATAGTTTGACTTATACTTTGACTTTCAGTTCTGACCCGTTATGGCATGTTTTAGAAATGCCTTAGAGCTTTATTTGGACCAGGTTACATGCTAGTATAACCCTCTGTGATTATACACCTCGGATCATTAGTTATCCAATTAATATGCATGATTCCGTTAATTGCTCATATGTTGACCATTATGCCCTTATTACCTTAAAACGTGATTTTTGGAAATGTAAAAGAGTAGAAACTTTAATTACTAATATATAAACTTGTATGCAAAGTTTGACATCAGTTTGAGGTGTAGATTAAGAGTTATGCTCGTTAGCGTAAATTAGAAGCTTTATGTTAATTAAACGGCGTATTTAGCGTATAGCCTATTTAAACATACTTTTTGATATCAAACTCTTTACCCACTGATTTAATATATTATTTTGGGATTTTTAAAGATTTTTAATTAATTTTAGGCTGACCATAACTCATAGTCGTAGGCATAATCCGGTAATTGTCGGTTTTGCCCTTACGGGCTATAAAATGAGTTTTACATATCTAAACGACTCCAAACCTTTTGCTACTGATCACATATGATAAATAAATTATTTTAAGCCTTCTGGAAATATAAAAAATATCAGATTTATGTATCGAACCCGGAAATGGCTTCTAATCGCCTTTTTAAGCGTTTTTAACGCATAGTATGTACTAGAAGTATTTTAAACATACAAGGGTTGATACCTACTGATATTTGAGGAAAATTATAATGTTTTAACAGTAAGCAAAAGTTGTTTAACTCAGACTTCAGTTTTGGGCTTTTCGGCTTATGTGAAATTACCAAAATACCCCTACGGGGCATAGTTTGGTTATAATTGGTAAATTTCACATATATACTTTATCCTACTGTTATAACTTGGTAAAATAAGTATTTTGGCTGATTACATCAGACATGTAACTCAGACGAATACTTAAACTCTTTTATCACCTTATAAATGACCAAACTACCCTTACGGGGCATATTTTGTGTTTAAATACATTTCGGGCATAATAAATGATATCTACTGATGTCACAACATATATGAAGTATATTAACTTAGGACACCTGTAAATAGCTCTCATTATTGCCCGTTACGCTTATTACGCGTTCGGTTCAGTTTATGTAACTAGTTTACATAAACTAGCCTAAACGGGTCAAACCTTAATGGTTTTATCTCAAAATCCAGAATGTGAATAACAAACCCATATTAAGAAAGTCTTCAAACTTGTCGGGTCTAAATCACATTCTATCCGGTCTTCGCTTAATCGTGCGTACGAACCGTATCGTTGAAACTAATCGGTCAAAGCTTAAGCTTAATTAAAGACCCGTTAGGATTCTAATAGGTTATTATAAACCTTCGTTCCAGATTAGGAGGACCAGTAAAAGCTACTTGCAATTTTCTTATTGTGATATATACTTTGCTCAGGCAAATACTTTTAACTTATTTTCCCTATACGGGCTTAGGTTACGGTATATAGCATACCGCTTGATCGGGCATCAAATCTTCCATCGTTGGGTGGTTAATTGAATAATTTGATCGGCTCGTTTAAACAGTCTTGTTACTTAAAGCCTTTGGGGGGTTAATGACCGTGTCCCGGATATCCTTGGCATCATTTTACGAAATGGCCACGACTTAAGCGCGGGGTGTAGGCGTACACCCGTCAGTGCACAAAAGAATAATGTGGTGTGTCTATTGATCTTTAACCCGGACTTGATCCGGGCTACTGAACGCACAAGGAACATGTAATTCGTTCACAAGATTATATATTTAAATAATTCTCCCAAGTTAAATAAAATGTTTATGCCACGTGCATCCAAACCAATTTTCAATCATTTTCCAAAATGAGTCAGTTGAATGTATTTACCAGTGTAAACTGACGTATTTTCCCAAAAAGATTAAATGCAGGTACTAAGCATAATTGGCTGGATTATCTCCTTAGCATCAATAAAGAGTCTCGCAAGCTTAAGATGCCTAAAGTCTGTTGAACTATTATTTATTTCGATCCATCTGTGGATAAACTTCCGAATATTGTGACTGTTGATATTACAATATTAAATTCGGTTGTATTATATCTTTTAAATTGCTTCCGCTGTGCATATTAAATATTGTGTTGTTTGACTATTATGTTGCCGACCACGTCACGATACTCCCCCACCGGGCCCACCGGTGACACGTGGAAATCGGGGTGTGACAGGTTGGTATCAGAGCCAACACTGAGTGAATTAAACACTAGCCTTTTGTGTTTAATCTCAGTTACACAATTGTACATTTCTAAACTTTCGAGTCTAGACATATAACATAGGACAAATTCCACCTTGGTTGTGTTGTCCTTTATTTTGTATATATTTTTGTTTTGTTATCTCGTATCATAACGACAGGATTTGAAAATGCCGCCAAGATTCTTCAGGAGAAGAGGACGTGGAAAGGGGCCAATCACCGCCCCCAATGATAATGAAGCTGGACCTTCGCATATGCGAGCTCCATCCACCACGGAGAGTGACGATCCCCGGCAGAACCGGAGGAACCTCTTTGAGCCGGCTAGACGGTCGGTCTCACACAGCTCAACGCCCCCAGTGCATAACCCTTATGGGCCACAGCCGGAGTATGAGCCCAACAACCCTCAACCTTCATATATACCCTTACAGTGATCCTTATCGCACAACTATTTTGGTGACCCTACACCAGTTTTTCTGGGCCGGTTTAACCCAGCCAATTATATACAAGAACCAGTGGGTTTTAACCCATTGGGCCCGGAGGACCACTTCTCGGGAGACAACGCGGAGGATATGGACGAGGACACGGATCCCGTCGAACCCGCCAGTGGTACACCGAACCATCCGATCGAGATTTCGGATGGATCTTCTTTCCACGGAACACCCTATGTTGGTCCAGATAGCTTCCAAGCTATGTTTACCCGGAACGAATGGTACTATACACCTCCTCACCATTCGTCTTCTCAGCAGCAGCAACAACAACAGGACCCCTCTGAGGATTCAAGATTTGTGGCAGTCACGCCACCACCTCCACCGCCACCAGTTCAACCGGCTCCTCCGCAGCCGCCGAGGCGTAGGAGATCTGGACCGCGTATGTCTACACGGGGAGGGGACTTTCATTTTAGCTCTCCTCGTCAATCCAGTGGCAGTCACTATCCGCCACGTCAGGAGGACCCACAAATGGGTGGACCATCTAACCCAGCTGTACAGCAGCCACCACCGATGGGATTTGACAACCCAATACCAGCATACACGGGTTCGATGGCATACAACCCGTTTGAGCCACCGGTTTACAACAACTACGGTTACGCAGAGGCCGACCCTTACATGGTCGCGGCCAATTACAACGCCCTGCACCCGGAAGGACCATACGGAGCTCCATGGGGAGTAGGTTACCCAACACATGGGTACCAGATACCTCCCAGACCAATTATACGAACGCAATCGCAGCCGCCGCGGTTTTCTCTCCCAGAACGGGAGGAAATTCTTCAGAGGCTGGATCAAGTTGAACGAGACTTCCACCGCGACCGCAGGGAGAGACAGAGCTTCTTCCAAGGGTTGACAAGCTTGATCAAGGGGAAGAACAAGAAGGATCATTGAATCCTTCCACTGTTGTTGAAACTTCCTTGTAACAATTGAGCCCCTACGTGGGCATATCTTGTATAAACCCCTACGTGGGTATGTATGTTGTTTATTTTGACCCCTGCGTGGGTCTATCTTTCTGTAAACCCCTACGAGGGTGTGTTATTTGTGTAAGTCCCTGCGTGGACTATTATGTTATTAAGCCCCTACGTGGGTATGTTTTGTTATTAAGCCCCTGCGTGGGTATGTGTGTTATTAAGCCCCTGTGTGGGTAAGTACTTGTTTAAACCCCTGCGTGGGTAAGTTTGATTGTTGAAAAGTCCCGTTTAGGGCAACATGTAATCTTTTGATAATAAATGGAATGTTATGTTTATAAATTTCATCTTGCTATTATATGCATAAATATTATATATGAAATAAATAAACTAAAATTCATTCCTTTTAAAGATAATCTGCCTACTAAATTATTGAATAAGAATCTTAAGAGTGAAACCTAGTCTGAGTGTCATTATAAAGACCTGACCATGATGGTAAGACCTGCTAAAAGATTCAAATCCCAGTTAACATCTGAAAACATGTTAACACTCCTGGCAGATGTGATTCATTTAAAAATCACACGCATTATTTTTATATTAGGATCTTTCCACAGATTCCGAACCCAACTTAATGATCTCTGAATCATGGGTCAGATCATCAATTACGATGATCATATTTTTACCATACGTGGTAATATGATGCCTACGGGCCCTGCTCATTTCCATATGAGCCAAAAGACAGTGGTAGCTATGACTCCTTGTCTGATAAAGGTAATGAACTAGGTTCAAAACTTCATGCTTTGATTCTCTGAAATCACAGCTTAAAATTTTTAAATGTCCTTGTGACTAGGCCTATTGTGCCAGTATACCTTCATATTTTGATTCTTTGAAATCATAACTTATAAATTAAAAGTGTCCATGTGACTAGGCCTTTTGTGCCACAAATAAAACTATTATTGTTTTATAATTAGGATAAATTATAATAGAAATCCTAAATAAATATGATTAATAAATTAACCAAATATGGTCTCTGTTTATCATGGTTAGTGAATTACCCTAAGGGGTAATTCCATAATAAACTCCCAAATAAAATATTGTCCTTGTTTTCTGCAACAGTTCAATTAAAATGGCTGACTCAGATGAAATAAATAGCCATCCAGTGGAGAACATTGATAACGCCCGGGTTAATTTAACGGGTGCTGAATTAAAAGCGTTGGTCGACGACGTAGTTACTAAGGCATTGGAAAGGCAGTACGAAGAGTATAGTGGGACTCGTAGTAGGACCCTATCTACACAGCCTTCAAAGCCACCGTCCAAGAAAGACGACTCGAAGAAAGATGATGATCGACACTCCTCAAACCACCACAGTAATCCATCGCAACACATTGTATTGAACCAAGGGCCCCGCGAGAAGGGTTGCTCGTATAAATACTTTGTTTCATGTAAGCCCCGGGACTTCACTGGGGAGAAGGGAGCCATTGACTGTATGACGTGGCTGGATGAGATGGATACGTTGTAGATATCAGTGGATGCGCTGAGAGAGACGTGGTCAAGTTTGTGTCGCAGTCTTTTAAGGGTGAAGCTTTAGCATGGTGGAGATCTCTGATTCAAGCCACCGGGAAAATCCCAGTGTACAATATGTCATGGGATCAATTTGTTTCCCTTATCAGGGAAAATTACTGCCCTCAACATGAGGTGGAGAAGATAGAGTCTGATTTTCTATCATTGGTGATGAAAAACCTCGACTGTCAAGCTTACCTAACGAGCTTCAACACGATGTCCCGGTTGGTTCCATATCTGGTAACCCCGGAACCAAAAAGAATAGCTCGTTTTATCGGTGGTTTAGCCCCCGAGATCAAGGCAAGCGTGAAAGCTTCTCGGCCAGCTACTTTTAGATCCGTAGCTGACATTTCCTTGTCCCTCACGTTGGATGCGGTCAGGCAAAGATCGCTAAGGAATAAGGATGCTGAGAAGAGAAAACGTGAAGATCATAGTTCACGGAGATCGAACAAGAAGCACCGTGGGAATGGTGACAACAAGAAAGGATCTGAGTCAAGGAAAGATGGGCATCAGTCTGGTGAGAAGCCCAAATGCAAAATTTGCAAGAAACAGCACTATGGAAAGTGCAGACGTGAGTCTAACTCGCAGACTCAGTCAAAAACCTTTGCATGTGGAATCTGCAAGTCCACGGATCACAAGACATTGGATTGCAAGAAGATGAAAGACGCAACGTGCTACCGTTGCAATGAAAAGGGGCATATTAAGACCAACTGCCCTAAATACAACAAGAAGCCTGAAGAGGCCAAGAAGACTAATGCCAGAGTCTTTAGAATGGACGCAAATGAGGCTGTGCAAGACGATAATGTCATAACAGGTACCTTCCTTGTAAATGACGTCTATGCTAGAGTACTATTTGATTCAGGCGCTGATAAGTCGTTTGTAGATCACAAATTTTGCAAATTGTTGAATTTACCTGTCAAAACCTTGAGTATAAATTATGAGGTAGAGTTAGCAGATGGAACCATAGAAACCGTCTCAACTGTGTTAGATGGGTGTGTTATATCCATTAAGAACCATTCTTTTCCTCTGTCTCTACTTCCCTTTAAGTTGGCCGGTTTTGACATAGTTCTGGGTATGGACTGGTTATCTCGCAACCAGGCCCAAATCGTCTGCAACAGAAAGTAAGTGGTGATAAAGACTCCATTTGGTGAATCACTGACCATTCGGGGAGATACCCAGGATGGGCTGCCTGAGCAAGCGACTAAGCTCAAGGCTTCAAAATGTTTAAAGAAGGGTTGTGTCATCTACATGGCACAAGTGATTATTGATGAGCCTAAACCAAAGATAGAAGACATCCCTGTCATCTCTGAATACCCAGAAGTTTTTCCGGAAGAACTACCTGGTTTGCCACTAGATAGGCAAGTGGAATTCAGGATTGATATCATCCCCGGGGCAGCACCTGTTGCTAGAGCACCTTATAGGTTGGCGCCCACAGAGATGAAAGAATTGAGGACACAACTAGACGAATTGCTAGCCAAAGGTTTCATTAAACCTAGTTCGTCTCCTTGGGGAGCGCCAGTCCTGTTTGTCAAGAAGAAGGATGGATCGATGCGTCTGTGCATCGACTATCGTGAGCTTAATAAGGTCACGATAAAGAATAGATATCCTTTGCCCAGGATCGACGATTTGTTCGATCAATTGCAAGGGGCAAGTTATTTCTCGAAGATTGATTTGAGGTCAGGCTACCATCAACTTAAGGTTAGAGATGAAGACGTGCATAAAACTGCATTTAGGACTCGTTATGGCCATTACGAGTTCCTAGTGATGCCTTTTGGGCTCACTAATGCACCTGCCACGTTCATGGATCTCATGAATCGCGTTTGCAAACCTTACTTAGACAAGTTCGTCATCGTTTTCATCGACGACATTCTTATCTATTCGAAGAACCAAGCTAACCATGAGAAACACCTTCGCTGTATTCTCAAACTTTTACATCACGAGAAACTCTATGCCAAATTCTCTAAGTGTGAATTTTGACTACGAGAAGTCCAATTTCTTGGACATGTGGTCAGTGAGCATGGTATCCAGGTGGATCCCGCTAAAGTTGAAGCTGTTATGAATTGGCAAGAGCCAAAGACGCCTACGGAGATTCGTAGCTTCTTAGGCTTAGCAGGATACTACAGGCGCTTCATTGAAAATTTTTCAAGGATTGCTGCGCCCCTAACTTCTCTAACTAAGAAGAAGATTAAGTTTGATTGGTGGCCTAAGAAGCAAGAAGCTTTCGATATTCTCAAGCAGAAGTTGAGCAATGCTCCTGTGTTGACATTGCCTGATAGAATCGAAGAATTTGTAGTTTATTGTGATGCATCACACACCGGGATGGGGTGTGTGCTTATGCAGAAAGGCAAGGTTATTGCCTATGCATCACGACAGTTAAAAGTGCATGAAAAGAATTACACCACCCATGACTTGGAGTTGGGTGCCGTTGTATTCGCACTAAAACTGTGGAGGCATTATTTATATGGAATCAAGTGTGTGATCTATTCTGATCACAAGAGCCTCCAGCATCTGTTTAATCAGAAGGAGTTAAACATGAGGCAACGCCGTTGGATGGAGACTTTAAATGATTATGATTGTGAAATCAGATATCAACCCGGCAAGGCGAATGTAGTCGCCGATGCCTTGAGTCAAAAGGAGAGGGTGAAACCTATCCGAATCAATGCCAAGCGCATGGAGATAAAGAATAATTTGATGGAAAGGTTGTTAGCTGCACAGAAGGAAGCTGTGTTGGAAGCTAACTATCCAAATGAAAAGTTAGGAGTAACTGAGGAGCAGTTAACTCTTAGCAAGGACGGAATTCTAAGATTAAATGGACGAATATGGGTTCCAATTTATGGAGGACTTCGAGATGTCATCCTCCAGGAAGCCCATAGTTCCAAATACTCCGTTCATCCTGGAGCTGATAAGATGTACCAGGATCTAAAGGCAAATTATTGGTGGATAGGCTTGAAAAAGTCTGTAGCCACCTATGTAGCTAAATGCTTGACATGTGCGCAAGTCAAAGCCGAGCATCAAAAGCCGTCAGGCTTGCTACAACAGCCTGAACTTCCTACGTGGAAGTGGGAAATGGTAACCATGGATTTTATCACCAAGTTACCTAATACAAGAAAAGGAAATGATACAATATGGGTTATAGTTGATAGACTGACTAAGTCAGCACATTTCCTACCCATCAAGGAGACTTATAGCTCCGTCGTGTTAGCCCAGTTGTACGTGGATAAGATTGTAGCCTTACATGGCATACCTGTGTCTATTATCTCTGACAGAGATACTAGATACACGTCTCATTTTTGGAAGAGTTTCCAGCAATCTTTGGGCACACGTTTGAATTTTAGTACGGCTTATCATCCTCAGACTGACGGTCAGAGTGAGCGTACTATTCAAACGTTGGAAGACATGCTACGTGCATGTGCGATCGATTTGGGTGGTAGTTGGGATAAGAACCTACCGTTAATCGAATTCTCCTACAACAATAGCTACCATACCAGCATTAAGGCTGCGCCCTTCGAGGCATTATACGGTAGAAAGTGTAGATCGCCCGTTTGTTGGGCAGAAGTTGGAGATGTCCAATTATCAGGACAAAAGATAGTGTTCGAGACGACGGACAAGATTTTCCAGATACGTGACCGTCTCAAAGCTGCCCGAGATAGGCAGAAGAGCTACGCAGATCCAAAGCGTAAAGCTGTTCACTTCGAAGTAGGTGATAAAGTGTTGCTTAAGGTATCACCCTGGAAGGGGGTGATGCGATTTGGTAAGAAAGGCAAGCTAAGCCCGAGATACATAGGACCTTTTGAGGTTATCGAACGTGTCGGGTCAGTTGCCTATAAGTTAAACTTACCTGAAGAGCTCAGTGGAATTCACAATGTGTTCCACATCTGCAATCTGAAGAAGTGCTTCGCTGATGAATCACTGGTAATACTGCATACAGATGTGCATATAGATGAGAGCTTAAAATTTGTGGAAAAACCTTTGTCGATTGAAGATTGACAGGTAAAGAAGCTTCGAAGGAAGCATGTACCGATTGTAAAGGTCAAATGGGATGCCCGTAGAGGTCCCGAATATACGTGGGAGGTTGAATCCGCGATGAAAGAAAAGTACCCCTATTTATTTCAGTAAATCTCGGGTCGAGATTTATTTTAAGGGGGTGAGGATGTAACACCTCGAAAATTCACGTCCTATAATGGGTAGACACGTGTCATATGTTTGCACGTGTGAAAGAATGTTATAAAAGGACTAAAGTTGACAAACATGGAAGGTATGTGATTATACGGGTTCTAAATGTCAACGGTGAATAAATATACTACATAATAACCCTACATGATGTTCATATCATCAAACGAATAAATCATGGATCATACGAAGCTAAAAGTGAGAGATTACAAACCATAGGGGTTAAATGTGTCAACATGTTTAAGTTATACCTTTGAGTGACCTTTTGATAAACCCGAATCTTTGTAACTGTTAATTATGCTCACTAGAATGCGCGATATAAATTTCATAAAGTTTCGTTATCGTATGAGAAAGTTATGATCAAATTCGTGTGCGAGGGGTTAAAGAGTTAACATTGAAAGTTAAGACTTTTCGGGTTAGCCGGAAGTGTCCAGGGACTTGGCAAAGTGGGTATAAGTCCTAAAGCCCTTGTGGGTAAATATAAAGGGATCAAATTGCAAGAATTTGGCTTAATTGCCCTTTCGAAAGGCCAAGGGACATTTATGTGGAAAATAGAAAAATTAAAATCTGATAACAAGGCGGGTCGCGTTAAGATTAAGGAAATCTTATGCGGGCCGCGTCAGACGCCCAGTATCAGAAAAGCTAGACAGCAGCCTGTTTATGCGCAGAATCGACCAAAAACAGATATTTTAACATGGTGGGCGACCCCTAAACAGTCCTAGGCACTTAGGGACACATGTTGGAGGGTTGTGGTCAATGTTAGACCTTGGTGTCAACAATCTATGGTGAGAAATTCACTATAAAAGGCCACAAGACTTCAACTCATTCTTCACACCTTCCATCAAGCTTTCTGATCGATTTCTGGAGCTTAGGAGCAGACTCAAGTGGTCACTAATCAAGCATAGGACTTCAGTAAGTATGCCTAACCCTTCTTAATTAAGTTTTAGCTTAAAAGTCAAACCGTCGTAATTAACGGTTGACTTTAAGATTAATCACTAATGGTCCAGTGATTAGTCGAATCAAAAGTAGTTATAAGTTGGTAATTATGTGGGTAATAAACCCTCAAAAGGGTTCCCCCTGATTCCCACTCTAACTAGGTCAAATGTCGGGTCAAACTTGTATTTAAAAAGTCAACAGAATGTGTAAATTACAATTTATGCATAATTAGCAATGTAGAACACATACAACCTGTTTGATCATTAATATAACTTGGTAATTAGTGTAAGAACATGTCTAAACATGTTCAACCCGACAGTTTCCTGTTTAGACCCGGTTTGGAACCGAAAGTCGCATAGTTTAACTTATACTTTGACTTTCAGTTCTGACCCGTTATGGCATGTTTTAGAAATGCCTTAGAGCTTTATTTGGACCAGGTTACATGCTAGTATAACCCTCTGTGATTATACACCTCGGATCATTAGTTATCCAATTAATATGCATGATTCCGTTAATTGCTCATATGTTAACCATTATGCCCTTATTACCTTAAAACGTGATTTTTGGAAATGTAAAAGAGTAGAAACCTTAATTACTGATATATAAACTTGTATGCAAAGTTTGACATCAGTTTGAGGTGTAGATTAAGAGTTATGCTCGTTAGCGTAAATTAGAAGCTTTATGTTAATTAAACGGCGTATTTACCGTATAGCCTATTTAAACATACTTTTTTGATATCAAACTCTTTACCCACTGATGTAATATATTATTTTGGGATTTTTAACGATTTTTAATTAATTTTAGGCTAACCATAACTCATAGTCGTAGGCTTAATCCGGTAATTGTCGGTTTTGCCCTTACGGGCTATAAAATGAGTTTTACATATCTAAACGACTCCAAACCTTTTGCTACTGATCACATATGATAAATAAATTATTTTAAGCCTTCTGGAAATTTAAAAATATCAGATTTATGTATCGAACCCGGAAATGGCTTCTAATCGCATTTTTAAGCGTTTTTAACGCATAGTATGTACTAGAAGTATTTTAAACATACAAGGGTTGATACCTACTAATATTTGAGGTAAATTATAATGTTTTAACAGTAAGCAAAAGTTGTTTAACTCAGACTTCATTTTTGGGCTTTTCGGCTTATGTGAAATTACCAAAATACCCCTACGGGGCATAGTTTGGTTATAATTGGTAAATTTCACATATATACTTTATCCTACTGTTATAAATTGGTAAAATAAGTATTTTGGCTGATTACATCAGACCTGTAACTCAGACGAATACTTAAACTCTTTTATCACCTTATAAATGACCAAACTACCCTTACGGGGCATAGTTTGTGTTTAAATACATTTCGGGCATAATAAATGATATCTACTGATGTCACAACATATATGAAGCATATTAACTTAGGAAACCTGTAAATAGCTCTCATTATTGCCCGTTACGCTTATTATGCGTTCGGTTCGGTTTATGTAACTAGTTTACATAAACTAGCCTAAACGGGTCAAACCTTAACGGTTTTATCTCATAATCCAGAATGTGAATAATAAACCTATATTAAGCAAGTATTCAAACTTGTCGGGTCTAAATCACATTCTATCCGGTCTTCGCTTAATCGTGCGTACGAACCGTATCGTTGAAACTAACCGGTCAAAGCTTAAGCTTAATTAAAGACCCGTTAGGATTCTAATAGGTTATTATAAACCTTCGTTCCAGATTAGGAGGACCAGTAAAAGCTACTTGCAATTTGCTTATTGTGATATATACTTTGCTCAGGTAAATACTTTTAACTTATTTTCCCTATACGGGCTTGGGTTACGGTATATAGCATACCGCTTGATCGGGCATCAAATCTTCCATCGTTGGGTGGTTAATTGAATAATTTGATCGGCTCGTTTAAACAGTCTTGTTACTTAAAGCCTTTGGGGGGGTTAATGACCGTGTCCCGGATATCCTTGGCATCATTTTACGAAATGGCCACGACTTAAGCGCGGGGTGTAGGCGTACACCCGTCAGTGCACAAAAGAATAATGTGGTGTGTCTATTGATCTTTAACCCGGACTTGATCCGGGCTACTGAACGCACAAGGAACATGTAATTCGTTCACAAGATTATATATTTAAATAATTCTCCCAAGTTAAATAAAATGTTTACGCCACGTGCATCCAAACCAATTTTCAATCATTTTCCAAAATGAGTCAGTTGAATGTATTTACCAGTGTAAACTGACGTATTTTCCCAAAAAGATTAAATGCAGGTACTAAGCGTAATTGGCTGGATTATCTCCTTAGCATCAATAAAGAGTCTCGCAAGCTTAAGATGCCTAAAGTCTGTTGAACTATTATTTATTTCGATCCATCTGTGGATAAACTTCCGAATATTGTGACAATTGATATTACAATATTAAATTCGGTTGTATTATATCTTTTAAATTGCTTCCGCTGTGCATATTAAATATTGTGTTGTTTGACTATTATGTTGCCGACCACGTCACGATATTCCCCACCGGGCCCACCGGTGACACGTGGAAATCGGGGTGTGACACCCCGCATTTTGTATTTATTGTTTTGTCCAGCTACTTGACTGTTTTGAACTCTTCTTGTTTTTAATTACATCTACTTCCTTGTTTTGTACTCTTCTTGTAGAAGATCACGCCGAATCTACAGCTAAAAAAATTTATCTGAGTATATCACCAAAGAATCGATAAACTAACAGAAAAACCAGTGCCATCATATCACGAATAAGAAAACTAACTTAAGTACTATACAATATATCACGAGACGACGGATAAACTAACGGTAAACAAGTATCCTATTGTAAATCGCCACTCCCGCCGCATCGCGCGGGTAAGTGACTAGTATGTATATATATATATATATATAGGGGACCGCTAAAATGAAAACCACCTACAGTTGTAAGAACCGAGAGAACCACTTTCTAACCACTAGATCAACAAGATAGATGGATGAGATTAAAAGTTACTTAAATTAATATTAAATACATTTTGTCTTATTATGTCTTTAATATTTTAATCCATAAGGGTAGTTTAGTAAAATTATTTTTTTTGTCTTTATTATTTTTTTATTACTTTTTTTATTATATTACTTTTTTATTTTTCAAACATAATTTCTTTTATTAAAAGCATTTTTTAATTCAAATTTTTTTAACAACACAATTTTTTTGCGCGCCGGTTTTTGCACGTTGTTTTTACGCACGGCTTTTTCACGCATCGTTTTTTAACACGTCGTTTTGCACGCCGTTTTTTATGTTCGGCTTTTTCAAGTGTCGTTTTTTAACGCGCCGTTTTTTACGTCTCGTTTTAACGCGGCGTTTTTTACGTCCCGTTTTTTTCGCGGCGTTTTTATGCCCCGTATTCACGCCCCTTGTTTAGGCGCCTTTCTATCACACGGTTTTTTACCTTTTACAATTTACTTAGAAATTTTTTTACGTTTTATGTTAAAAAGTTTTTACATAAAAGTTTAGGTTTTACGTTTTACGTTTAAAAGTTTACGTTTTACGTTAAAAAGTTTACGTTAAACCTTTTAAACTTTTTACGTTTTAAGTTTTACGTAAAACTTTTTACATTTTAGGTTTTATGTTAAACTATTTACGTTTTACGTTAAACTTTTTACGTGAAAAAGTTTACGTTTTACATTAAAAAGTTTATGGTTTACGTTAAAAAATTTACGGTTTACGTTAAAAAGTTTACGTTTTACGTTAAAAAGTGTTTGCATAAAATTTACGTCATGAATTGTCGGAAATTTTGTTTCGATAAAAGTCAATCACTTTAAATAAAGAGAGAGGAAAGATTTGACATTTTGGGTAAATGACCAAAATACCATTTTTTCTGATTGGTTGAGAATGGTTCTCGTAGTTCTTACAACTGGGGATGGTTTCTATTTTAGCGGCTCCCTATATATATATATAGTTCTACATTTTTTTGTCTCTAATATCTACTATTTGCATCAATACCATCTCACAATACCACTCACCGCCGCTGCACCACCTCACCACCACCAATACCCCACCACTGCCCCCACCTCAGCACCATCGTTGCACTACCACAACCCTACCTCACAACCCCACCAGTGCACAGCCCCCACTGCACCACCAACGTAATCGGAGTGCGAATATGTTGAAGCAAACTGCTAATCTGAAAGCTGATCAGAGAAATTGAAGCGAATCTGTTGCTGTGCGAATCTGTTATTGTTTTGGATGGCTAAGATTCATCAAATATCTCTGGCTGCTGGTTAATTTGATGGAGGTGATGATCGAATTCAAATGTCTTTTTCTATTTGGGGAGTTTTGAAATCTTATAAGAAAACCTGTGAATTTGCTTCAAGTACTACTGATCTTTACTGGATCAAAGATTTCTAGATATCTCTCTGTGTATGTCTGTATGTGTGTGTGGGTAAATCTCAGTTGTTAGGATATTATAATATGGAGAAGATGAATATGATTGATTACTTTGTGGGGTTGGTGCGGTGGTGGTGTGTTATGTGTCTACACCCACATCGACCATGCAGAAGCCATAACCAACCCCATGCAAGGCCATGCGGAGTAGTCAACAACAGTGGCAACGTCTTTATATTGAATAAGTCCTTTTTTAATTGTTTTAGTAGTGATCATGTGTTGCAAACAAGGTGAACATGGAATGCCTCGTTTCCAGTAACATAATACAATTAATTAAGAAATAGTTTGAAGTATTTTTGTAGTTTCCTTATAAAGGAAAACTTCTGCTTTTGATAATGGGTGAGGGTATTGATACATCCTTATTTTTTTATGTGCACATCCCCCAGAGGTAGCGTATAGGGCAATAAGGAGAGTATAGAGTGTGAAAGCATTAAATGTGTTAGAAAAAGTGTTTTGTTACGTCTCTCATTGCTCTATGAGAGGCGTTTAAGGTTGTGGTAGTTGGAGCATTAAACCCTATACGCCTCTCATTGAGCAATGAGAGGCTTATCGGCACGACTTTTGATGAATTTAAGGTATAAGTACTGACATGCAGGGAGTTTAGTCTGAAAAAGCGTAAAAGTGACCCCATACGACCCTTATCGACCAAGAATGTTTATTTACGCAAGTATACGGGATTTATTTGATTCAAAATTTTTTCAAACTCACAAAATACCGATGAAATGATGAAAATTCTCAAAAAAAATAAAAAATAAATAAATAACGTTGGTTGAGCCCGTGAAGCATAAAGATGTCGTTTTGGGACATTGGTAATTTTTTTGGTGAAGATCCGAACCAGTCGTACGTCTCCAAAAGCGTTTGGTTATCCGACATTGATCGAGGTGAGGAGGAGGTTGTATCCGTGCCTCGTTGTGATGACGGGGGTGTGCGACCCGTGTTACCTGACTTGAACCAGGTGTTTGTAGATGAGGGGGAACCATCTTACATTGCCCAAAGTTATCCGCGACACGAATATGGGACTTACCATTCGTATACGGAAAACCAACACAAGCTAGAGTATGAGGAAGGTGCTAAGGAGTTTGAGGAAAATGATAACGAAGTCGAAGAAGGTGCTAAAGACTTTGAGGAAAATGATAACGAAGTCGAGGAATGTGCTAAGGACTTTGAGGAAAATGATAACGAAATCGAGGAAGGAGTAATGCACTTTGAGGAGGGTGTTGACGACGACGAAGGTGCTAACGAGGAAGGTGTTGACGACGAAGAACGTGCTAACGAGGAATGTGCTAACGAGGAAGGTGCTAATGACGAGAAAAAAAACAAAAAAAGTATGACATAACCGTCAATTACGTGTTATTCATGTTATATTATGTTGATATAATTTTAGAGTGAAAAAAATGATTTTGTATACGTGTTATTCGTTATATATAATTTTTACTAGGTAGGAGAAATCTAGAAAATGTTTGACCCGACCCGACCTTAACCCGAACCTGACCCGAAAATTGTGTCATACATATTAACCCGATTTCGTTATCATTTTGGTGAAATATTATATATGTTCTTAATGTGTGTAAAATGCAACATATAAATTACATCAAATGAGGCATAAAACTAACCATTTTTTAGTACTAATGTTGGAAAAAGTGTGCTTTTGTCTTCCTTTTGTATTTTCAGGGTTAAAAGAGCTTAAATGAACAAAAGAAGCAAAAATGCAGCTAAATCTAACAATAATACAAGAAAAGGAATAAACGTGGCATGCCCGACCCCTAGACAACATCTTTCCAAGCAAAAACAAGAGATCAGAAGGCTGAACACGCCTCGTGCTCATTGAACACGGGGGCGTGCCCAAGTCTCTGCAGAAAAGACAAAGTTGTAGAAACTTCTATTTCCCAACACGGGGGCGTGCCCAGCGGACACGGGGCTGTGGTCAACGCTAAGATTTGCAGAATCCAAGCAAATCTTGATAGTATAGATACGCTTCTGCACACGGGACCGTGCCTAGCAGATACGAGGGCGTGGTCAACTAATGCAGACAAACTTCATTTAATGAAGAAAGAGAAGATAGATGGACACGAGGCCGTGTCCGGGCTTCTGTGCAGGCTATAAATAGAGGTGCTTGGTTCACTTCAAAGGCATCCCTTGGCAAACCATCTCTCTCACACTTCACCCACCCACCACCACCATCACAACCCACATCCACCACCATCATCCATCATCCATCATCCGTCATAGAGTGTGTGTAGTAGTCTCGGGATCCAAGATTGATAGTAAGAGTTCTTGACAATCAAAGGTCATGTTTGCCTAAGTCTCTTACATCACTTGGTGAAGACAAGCATTTAGTGTAATACTTTTTATTTTTAATCTTTTCGCACTTTTTATTTGGTTATGTATTAATGACTTTAATAACTAGTTTCTTATGTTGAAGGTGAAACTTCCTTAACATTTGTCCGTGGTGTCTGGGCGTTATTTTACTGTCTATATAAAATAAAAGATTTACACCATTCATATCTCCACGGTCTATATGGAGATATGTTGGCTACCTGGTCGGGGGTTAAGGGAATAGTTTGGTAAGCGTCTTGCCTTGTTCAGTGTATAGATCCTGCAAGGACTTGGGTCAAGCTTAGTAAGACCACCTTCAATACCCACTGGTATTGGATGGCGGGGGTTCGAATTTTTTGATCCCCTCATATGTAAACTACTATTAAAACATTAACCCGTCTACTTAGGATTGTATCCCTGCTGACTCAAACTACTTAGCCGAGGGTAACGTCACCTTCAAAAGAGGGGCCTACCACATTACGCATTAATAATTTAATTAATTATCTTTCAATAATCTAACCCTTTAGGATTGTATCCTTGCTGACTCAAACTAATGGGTTGAGGGTAACGTCACATTCAAAAGAGGGGCCTACTACTATAACTAAGATAATCTCTTAAAAAGTGCAAAAGTGCGGAAATAATCAAAGGTTACACTAAAGGCGAGTCGGATCCATGTGATTCATCTTGTCTATCTGTTTTTATTTTTATTTATTTTTATTTTTATTTTCAGCATTTTTTATTTTTATTTTCATGTTTAAACCTTTTTTTCTAAAATTTTGATTTGATTAGACGTTGAGGATAAACTGTTACTAAAAGCTCTTGTGTCCTTGGACGACCTCGGTATCTTACCAACGCTATACTACGCTCACGATGGGTGCACTTGCCCATATGTGTGTTTAGTGTTAGTAAAATATCGTGTTTTATAAATTTAAAACTTGACTAAAGTGTAAAAAGGGCTAAAAATATACATAAAAACATATAACGCTACACACGCATCAAGTTTTTGGCGCTGTTGCCGGGGACACAAGGATTTTAAGAAAGCTTAAAATCGACGGCCTAATCAGTTTTTCAAAACCTTTTTAAAACGCGCGCACATTTTCTGCATTTTAGTTAGTTTTTGCATTTACAGTAGCCTGAACACGGGGCCGTGCTGCATTTTTTTATAAAACACCCAGATACAGAGTCTGAACACGGGGTCGTGCTCACTGAACACGCCCCCGTGTCGCACAAAACCAGTTACTTTTATTAAAACGCCCAGATACAGAACCTGAACACGGGCCGTGTCCACTGAACACGGGGCCTTGTCCAGCCTCTGTTTCTGTTTTTATTTTTGTTTTCTGGTCTCGAGACTCTGTTGTGGTCTGCTGAGTGATTCTTATGGATCAATACTCGGGAGGCTACAACTACACCTATGAGGAGGATAATTATAGGGAAGACTATTGCACCATTTGTTGTAACCCTCACTCGGTACAATATTGTGACTTATTCCAACCATCCACTTCATACACCTACTATGAGGAGCCCAGGTACGAGCCATCAACTTCATACACATCCTATGAAGACCCAAGGTATGAACCTTCTCCCTCATACTCATATTTTGATGAACCATGGTATGGGCCTTCATACTCATACTTTGAGGAACCAAGATATGAGCCTGCACCTTCATATGCTTATTATGAGGAACCATGGCATGAACAACCCACCTCATATGAGTATTATGAAGAACAAAGTTACGACCCTTATCCATCATATACTTTAATGAAGAACAATGGTGTGAACCATCTACTTCCTATGAGTATTATGAGGAACAAAGGATCGAACATCCGGATTCAAGCTTTGAGGATCCCGATCCTTACTCTATCACCCACATAGCCGATAAGATAATAGAACACATTAAAACTATCGAACGTTGCATAAAAGAATCTCGCGCAAGGAAAGTGGAGTCCCGCGCAAGGGAAGAATTAACTTGTAATAAAGAAGAGATAGTTGAAAATGTAAAAAATGAAAGAACAAGTAAGTGAAAAACCGACACATGAGTTAAACAACAAGAAAGGTGAGTCCGATAACGTTAAAATTCAAGAAGAGTCTAATTTTGAAAAAAATAATCTCTTGTCACCTTCTTTCGAAAATCATTGTTTAGTACCCACTCATGCTAAGTTTTTAAAAGAGTTAAACACTAACACTAAAATTGACGAAACGGTAAGCATTAAGTTAACAATTGATCAAACTTCGCTAATAAATGAAGACCCATTTGAAATTAATGCCAAATTACATTTTCGAAAACTCATTTATTAGTAATATCACAATTGATAAAGATCTTTGTGTTAATATAATGCCAAATTACATTTTCGAAAAATTAAGTATTAGTGATTTTTCTCCACGTCAAATACCCATTTTTCTATCTAATCGGAAAGTAATAAAATCAATAGGGGTAGTTGAGGATGTCTTGGTCCAAACCAACCAAATGGTAATCCCAACCGACTTTGTCATCCTTGATGACGCTCCTCTAGTGTTGGGACGACCTTTTGTAAAAACCCACGAAGCTTTGAAAAATCAGAAGTACAACAATCTATCTATTCAATTAGGGGCATTTAAAAAGAGTGTCGATCTTGAGTGTTCAATGAAATATCCATTCGACAATAATGACCCCCTAATTGAAGAAGAAGATGAACCACCCGATACAAGAGAAGAAAAGAAATTGACCACTTTGTTGAAGAAGAGGTCGCCATAGAACAAACCTTTGTGATTCTTGACAAAAATGAGCAACCAAATAAGGAGTCTCCTAAAGACCCACCTCTTGAGCTCAAAGAACTCCCAAAGGGTTTGGAATATACTTTTCTAGACAAAGATGGCAAATCACCTGTAATTATTTCGTCAAAATTAACTAGTTTAGAAAAAAAATTAATTACGCTTTTGAAAAAAACACAAAAATGCAATCGCTTGGAAGCTTGTAGATATCAAAGGAATAAGTCCTTCCATGTGCACGCACAAGATTTTGATGAATGATGACTATAAATCGGTAATACAACCACAACGTAGAGTAAATCCAAATGTCCAAGAAGTGGTTAAAAATGAAGTCATCTAATTACTTGACGCCGGACTTATTTACCCAATCTCCGATAGTCCTTGGGTAAGTCACGTCCAAGTAGTTCCAAAGAAAGGAGGTATGACGGTAATAACTAATGAGAAAAATGAATTAATACCAACGAGAACCGTCACATGATGGAGGGTATGTATAGATTATCGTCGATTGAATGAAGCAACAAGGAAATATCACTTTCCTTTACCTTTTATTGATCAAATGTTAGAAAGATTATCCGCTCACAAATTTTATTGTTTCTTAGATGGTTTTTCAGGTTACTTTCAAATCCCGATAGCACCCGAAGACCAAGAAAAGACAACATTTACATGTCCCTATGGAACTTTTGCTTATCGACGCATGCCTTTTGGTCTATGTAATGCCCCCGCAACCTTTCAACGTTGCATGGTGGCCATCTACCATGATATGATAGAAAAGACAATGGAAGTCTTCATGGATGACTTTTCTATCTTCGGAGATTCATACGACCAATGCCTCGATAACCTTGAACGAATGTTATTCCGATGTGATGAAACTAACCTCGCCCTTAACTGGGAAAAATGCCATTTCATGGTAACAGAGGGAATAGTGCTCAGTCACAAAATCTCAAGCGAAGGAATGGAGGTTGATCGAGCAAAAATAGACACTATTTCTCGATTACCACCCCCATCCTCCGTTAGAGCTATCAGAAGTTTACTAGGGCATGCCGGATTTTATAGACGATTTATCAAGGACTTTTCTAAAATCTCAAGGCCTCTAACAAAATTACTTGAAAAAGATGCCCCTTTTATCTTTGACAATGATTGCAATCAGGCATTTCTAGCACTAAAAGAAATGCTAGTCAATGCACCTATCATGATAGCGCCTGATTGGAAATTACCTTTCGAAATCATGTATGATGCAAGTGACTTTGCAGTTGGAGCCATCTTGGGACAAAGAAAATATAAGCATTTTCACCCAATTTATTATGCTAGTAAAACACTTAACGATGCACAAGAAAATTACACAACAACAGAAAAAGAGTTACTAGCCGTGGTATTTGCTTTTGATAAATTTCGTTCTTATCTTGTTCTTTCTAAAACAATAGTCTATACAGATCATGCAGCCATTCGATATCTCTTCAAGAAACAGGATGCTAAACCAAGTTTGATTCGGTGGATTCTACTCCTCCAAGAATTTGACATTGAAATAAAAGACAAAAGAGGAGCAGAAAACACCGCAGCAGATCATCTTTCGCGCTTGGAAGACCCAACTTTGGAGGAAACTAGGGACGAGCAAATCAATGAAAAGTTCCCAACAGAGTCCCTGGAAATGGTGGATGATGTGCGTAAAAGTGTCGTATATATTAGGTGTATATTTTAAGCCCTTTTTAACACTTATTTTAGCCAAGTTTTAAATTTATAAAACAGGATATTTCACTAACACTAAACACACAAATGGGCAAGTGCACCCATCGTTGAGTGTAGCATAGCCTTGGTAAGATACCGAGGTCGTCCAAGGACACAAGAGCTTTTAGTACCGGTTTATCCTCAACGTCTAACCAAAATAAAAGTTTAGAAAAATGTTTTAAACTAAGAAAAATAAAACTAACTAAAATGCTGAAAATAAAAATAAAAAGAAAAACAGATAGACAAGATGAATCACTTGGTTCCGACTCGTATCTAGTATAACCTTTGATTATTTCCGCACTTTTGCACATAATTAAGAGATTATCTTAGTTATTGTAGTAGGCCCCTCTTTTGAAGGCGACGTTACCCTCACCCCAGTAGTTTGAGTCAGCAGGGATACAATCCTAAAAGGGTGGATTATTGGAAGATAATGAATTAAGTTATTAATGCAGTATTGTGGTAGGCCCCGCTTTTGGCGGTGACGTTACCCTCGGCTAAGTAGTCTGAGTCAGCAGGGATACAGTCCTAAGTAGCCGGGTTATAGTATTAATAGTAGTTAACTTATGAGGGGATCAAAGAGTTTGGACCCCCGCCATCCAATACCGTGAAGTATTGAAGGAGGTCCTACTAAATTTGACCCAGGTCCATTGCAGGACCTCTAAACGCTGAACAATGGCAAGACCTTTACCAAACCGTTCCCTTAACCCCCTACCAGGTAGCCAACATATCTCCATATAGACCGTGGAGATATGAATGGTGAAAATCCTTTATTTTATATAGACAGTAAAATAATGCCAAGACACCACGGACAAACGATAAGGAAAGATCACCTTCAACATAAGTAACTAGTTATTAAAGTCATTAATACAAAACTAAATAAAAAGTGCAAAAGATTAGAAATAAAAAGTATTATACTAGACACTTTGTCTTCACCAAGTGATGTAAGAGACTTAGGCAAACATGGCCTTGATTGTCAAGAACTCTTACGATCAATCTTGGATCCCGAGACGACTCACACACTCTATGATGGACAATGGATGATGGTGGTGGATGATGGTGTTGTGATGGTGGTGGGTGGTGGATGAAGTGTGAGAGAGGTGGTGTGCCAAGGGATGAGATGAAATGAATCCAAGCACTCCTATTTATAGGCTGAACAGAGAGCTGGACACGGCCCCGTGTCCGCTGGACACGGCCCCGTGTCTGTCTGACACTCTCTCTCCTCATTAATTGTAATTCACAATTACAATAAATGCGCCTGCTGTACTTTCGACACGCTCCCGTGTCCGCTGAGCACGGCCCCGTGATGGGCAATAGAAGCTTCTATAGGTTTGTCTTTTCTACTGCTTCTTGGGCACGGCCCCGTGCTGGCTGAGCACGGGGCGTGTTCAGACTTCTGTTTTCTCTATTTTGCTTTGGAAGGTGCCGTTGAGGGTTTGGGCAGTCCACTAATGTTCCTTTTCTTGTATTTATGTTGGATTTAGCTGTCTTTTTGCTTCTTTTGCGTTTTTGAGCTCATTTAATCCTGAAAATACAAAAGGAAGACAAAAACACTCTTTTTCCAATATTAGCACTAAAAAAGGGTTAGTTTTATGCCTCATTTGATGTAATTTATATGTTGCATTTTATACACATCAAATACCCCCACACTTGAACTTTTGCTTGTCCTCAAGCAAAACTCTTTAATATGTGGCTTACACTCCCAAATGGAATAGGTAGAAGAGAAGGTTTTGGGCTTGTCGTAGAGTGTCGGGATTTCCAAGATCTTTTTGGGTTTTATTTTTATTTATTTACATTCCTATTCGTAATGATTTATTTAGAACCGTTCATAAAAGAAATTACTTATTTGGGCATAACATGCTTTTTTTTTTAAATTCTATTTATATACAAGTTCACATACCTCGCGGGGAAATCACTCACACTCGGCCGAAGGTGTATTTTTAGTGAATCACTCGAGAGCGGCACAGAACTTATTCCTACCATAGGCTTGCCAAGAAATCAATCCTCCTCCTTTTTAACTTTTATACCTTTGTAGATATCAAGAGGACTTTGTGGGTTAAGGGTTGGCTAGGGTTAAAGGTAGGTGGTTGGGTTAGTGGTTAGTAGAAAAAGGGCTAAAAGCGTAACAAGTGTCGGTTTTCGTATTTTTTCAACTTTTTATTTTGATGAAGCTTTTATTCAAACAAAGTTATTTTTGATTACTTTGTTTGTATTTTTTTTTTCACGAAGAACCGAACTTGTTACTAAAATAAAGGGTTAAAAATGAAAAAGGTTTTGGTGGATGAAAGGGTTTTTGTTTGGGTGATGAAACAAAAAGGTTTAGGCTCAAAGGGGCTAACTAGGGGGATTTTTGGGTAGGTGGTAAAAGAAAAAGAAAAATAATGGTGTAGAAATGAAAAAGGTTAGTCCTAATGCCTCTATCATTTACTTACTCGGGTTTAAGTTGATAAGGACCGGGAATGTATTGTCATGGCAAGTTCTAGAGTTGTAAGAACCAAGCGGCTATTCACACAAGAAACGAAAAATGAGCATTTAGTCAAATGATATGTAATTGTGTGCTCAATAAAGGCTCAAAACTCACTTTTGTGGGAATGGGTTTTTATGTGATCAAGTATATATAATCAAATTTTAAATAAGTTTGTCATGCCTTTTCATAATTTTCTTATGTTGGTTCTTTTTATCACTACGCTGTCGGTTGTAAATTTGTAAAAATATAACCTTTTTAAGGACTTGAATTTCCCGAGTTAAACCTAGACAAGTAAAAAAAAAATGAAATTTTTGAAAAAATTTGGGGTGATTAGCGGTTCCAATAGAGTTTTGTGTAAGGCTTGTATTTAGGACTTGCAAAATTCAAGGTTTTAGCATCCCCCCCACACTTAAATTACACATTGTCCTCAATGTGTCCCAAAAATAAATTTTTAGGTTGATTAGATGTGTAAAATAGTGTTTAAAAAGAAAAAATTTGTGTTACTGGGCACTGAACACGGCCCCGTGTTATCCGGGCACGGCCCCGTGCTCAAGTGCCAGTAACAAAATTGAAGTAAGAGAAACAGAAGTCTGGACACGGGGGCGTGTTGGGTGAACACGGCCCGTGTCCAGGTACCTGTACTGGGCGTTTTCTGCAGGTGGTTCGACACGGGGCCGTGTTGGTTGGGCACGGCCCGTGTTGAACCTTCTGAAATGGAGAAAATTGTCGGGTTGCCTCGTTCTTGTGCATGGGATCATTTTTCTCGTTCCCCTTTTCATCCTTTACCACCATGAGTGTGTTTTATTCCTGAAAATTAAACTAACTAGAAATCATAAAAACTAATCTAAATTAAACTAAGGATAGTTCCGTGGAATGCCTCCATGGTGCGCCACGTTTATAAGGGTCCTTGGCTAGACCCAAAGCCTGGTCATATGTTACCCAAGTGGGATGTGTTGCATCCCATGTTACACCGTCGGAGAGCGTCATCCAAGCTTGAGTCTATGACCTTCATGTAGTTGACCGGATCTTCTTCCTCTACTCGCTTTCCACATTCAAATTTCACTTCCTCATCCCCAAATTTCAATGTTAGAGTTCCGTCATTCATATCCACCAATGCTTGAGCGGTGGCTAGGAATGGCCTCCCGAGGATGAGAGGGACCTCGGTGTCTTCTTCCATGTCTAGGATGACAAAGTCGGTTGGAAAGACGAATTTGTCGACCTTGACTAGCAGATTTTCGGCGACACCATGTGGGAATTTGACGGACCTGTCGGCGAGTTGTATGCTCATCTTTGTAGGGCTTGTTGTTCCTAGGCCGAGTCGCTTGAACATTGAGGTGGGCATGAGGTTGATGCTAGCCCCAAGATCGGCTAAAGCATTTCGGACGGGGGACTTCCCAATCGAACAAGGGATTGTGAAGCTCCCGGGGTCGATTTTCTTTTGTGGAAGTTTGTTGAGTACTAGAGCTGAGCATTCTTCGCCTAAGTTAACTAATTGCAATGATTCAATTTTCCTTTTGTGAGTGAGGAAATCCCTCATGAATTTTGCATATTTAGGCATTTGGGTTAGGACCTCAATAAAAGGAATATTAACATGCAATTGTTTTAGTAAGCTTTCGAACTTTGCGAATTGCTCATCGGTCTTTTGACGATTTAACCTACCGGGGTACGGGATTGGAGGAGTCTTGGTGGGCTCTTGATTTGGTGTAGAAGCCTTTTCTGGTGCAGGAGGAGTCACAGGCTGGCTAGAATGGCTTCTTTCATTTGGCGGCAATGGAGCATCCTCGGGTCCCACGGTTCGATTTCTTAATGTGATGAGATGGACTTGTGCCTTTGGGTTCGGTTCGGTATTACTGGGTAATGCGCCTTGTGGTCTCTCGGAGAAATTTTGAGCTAGTTGATTTAATTGTTTTTCAACATTTTGAATGCTAGCTTGTTGATTTCTGAAATTCGATTCCAATTGTTGAAATCGATCCGAGTTCTTCTTTTCAGTGTCAGAGATGAGGTGAGATACAGTATCTTCAAGCCTTTTTCTTCCACCTTGTTGTTGAGGAAAATTTTGCGGTTGTTGAAAATTAGTTCGTTGGTTTTGTTGGTTACTACTATTTCTGGGATCTCTCCAACCAAGATTTGGGTGGTTACGCCATCCTTGGTTGTAGGTACCCGTTGGAGGACCCGACGGCCTAGGTCTATTATCCATGTAGTTTACCGTTTCAGTTTGTTCATCTAATTCTTTCATACAACTCCAATTTTCATGTGACCCACCACACCCTTCACAAGCCATAACCGAGGACGTTTTTGTCATTTCTAGCCTTTTGATTTTTGAAGAGAGGGCCTCGATTTGGGCTTGTAAAGAGGTGCTTTCATCAACCTTATGGGCGCCCGGGGCAATAGATTTATTACCTCGGGGAGTGTGCCATTGAAAATTGGTTTGAGCAATTTCCTCAATTTGGTTATATATTTCATTTGGGCGACGATTACCTAAGAGTCCCCCGGAGCTTGAATCAAGTGTTTGTCTTGTGTGTGGCAACAATCCATTGTAGAAAGTGGATACTTGTTGCCATACCGCTAGACCATGGTGAGGACACTTTCTTAGAAGCTCCTTGAACCTTTCCCAAGTTTCATATAAGGATTCCCCATCCTCTTGTGAGTATGTATTAATTTCAGTCATTAATTTAGCCGTTTTAGCAGGAGGGAAATACTTATACAAAAATTTTGGGCGAGTTCATCCCAGGTGTTTACCGATCCAGCTGGGAGGGTGTTAAGCCAAGCCTTAGCTCGGTCTTTTAGTGAAAAAGGAAACATTCGAAGGCGGATGGCGTCATTTGATGCTCCATTGATCCGAAAGGTATCACATATTTCTAAGAAGTTAGTAATATGTAGATGGGGATCCTCGTCCGCAAGCCCGTGGAAGGTTGCGGAGTTTTGGAGCATTTGTATCAAATGCGGCCGAAGTTCGAAGTTGTTGGCCTCGAAATTCGGGGCATTGATAGCGGCACCAAGATTGCCTACGGTAGGCCGTAGGTAATCCATGAGGGTACGTTGGTCCGCCATTGGAAGTGGGTCCCCCGAAGCTTTCTCTTGATTTTTAGCTTTTAGTCTTTTTCTGAGAAAGCGCTCGGGTTCTTCTAGGGGTTCTTTTATGTCTCTACTAGAACTGGAGCTCATGCACTACGTAGGAGGTTCAAATGTGGCGCCTGGGTTCCAAGTCCTGCAACAAAAACAGAAAAGAACGCTGGTCAGAATGTTCACCACGGCCCCGTGCTCAATGAACACGGCCCGTGTTTAGAGGCACAGTAATTGATTTCTGGATCCCTGTTACTGGGAGTTGGACACGACCCCGTGTTGCACCGACACGGCCCCGTGTTCAGCTCTCTGTAACTCAGAAAATAAAAAACTGCCAGTGATGATTGTTGGGCACGGCCCGTGTCTGACCGGGCACGGCCCGTGCTGAGCGCTGCAGAAGCTGAAAAACTAAGAAAATCCTAAAAAAATAAAAAGAAAAATAAAAGATGATTAGGCCGTTGATTCCTAACTTTCTTAAAATCCTTGTGTCCCCGGCAACGGCGCCAAAAACTTGACGTGTGTAAAAGTGTCGTATATATTAGGTGTATATTTTAAGCCCTTTTTAACACTTATTTTAGCCAAGTTTTAAATTTATAAAACAGGATATTTCACTAACACTAAACACACAAATGGGCAAGTGCACCCATCGTTGAGTGTAGCATAGCCTTGGTAAGATACCGAGGTCGTCCAAGGACACAAGAGCTTTTAGTACCGGTTTATCCTCAACGTCTAACCAAAATAAAAGTTTAGAAAAATGTTTTAAACTAAGAAAAATAAAACTAACTAAAATGCTGAAAATAAAAATAAAAAGAAAAACAGATAGACAAGATGAATCACTTGGTTCCGACTCGTATCTAGTATAACCTTTGATTATTTCCGCACTTTTGCACATAATTAAGAGATTATCTTAGTTATTGTAGTAGGCCCCTCTTTTGAAGGCGACGTTACCCTCACCCCAGTAGTTTGAGTCAGCAGGGATACAATCCTAAAAGGGTGGATTATTGGAAGATAATGAATTAAGTTATTAATGCAGTATTGTGGTAGGCCCCGCTTTTGGCGGTGACGTTACCCTCGGCTAAGTAGTCTGAGTCAGCAGGGATACAGTCCTAATTAGCCGGATTATAGTATTAATAGTAGTTAACTTATGAGGGGATCAAAGAGTTTGGACCCCCGCCATCCAATACCGTGAAGTATTGAAGGAGGTCCTACTAAATTTGACCCAGGTCCATTGCAGGACCTCTAAACGCTGAATAATGGCAAGACCTTTACCAAACCGTTCCCTTAACCCCCTACCAGGTAGCCAACATATCTCCATATAGACCGTGGAGATATGAATGGTGAAAATCCTTTATTTTATATAGACAGTAAAATAATGCCAAGACACCACGGACAAACGATAAGGAAAGATCACCTTCAACATAAGTAACTAGTTATTAAAGTCATTAATACAAAACCAAATAAAAAGTGCAAAAGATTAGAAATAAAAAGTATTATACTAGACACTTTGTCTTCACCAAGTGATGTAAGAGACTTAGGCAAACATGGCCTTGATTGTCAAGAACTCTTACGATCAATCTTGGATCCCGAGACGACTCACACACTCTATGATGGACAATGGATGATGGTGGTGGATGATGGTGTTGTGATGGTGGTGGGTGGTGGATGAAGTGTGAGAGAGGTGGTGTGCCAAGGGATGAGATGAAATGAATCCAAGCACTCCTATTTATAGGCTGAACAGAGAGCTGGACACGGCCCCGTGTCCGCTGGACACGGCCCCGTGTCCGTCTGACACTCTCTCTCCTCATTAATTGTAATTCGCAATTACAATAAATGCGCCTGCTGTACTTTCGACACGCCCCCGTGTCCGCTGAGCACGGCCCCGTGATGGGCAATAGAAGCTTCTATAGGTTTGTCTTTTCTGCTGCTTCTTGGGCACGGCCCCGTGCTGGCTGAGCACGGGGCGTGTTCAGACTTCTGTTTTCTCTATTTTGCTTTGGAAGGTGCCGTTGAGGGTTTGGGCAGTCCACTAATGTTCCTTTTCTTGTATTTATGTTGGATTTAGCTGTCTTTTTGCTTCTTTTGCGTTTTTGAGCTCATTTAATCCTGAAAATACAAAAGGAAGACAAAAACACTCTTTTTCCAATATTAGCACTAAAAAAGGGTTAGTTTTATGCCTCATTTGATGTAATTTATATGTTGCAATTTATACACATCAGTGGAATACCGAGAAGAGTCATGGTACGCCGACTATGCTAACTACCTAGCTAGCGGTATAGTCGCGAAAGGATGGCCACATCATTAAAGAAATAAATTCTTTGCCGATGTAAAACATTATTTTTGGGAAGATCCTTATCTTTTCAAAATGTGTGTCGATCAACTCATCCGCCGATGCGCACATGGTGGCGAAGCAAGGAGAATTCTCCGCCATTGTCATGAAGATCCATACGGAGGACATCATGGTGCCGCAAGTACCGCACGAAAGGTATTTGATTCAGGATTTTATTGGCCAACCATTTACAAAGACGCCCAAAGTCTTGTCAAGACATGTGACGCTTGCCAAAGATCAGGTAATATTTCTTCCAAAAATGAAATGCCACAAAATGACATTCTTGTTTGTGAAATTTTTGATGTGTGGGGACTCGACTTTATGGGACCCTTCCCACCGTCAAAAGGAAACAAATATATACTTGTGGCGGTAGATTACTTGTCTAAATGGGCCGAGGCCGAGGCACTTCCAACCAATGATGGAAGAGTCGTGGTAAGATTTCTGAAAAGATTATTCTCTCGTTTTGGAACACCAAAGGCTCTAATAAGTGATAGAGGTACCCCTTTTTGTAACCATCAACTTGAAAAAATCTTAACAAGGTATGGGGTCTATCACCGGGTCTCAATGGCATATCACCCTCAAACAAAAGGACAAGCTGAAGTGACTAATAGAGGTTTAAAACGAATACTCGAAAAAATCGTAGGGTTAAATAAAAAAGAATGGGCCGATAAGTTAGACGATGCTTTATGGGCTTTTCGAACTGCTTATAAAACAACAATAGGTACAACCCCATATAAGCTCGTCTATGGAAAAAGTTGTCATTTGCCAGTAGAAATATATCACAAGGCCTACTGGGCAATTAAAAATGTAAACTTAGACTTAGAGGTTGCCGGTAAAAATCGATTTTGCCTATTAAAAGAATTAGACGAATTAGGGAATTATGCGTACTCTAACTCCAAAATTTATAAGGAAAGAATGAAAATTTTGCATGATAAACACACTAAACCTAATGAATTTCGAGTAGGAGATCAGGTTTTGTTGTTTAATTCACGACTTCGATTATTTCCTGGTAAATTAAAGTCTAGGTGGTCAGGACCTTTTTCCATCACCCAAATTTTCCCACACGGCGCAGTCGAAATTAAATCTCGGAATGGAATTCCATTCAAAGTCAATGGCCAACAGCTAAAGCTTTATTAAGGATTTATTGAGGATGAGGAGGAAGAAATCTCGCTTCAAACGGTCGAAGAGTGAAAGCATCATACCTGGTAAGTTACGAATAATCGGGAAAACATCTGAATCGGTAAGATCTCTAAAACCAAGTTTTGGGAAACAGGGCACTCACACGAGCACTTAAAAAAAATTATTGCCCGCCCACGGGGTTGTGTTCAGCGAACAGGGGGCCGTGTCCGCGCAACTGTCGGGATAAAACCCCCATTTTCATTCAGTTTCTTCATTCCACACGCCCCGTTTCCCCAAAAACTCTCTGGTTCCGGTGATTTTTCTGCAGATTTCGACGTTTCCCCTCCTTCTAACAACATCAAGGTATGATTCTATCCTTATAATTAGTTAGATTAAGTTCATTCATGCAGTTTAACATTAAGATTTGGGGAAAAATCTAGGGTTCTTCAACTTGAACCAGATCGAACCTCAAATTTTTGCATAAATCTGTTAGCATTAGTTTAGATACATGTTATAGGAAGTAAATCAACTTGTATTGTTTGTAGATTTGCCCGATTTCTCACAAAAACACCAAACCCTTGTTTTTGAACCGAAAAGGATAAAATTGAAGGGGTAAACAGTTTGTTTTGGGAAAAACGGCACTTGGGGTTTCATTTTCGGGGAAAACCGCCCCTACTGGACCAAAAATTTTCAAGTTTTCGGGACCGGGTCGAAAAATGAGAATTTTGAGAAACAGACGCCTGGACACGGGGCCTTGCTCAGCGAGCACGGGGTCGTGTCCAGACAAATTCAGTCCAACATGGGGCGTGTCCGCTGAACACGGGGGCGTGTTCAGCCGACTGTTTTCAGTTTTCTTCAAAATTTTCACTGTTTTGTACTAATTCTTTGGTGTGTTTTCTTTTAGATGGCCAAGAAATTCACCAGGTTCAACGCAAGCGAGTTGGCGGCTCAAGCACGTTATGATGTGTTAAGGACTAGGCCCGAAGAAAATCCCAGACAAGTGTGCATGGACACTCTTGAGATATTGAACCAATTAGATCGATTCAACAACATTGTCACTGGCCCACTACGAGCTGCCCTTTGCACTCGGCTTCACTCCGTGCATGAATACAACATGGAATTTTACAGCACATTCGTCTTCAAGACAAGAGCTGAACCGTTTGATAATGAAGGGGTATAGTTCCGTTGTGGAGGGACCACGTACAGGATCTCAATCGCTCAATTTGGGGCTCTTGTGGGGTTGTACTCGGAAGAGGATGCTGGGGATGAAGAGAACACCGGCGGTCTACGCGAGCTTCAAGAAAATCAACGCTAAGCTGCTTGGGCTCAAATCGGAGAGGGCAACTACAACCCGAGCCGAACTAAGAGCACCCAGTTGAGAGACCCTCTTTACCGCTACATCCACAGGGTCCTCACCTACTCTCTTAGTCAGAGACACGACAGCAACGGTGTTGTAGGGTTACAGGATCTGCTAGTCCTCCATTGCATCCACAACCATGTCAACCTTGATGTTCCATACCTGCTACTCCGAAACATGCATCTGAACCAACTTGCTACTCCCCCGACTCCTATCTTCTTTGGAGGGTGGATTTACCGCCTTTTCAAACACTTTGTTGATAGGATGCCGAGGTCCTTTCAAAAGGGACCATGGTCGGGGAAAGTAGACATGGTCATATGCCGCTCCATGAACTTGATTTATGAAGCAGATGACAGGACGGTCAGTTTTCAAATGGTTCAAGGGCATGCATGGAACCCGCAAGAAGCACTCGTCTTACACGCTCCACACATCCGTCCTCCTCCTCAGTACCACTACCAGCACCAGGGTGATCCGGGTCAATCATCCTCTCATGGAGGCGGTTTTCCTGACTTTCAAAGCTTACATGATTTATTACAGGAAAACCTTATGTGCACCAGGAACACCTACAACATGGCCAGCAACACATACGCCTGGGTCGGAGTAATAGAAAGAAACATCTCCGACATGCAGGATGATATTGGGAACATCCGGGAGTATATGGCGGGCCACGGAGGAGGTGATGATGATGAAGACGAGGACATGGATTCAGCGGGAGGAGTAGGAGGTAGCATCCCACGGTTGGAGGTCTCACAGGTTAACCCCTTATCTCATGAACAATTGCATGGCATGCGTGCCATTTGTTGAACAATTTACTTTCCTTAACTCTTTTTTATTTTCTGCATTTCTTTTCTTTTTAACTTGTGACATGGATGATGAAACTTTGGTAATTTAGGATGTTTGTTATTGTTTGGTGTGGTATTTATTAGTAAAACAGGTACCTATGAGGCTTTAAGGCACTAAACACTAGTGCTACTAAAGCCGAGACAGCAAAACCGAAGGCATAAACTTGTTTTACATTTTTGCAGTTTGTCCACACGGGGTCGTGCTCAGCCGACACGCCCATTGCCCAGACCTGCTGTTTGTAAAAATGTTGCAGACCTTTGTCCGACACGGGGTCGTGTTCACTCAACATGCCCCCATGTCCGCCTTCTGTAAGTCTTTGTTACTGGCAATCTGACCACGGGGCCGTGTTCATCCGACACGGGGCTGTGTCCAGTTGCCTAGTAACATTAAATTTTGTTTTTAACACACTGATGGAGAGTGTGAAACCCGTGCCTTAAAGTGTATTATTTTATGTGTTTTATTATATTTTCAGCGATAATGTGCGTCGAATATGTTAACTACGTGTGTTTTTGGTTTTACAGGTAAAACATGTAATACCGCGGAGTTACAAAGATTAGCGCACACGTGGGTGTTGAAAGACAAAGAGGAGGGTTTGATAAGTCAAAAACATTAATGAAAGGCATCTCATCATCAATCTATCACGTGACATTTGAGGGGGAATATTAGATTTTGATCATCAATTAATTGGCAGCGAAGGGTTTTTTGTCAAAAGGTTTAAAAGGTTTAATAACCTTAAAATATTTTGGGCAGCCACCATCCACGATTTTGGGGCCCATAATCATTCCTCATTCCATCAAAAGTCAGCAGCCAACATTGATTATTATTATTTTTGGGCTCATATTCATGCCATCGATTTTGGGCCTCACTTCTGGGCTCTCGACAATTGGCAGCAAAATTGGAATTACTTTGGACTTACACAACGATCTCGACAATTTTTTTTTGGGGGGGGGGGGGAGGCAGCCGCACATCAACCTTTGGCTGGGAACTCATCACGACAAAATCATCATTATTCATTAGACTTCTTCCGCCAAACACCGAATCGATTATGAAACCGACTTTCTATCTCAAGCCTTTAAAGATCATACTAGTATCATGATCGGCTAAATCTCTTGTGGACACTTCGGGTGAATGATTCTTGTGAGACACTTTTAATTCTAGTTTTAGTTTTGTATTGAGTTTTGGATTTGTAGTCGGGTGATAGCCGACTATTTGCGTGATTATATAATTTGTGTGACAGACAAATCCTGAGTGACAATCAGAGTTATAATCATGTGTTGAATCTAATTATGCTTTTGTTGATTGAATGATTCCTATGTATGCTTGTTTTAATATTTATCTGATCAATTAATATTAAGATTTTGAACTGCATAGGTAATTGGTAGATGTGACAGATTTACTATTCAATCAATAGCATCCAATAAAATCAGAACTAGATTATTAGTAATTACAGAATCTGAATCCCGGAGTGCTCACCTTTTCTCATCATTGTTTATTACGACTCAATCTTTTATTAATTGCAACTTGTTTCATGTGTTTTTAATTCTATATCAGTTTTATAATCATCAGTTAGTTTAGTAAAATTTATAAACAAAACGTGTAACACTAACCACATGCTCCTCGTGGATTCGACACCCGACTTACCCTGTCAATAGGTAAAGTTAGGTTATTATTTTTTGAGTGGCCCACGACAGCCTCATCAAAATGGCGCCGCTGCCGGGGAGCTAGTGCGCTTAGTGGTAGTTTACTTTTGTTTGTTTGTTTTCGTTTTGCATTAAAAAAAATCCAAAAATAGTTGTTGTTTTTTTCTTTCTAGTTAGTTTTTATTTTATTTTATTTTTTTGTTTGTTTAGTACAATTGTTAATTTGTTATTTGTGCAGAAACAATGGCATCGAAATATGATTATGACCCATGATCATGTTGCGGGAGCTATTATCACTGGGCTCAAGATTGTCCACATTCTGAACAAGGGTACTACCAACTGGATTATGGCTCGAGATGATATCAAAACTACAATCAATCCGATAAAGGCAGGAACTACCATCATGATCCTAATTGGGAGTATAGTGGTTATGAGTTGGATGATGGTCACCAATACAAGCCGTATTTGGGTTGTAATGGAGAATCAGAATATTTTGAGGACTATAGTTATGAAGGCAATGGTCACTTTCATGGATATGGTTCATCAGGTTTTGCCCAGGATATCTCCGGGGATAGAAATAAGTTATTGGACGCACTCAATGTCCTCCATGATGCAATGATGGAGAGGAACCAAAGTTCTGATAGGATACATCAGATTTATGAAGATGTAGTCAAGCAAGGTGAATTTATAAATGCACTATGCAATGAGCGGGTTAAAAGAGAGTCCGAGAGGTTAGGAAGCAACAATCAAGTGGACTCACAATCTCAAATAGCCGAGTCAATCACGGATTCCCAAGATGAGGTTTGTATTGAAGAATCAGATGTAGAGGCAGTAACTCCTGTACGGGTAATAGTTGATGATAATGATTCACCCGTCCGTTTAAATATGACCATTGGTGCAATCCGTTTGGTTGCAAGTATTGAAGATGAAGAGGAGAATGTGCCTATGATCCCAGTCCAGTTGGGTGAGTTCAAGACTGAGAGGGCATTGGTGGATCATGGGGCAAGCATAAGCATATTGGCAGGTCGAGTGTTTGATGAATATGATTTTGGTGAGCTTGAAAAGGTGGACACAATGGTTGTGCTTGCAGACGGGTCAAGGAAACCATCTAGGGAGATGTTGAGAGGAATTGCTGTAAGAGTAGGGGATTGTTATTACCCCGAAGATTTCCTAATTGTGGACCACACGCCGTCCAATGTTGAAGGACAACCGCCGGTTATCTTAGGCCGACCATTCTTGAAAACCGTAAAGGCTACCATTGATTGCAATGCTAATACTGTGAATATGGTCTTCGGGTCACGTAAGTTTTCCCTAAAATTTATGTCTCACACTTATGCTTATTCTAATATTGCTAATAAGTGTCATCCTCCAATTAATGAGGACGTCCCGAAAGAGAGTGTTGCTATGATTGACAGGTCGAAGGATGAAAAGGTCGTGAAGGATAAAGTGGTCAAATCACCGTGGTGGCTCAAGATGAGAAACAAAAAAAGACCAGTCAAGTTAGAAAAGGAGTCACCAAAGGGTGCAACCAAATCTAAGAAGAGACCACTTGAGGTGAATATGGGTGAGTTTTCACAGCTGAAGGAAAAGAAGCCCGCGAGGAAAATTAAGGGTGAATTCTCACAGTCGATAGATTTCGATAACCCGGATCATTTGGATGCCATATGGAGTGAAGGATGGCAGTGGGATACTAACCATTCACCAGCACAAGTGTTCTTTGCATGAGAGATGCCATTTAAACCACCTTGAGCATATTAGGTATGGTTTGGCTGAAGACCTATAAACTTAGCGCTCTCGGGAGGCAGCCCGAGGATGTAGAGTTTGTACTTTGTTTTGGTTTCCTTTGGTGTGTTTGTGTTTTGACAGGTTTCTACGTTCCATATTCACGGATGCAATGAATTAAGTGTGGGGATGTTTGGCAACATCCCCGGTGAGATCTCAAAGAATCCATGAGGGGCGTATGTTCCGGTTAGATCACAACAGCTACACCAATACAAACACTCACTTGTTTTCTGATCAGGTGCATGTGTTTCTCTATCCTGCGTTTTATTTGTTTTTGTGTATTTGGTGGTGTGAATTTTTGTGTTGGGAATGGTGTTGAGTCGTCTAGGTATTAGCCATTCATGGTTTGCAGGTGGTATCTCTCGGGTTTAGATTATAAATTGCATCATACATTGGGGACAATGTATCTCAAGTGTGGGGATGCAGTAACTCGAGAGAGGGTTGTTATAAATGTTGATCTTAAATGCTTGAATTGGTTGAAATTGGAAAAAATTGAAAAATTTAAATTTTTTTTGTCTCAAGTATGCTTGAAATTCATGAAAACCAACATTTTCAATCGCTAATGGGTTCCTTGCTGATATTAAACAAACTTAGATCCCTAGTCATGGTTGTCCCTTTAAGTTTCATGAGAGTATTTCTGACATGTTTTTAGAGAATAGTTGAGAAGAGATGCCTAACTAGGGGTAACATGCTTTAGGAATTACACATGCCACGTGTCGGTAACCCATATTCCTTTTGTTCGGTGAGATATTTGAGCCTACTAGAGTGATAGTTGAATTACAATAAATGTTCAATTGTTGAGTGTAGGCCATGTGTTGCTTTGTGTTAGAACTTGTGTGGCTTAATACGTGTCGAGACTGTGGTTTAGCGTATGCACATAGATGATAAAGGCATTAGGATCACTTCATTGTTTCGTATATTGATTGTTATCCATCTCACATCAGTTAACCATGTTGAGCCTTATACCTTTCGTTTGTTACACCTTCTTTGACCCGTTTGATTACTAACCATGAATGACAATTGTGTGTTAGGTATTTGTTGAAAAAAAAAAACAAAAAGAAATGAAAAGAAAAGAAAAAAAAAGAAGAAAAAGGAAAATAAAAATCATTGTTATGTTTGTGTTAAATAAATGGGTTGAAAATAACCCAAAGTGTTAGTTTATTGTAAATAAGTCGTCATGGTTTGGTATCTTCATTTGTGTTCGCCATATAAATATAAAAAAAAATTTCCCTACCTTTACCCTTAACCCAAAACCCGAAAAGTCCTTTTGATATGTGTACGTTGTTTGTTGATACAGTGGAGGTGTGATTTCCATTCAAGCCTATGATTGCAAAGTAGCGATTTTGTTTGAGTGCATTACATACTAGCACATTGCACGCTAGTCTTGATTAAGCCGAGATGAGAGATTATTGTGAGGGGAGTGTGGCATGTGTGTAGTAATATAAGCATGTTAGTTTTAGTTTGGCAAGTCTTAAAGTGTTTTAAAGATATATTATCTAACTGTCAGATTGTCAATCTCGATTGTGTCAGTCTATGGGACGAGTATGACTTGGGACCTTAAATTGCAAATTCGGTAAGGGATTTAATGGTGATTTGTTAATAAGGTAAGTAATGTTTGTAATGGTTGCTTGAGGACAATCAATGGTAAGTGTGGGGATGTGATGGAGAGTGTGAAACCCGTGCCTTAAAGTGTATTATTTTATGTGTTTTATTATATTTTCAGCGATAATGTGCGTCGAATATGTTAACTACGTGTGTTTGTGGTTTTACAGGCAAAACGCGTAATACCGTCGAGTTACAAAGATTAGCGCACAAGTGGGTGTTGAAAGACAAAGAGGAGGGTTTGATAAGTCAACAACATTAATGAAAGGCATCTCATCATCAATATATCACGTCACATTTGAAGGGGAATATTAGATTTTGATCATCAATTAATTGGCAGCGAAGGGTTTATTGTCAAAAGGTTTAATAACCATAAAATATTTTGGGCAGCCACCATCCACGATTTTGGGGCCCATAATCATTCCTCATTCCACCGAAAGTCAGCAGCCAACATTGATTATTATTATTTTTGGGCTCATATTCATGCCATCGATTTTGGGCCTCACTTCTGGGCTCTCGACAATTGGCAGCAAAATTGGAATTACTTTGGGTTCATACAACGATCTCGACAATTTTTTTTTTTGGGGGGGGGGGGGGCGGGGGAGGCAGCCGCACATCAACCTTTGGCTAGGAACTCATCACCACAACATCATCATTATTCATCAGACTTCTTCCACCAAATACCGAATCGATTATGAAACCGAATTTCTATCTCAAGCCTTTGAAGATCATACGAGTATCATGAGCGGCTAAATCTCTTGTGGACACTTCGGGTGAATGATTCTTGTGAGACACTTTTAATTCTAGTTTCTGTTTTGTATTGAGTTTTGGATTTGTAGTCGGGTGACAGCCGACTATTTGCGTGATTATATAATTTGTGTGACAGACAAATCCTGAGTGACAGTCAGAGTTATAATCATGTGTTGAATCCAATTATGCTTTTGTTGATTGAATGATTCCTATGTATGCTTGTTTTAATATTTATCTGATCAATTAATATTAAGATTTTGAACTGCATAGGTAATTGGTAGATGTGACAGATTTACTATTCAATCAATAGCATCCAATAAAATCAGAACTAGGTTATTAGTAATTACAGAATCTGAATCCCGGAGTGCTCACCTTTTCTCATCATTGTTTATTACGACTCAATCTTTTTATTAATTGCAACTTGTTTCATGTGTTTTTAATTCTATATCAGTTTTATAATCATCAGTTAGTTTAGTAAAATTTACAAACAAAACGTGTAACACTAACCACATGCTCCTCGTGGATTCGACACCCGACTTACCCTGTCTATAGGTAAAGTTAGGTTATTATTTTTTGAGTGGCCCACGACAGCCTCATCACGCACCTTTACACATTCAATCAACCTAAAAACTTATTTTTTGGGACACAATGAGGACAATGTGTAATTTAAGTGTGGGGGGATGCTAAAACCTTGAATTTTGCAAGTCCTAATTACAAGCCTTACACAAAACTCTATTGGAACCGCTAAACACCCCAAATTTTTTCAAAAATTTTTTTAATTTTTTTACTTGTCTTGGTTTAATTTGGGAATAACAAGTTCTTAAAAGGTTATATTTTTACATATTTACAACCGATAGCGTCGTGATAAAAAGAACCAACATAAGAAAATTATGAAACGACATGACAAATCTAGTTAAAATTTGATTGTATATACTTGATCACATAAAAACCCATTCCGACAAAAAGTGAGTTTTGAGCCTTTATTGAGCATACAAATACACATCTTTAAACTAAATGCTCATTTTTCGTTTCTTGTGTGAATAGTCGCTTGGTTTCTTACAACTCTAGAACTTGCCATGACAATACATTCCCGGTCCTTACCAACTTAAACCCAAGTTAGTAAATGATGGAGGCATTAGGACTAACCCTTTTTCTTTCAACACCATTATTATTTTTTTTACCACCTACCCAAAAATCCCCCTAGTTAACCTCTTTGAGCCTAAACTTTTTTCATTTCTAAACCCACAAAACAAACACCCTTTACGCACCAAAACCCTTTTTCATTTTCAACCCTTTTATTTTAGTAAAAAGCTCGGTTTTCATGTGACATTCCTTATCAAAAAAAAAATGATGAAGTTTAGCAATAAACAAACAAGTTCATCAAAAGAAACTTTGTTTGAAAAATGCTTCATTAGAATAAAAAGTCATAAAAATAAAAAATCTTACGAAAACCGACGCTTTTTACGCCTTTCGCCCTTTTCTACTAATCACTAACCCAAAACCACCTACATTTATCCCAAGCCTAACCCTTCCCCAAATTCCTCTTGATATTTACAAAGGTGTATATTTAAAAAGGAGGAGGATTGATTGCTTGGCAAGCATATGGTAGAAGTAAGTTCCATGTCGGTCTCGAGTTTTCACAAAAATACATCTTCAGCCGAGTGTTGAGTGATCTCCCGTGAGGTATGTGAACTTGTATATAAATGGAATTTTAAAGAGGCATGTTATGCCCAAATAAGTAATTTCTCTTATGTAATGTTCTAAATAAATCATAACGAATATGATTGTAAATAAAATAAAAATAAAACCTAATAAAGATCTTGGAATCCCGACACTCTAGACAAACCCAAAACCTTCTCTTCTACCCATTCCATTTGGGTGTGTAAGCCACAAAATAAGGAGTTTTGCTTGAGGACAAGCAAAGATTCAAGTGTGGGGGTATTTGATGTGTGTAAAATGCAACATATAAATTACATCAAATGAGGCATAAAACAAACCCTTTTTTGTACTAATGTTGGAAAAAGTGTGCTTTTGTCTTCCTTTTGTATTTTCAGGGTTAAAAGAGCTTAAATGAACAAAAGAAGCAAAAATGCAGCTAAATCTAACAATAATACAAGAAAAGGAATAAACGTGGCATGCCCGACCCCTAGACAACATCTTCCCAAGCAAAAACAAGAGATCAGAAGGCTGAACACGCCCCGTGCTCATTAAACACGGGGGCGTGGCCAAGTGTCTGCAGAAAAGACAAAGTTGTAGAAGCTTCTATTTCCCAACACAGGGGGCGTGCCCAGCGGACACGGGACCGTGGTCAACGCTAAGATTCGCAGAGTCCATGCAAATCTTGATAGTACAGATACGCTTCTGCACACGGGGCCGTGCCCAGCAGACACGGGGGCGTGGTTAACTAATGCAGACAAATTGCATTTAATGAATAAAGAGAAGATGGATGGACACGGGGCCATGTCCGGGCTTATGTGTAGGCTATAAATAGAGGTGCTTGGTTCACTTCAAAGGCATCCCTTGGCAAACCACATCTCTCACACTTCACCATCACAACCCACATCCACCACCATCATCCATCACAACCCACATCCACCACCATCATCCATCACAACCCACATCCACCACCATCATCCATCATCCATCATAGAGTGTGTGTAGTAGTCTCGGGATCCAAGATTGATAGTAAGAGTTCTTGACAATCAAAGGCCATGTTTGCCTAAGTCTCTTACATCACTTGGTGAAGACAAGCATTTCGTGTAATACTTTTTATTTTTAATCTTTTCGCACTTTTTATTTGTTTATGTAATAATGACTTTAATAACTAGTTTCTTATGTTGAAGGTGAAACTTCCTTATCATTTGCCCGTGGTGTCTTGGCGTTATTTTACTGTCTACATAAAATAAAAGATTTACACCATTCATATCTCCACGGTCTATATGGAGATATGTTGGCTACTTGGTCGGGGGTTAAGGGAATGGTTTGGTAAGCGTCTTGCCTAGTTCAGTGTATAGATCCTGCATGGACCTGGGTCAAGCTTAGTAGGACCTCCTTCAATACCCACTGGTATTGGATGGCGGGGGGTTCGAATTTCTTGATCCCCTCAAATGTAAACTACTATTAAACATTAACCCGGCTACTTAGGATTGTATCCCTGCTGACTCAAACTACTTAGCCGAGGGTAACGTCACATTCAAAAGAGGGGCCTACCACATTACGCATTAATAACTTAATTAATTATCTTTCAATAATCCAACCCTTTAGGATTGTATCCTTGCTGACTCAAACTACTGGGTTGAGGGTAACGTTACCTTCAAAAGAGGGGCCTACTACTATAACTAGGATAATCTCTTAAAAAAGTGCAAAAGTGCGGAAATAATCAAAGGTTATAGTAAAGGCGAGTCAGATCCAAGTGATTCATCTTGCCTATCTATTTTTATTTTTATTTTTTTATTTGTATTTTCTGTAGGATCCTGAAACGACCTAACGAGTCGATCAGAAGAGTGCTCAGACCGAATCAGAGGCGGAATTCATTGATTCGGTCTTCGTTTAGCTTGGATTCACTAATAGATGTCTTGTTTATTGATCTTGAACGATTTACAGTACAAAGACACTTCGACAGCACCTCGGTGTCGGAAATCAGAAAGTTACAAATGAGACAGTTTGAAGCCTATTTATAGGGAGAGACCCCTGACCGTTTGAAGGTGACACACCACTCTTCAAACGGTCATGACATTTCAAACGGTCACGCTTCTTCAAACTGTTACATCTACAAACGGCCATGCTCACTCAAACGGTTACAAGATATTCAAACGGTCAACTATTCTTCAAACGGTCAACCATCTAATTCTTGTTTCATATGTTCTAAATTCCCATGATTGCAATAGATGATGTCACATATATGATGTCATCATCATATATGCTGACATCACTCTTGTTCCGAACCGCAACGAACCCGAGACTCGACATAAGATGAAGACGACAGATGAATGCACCAACAGACTCCCCCTCAGATGTTGACGAGTCTTAAGTGTCGAGTCTTCGCATCTTCAGTCTTTATCAGTCTCTTTTCTTTCTTAGCATATATCAGGATCTTCTCTTTGGATATAACCTCGTCAGACTCCCCCTCTCATCATGATGGGATCGCTGTCTGGAATTAGCTATCACCTTGAGATTGATCCCTGGCTTTATCTCTGTTTAAGCTCATCTCCTGCACACATTATCTCATCACAACATAAGTTTTTACTTAAATCAATAAGAAAAACTTACTAGTAATAGTTACATCAAGTTCAAATTAATGGCCTTGATTAACTAATCAAACCATTCTTTTACAAAATCGGTTTCTTCTTTTAAACGCACGCTCCCAAACCAGTTCATCATGTTCAGCGCTTGAAATTTTGAAAATCGGCTCTTCAACATCAGTTGTCGAAAATATTTTTGTATTTTTCAAAATTTATGCTAAAACACACTAAAATATTTTTGGATTTTTTCAATGTAATGTAATGAAATGCAGAGAAGAAATATTTACAAACAATATTTTTGTGAGTTTGTGTAAGAGGATCATATCAGTTTATGTGACCAATCACTAGCACCGTTAAGCTTTAAACATTTTCAGTTCTAAACGATTCACGTAGATTGACGATATTGTTGTCCACTTAAACTCAATCTAAAAACTTTCGAAATGCTTACCGATACGTTAAGGTATATTAATTTGCACTAAATTCTTATGGACCCCATGATCTCAGCATATCCCCTCATCATGCAATACACTGACTCAAGTAATGCCTTTACACTTTTATCAACTGTGATTTGTGCGAAAATAAAGCAGAATGTTTAAACATTAACAATCAGATCGATACTTCCGTATACGCAGAGAAAGTCCAATGTTTAAACAAAATAAGAAAATAAAAATAAGTTGAATTTGTTTAGGCTTTAACCACCAGGTCGATACTCCCGTATACGCAGAGGTGATCCAAAGCTTAAACGAAACACCAAAGAAAATAAAGCAGAACGTTTAGGCAACAACATCCAGGTCGATACTCACGTATACGCAGAGGATGTCCGATGCTTAAACAAAATAAAGAAATAAAACAAGTTTAAATCTTTGCAAAATGAAATGCACAATCACAGTGACTTTTAGCAAAGTTGTGAAAGTCCACAAACTTAACCAGTTTTATGTCTTTCGACAATCAGGGATTACTGAGTAGGCACACAGTCAAGAAGGACAAAACTAAGTACTATGCTTTCAACCATGTTTCCCACTAGAACTAGGCTTTTTCATTTAAGTTTGTATCGTTATTGCAAATCTACTAGTCTAGCTGAGCCTACCGTCACATCTTTAGTAAGATCGCTTATCACATTTTATCTCTCCATTTCTTTAGCATGCTGTGACAGTCCAACTGATCTACTATCATTTCCTCTTTTTTACAACAAAAACTCATTTTTGCATTTTTCAATGTTTTTGACATTTTCAAATTTTCTAATAATATTTTTTAAAATTTTTACTCCCCTTAAAATCAAAATATGTCTCAATTTTGATTTTTTTGGGAAAATTTGAAAACAAGCTGTACAAGAAAAATGACAACATGATGAGAATTGCTTCAATTCTCCATTCACTTGGCTTGAACAATCAGAACTCCCCCTGGCAACAAAACATTTTCCCATGGTGATTTCAAAACACTTAAGTTTGTTTTAATCAAAATGGTTTTTCCGGAAAATTAGTTTTGTGTACCAACCACTTATAGGTTCGGGGACATCACATCATCTTGTTCTTTTTAACCACATGTAGATTTATCATTTTCCGATTTTAAACCTCAACACCACTTGTAGAAAATCAAGTACAACTTAATGTCCCTGATTTACCACTTTTAAATCGAAATCACTTTCGTGAATTTCTCAAGAAATATGCCGATTCATGTTCCACGCTTACCAACCTGGGAACTCCGGCAAGTTAGGTTTTTCATTTAAACAGATTCACCCAAGCCTGACGGTCCTTGGGTGATTTTGAATTCTTGTTCAACAATGGTGGAAAATTTGCATCATCCATTGTTAGACCAGAATTCTTAGTTTTTACCTCAACAACTGGCTCTTCTGGTTTTACCATACCAGAATCATTGCCTGAACTTGGCTTGTCTGACTTTGAAGAGTCAGATTCATCGCCAAGAACTTTCTTCTTCTTCTTTCTCTCTTATGTCCTCAGATTTGTATCTGATGAACTTGTCTTGCTTGACTTTGCAGTCGAGGAAAGCTATTCATCAGAACTCTTATTTTTACCAACAGATGAACCCGAGGACAATATCTTCTCCAGATACTCTCTCGCCTTCTTCCTCTTTTTCCTCAGTCTGTCTTTCTGCCCCTGTGAAAGTTTTACTTTCGGTTCTTGAACTTTCTGTTCTTTGGGCTTGACAGAGACTGGTATCTTTACCTGCTTCTGAGATTCAACCCTCGATCTTCTCATTGATCTCATTGAGCAATCTCTAGCAATATGGCCAATGATGTTGCAGTTAAAGCATCTCCTTGATTCAAACCTCCAATTCTGGCAGTTAACAGCAATGTGTCCTTGATAGCCGCATCTGTAACACACTCTGTTATCGTACCAATCACCATTTTTAGCCCAAACATTCAGATCATAGCACTGTTTGGCTTGGTGATAATCCTTGCTCCTCTTGTATGCTGGATTTGGCTTTTGAGCACTATGGTCAAACCTGCACCACTTATTACCAACAATTTTTGAGTTTTGATTTTCTATTTTTTGTGATTTTTTATCACGATTGGATGATTGAACTGATGAGCTTTTATTTTCTTTTTGAACATTTTTCGGTTTTTTATCTTTTTGTTTTTGTTCCACATTCTTCTTTACAGGTTTTTGCGTTGAGCATTCACCTTTCTCAGTAGAATGTAAAACAGTATCTTGAAACATTTCATTTAATTTTAAAAATATTTTTCTTTTCTCATCATCATCAGTTTTCTCATCACAATCTTCAACTTTGACTTTGTCAAAGTTTGTGACATTGTCACTTATTGGAACTGAATTAACTGATTTTGGGCAAGGAATAGTTGAAGTATTCACAAACACCTTCAACTTTTCTTCCCATTCCTTGATTTTCTTTTGAACACATTCTGCCTCTTTTTCAAGTCGAATAATCTTTTCAAGATGAGAATTGATTGCAATTTGTTTTTCAAGATTGTTTTTACCAAACAAATCTTTCTCATCTTCTAAAATTTCTATTTGACTTTGAAAATCTTTCTCAATTTTTAATTTTTCATTTTCAAAATCTTTTTCGTTTTCTTTCAAAATTTTGTTTTCTAATGTCAAACTGTTCAAATCACTTAACAGTTTAACATTTTCAGATTTCAGCTTCTCACAATTTTCTTGCAATATAAGAATCTGTTGAACATCAGATTGCTTCTCTTCTTTCAACTTCTTGATTTCCAATGTCAAACTTTCCGCATTCTTCAAGAGTTTGCCATTGTCAGCCTCAAGTTTATCATATTTAGAGCACACTGATTCGGTACCAGATTCTTCTTTCACAATCTTGACCGATGGAACTTGTTCAATCTGCTCAGCTCTGATCTCTTCTTTAACAATGACTGCCTTTTGATTCTTTCTTTTTGCATCTTTTTTTTCTTTCAATTTTTCAATTTTATCGGCATAAAATAGTTTTCCACTACGTTGATCAGATGGAAGTTGTTGTTTAAGATATTCAAGTTTCCGGATTTCCTCTTCATAATTGTCACTCTCTTCATCAGACGAATGATAAAAAACCGGAACCTTTTCAACTACTTCTTTTGATGAGACAGTTTCTTCTTTTTGTTTATCGGAATATACTGCTGAGATTCATAATGCACATATACCAACAATTCCTCAAACTCTATGTTTCGGTATCGAAATTTCTCAAACAAACTGAATCAATTTCAAGCGACCTTGTGCGAATTAGATTGATGTAACTTGAATTTGGTGCAAACTAACCCAAAACTCACAACACAAACTGAACTGATGCAAGTTGAATTTGCTGTGGACTATCCCAAACCTTGGGCCGAGATATTTATGTGAAAAAAATTTACAAACTCGGAAAGACCAAATCAAAGATAATATCTCATGGGCTTTCAATTAACACAAATCAAATGCGGATTGTATCTTGACAATTAATGGACTGACAACAATCTAAAACACATGGATATGATTTCAGTGACATGGGCAGACAACAATCAACTAGTTCACATGTATTTCAAACAATGTCTGACAAATTTTAATACCAAACTTGACTTCATTGGAACTTGAACTCCACTAAACCAAACAAGCAATATTTAATGATCACATGAAATGATGGGTCGATCAGTTTCACCAACTTTGAATGCACACTTTGACTTAATCTTGTGAATATATTAAGTTGCCGACAACTGATGATAGCAATTGATTCAAAATTTAGTCGCAAGTCTTTATCAAAGTAATATGCACATGCGGATTGTTTAAACCGAGATATTCATATGCAATCTGACTTAATTCACATGATCTCTTATCTCAATTACTGACACCTCGTAACATGTTACACACAACTCGATGCACTATCACGTGAAATATTGAATCACTATCAAACTGGATGGCTAGCTTCAAACCGGATGGACAGTTTCAAACGGTCACGATGGCAACTTTCAAACGGTCATGTGCATTTTCAAACGGTAAGGTGTAATTTTCAAACGGTCAAGCCAGTTTCAAACTGTCATACGCTGATTTCAAACGGTCAGGCCAGTTTCAAACTGTCAGGCGCTGATTTCAAACGGCCAGGCCAGTTTCAAACTGTCAGACGCTGGTCTCGTTCAAACGGACACCAGTTTTCAGTCCATTTTTACCACTTTTTCTTCGAATTTTAAGCTGAAACTTTCAAGGGTTTGTTAAAATGCACTTACGCACACATTGTGAAAGTTATAGCCGATTTTAACCGTGAAAACTATCAATTTTGTGAAAGAAGGTGTAGAAAAACAGAATTTGCTAGCGAAAACGAGCTAAACGGTAAGAACTCTTCCTCCTGAGCTCTGATACCAAATGTAGGATCGTGAAACGACCTAACGAGTCGATCAGAAGAGTGCTCAGACCGAATCAGAGGCGGAATTCATTGATTCGGTCTTCGTTTAGCTTGGATTCACTAATAAATGTCTTGTTTATTGATCTTGAACGATTTACAGTACAAAGACACTTCGACAGCACCTCAGTGTCGGAAATCAGAAAGTTACAAATGAGACAGTTTGAAGCCTATTTATAGGGAGAGACCCCTGACCGTTTGAAGGTGACACACCACTCTTCAAACGGTTATGACATTTCAAACGGTCATGACATTTCAAACGGTCATGCTTCTTCAAACTGTTACATCTACAAACGGTCATGCTCACTCAAACGGTTACAAGATATTCAAACGGTCAACTATTCTTCAAACGGTCAACCATCTAATTCTTGTTTCATGTGTTCTAAATTCCCATGATTGCAATAGATGATGTCACATATATGATGTCATCATCATATATGATGACATCACTCTTGTTCCGAACCGCAACGAACCCGAGACTCGACATAAGACGAAGACGACAGATGAATGCACCAACATTTTCAGCATTTTTAGTTTTTATTTTCATGTTTAAACCTTTTTTCTAAAATTTTGATTTGATTAGACGTTGAGGATAAACCGGTACTAAAAGCTCTTGTGTCCTTGGACGACCTCGGTATCTTACCAACGCTATACTACGCTCACAATGGGTGCACTTGCCCATATGTGTAAAAATATCGTGTTTTATAAATTTAAAACTTGACTAAAGTGTAAAAAGGTTTTAAAATATACATAAAAACATATAACGCTACATACGCATCAGTTCTAGTGAAATATTTTGTTAAAAATAAATGACTTAGGCTTGTAAATGAACCGAACGAACACGAACGAGGCATGTGTACTGATTAAAAGTAGAAAATGTATGACCCGAAATTTCATACAAACCCAAAAATGTGTCATACATATTAACCCAAACCCGATGTTCAACGCGAATTTTTTATTGTTTTTTCGACAAATTAATATATTAATTTAATTTATGTGGATTTCTAATGTACCTTTTTTTTAGGTATTTGGTTCACTTGAAGAGTTGAAGAATTAGGTTTATGAAAGAGAAGTTGCGAAAGGTTACGTCATTGTGACCCAACGAACGATAACAAAAGGTGAAGGTTCGTCAGCAAGGACAGTAAGGATATGGTTGCAATGCGATCGTGGCGGTGAACCCAAAAGTAAAGAAACAGTTCGGCGTTCCGGTACCAAAAAGGTTGGCTGTCCTTTTAGTCTGATAGGGAAACTAGACTCAAGTAGTGGTAATTAGAGACTTGTGGAGAAGAAAAACATTCATAACCATGAGCCTGCTGAATTTCTCGAGGGCCACGCGTTTGCTAGAAGGCTGACCCCAAACGAAGAATCACTGGTGGAGAGACTTTATCTGCAAAACATGGAGCCTACAAATATACATTTAACCATAAGAAAACAAAACCCACACATCGTGTGCATTCTACAAGACGTACAAAACACGATAAAAAAGAACTCAAAATGTACGACGATCGAACTCCAATGCCGATATTGGAAAGCATGTTGCAAGAAGAAAGGTACGTTTATCTCACCAGGGTGAATCCCTCCACAAACGCGGCCGAGGAGGTTTTTTTCGTTCATCCGGACTCGTACAACATGTGGCGTGCATTCCCACATGTGTTGATGATTGATGCTACCTACAAGACGAATGAGTATAAGCTTCCGTTTATTCAAGTTGTGGGTGTGACATCGACACACAAGTCTTTTTGTGTGGCTCATGTGTTTATCTCTAAAGAAAAAAATATAACTTCTTATGGGTCCTGGAGAAGCTCAAATAATTGTTGGTAGATTGTATGGAGCCACGTGTAATTGTAACAGATAGAGATCAAGCTTTGATGAATGTTTGCGATAAAGTATTCCCAAAAGCTTCCAAATTGCTACCTAGGTGGTACATCTCACAGAATATTCTAAAACACTGTCGGGCAAAATTTACGAATGAAGACTGGAAAATATTTAAGCTTTCTTGGTCTCGACTGTGTAGTTCTCCCACTCCGACGCTATACAATTATAACTTTGAGCGGCTTTTCACGCGACTGACTAATGACGAACGATCAGGTACATATTATATTAGTTTACATGCATTCATCCATACATATTTACATACAAACATTACAAATCGTTGTATTCAATTTTTTTCAGTTGTTCTGGATTATTTGTATAATGTGTGGCTGAAAGATTATAAAGAAAAGTTCGTTTCAGCTTAGACTAACACAGTCCCCAATTTTGGTCAACATACAACCAACAGAGTTGAAAGCCAGCATTCTAAGTTTAAGAGATACATTAAAGGGCCAAACAACTCGCTCCATAGACTTGTGTGGCTTGTTGGCAAAGTTGTAGAGTCACAACAAATACAAATAAAACTTAGTTTTCAGGAGAGCAGGTCCGTGCAAATGGGGGACCACAGATTACCGTTTTTTGACAACCTACGCAGTAATGTTTCCCAAAAAGCCTTAGAGTTGTTGGTTGTCGAGAGGAAAAAGCTACATATGTTGAGGGTAGGAGGGGGGACTTGTGGCCACCAGCTTTCTACGGGTTGTGGGTTGCCATGTGCTTGTCAGATGGAGTAGTGGGAAAGTACAGGTAACATAACAACTATAACATATGCTTTGATCCATAGAATATAATCATCATTATACTTCATGTTTTAACATCATTATACTTCATGTTTTAACAATGATTCATGAAAAACAAGTTGTAAAATTCCACTTGCCGCGATAGATAAATTCTAGACAAAACTTGATTTTTTGATAGAAAAACTTAATCAAGACGATTGTAATATTCAGGCAGAAATGGATAGACTCACATAGCAACTACAGGCGCAACCACCTCTAGTGTTAAAAAGTATGTTGTCGAAAATGAAAGCGGTGTTGAATCCAAGTATGACTTACCATCAACCGCCTGAGGTACAACAAGATACCCAGGGCCGCCCAACTACGAAAGCAAAACAACAAAAGAATGAAGACCTTGCGAGACATAAAGATAAACAACCCGAATCAGAGAGGAACAACTACACTCAAAATCCAAATGTGCGACGTAGTCGTTCAAAGAAAAGCAAAGAAAAAAATACACTTCCGATTATAGATAAAGACTTTCCATTGTTGGCCGGGCACAGGTACATACGTACATACATAAATATTTTTAGAATTCTTTTTCATTTTTTTATTTTTTAATATTTTTGAGTTTTTTTATTTTTTTGCCATTTATAGGTACAAAAACATGATCGAGCGTTTTAAGGATTGGCTTCCATCACAACACATATCGAAGATGCCTAGCCGCACGATAACTGTGGGTTTCGATCCATAGCTATGGGTTTGGGGTTGGACCAGAAACAGTGGAAATGGGTCCGCCAAGAGCTACTCGACGAGATGTTCATTAACAAAAAGCGTTGGGGGCATATACTCGAATCATTGGACAAGGGATGTTACGACAATGTGTATCGATTGATAAATGGGTTAAATGTTGAACCTGTACCAAAGGCATGCTGGATGGTGTTGCCCTACACAGGATTGTTGGTGGCTCAAAAATTTGGTGTGATTGCTCAACATTTAAGCAACGGTGTTTGTCAAACTTACTTCCCGATGTTCGATGGACCGCATGTTTACCCGAACCATTCCATTTTAACGACCGCTTATGTCGAAGATGGCCATTTCATCATGGTTAAGTTAGCGGATGATAGCCTGATGCCAGTACCAAATGGACTTTGTAATATATACCGAAGTATGGAAGCTATGGAATGGGAGACAATGTACATGTCTCGTATTGCACAGGGTAGGGCATTACTACGTAGTAACAGAACTCGACAAAAAGAAGTTATTGACTTGTATTAGGTGTAGCATCCGTGAAACATAATGTACGCAACGAATTTATTAATGTTTCTCTTTAATATAATTTAAATATATTGTAACATCCGTCAAATATAGTGTACGCAACAATTTTTGTATAATTTTTTTTTTAATTAAAGTGCTTCATATAAAAGAAAGGAGTACAAAATAAAAGAAAACTATTGTTTTAAAGGGATTTAAAATTGTTGACTCAAAATAAAAATGAAATTTGTTTTGGTTTTTTTAATAAAAGGAATTAATTTTAATATATATAAATGAATGATAAAAAAATGTTAAAAAATGCAAAAAAACCGGCCCTAAACCAGTTTCAACGCGGCTCGAACTCGAGACCTCTCAGTTAAATGCACCCGTCCCTTCCACTGGGACAAGTGTCTCACCCGTTGATTCTCCCGATTCTTTTTTCTCTTATACTAAGTTTCATAGATTCAAAAAGAAAAAAAACAACTCCTATACGCCGCTCATTGACCCATATGACTCTCATTGACCCATATGACTCTCATTGACCCCAAACACCTTTTCCAGCTTCAATAAAGGGGGTAAATAGTTCTAAAATTCAAAACCTACACACTAAAAAACGAAGAACACACACACAAACGTTCTGGACCACACGATTTTCACACAACAAACTCTAGACCACACGATGAAGGTTAGTTTGTATTCCAAATTTTATTGCTTAATCTTCAACTTTTTTTTATTTTTTGGTTTTATTTCCGCCGTTTGTGGTGGTGTTGGGTTTGACGGTGGTGGGGGATTGACGGCGGTGGGGGATTGACGGCGGTGGGAATTGACGGCGGTGGGGATTTACGGCGGTGGGGGATTGACGGTGGGGGGATTGATGGGGGTGGGGATTGACGGTTGTGGTGGTGGTGGTGGTGGGGATTGACGGCTGTGGTGGTGGTGGTGGTGGTTAGGCGGGTGTGGTGGTGGTGGTGGTTAGGCGGGTGTGGTGGTGGTGGTGGTGGGGATTGACGGGTGTGGTGGTGGTGGTTGTGGTGGTGGTGGTGGTTAGGCGGGTGTGGTGGTGGTTGTGGTGGTGGTGGTGGTGGTTGTGGTGGTGGTTAGGCGGTTGTGGTGGTAGCTGTGGTGGTGGTTAGGCGGGTGTGATGTGCAAGTACGATTCTTCAGTTGCCAACCCGTGATATTTGGGTAAACTCTGAATGGATTGTGCTCTAACCTCAAATGAACGACCACGTAGTTGAGGTATTCTAACCGGTGATGGGTTGTTAGCAATTGTGGGTTTAAAATGGCTTTCGATCTCCCGTACCGATCCTCGATCATATCTTCTAGGAATACCCTCAGGATTGTTAACCGGTGGAATTATGTTTCTCGGGAGTGGTCGTTGTTTATCCGATATTTTTTGTGGCATTGGAATATTTACAGGTCTTGCATTACCTTGCTGTTGATTAACCGGGTAAGTCGGATGACCTTGTTGTTGATACCCAGCTGCATCCTGGTTCCCTCTCTCTGCAAATCCAAATCCTGTGGAATACCCTGTTAGGAAAATTTTTATGTAAGTAATGAAGAAAAACATGATCATCCTGATCATATGCTGAAGATACAGTCAAGAAAGATCAATAAAAAGGTGCCTGCATTATAACAGGATAAGAAGAAATGAAAGATACATCTTCAACTAAGTATCAGGAAGTGATCAAGACAAAGAAGACGATCAAGCAAGACCATTCTGATGAACTCCGATAATAAATCTGGTATTTATCATTAAAATCTGGTAAGTTTGATTATCAGAATTTCTGATAATCAATTTCAACAGAATTCTTGTAAGCTGGTCACCAGAATTTCTGATGGACCAACTTGTCTTGGAGATAAGCCCTGACACAACTGAAAAGTAGCAAGTTGACAATAACCGATTCAATGAATATGCCAAAAAACTACTTTGTGAAGAGCAAGTGCATGAATAAACAAATGTTTATTCATGATCCGGACTCTCTATAAATAGAGATGTCAACCCAGAAGGTTAAATGAGTTGAGCTAAGCATTTAATACACACACACCACAAACTCCATTACCCTTTACACAGAATTCTTTAAACATTCATTTTGTAACAGTTAATAACTTTGTTTTACAAATTCATTAATATACTTAAAAATTTTGTAAGTTGTTTCTTGAAAGTTTGATTTCTAGTTTCGCACAATATTTTCCTGTTTGTTGAAATCTATTTGCCATATTAAGTCTTTGAGTATCTTTATCTGGGATCAACAATTGGTATCAGAGCAGATTGAATAAATCATTTTCAAAAGACCAACTGCTTATATTTTTTATAACCATCTCACATACTAAATACGGTAAACTTTCAAACCTGGAACAATGCTTTCAACATTGTTTCTATGTCAAAGCCTCTGACTTTGGTCAGAGAGGAGTACACCCAATGGAAAATTAGGATGATCAATTTCCTAAATGGACATGATCGAGCACTGTTTCAATCCATTGTGAGAGGCCCACATAAACCCACTGTTGAAATACCAGCAGTTCCAGCAACTGAGCACACACCAGCTATCCCTATATCCTTGGCTCCTAAAAATGAAGTACATTGGAACCAAGAAGATAAGGATCTGGTAGCTGCTGGTGAAAGGGCCAAATTACTCCTGATTATGGCACTTCCAAACGACATATTATCACAAGTAGATGATTGTGCATCTGCTAAGGAGATATGGGATCAACTGGAAAATCTTTGTGAAGAATGAGAAAGAATAAAAAGAAACAAGAGAACTAACTGTGTTTCTTCATATGAAAGATTCAAAAGTCTCCAAAATGAGACTCTTTCAGAAACATATCATAGTTTCACTAAACTTTTAAATGAACTTAAAAAGTTTGGTATTGAGAAGTCTAACAATGAAAAGAATGTACAGTTTCTTGATGCATTGCCAAGAGAGTGGAGAAGTCTCACAATGACCTTGGCATCTACCCTTGAATTAAGGAACATGAACTTACATGATCTTTACAGCATCCTTGTCCTAAGAGAGGAGGAAATCTATGAAAACTCAAACTACAAAGGTGGACCTATAGCTCTTGTTTCAAACACACAAAGAGTACCAATCTCAGATCCACAACCCTCTCACTGCCAGAACATAGAAAATTCTAATGCTTCATCATATTTTTCAGCCTTTGCAGAGGCTATAGCTTTGCTCACAAAAACATTTGAGCAAAGATTGAGAGGTGGAAGTGGCAAATTCCAGAAGAGTGATAGGGGGAGGGTGGAAGGAAAGTCAAGAGATAAGGGGAAGGCAGAGATTGTTTGCTACAGATGCAAACAAAATAGGCACTATGCTTCTGAATGCAAGAACAAGAAACTGAAGGATGTGGCCTATTATAAGAAGAAGCTTGAAGAAGGTAAAAGACAGCAACAGAAAGTCAGTTTGATAGCAGGTACTGATACCTGGCTAGCCGATGATTCTTCTGATGAAGAAGAGGAGGAAATGGCTGATGTTTGCTTAATGGCTGCAACTTCTGATGAATGCTCCAGCTCATCAGAACACAAAGTATGTTCAGAAAACAATAATCTAGAACAACAACTTATGCAAGATTTTGGGATTCTGCAAAACAAACATTAATCAGAAAGCACAAAATCTGATGATTTGCAAAAGTTGCTCAATAAGACTAAAACTGAAAACCAATTATTGATTGATCAAAACTTAATGAAAGATGCAAAAATTGAATTTTATGAACAGGAAAGAAAAAATCTCTACAAAAAAATTCAAGACAATGAGATCAATGTAAAAGGTATTCAACAAGCCAAAGAATTCATACAACTTGTTGAAGCAACCCTAAAGAACAGAGGTGAAGGGTTAGGATATGTCAAAAAAAATATCAAGAATCCCACCACCTTTGTAAAAGCATCAGAAAACTGTTCTGATAAGATAATATCAGATTCTGATGCTGATTCTTGCAAGTCAAGCACTTCTAATAAACTGTTTCTGTCACCCAGAGTTTTCTTGAAAGGGGATGAAACTCTGAAAAACCAAAAACACATCCCAAATTTCAAAAGGGCAAAAATCTTCCATCACAATCACATTTGTCTAAACAATTAGACAAAACAAGTTGCATGTGTGTTGAAATACTAAAGCTAATTCAACACCATATCTCCAAAGAAAACCACTTTGCTATTGGCTCAGCATTAAGAAGAAATTATGATGAGAACTTTTCCTCTGATGAAGAAATCTCTAGTACATTTTCATCAGAAAAGGTACCCAAACAAGTTTGGGTACCAAAAACTCTCTAACCTTATCATTTCAGGACCGTCATGTGCAGCAGATCTGGTACTGTGACTCTGGAAGTTCCAAGCACATGACATGGGATAGGAGCTTAATCAGTAATTATCAGGAAAAGCTAGGTAAATATGTAAATTTTGGAAATGGGGTTAAATGAAGAACCATGGGTGATGGTACCATACATTATGGATTATTAACCATTGAAAAGGTTGCCTATGTGGAAGGTTTGAAATATAACCTACTAAGCTGTTGGAAATTTTGTGAGAGAGGCTTCCAGGTAACTTTCTTACATGAAAAATGTTTACTAGTTGGGTTAGATGACAACAAAGATTATTTAAGTGGGAAAAGAATAAGAAATTCCATCTATTACTTTGATTTTAGAGAAGAAATTGAGCACCCTCAGTTATGCTTATTTTCAAAAGAAAATAAAGGAAATAGCTGGAAATAGCACAAAAGACTAGCTCACTTAAATTTTAAAACTCTAAACCAACTAGCAAACAAAAATCCGGTTAAAGGTTTACTGTTCATATCATCCAAAAAGGATAGAATATGTGAAGCATGTGAGCTTGGAAAATAAAAAAGAGGCTCACATAAAACAATTTCTGAATGTTCAATTTCTGAAAATTTGGAACTTTTACACATGGACCTTTGTGGACCTATACAAACTACTCTAGGTACACTTGGGTTGAATTTCTCAGGAAAAAGAGTGACACCCCAGATCTGATCATTAATTTCATCAGAAAAACTGAAAATCTGTTGAAGTTACCTGTGAGAAGGATCAGATATAAAAATGCAAAACTTGAGACTTTCCTTGTAAGCAAAGGAATATCTCATGATTTTTCTGCTCCAAGAACCCCACAACTAAATGGAGTTGTAGAAAGAAAAAATAGGACTCTGTTAGAAGCAGCAAGAACAATGCTTGCCTATGCCAGATTTCCAACTTACTTTTGGGCTGAAGCAATCTCAAATGCATGCTTTACACAAAACAGGTCTATCATCAACAAGAGACATCAGAAAACTCCCTATAACATTATCAACCAAAGGATCCCAAACATCAAATTTTTACACACCTTTGGTTGTAATTCTTTTGTCTTCAATGATTTTGATACTCTGGAAAAATTTGACAAAAAACTGAAAAAGGAATTTTTCTAGGTTACTCATTGTCCTCCAAAGCTTATAATATTTCTTTTAAACACAAGGACAATAAGAGAAAGCTTATATGTGTCTTTTGATGATTCATCAGAAACAAAGATTTCTGATGAAATTTTACAAGATATAAGCTTATCAAAACAACTAGAAAACTCTGAAGATCTTCTTAACAAATTAACTGAAGAGCTTCTAGAACATGACCACACACAAAACATTTCAAACAAAACCATGTCATGTACTAACCCTACAGATGATCTGGAACCTCCATCAGAAAATGTACAAAATGATCAGAATTCTGGAATTTCACTAGAAAATCAAATTGAACAACAGAATTCTGATCCTCTTGACAACACAGAGGTCACAGATCAGGGGGAAGCTTCAAATCCATCATAAAGTACAAGTTCACATAACAATTTAAGATGGATCAAGGGACACTCACAAGCAGACATTATTGGTGACCCTGAAGAAGGTATTAAGACATGATCAGCTATTGCACATGAATGCCTATATGCTGGATTTTTAGGCATAATAGAGACAAAGACTGTCAAGGAAGCACTGAATAACTCAGATTGGGTACAAGCAATGCAAGAATAGCTTGACCAATTTGAAAAGATTCAAGTGTGGGATCCAGTACCCAAACCAACTGACAAATCTGTCATTGGATCCAAATGGGTATTCAGAAACAAATATGATGAACAAGACATTATAACAAGGAATAAAACAAGGCTGGTGGTCAAAGGTTACTGTCAATAAGAAGGCATAGATTATGATGAAACCTTTGCACCAGTTGCCAGGCTTGAAGCTGTAAGAATATTCCTAGCTTATGATGCCTCAAACAACATAAAAGTTTATCAGATGGATGTAAAGTTTACATTTCTGAATGGTAAGATTGAAGTAGAAGTATATGTGCAACAACCAGAAGGCTTTGTTGATCCTCAATTTCCAAAACATGTTTACAAACTAAACAAAGCCTTGTATGGGTTGAAGCAAGCTCAAAGAGCATGGTATGAAACATTATCAAACTTCTTAATCAATTATGGCTTCACCAAAGGTACAATTGATACAACCCTATTTCTAAACTCAAACAAAGGGCACACTCTGTTGGTCCAAATCTATGTTGATGACATCATATCTGGATCAACAAATGAGAAATTTTGCAAAAAGTTTGAAAAATTAATGATCAGTCACTTTGAAATGAGCATGATGGGTGAATTAAGCTTTTTCCTTGGTTTACAAGTTAAACAACAAAGTGATGGCATATTTTTGAGTCAATCAAAATATGTCAGAACAATCTTGAAAAAATATTCACTTGAAAACTGCTCATTTTCAAGAACTCCCATGGCCACAGGAAACAAACTTTATTCTGATGTTGAAGATAAACCAGTTGATCTAAAAACTTACAGGGGAATGATAGGATCATTGCTATACTTAACAGCCAGTAGACCAGACATAATGTTTTCTACTTGTTTTCTGGCAAGGTATCAATGCAATCCTAAAGAGTCCCACATGAAAGCTGTTAAAAGAGTTTTTAAATACCTTAAAGGAACATCAGATCTTGGATTGTGGTATCCTAAAACTACAAATTTAGAATTAATTGCATACACAGATGCAGATCATGCAGGATGCAAACTTGACAGAAAAAGCACATTTGGTGCCTGTCAAATGCTGGGAGAAAAGTTAGTATGTTGGGCAAGCAAAAAGCAAAACTGTGCCGAATCAGAATATGTAGCTGCAACAAGTTGTTGTTCACAAGTTCTGTGCATACAAACTCAGCTGAGAGATTATGGAGTGAATCTGACAAAAATTCCAATTCTATGTGATTCTATGAGTGCAATTGCAATAACATCAAATCCAGTGCATCGCTCAAGATTAAAACATATTGATGTCAGATACCACTTCATAAAAGATCATGTTGAGAAAGGTAACATTGAAATGCATTTTGTCCCAACAGAAAACCAATTTGCTGATATTTTCACTAAACCTTTAGATGAAAATATACATAACTTTTTAATCAGTAAATTAGAAATGGTCAATATGCAAATTGAACAAAACAAAGAAATCGTGTCACAAAATGAAGAAAAATCTGATATACAATCATTTGATCAGATTTCTGGTGCAAATTCTGATGATCTATCAGAAACCTCACAAGTCACCAGAAAATCTGATGAATCACTAGAAATTGACCATGTCAACAGAATTTCTGATGAAACTTGAAATATCATATTTTTCTTAATCTTTTCACGTGCATGAAAATAGTCCATATGTAATCATCATCTCTCATCGTTTTTGTAAATTTTATTCGTTCATTTCTGTATTCTTTTATTTCTTTATTTAAAAATTCAAATTTTATCTCTTTACACTAGGGTAGATCACGTCATGGAAGGAAAAACTTCTGGGAAAACGTTAATGGCTGTTAGCTCTCTCTCCTACATTCATTGCTTACTCATCAATATTAAGAGAGAAAGAAATGACATCTGGGCTGCTCATTATGATAATTATCAGAAGTTGGCCGCCTAGACCATTAATGCAGGAGATATTATCTCTTAAAATTCGCTTTGCTTTCTAACAGACAAAATTTAATAACAAAGAAAATAGAGATAACGAAAAATAAGTAGGTAGATAACATTTAAGGTAAACTTCACTTTCACTATAAATGTCTACTACTTAGAACTGAATCAGTCACTTTCATCTACCTGAAAAACCCTAGAAATCCTTTCACCTTCTTTTATGCCTCACGCACCAAAAATGGCAAGAATCAGTCCTGACTACCTTCCACTTCCATACCACCCACACTACAACCTCAGAATTAGGACAAGCTTTGACGGTCCAGCATGGGAAGGATGCCATATCATCCTTAACATGCTGATGCAGAGTCCACTGGCATATGCTTTGTCAGCCCACATTATGGTTTATCAGGAAATCTTGCAAATGTTCTGGAGAAATGCAAGAATTCTACTTCATGAGGGGGGAGACTAACTTCCATTGGAAGTTATGTGTTGGGAAAACCAATCATTGTCACTGAGTGTATCATCAGAGAGGTTCTAAACCTTAATAATGATAACAATGTTCACATCTTCACTCGAGAACAGATTGGTGAGACCCTAACCCAAACGGGGTATAATCTAGAGAACCCAAACAAGCCAATCTCCAAAACTGGCTTCATCAAACCATGGCAGTATCTGGTAACTCAGCTAGGGGTTTGTTTTTCAAAGAGAATCATAAACCACCATGAGATCTCCAACAGCTTGATGCAAGTTGTACAAGCACTTGTACAAGATGTTCCTTATAATATCTCTCATTATATGATGAAAGATATTACAAGCAACCTGTAGTCTGGCAGGCCATTCTTAGTGTATCCTCGTTTCATGATGAGGGTAATCACTAGCAAACTAGGATTCGAAGGAGTTCTTGCATTGTACCCCAGAGCTCAGGTGGTACTCCAGCAGAATATACGCAATACTCTGCTTGTACCAACTGCCAACAATACAGATTTGGAGACCAACCTTTGGCTGTTTACTGAGCTGATCTACGGGGATGAGGAGATACAGTTTGTGTTGTTTATTTAGTTTGTTTTGTTATTTATTTTGTTAAAAAGTTTTTATATTATGTTTTTACAAATTTGTGTTTTGTTAACTTGGTTAGGGGGAAGGAAAAATAAATGGGTAAAAAGCATACGGTAAACCAAAGGAAGTTAATGCCACAAAACAACCTGTGTTCATCAGAAACAAAACATTTGGCACAAAACTTTATGTTTCTGATAACATAAAGTGGAAATCTGGTAAAATCTGGTAAAATAACTTCAAAATATGATAAAAATATTTTTGCTCAAAAGTATTGAAAATCGGAACATTCTGGACAGTTAAACTTCAAAGAGGAATGATAATGATGAAATGAGACAACAACTGTGTGAAAATTTTAGAAAACAATACACCATCATTCATCCTTTGAATTTTTTTCACAAAAATTCCTTGAAGAAAAGAACATCAGACTTGGACCTCTACCAGAAAACCATATGTAAGTCACATCTCTGATCTTTACTGATTCCCTCTCATCAAAAAAAAATATGGAACACTCTATCCAGTGGAACTTTTGAATCTGTTGAAATTCAAATGAAAACAACATAAGCAAGTCATGTTCCAATACATCAGAAAAAGGGATATATTTTCTGATGACATCATCAGAAGGAAATTTTTGACTTTCAAAAAGGGGGAAGGATATAAAACTTCACAAGGCAGATTATTAGACCATTTTTGAAAATGGGTCCCATAAAAGGAAAAGGTAACATGTGACCGTTAGTATTCTCCAAACACATTCATTCTCCAATCAAAAGAATGTTTGAGAAATTGATGAATAAAAGTTGAGAAGACATGATTAAACCCACGTTTGCACGGACAATTCCCATTAATTCACCTAGATACCCATGATCCAACGTGTAGGACCGGTTTTTACTCCGAAACGATTGCGAAACGAACGTGAAACGTGCGGAATCCGTACACGAACGTGACCTAAACACACATGACGTAATATAAACGTGATTCGTTGATAAAATCTGATAACGTACAAGAACCGTGAATCACTTAGAGACTTTCTCTCTCTAGTTTCTCTCTCTAGAACTAGAGCTCTTCAAATCTCTAAAATGGCAAAAGTCTCTAATCTAAACATAAAGCTCCTATTTATAGGCCTTGGCTTTTAATGAAATTTCTCATTAATTACAATATTGCCACCTTGCCTTTTGCCTAAATATTGCATCATAACGACTCGTTTTCTTTTGTTTCTCGCTACGGCTCGGATTGACGAAGGCTATAGACATAAATGCCCTAATAGACTCCCCCTTGGATATTGCCGCAGTCAATCTCGATCATTGAGTCAAACTCGTAGCGTCTTCTTTTTCTCTCTCTCTCTCTTTGAATCTTCTTGAACAGAATCCCGTTGGATCTGTCTTCTGCTTCAGCTTCAGCTTTTCCTCTTTTCTTCATCAGGCTCCCCCTTTCTTCAAGTTTCCGTGCTTTAGGGATCGACACCTTGCTTTTCGATTACAAACTCCCCCTTGCTTTGAGCTCGTCTTCAGACTCCCCCTTAGACTCAGCTTCTGGGATCGTAGTCTGGAATCTCATCTGCAATCACTCAAACATTTATAAGTAACAGCATTTCAAATTTTAGCTATCCAGGAATTGTAACCTGGCTCACTCAACTTTCTAAAACAAACCATTTTCAAGAAATTTGGCAGTTTCAACGAATCGAATCGGAAACTAGCTCTATAACAGTATAAGCATCCAAATCCCCCACAGTTAATCATCCAAGTCCAACTTAATGACCTTGGAGATATCACAAACTGTTTTGATTTTTGATTTTAATTCAAGTTTCAATTTAATGAACTTGTTTTATTTTCAGAAACACAATCAGCTTACTTAGATTTTGAAACTCAGCACTCAGACTTCAGTTGTCGAAAATAAAGCATAAATCAAAATCTTTTTGTATTTTCTGAAAATATAAAGCAATAAAGAAATGTGTACAAACATATTTACAGATAATATTTTTGTTTGAGTATGCGTCAGAGGATCATATCAGTTTTTGACAAATCACAAGTACTGTTGAGCTTAATTTTCACATTAAGTATTAAACAATTCACTTAGATTGTCGATATACTGATCCACTTAAATTTTCATACAAATTTCAACTGATTCAGGATACGAATTAGGTGTATTAAGAACTTAAACCTATTCATGTGTCCCACCTCTTGAATATACTCCCGTATCCAGAATCCCAATAATCAGTCTTACAGGTGAGTATACTACAATGATATCTGTATATAAATTAGGTATGCGAGGGCCGAGGGATCTCAGGTCGATACTTCCGTATACGCAGAGAGATATCAGCTTCGACTTTACGGTATGTCCCCTTTAGAGGATCTTTTTGCTTACAACAGCAGCGACTATCAATTTTATTGTTTCATCGGCATGCTGAGGGTTTAATGCTATGTTTCAAGCATTTGCAGAAAATATTATCCAAGGACTAGGTCAGAACTACCGTTCAGCAGAAGTCCCGGAATAATACCCCAGACATCATTGAGTATAAAGACCTAGTATATCAGATTATGAGATCTTTCAAAAGAGATTTCAGGGGTTACCTATATATCCAAGTAGTGTTCCCCACGAAATAAGCAAGTTTAAATTTAGGTTTATATCCCGAAAAAGTTTACTAAGTGTATAAAAATCTACCGACACATCCACGGTGAGATCGTTTAACACATTTAAACTTTCCAATTCTTTAGCATACTGTAACCGTCTTCTGATGTACTATCATTTCCTCTTTTTACGCAAAACTCAAATTTTTTTTTAAATTTTATCATGTTTTTGACTTTTTCAAATTTTCAAATGTTTTTGTATTTTCTAACAACATTACTCCCCCTAAAATGCAAAATCATATAAAGAAAATTTGACAACCAATACTGATAGCTTTATCTCGCCATCCATTTTCTGCTTATCGTGTTCTGATTTGCAGAAAATATACATACCCCCATGATTTACAACACATTGATATTTTACAGTTTGAAAACCGTTTTTCAATCTGATGAAAGTAATCATGTTTGTTCAGCCGTGAGGGTTTCGGCATATTCAATCAAAACTCCCCTTACAACAAACTATTTTCCCATAATGATTTCAAAACACTTAAGTTTGTTTTAATCAGAATGGTTTTTCCGGAAAAATTAGTTTATTTACCCATCACTTGTGGGTTCGGGGTCATCTCATCACCTTGTTCTCTTTTAACCATTTTGAAAATTTAACATTATTAGGTCAAACACCACTATCACTTGTAGAAAATCAAGTACAACTTAATGTCCCTGATTTACCACATGTAAGACGAAATATCACAGTTACCATCCTGTGAATTTCTCAAGAATGATGTCGATACCTGCTTCACACTTACCAACCTGGAAGCTCCGGCAAGTCAGGAATTCAACCAACAGATTTTGACACCCAAGCCTGACCAGCCTTAGGCGCATTTTGAGCTTTTCTCTTTTCTTCATAAAACTCTTTCACTCCTTTTTCTTTACCATCAACCATCTTGCTAAAAATATGTTTAACATTGCTATTAAACATTTTTCCAGCATCAACACCTTTTGATTTTAGGTTTGCGGCTCGTAATGGTGGAAAGTTCTCATCATTCATTAATGGAACTGTCTCTTCCTTTTTTCCCTCAACTTGTGGCTCATCTGATTTTGTGGAATCAGATTCATTGCCCGAACTTGGCTTGTCTGACTTTGATGAGCCAGATTCATCGCCAATGACTTTCTTTTTCTTCTTGTTCTCTTTTGTCCTCAGATTTGCATCTGAAGAATTCGATTTGCTTGACTTTGCCATCGAGTGAATCGATTCATCAGAACTTTTATTTGAACCAACCGGTGAACCTGAAGACAAAATCTTCTCCAAATACTCTCTCGCCTTCTTCCTCTTTTTCCTCAGTCTGTCTCTCTGTCCCTGTGAAAGCTTTACTTTCTTATCTTCCACTTTCTGTTCTTTGGGCTTGACAGTGACTGGTTTCTTTATCGTTCTCTGAGATTCAACCCTTGATCTTCCCATCGATCTCTTTGAGCAATCTCTAGCAATGTGACCTTTGATCTGGCAGTTATAGCATCTTCTTGTTTCATAATTCCAATTCTGACAACTAACAGCAATGTGTCCTCTAACACCACAGGTGTAGCACACTCTGTTATCGTACCATCCACTTCCATCAGTCCAAACCTTCAAATCATAACATTGTTTGGCTTGGTTATAATCATTTCTCCTCTTCAATGCTGGATTTGTCTTTTGAGCACTATGGTCAAACCTGCACCACTTATTACCAACATTTTGTGAGTTTTCATTTACAAATTTTTGTGATTTTTTATAATGATTGGATGACTGAACTGATGAGCTTTTATTTTCATTTTTAGAATTTTTCAAAATTTTATCTTTTTGTTTCTGTTCTGCCTTCTTCTTAACAGGTTTTTGCTTTGAGCATTCACCTGTTTCAGTAGATTGCAACACAGTATTTTGAAATTTTTCTTGTAAATCTAAAAATATTTTTCTTTTCTTTTCCTTTTCTATTTCATCATCAGCTTTGTCATCACATTCTTCAATTTTGACTTTGTCAAAATTTGTGACATTGTCACTTATTGGAACAGAATTGATCGGTTTTGGACACTCATATGGTGCCGAAGTCACAAAACCTTTCAATTTAACTTCAAGCTCTTTGATTTTCATCCGAGCTTTTTCAGCTTCTTTTTCAAGCTGAATGATTTTAGCAAGATGAGAATTGATTTCAATTTGTTTTTCAAGATTATCTTTACCAAAAATATCTCGCTCATCTTCTAAAATCTTTATTTGACTTTGAAAATCTTTTTCAATTTTTAATTTTTCATTTTTAAATTCTTTTTCTTTTTCTTTCAAAACTTTGTTTTCCAATGTCAAACTGTCCACATCACTCAACAGTTTGACATTTTCAGTTTTCAACTTCTCAAAATTTTCCTGAATAACAAGAATCTGCTTATCATCAGCTTGCTTCTTATCATTCAGCTTTTTGACTTCCGATTTCAAACTTTCCGCATCCTCCAAAAGTTTGTCATTTTCAGCCTTAAAGTTATCACATTTAGAGCACACTGATTTTGAACTTGAAGATCCAAGCTTCAAAGATTCTTCGTTCTTTGAAATATCCTTTGTTTCCATCTTATATGTTCCTGCACAAAAGAGTTTAACGAAATCAAAAGGATTCATACTTTCATCAATATAACATTTCCTTTTAATATCATATTTCAGAATACTCTTTGTTGCAAGACACACACGAATTCTATTATCAATTTCAGTAATTACATCCAATTCCAATTTTTGTAAATTCTTTTCCATTTCGGTCAAAAATTCCTTCTTTTTCTTATATTCCTTACGAAACTCTGCATTAACCTCATTAAAGAACTGTTTTGGATAAAGTTCTTGAAAAAATCTTCCCTTTTTAGCTCAACCAAGAATTCATCCCATTTAGCAGGTAATGCATTTGCCAATTTCGATATTTGTTCATCATTTGATATTCTAATATTCTTGTTTCTCAAATTGTCCATTAAAATTTTAAACCGTATTTCCAACTCATCCAACGTTTCATCCTTTTGACACATGAAATGTTCATAACTTCTTATCCAAACATCCACATCTACATTTCTGTAACTACTATCCACAGTTCTCATATACCAACTATTTAAACTTTCAAGATACTCATTTTCCTTCTCATCAAAGACCATTGCCATCTTTCAAACACAATCTGTTCAAACACCTTGTGCGAACTGTTTGTTCAAACCTTCAAACAAACTGATCAAACAATATATCAACTTCAATCTTATTGCACCTCTATATAATCCAATCACAAATGAGCCTTTCAATTGGTGGGGCTGACAACAATAATAGCACACCGACAAGCTCAATAACAATTTAAACTTGATTGGACCGGTTCATTTCTTGGACTGATATATCACGTGATGCTTAACAAAGTGGCTTGACAATTATGATAAGATTTAATTTTAAAGTGGCCGGCAATAACAATGCTATACACAACTTTGATTGGGCCGCACTTTATTTAACACATGGGCTATCAGACTTATCCAAATTTTCGACAACTTCAAGTCACTTGTACACCGATTGCTTTTAATTTTGCTGACAACTTTCAATAACCAACAACAATTTCACATGTAAACTGTCAATTATCTTGAATGATGTGCCAAGTACTCAAATCACATATACGTTGATTTTAATATCTTGATATACTCAATTCACAACCCAATGCTCATTGGACCTTTCATTTTAGTGTTCTGACACAATTTAATGATCACATGCAATCCTAATTCAAAACCAACAAACACTTTGATTAAACCGTCCAACTTTAATCACGTGATTAACTGAACCAACTTTCAAACAGACAGGATTTCAAACGTTCAGGTGCTTGATTCAAACGGTAGAGTGCCAATTTCAAACGGTCAGTCTAGTTTTCAAACTGTCAGAACTGTTTCAAACGGTCATGTGCCAGTTCAAACGATAGTTCAAACGGGATGGACAGTCTCAAACGATAGTTCAAACGGGACGGACAGTTTCAAACGATAGTTCAAACGGTACGGACAGTTTCAAACGATAGTTCAAACGGTAGTGTCAGTTTCAAACGGGAGGGTCACTTTCAAACGATGTCAGACACAAAAACTCAGATATCTCCTAAACGGCTAGGAATTAGGATCTGAAACTTGATAGGGTTATAGATCAGGTGTTTTCGCACAACATATCAAAAATTCAGACAAATCGGACTGTGAAAACAAGTTCAATTTGACTAAAAACAGTGAAAAACGTGAAAATATGAAAAAGATGAAGAAGTAGATGAAATTCGGATCTGAATCTGATGAAATCACGATCGAAAATGTATGTTGGATCAGTGCAATCGAGCTCCTGCTCTGATACCACTTGTAGGACCGGTTTTGACTCCGAAACGATTGCGAAACGAACGTGAAACGTGCGGAATCCGTACACGAACGCGACTTAAACACACATGACGTAATATAAACGTGATTCGTTGATAAAATCTGATAACGTACAAGAACCGTGAATCACTTAGAGACTTTCTCTCTCTAGTTTCTCTCTCTAGAACTAGAGCTCTTCAAATCTCTAAAATGGCAAGAGTCTTTAATCTAAACATAAAGCTCCTATTTATAGGCCTTGGCTTTTAATGAAATTTCTCATTAATTACAATATTGCCACCTTGCCTTTTGCCTAAATATTGCATCATAACGACTCGTTTTCTTTTGTTTCTAGCTACGGCTCGGATTGACGAAGGCTATAGACATAAATGCACTAACACAACGGTTACTTCTGAACCAATTTTACATCACACGATCTAACGGTAATAAAGGTAATTAATGACCCATTAACCGCAATTACATCCCACAATCTATGTCCCCTCAACTCCCATAACACTAACCACCTCATAATCTCTGCTAAAACCTCCAACTATAAATACCCAACTTTAGCAAATTTCACTTCACTCACCTTCATCCTCACAAGCCTAAACCCTAAAAACCCCTCATTTTCAAAAGCCAAAAATTCTCACAATCAATCCCTTACCTTCAAAATCAACAATGGCCGAAATAAACCTAAATGTTCCGATTGTGAACATGATGTTCCCTTCATTGAAGAAAGGCAATTCTTACCCATGAAGGAAAACAACCTGCTGATGAATACAAAGCACTCTGAGTACAATGAAAAATGTCAAATTTTGGTTGAATTTCTGAGTACTAGAGAAGATGGGGCAGAGCAAGTCACTGCACATTTATTGGGTAATGTCTCTGTGACAATAACCCCTGCAAGAATCGGGCAATGGCTTGAACTCCCTATCTTTGATGATTACATTGAAACCCTAAACAAGGAAGAGCTGATAAATTTCTTTATGAAGCAGGGATATAAGAGAAGAATCACCAAGATTGGTGATTTCAGAAGGAATGAACTGCCAGCTTTCTAGCAGGTCATGATGGAGACACTTAACAAATGTCTCACATCAAAATTTGGAGCAGCTGATCAGATTAGTCAGTCAGTTCTATTAATCATGTATAGACTCATCACTGGGTACAAACTTGATTATGGAACTGAAATTTTCAATCTGATGAAGAGGTCAATTCTCACCAGAAATGGGAGAATCTCTTCACATTTACCCTATCTAAGATTCATTTCAATTTTTGTTGCTGAGACCTTTGAAGAGAGAAATATGGAATTACCTACTTTAGAAGCAATATAGAGATCACCAACCATGAATCCTTGGAGTGCAAGTCAATGGTGGGCCTCAAACAAGGATGTTCCTGTGTTGCTAGAAAGTATGATGAATCTGCTTGAAGCAGATTCACCATACATACTACAACATGAGGATATCCTAAACAGACCCACTGTGAATGAAGTATCAGCCACTATTGAAGTTTACAATTGCTCTTCTTCTCCTGAAGAAGAAGTTCAGAAGTCAAGATGATCAGAATCAATTGCAGCAGAAGGAAACCTGAACCTGCAGATCAGAAACTCACCAGAAACTGAAGAAGCACACGTCCAAAGCCATCAGAACCCTGAAGCTGAATTCCATCATGAACCAGAAATCTTACATGAAGCAGAATCACACACTGCTGGAACAGGTTCACCTGGAAACACCATTTTAATTGATACTTCTATAGCTAAGTCAAATTCTGAGAAATCAATTTCTACCACTTATAAAGTATCTTTTAGAAACACTGGTGTAGATGAGGAGGTTTTAAGTTACATCCGTCTCAACTCTGAATCAGAAAATGAGGAGGAGGAGGTTGAGACTGCAACAGATAGAGATCAGGAAACTGATCAAGGAAATCTGGGTGGAGAAATTTTTTTTTCTCAACAACTTGTGGAGAATCATTCACTAGAATGATTCAAGGAAATCCAGGATGAAAATCTGTTTTTCATACCTGGTAGAGGAGCTTCTGGTAAATCCAAGGATGCACCAGAAACCTCCAAAATAGCTGTAGATATGTCTGTAGATGGTAAGTTAGATGGAGCATCTGTTGTTCCTAATATCCAAGAAACTCCTATTATGTCATCTGAGTAGCTTTGAAAAGTTTTAGATGATGTATATGAAGTTTGCAAAGAGAAAAATCCAGTTGAGGAAAAGCTTGACTTGCTGTTATCAGAAATGAAGGGTCAAAGATCAGAACTGAAAACTTTGACAGAATCAGTGGAGCTCATCAAAGCACACACTGAAACATTGAAGATTCTACAACAACAGCAAAGCAAGTCACCAGAAACCAGCATTCCTTCAGCAGATGTTTAGAAAGTCTTCACAGAAATGGAGAAGATCAAGTCACAGATCAAGGATGTTGTGGAATCAAGAACATCAAGTAGTTCTAACAAGGTTTTGGAGGAGATCACTATTTTAAGGGCCAACAACAATACTATCACAAATGCCCTTGAAAACCTGGTCAAAGAATGGGCTGCACTACAGGAGAACAACAAAGAAGAATTTGCCAAGGTGCAAGAGAAAGAAACCAGAAATGCTCAACTCATGGGAGATGTCCAGTCTCTCATGAAAAGGATGCATTACAACATTGCCAGATTGGTAAATGTAGATGCCAAAGAGCTCATGATTCCCATTCCTAAAGAAGCCTCTCATCTGTAAATTCCAAAGATCATCAGGCAGCAACCCAGTGTCACACCTGCTAGTCAAACTAGAACCACATCAATGGGTCCACCTCCACCAATATCAAAAGGATAGATGATGAAAAGGTATGAAGCTTCACCCAAAATCATCTCTGATTTTAATGTTGATGTCCCTCAGTCTGGTTCAAGACCAACTACATCAGGGGATACAGTCTTTAGTCAAGACATAACCCTGCAAGCAAAAAGAAAACGGTCAGAATCAGCTACAACTTCAAAATTGCCAAAGATTGTACAGAAAAAGACTCCTGAAGGTAACACAATCTTTGTTCAAGAAATTGACAAAGATGTAATGATGTTCCCTGAGCATAACCTTAAGGACTAATACTGGACAAAAGAAGATAAATTGGATAGACCACAAAGCCCAATAAGCAGGGGCTTGAGGGAGGAAAGGCTTGAAAGAGGCCCAGGAAGCATCCACATAGCTCATGATAATCCAATAACAAGAGTTCTGAAAGTGGATGATGACAAAACTGCAGATGGTGCTGGAGGATATTTTGAGCAAAACAAGTGCACTCTCCTAAGAAAAGATGGCACTGAGCATAAGATAACTGATGGAGATCTGGCAGATCAGCTGCATCCACCGGACATTCTGTTTCTAAAGAAAACATATAATGGTGACAAAGGCAACAACAAATATGTCAGAAGAGCACTCAAGAGCATCTCAAAAGCTGGAATCAAGCTATTTGAAAGGATAGCTTTTACTGATTTTGATTTATGCATTAACTATGATTATGTTCATCAGAAGAAAGTCCAGACCCCTCCACCAGACACATCAATCCCCAAAGAGCTGGAAAAACAAGTCAGAACTGGATATATCATTTAACAAACATGAATTAAAGGCGAGAAAATTCTTTGTGTTGTGTTCAGAGATATTGAAAGCAACAAAGCTCTCTTTAGAACTGTTGTTATTTGTAAATACTCCAATCAAACACTGAGGTACATCAAGGAGTGTATGAACAAAAAGCAGAAGCAACTTCAAGAGAAGGGGAAAGATAAAAAAAATGAGAGAAAAGAAATTGAAGAAATAATTAATGAATGGGTACAGGCTAGAATTTGGTAGAAAGAAATGTATGACATCTGCCACAAGTTCATTCATTACAAGAAGCAACTGAAGAATGATGATCTGCACAAATGTGCAAAACTGTTCTAAAATCATTTTAAATTTCATGTTATTCTATTGTGTAATCTGTTTTTTAACAAAAGTGTTTGTGATTTGCAAACTTTGTTTCCATTGTTTGGGAATTTTTGAAGTATGTTCATTTGTTATAAGATAGTTTATTTTTCTTATAATACTTAGGGGGAAATTGTTAGAAAAACTTTTATGTAAGTATCCAAGAAAAAGATGATCAACTTGATCATATGCTGAAGATACAGTCAAGAAAGATCAATAAAAAGGTGCCTGCATTATAACAGGACAAGAAGAAATGAAAGACACATCTTCAACTAAGTATCAGGAAGTGATCATGACAAAGAAGACGATCAGGCAAGACCATTCTGATGATAAATCTGGTATTTATCATCAGAATCTGGTAAGTCTGATTTCCGATGATCAATTTCAACAGAATTCTAGTAAGCTGGTCACTAGAATTTCTGGTGGACCAACTTGTCTTGGAGATAAGCCCTGACACAACTGAAAAGTAGCAAGTTGACAATAACCGATACAATGAATATGCCAAAAAGCTACTTTGTGCAGAGCAAGTGCATGAATAAACAAATGTTTATTCATGATCTGGACTCTCTATAAATAGAGATGTCAACCCAGAAGGTTAAATGAGTTGAGCTAAGCATTTAATACACACACCACAAACTCCATTACCCTTCACATAGAATTCCTTAAGCATTCATTTTGTAACAGTCGATAACTTTGTTCTACAAAGTCATTAATATACTTGAAAATTCTGTAAGTTGTTTCTTGAAAGTTTGATTTCGAGTTTCGCACAATATTTTCCTATTTCCTGAAATCTATTTTCCATATTAAGTCTTTGAGTATCTTTATCTGGGATCAACATACGCTCCATAATGCCCCATATTCAATTCTTGCTTGTTACCTTGGTTCCCCGCATAACTGTCGAATTCTACCTATCCATCTCCAAATTCCCCTGAATCATTCCTATTGTCAAACATAGAAGCTCTGAATGAGAACTGTTGTTGTTGACACGATTGGTATTGTGAAGGTTGATTTGGTAGGGGAGATGTCGTCGATGAGTTAACGGGTCAATTTTGGTTAGGTGCAATGATGTTTTCATCAGGAACTATCTTCACATATGGTGAAGAGTATTAAGAAGTAGATGTTTGGGTGAAGGGTGTATTTTGAGAAGATAATGATTGGTTTCGTAGTGGTGGTAAGTTATCTAAATTGGGAAACGGTGGCGGTGGAATTTGAGTATTAGTTTGGGTTGATTGATGTAGTGGTTCTGTAACGCCCCAAAATCTGAACGTTAATATTTGTCGTGTGTTCCTATATGACACGTCATGAAAATTAATAACTAGGCTATTTAACCTTGTCAAGGGTATGGTCAAAAGTATTAAATGATGAAGGAAGTGTCGGTTATGTTTTAAAGGCAAACCCGAGGGGTTAAAGTGGAACAAGATGGAAGCTGAGTTATTAAAATGAAAGATCAACACACACAAACACACACTTCGTGTGTGTTCACGAATGTTTAGGAGCTCCAAGAGCTCCAAACCCTAACTCAACTAAATCACCAAATTGAAGGGTGAATCGAGGCTCAAATTCAAGAAGGAACACGGATTAATGATCACCTTTACGAGGGGATCATAAGGTATGTCTTAAATCTAAGATTGGTGATCATGTGTAAAGTGGGTTATGTTCTAATCCATGAGTTTAAGTGGAATTGAGCATGAGTACGTGTTATGATCATCATATAGAACATGGATTATGAATGGTTTGTGCTAATTTGATGTTTAGATGATAAACCCATTAGTTATGGTGATGAAGATGACTTGACTCATCACCTATGTCCAATTCTTGTTGAAAGATTGATGTTATTTGTGATTATATGATGAGTTACATGAGTTTAAACGGATATGAATATAATTATATGAGTTATGTATGTTAGAAATGACTAAAGAAAGTTAAGGGTGAAATATGCGATTGATATGATTGTTAACATGTACAAATGAGCATGCTAATAAGAATGTGATTTTGATGAAATGAAAGTATAGGAATCACGACGAGGCGAGCTCAAGCATGAGGTGTTAACGGATCAAGAAAAGGCGAGGAATCGGATACGAGCACGGACGCATAAGGTAAGTGATTTCCGTAATCACTTCTTAGTTCGATCAAGTAATAAAGTGTTTTAATTAATTAAACATGATGTTTGAGGTCAAATATGTGTTGCAGTCTTTCATCGTAAATGATGAGATTAAAGTTGACCAAAATGCCCTTGATGGGTATTTTGGGGCAAACGATCTTAAAAGTAGTTTAGAAACAAGTTATTCGGTTAATGTAATGCTTTGGACAAGTATGGAAGTGGGTAGTATGGTTTGGTTAGTCACAGACCAATTAATGCGCGAATACCCTTAACGGGTCAAAATAAGCTTATGAATGATAATGTGTTAAGAGGATGCAAGACATCCAAGAATTTAGTAATTTATGATAGACGTCACTGATATTATTAGGTTTATAAGAGGTTATGGTAAAACAAACAAGTTACGTTGACGTATGCATGAACGGGTCGAAATTTGGTAAGAGGGTAATAAGCCGAAGAGTTAAAAGTCTGAAATTTTATTATGTCGGATGTTGGATTTTAATTCCATTAGATGGAGAATTAAATTACGGACGTGTAGGAAAAAGAATCGGGTAAAACGGGTCAAAAACGAGAGAGTTATGCCTGTTTCCGTGAAACCGGATCGTGCTTGGAACATGCAGCAATCAGCTGCACCTGTTCTATGAAAACAGGGGCTTAGCGTGACGCCAAGGCCCTTGGCGTCATGCGAGGCCGCCCTTGGTTGGCAAAAATTGCTCGTTTGCTCAGTTTTGTCTTGGGAACTCGTTTAAACGCGTTACAAGTTACGTTTGACTAATTTAACTTACGTTTTTATGAGCTTAAGTGTATGCACTTATGTAGATAGGTATGTATGTATGTATGTTTATAAGTATGCGAGCAAGTACGTGGATATATGATAGTATGTATGAGAGTAGGTATGTATGAGTTTGGTATGATGCAAGTAGGGATGTATGTATGTATACATGTATAATGTCATGAGTGTACGTAATGATGTAGGTATGTGTACTTGTAGATACGTATATAATGATGTAGATGTGTTTATATGTAAGTATGCATGTAGGTTGGCATGTATGTGTGTGAGTATGTATGCAAGTAGGTATGTATGCATGTGTGTACGTATGTATATATGGAAATAGTATGTATGAAGTTTAGGTATGTATGTAGGCCATTCAGTACGATTAAGTGTTTACGTTGTTTATCCGTGTACCTGGAGTTGTAAGTGAAATGCAGGAATGGCAAGAAAGTCTCACCACGGATGGTATGACAGGATGGGAAAGCTGGGATGTGAAGAGTTAACGAAACAAGAAGTAAACGTGCACAAACCTTGTATGTTTATAATCCGTACTAATGTTGTGAATTTTATGTGGTGAGCGCAGGTAGTACCAGTTCATGAGGATATCCAAGGATTGGAGATCGAGGATCGAGTCACAAGATAGATTATACGGGAGTGTTGAGTACGTAATTGAGTGAAGCTAGGTTATGGTTTCTTAATGTAAATGAGTATAATAAATGTAGTTATTGTGAAAGAATTAATCTTAAAAATGAATTAAAGTGCGTTAAGATGTTTATAAAGTAGAAAAAAAATTTATGGTACGACTTTCCGCTGCGACTTTAGTCAGTTAAGAAATAGGGTGTAAAAGGTTCAGATGTTTTAAAGGTGTTGGGTGATGGGTGAGTGGAAGTTGGTGAGAATTGACTTTGTGGAAGTGGGTTGGCAGGTTGTTTATCCGGGTTTCCTGAATTCTCCATTGATTTTGGTATAGGTGTTGGAGATTGTAATACCTTGTTTTCTCGATGAAGTACTCGGGTCTTCCGAACGGTTTTCTCAATTTCCTGATCAAATACTGATGGCGAAGACTTCCCGGACTTTCAGGTATGATGAATACACGTATGAATTCACCTACATAAGCACAGACAAGAACCGACACATAATTCCGAACAACATAAAATAAACTCTATTTTTGTGTTTTTTTAAACAAAACCAAATAAAATACTTTGTGCACGACTCCCCGGCAATGCCGCCAAAATTTGACCGATGTCGAAGGGTCAGTCAAAAATACGAGTAAAAACTCAAACCCATCTACCTTATTAGATAGGGTAAGTCGGGTGTTGAACCACGAGGAGTATTGTGGAAAATGTTGTTGTGTGATTGTTTCTTTACTAATTAGCTAAATTGCTGAAAAATAAAATTGATGGTTTGAGAGTTGATTAAGAACTAAATTAACTATGAGTTGTAAACAATTGGAAAAAAGGTGATTCCTCCAGTATTCAGCAGTTTCACTAATTCAGTCAGTTTGGGAAATCACATAGACATGACCTTTATAATTCGATTAACTAACTGTGATATGAAAAGACTATTTACTCGGATTGAATTAGCAATGCAAGACTATCATTAACATATCGGTTTTATAATATCAAACCCTACTCGTTTTCTAATATATCCTAATTGCTAGAAATTTTAGAAATTGAAAGATAAACAAATGGATATCGAATAAAACAAAACCAGTTACAATCAGTTTAACAAAAATCAAAGAGAAAAAAAATGCATTGAATGCTTAGATTGCTAATCCCAAACATAAAAATAAATTGAATCTGTTCATCTACTTACAAAACCCTAGCCCCGGAGGAAACTACAAAGAAATTAGCCGCTCATACTTGTGAATTGATCTTCAATCTTGATGTTGGAATGCATGATTGATGATGAAAAATGATGATTAGGTCGTGTGGGATGATGGAAAAATCCAAGAAGAACCCTAAAAATCTTCCCTAGGCTGAATAAATCTTTAGGGTTTACAAAATTGCCTTTTATACCTTGCAACAATCTTCACATGGATTCCTTCCTGCACCCCGCCGTAAGTTATGGTTTCCTGCCGTAACTTATGGCAGACACTTTCTGATTCTTGTTCCAAAATTAGTCCTAGTTGTAACTTACGGCCAGTAGACCGTAACTTACAGCGGGTTTAATCAACTTTCATCTCTTACCTTTTAACTTTCACCAAATGACCATTATGCCCCCAAACTTCATTCTTCCATGTTTTCCATGCTTCCAAGCTATCTTCTTGCCAAAACTAGTCCCGGACAATGTCTTTTGCCTTGCTCATCATCTTTGGGTGTTCCACTTCATCTTCCAATGCTTTAACTCCATCGATTTAAGCGATTAATCTGCAAAACCACAATTTCTCGTGGTTATCACATTCAAACAATATAATCACCTAAAACATAATAAAAACCATAAGATAAACACATTAATGCTCGAGTTTTTCGCTCTCCGTCAAGTACCAAACATCTGCCCAACATAAAACCTAACTTCTGAAATAGAAGTAGAATCACTCATTTTTCTTTTTATTTCTTTCAGTTTCTTACTTCTTCTACTTTCAAAATCTTCCATTGAATCTTCAGTAAGACTATCAAATGATTCCAAGCTTAGATTTTCATCAGCTAATAGCTCATCACTGTCATCCCCATCATCGTTGCCTATAGATTCATGATATGATCCTATAAATTCCTCCCTGTGTCAACATGTTCATGGAACTCCCTATTGTCAAGACCAGGCTCATCATATAGATAATCTTTCTCAACCTCATAGTCACTGTCTTTAGAGTCATCATTGCACTTGTTTTGTAACTGTCCGCATTTAGAAAGGTTGTCGTTTATTTCTATTTTCGGAAACTTGTATTTCTTGTAATCGCATTTCGTTCCGTATCTTTGTAAAACCCGAGACTTCAATCATAATAAAATTGTTCATTTTGTGAGAATCATACAATATTTATTCAAGCTTGCTTATACATAGTCCATATACGTTCTTGTTTCATATTTGTTATCTTCATAAATACGTATCTTACTTGCAAACAACAAAAATAATTACATGACTTTAGACGTTTATTTCATGCAAACGCTTGATATTACGTTCACCATACACAACCTATACTTTTATGTTATTATTGTACAAACTTATTACCTAACTTCATGTTTTATATGTAAACTAAACATTAATATATAAACTATATGCTTAAATAAAGTACTTAATATTATATTAATACTACATAATATATCTTACATTGTGCCAACAATAAAAAAATGAGGGACTACATGACAAAAAAAAGCTAATCCTTGTATGCGGCCGATCGAAATACACAGCCAAGTCACGGCTAGATCAGCTTTGGTCCATTTTTTTGGACCATTTTTTTTGCTCCATATTCCCAACTAACTTTATTAAATATGCCCTTAACTCTAACCCTAATATCCCTCCTATAAATACATCATTTCCCTCATTCATTTCCGCTTTCCTAGCCTCCTAAACACTCTCAAATTCACTCTAAATCACTCAAATATATCCAGCTTTGAGTAGAAAGTTTAAGGGTTTCAAAGTGAGTTCTAGCTCACTTCCTCAACTATTTCTTCTTGTTTCTTCTTTTGTTTTCACTTGAATAACCTCTAGGAAGGTTATCACAAGATTACCTGGTAATCTAAGGTGAAACTTCACCATATTTGAGGTCCAAAGTGTGATTAATTTTCTGAATTTGTTTATGTTCATGTAAACTTCATTTTTACATACTTTCTTCACCATTTCTTCTTCTACAAAGCTTAGAATACCTATTGGAGTGTTTCCACAAGATTACCAAGGTAATCTAAGGTGAAGCATATCCATTTTTAGGTCCAAACTTTCAGTTTTGAAGAAACTTGGTTAAACTTTTATAAAACATAACTTTTCATGCTTGAATATTGTACCTAGCAACCTCCTAAACCATCAATGGTTGTGGGACTTGTTGGGGATGATTCTTACAAGTTTAGAGGTACAAACAACCTCTAAACGTTTTGATTTTTTAGTGTTCAATACAACCCACAAGTGTTGAAATCACATAAGTTTGCCATAGTTCATATGGTGAGACTTATGTTAAATGCAAGTGTGAACATTGGATGCTTTGGCATTCCTAACTTGATTCCACACCTCACTTGATGTTTTTAGTTAATATTCCAAGTAGCTTTCTAGTATCAAAGTAATATAACCCTGTCTAGCCTCTAACACTTAGTTAACTCTTTCCATGTGGTAGTGGTTCACCCGGGTTAAGATTACTTGGCTACTTGACTTGTATTAGTTAGTTTCTTTTAATTCTTGTTATTCATGACCCTCCGAATCGTCCTTGTGATGGTTTTGTGAAGTGGTGAATCATACAATGAGGTTAAATCCTCCATGCTTGCCTTACATGATAATACATGATGTCTATGATGGACTTAGTTTTAGGTTAATATATATATATATATATATATATAATTGGCCAAGTTTGTGATGATAATCGGTTAATGGTTATTCATCATGAACTAGTGCTAACTTATCTACGATTCTAAGTCACTTGTTGTCAATTATAATGGGCAAACTAGGACCCATGAAATCACATATAACTTAGTATCGAAAACGAGTACTTAGAACTAGATAATACTTTGTGAATACATACGTTTTGTACCTTAAATTCCAAATCCGAATCTTCCATCTTAAATCCGTTAACTTACACACATTCGTTTACCCTTGTAGGATGACTTCGGTGTTCCATGTCTCAACTTACAACTCTTCACGGGATTTCAAAGGAAGCTTTGCAAAATCGTGAGTACACTTGACCCTTTTTACGCTTTAACACACATTTGGGTGTAACATGTTTTACTTATCAAATACACAATTCACACAAACTTATTCAATCACTCAATCCATTGAACATGCTATTTGTTATGCTTAGGTTGTTTATGCTAGAATACATACATGCTCTCTATTTGCCATTAACTTAGCTAGCTCACCTTAACAAATATAGAGCTATAGGAGTAGCATGCCGCCCGTCGGGGTATTGTTAAGATATTATACATAACGGTCTTGTTCACTTTGTGGAGAGGGATGCACTTTATACTTGTGGACACTCGGGTTTGACTTTTAGTTATGCATGCTAGTTCAACCTTGTATATGAATTGCCATGTTGGATTTGAGAAATTCTTTTATACTTATGCTATGTATTTAAACTCGTGTACTCGCCAATGCTTTTTGTGTTGAACTATACTTTTAAACATGTTGCATGTTGATAATGATGATGATATTGATGAATCTAGTAGGGACGACTTAGAAACACACTTTGAAATACTAGACTTGATTACGTTATTTTGTTGAACTTGTCGTATTTGTCTTTTCAATGTTGTAATTTGAATTTCCTATGATGTATTTGACAATTTATGTTATGAAATGAAATCGGTTTTGAATTAATTATTGTCACAAGTAGTGTTATGTGTGATAAGCAATCTATTTCGTCTCACTATGATGTTTCCGCCATCGGTTGGGGTGTGACATGTGTCATCAGCGTCACTAGATCCATTATCCTCATCTGATACATCATTACCATCAGACTCATTCTGATTTTGGTATTGTTCATCAAGAGGGAAGTCCTTAGAAAAGTCAGCATTATCAATGTTAAAAGAAAAACCAGTGACATTAACTTCTTCAAACCCCTTATTAGTGTCATAACCCTCTACAACCCCCATATCATACTCATTACCCTATACAACCCCCTTATCAACCTCATTACATTCCACATCCCCCTTATCACACTCATTACCCTATACAACTGCCTTATCAGCCTCATTACATTCCACATCCCCCTTATCAAACTCATTACCTGTACAACCCCTTTATCAGCCTCATTACATTCCACATCCCCCAACTCATTACCCTGTACAACCCCCTTATCACCCTCAATACTCACTAACATCCCCTTATCAGCCTCATTAAGAAGCTCATTCTCTTGCACACTATCCTGAACAACCTCACTAGAACCCTCACCAGCTTTGTTCCATTCAAGAAGCAATCTTTTTGCAACCCTAAGCTTCTGTCTAGGCTTAACAAGTGCAAGGGTATTACTAGAATCCCCTACATCATCTATTTCCTCAATAACCACTTTAGATGCTTGGGGAGAGGTAAAGTAAGTTGTAAGATTAGTAACACCATGTTCTATGAACATATTAAACCTTGTTTTGTGCAAATACTTCCCTAAATGTAGAACATCAGTATAATTACCTAAAGGTGCTAAGCCAAAGTCTAAGTCTTTTCCAGGAATTTGAAAATGGTAGTATAATTTCACATTGTCAGTTTCAATCTTTAGGGCTTTCACCATGTAATCTATTTCATGAACAGAAAACTTATCCAAACTACAAAAGTCAACAAAATTATACCTCCCATACGTTTATCTTGTTCCAGGAAAGTTTCTAAAGGTTCTACTATGATGAATCTTTAATGTGAACCAGTTCTCCAAACCATTTGTTGCAAGAACATGAAATAAATAAGTATACACAACAATGATCCATCTTTATAAAAAAAATATATGTTTATCAACAACATCAATTAAGGGTTAAAGAACTTAACATATACTTTTTCTGGAACGAATGGCGTATCGTCTTCTTCAACATTCCTTACTTCCCAAGTTTGACCTGGCCGACATCGATTATGTCGATCCTCTTGCGCCATTTTGGGTTTTTCTGCTTCAACTTAGGGTTTTGATTTTGATCGGAACGATCGTGTAGAGAGATTAAGAGAGAAGATGAAGAGGGTTTTGGAAGGGAGCTGACATTAATAGTTACATGCCAGTCCCTTTATAGTGAGCAGGGGAAAGGATGAAAATATCTTCACGTGACGGTCATGTGTGTGTATTTAACGTCTAAAACAAACGTCTATTAGGCCGGGGGACTATCCGAGTACCAAAATAACATACCATAGGGAATATGCCTACTATTTACAAAAGACATGGACTAAACATGAAAAGATGAGAAACATAGAGGCCATTCGGGCAATTAACTCTTAAACTTAATCTGATTATATATAAACCTTTTTTTATTTTATAATACACATATGATAACATCGAATATTACACTTTTTCAATAGTTTTTCAAAACCGTCAAGTGGCTTTAATTAATGTATTATTGCACTTTTCTCTAGTCTTTTTTTAAAACCCTTTGTTCACCAGTCTTTTTTAAAACCCTCATTTCACTAGTCGTTTTTTAACTTTTTCAATAGTTTTTCAAAACCGTCAAGTGGCTTTAATTAATGTATTATTGCACTTTTCTCTAGTCTTTTTTTAAAACCCTTTCTTCACTAGTCTTTTTTAAAACCCTCATTTCACTAGTCGTTTTTTAAAAAACCCTTTATTCACTAGTCTTTTTTTAAACCCTCAAGTGGCTTTAAATTAGTATATTATTGATGGTATAAGTTATCATGGAAACGCCAATTTTTTTTAATGCTAAATGCACCCTTTTTTACTAAACGTACATCCTCCTTAAACTTTCACAATAATACTATTTAATCCATTTTGTTTTTGTAATATCTTTTTTAGTCTTTTATTATCTTATTTTTGTTATAACAAGGATGGTTGAAAAAGTCGCTAGACGCTCCCTAGCCGGTACTCGGAGAGTACTCAGACATGTTAAATTATAAAAAATTAGTTTTCGGAATTTAAATATAGGTCAAATAACATAAATTTACTAAATTCATAACAAAATACGTGAAAATAATATTCATTCTTTAATACGATAAACATAGATAATATGCTTTATTTTTTAAGTCAAATTCGGCCCGAGTTGACCTACTAGATCCGATTTTGGCCAAGGTTGATCGCATTTGATCGATTCCGATTAATTAGACGGAGTTGAAGAAAGTCGCCTCGACAGCCTACCTTGTAGCGACTACTAGGGTAGTACTCGGCCTTTGAAACCTTGTTTTACAAGTATCTGTATTCTGAAACGTCATTTTAACTTAACAAGAAAAGTGTTTTGTTATTAAAAAACAAATGTTTTAAACTGAAGAAAAACAATTTAATTTAATTTGTTTTGCTCCAGAGATGTCCATTTTAATTTCGATTCTAAAACACTGATTGAACTTTTAGTTTAATAGAATTATTATACTAACTATTTATTTATTCATTGACATACATTGTTTAATAAATTAATATAAGCTAGGGCTATAAATAATTTTTTTTCAAAAAAAGTAAAAAAAAACTTTTTATGTTCTTAATATATAAAACTGTTAACCATTTCATAAAAACCTTTTAAATATAATAATACTATTAAGATAAAAAAAAAAGGTAAGACAACTAAATTATAAAATAGAAGAATAAAATTAAAGTTTTGGGGTTAAATACATAAATCAATATATTTTTTTTTAATTCGTAAAGTGAATTTATGAATGTACATATAATAAAATACTAGCCGGAAAGTGTCTTTAAAACCAAGGTTTGTTTTATTTAGAGAAAATGTTATACTTTTAATATTTAAAAATAACTAGCAATAAGACCCGCACGCATTGCGATGCGGGTACATCATAAGCATCGAACCGATTAGTCCAAACGTTATGCGATGCGTGAACCATATAAAAACACGCGTTTCGACGTATTCAACTGAACTCAATGTAACCTACATAAGCATTGTGATTGAATCAAAACGTAAAGTAAATTGAGTTTATAACATACATTCATAACATATTACATGTGACCCGACTCGTACAGAGAAAACGTAACGGGTATAAAAGAAAAAAACTAACACGTGTGTGTGACCTGACTTGTACATACAAAATGTAACAGATATAAAAGAAAAAACTGACACATGTAATCAAAAGTGATTAATTAGAGCTTTTGAAAAAAGAAAAAAAAAAGAAATCACAATTTGACTCCACTCGGTTCGAAATAAAATTTCGAAACATCCATAAGAGTAACTCTAATTTATACCAAAACGTACATAAAAATATGCACATAAAAATGATTTTTTTAAAGAAAATGTATTATACTTTGAGCTGACTCGTTTCCGGAAAAAAAAACATTTACATCAAAACGTGGAGCAAATCAAATTTATACTGACACGTACATAAATATATGCACGTAAATAATTTGTTTTTTAAGTAAAGGGAATATAGGGTAAACTCGAAACAAATTATTAGTAAAAAAATTAAGGTGTTAAAAACGTTCGTAAAACCTTGTCAAGTAGCACCAATGCCACACCACTTCCAACGACCATCAACATCAGAAAAGCTCGTAAAAATAAAATAAAATAAATAAAAAAGAAAATAACACCGAATGAAAAGCAGACGTAAAAACGCTGAACAACGCACACTCGTTGTGGCATGTTAATACGAAGAAATTAGACTGAAACGTAAAACGCAGAAAAAATAACTAAGGCGATTTACGACCCGCATGTTGCTACGAATTTATCAAACGGGAAAAATACTCGCGTTGCGATGGGTCTGTCAAACGGAAAAATAGATGGAAAAAACGTTGAACCCCACACATACATTGTGACGTGTTAACTCGCAAAATTTAAAAGGAAAACGAAAAACTTGCGAAAGATGAAAAGTATGGTGACCAAAGTTGAAAATAAAAAAGTGTTGGGGTTAAATTGAAAAAAAATAAAAAGTTTTAGGTTAAAAGTAAAAAAAATCAAAATGGTTAAAATACAAAAGATAAAAACCTTTGGGTTTAAAGTGAAAAATCACTTTTTTTTTTAATTTTGAAAAACTCCCTATAAAACATTACAATGTTACTAATTTATAGCATGGTAATTCTAATGAAAAAAAGATTATTAGAAAACCTTATTAATTTTTTGTACAATTTTTTTTAACCTTTTGGGAAAGATGTTTTAAATATAATGATTTATATAGGTGTGAGGGCGGGAGTTGGCTATAAAGTCAATTTTTCCTACAAAGTGTAAAAGTCATAAAACATCATAATGTCAACCATAAAACACAATCAAAACCCACAAATAACAAAGTGAAGATTACTAAAACGTCATATATGTGGGTTTTGTGTTGTGTTTTGGATAATAAGTGTCGCAACCCCTGTCCCCTTAACAAACCTGGGAACGGGCGGTCGCGGCCAGTTTCGGTGGTATCTGTTGTTTTATCAATTTTGGCTGCAGATTTTACATCAAAACCGTAGTTAGGAAATATTTTATCAGAGTAAAATACCACGCTTTTAATATATTAAATACATGGGAAATTCCCAAGTTTCAAGTACACACATTTCCATAGGGATACACCCTATTTTATTTAATAAAAACATCTATTTATTTTTAGGTAACTTTATTGCCACTTTTCCAAGCCTTCAATGCTGTCCAGCTGACTTCTATTTGGCTTTCACATTTTGTTACCTGAAACGCGTTTAAAAATATTTTGTCAGTGGGAAATACTGGTGAGTGAATCCCAGATTAATCAAGTTTTAATAAAAACCATTGTGCAGTATTGAGGGCGGTCTCGCAATTACATTTGTTTCCAAGTCATATCAATTACCATCCACGGTACTTTCAACCAGACTTGTGGAAATGTTACCCCTCGCAAGGCAGTAACAAATTTTGTATACAAAACCCCAACATACCGACGATAATTGTATCCTTACAAATACTCAATAACTACTTAATATATAATTAATTGTGTGAGGTTTTGCAAAAACAGTTAACAAAAAGGAGATTACTCACATTGCTGTCTTAGATTATTCTTTAGGGTTTCCTGGTGAAAATCTATAAATTACACAAATGCACACGTGTTAGTATAATAACTCATTTTAACATTAGTAATACCCTCCCCGAGACGGCATTCCAACGACTACGTTGGGCAGAACCACGATAGCCATTACGGAACCCTAGATCAATCGGGCAGAGTATCTAATACGTATCCAGGGGTTATGATACTTACAACGGAGCAGAACTTCGTTATTTAGGGGATATAACACCCGAGTATAGTGTCTACTATGTGAAAATTGAGAGAAAGATCGAAGAATTGAGCGACGTAAACTGAAGGCTCGAGCTCCAGCTTTATAGGGCTGATTCTTGGGTTCGTCGCGCCCCGCGTAGCCCACAGCCAGGGCCTTCGCGACCCGCGACCTAGGTGCGTAGGGCCTAGCTTCGCTGCGTCACCAGTCTAGCTTCGCCACGTGTTGCCACGTGGCGGCTTCCGGAGGAGGGCGGGTGGCCAGGTTCGTCGCGGCCCGCGACGATGTTAGCTAGGGGCGTTGCGCCCCGCGACAGCCCAATTAATTTTGTTTTTATTTATATTTATTTTTTCAATGTTTTAACGCATTTTGGGCTCGGTTTTCGTATATGGGTTATATTCTAAGACATACGGGTTGTTATAATAAGGCTTTGATTATCGAATGACTGACTTTAGTGCATTTTATGTTGATTATCATCTTGTGTTTTATATTCATAGTTCTGCGATGGTTTGTTTGAAATTTTTATGGACTGTTAGGCTTTGGATATAGTGTTTTAGTGATTTTCACTCTGTTATTTGTGGGTTTTGAGTCTGTTTTATGGTAGAAATTGTAGTGTTTTATGACTTTGTATACTTTGTAGGAAAAATTGACTTTGTAACGGAATTTCACCCATAAGTGTGAAACATAACAAGTATTAAAGTGATACTTTTAGAAAGTGGGCATGAAAAGTAAAAATCGAGATGAATTTAGCTAACTTTTTTTAATTAGGGCATTTTTAGGAGTGCTTATAAAACTCCTTATTGATTTTTTTGGAAAAGTCAGTATGGAATGACTTTTTGAAAAAGTCACTTTTCCCCTCACATACACTCTCATTGCCAAACATCATTTTGAAGCTTATGACTTTTCAAAAAGTCAATAAATCAATAAGTTTTTCAAAAAACTTAGCCAAACATGCCCTTAGTATCTATATCTCTAATAAAAGAAACCTTAGGGGACACATGTCACCCCTTGATTAAGCCACATAAGCTGACACTTGGCATAGCTATGGTTTGAGGATTGGAATAGCTTCTCTTATATGTTTCAATTTGGATGGCTAAGGGAACAATTAATTCATTTGGTTTATTAGGGAAGTTTTCTTGACTCTCTCTCTCTCTCAATCTATAATAGCCTTATTTCGAAAACCCTAAAGGAAAAATCATCGATTCATCTTTGATACAGAGCAAGCTTTTTATGAATTCCTTTTTTTCCCTAACCATTTTTTCCTCTTCATTCACCACCAACGCATCTCCCTCACCACCACCGATGGACGGTCCGATGGCCGTAGGGCAAGGCCAGCAGCCTCAACAGCAACAAGAACAACAACAATAACAACCGGCGAAGGTTGTGGATCGGCTAAACACTGTCGTATAGCAGCAACTTAACCTAGAATCGGTTAAAACCAGAGCCATCAGTCACTTCAAAGCCATCTCTCGCATCCTCGAAGATTTCAATCTCCTTGCCCGCACCAATTCCGTCCCTAAATGGTTAATATTTCCCAATTTACAGTTTCACACACACACATTGTTGTTGTTATAGGTCTAATTATTAGGTAGAATATGTTAGTTAGGGGTAGGATAATTATTTTTATGGTACACTAATTGAGATATGATGTGATATGGATCTGGCAAAGGAGAAGTTGATGAGGTTTATTTGTAGTGTTTGTTAGGCATGATGTGTCGAGTCAGTTTTCGATGGTGAACCTTGAGCTTTATAATATTGTAGAAGATATTAAGAAGGTTTCCAAGGCTTTTGTTGTTCATCGGAAGAATGTTAATGCGGAAAATGCTGCAAGTAAGTGTTGAGACCTTAATAGTGTTAAATTTTGAATATGAGAGTATTGGTTTATGTTCTTGAACCTGGTGCAAGTAAGTGTTGAAACCTCAGTATTGAACGTAATAGTAATGATTATTACTCTTGAAAATGGTGCAAATAATTGTTGAAACCTCAGTATTGAACGTAATAGTAATGATTATTACCCTAAATCATTTTTCATTGCTCCATGTGAGAAACGTTTCAAATCCCCAACGATTAGGTAAGGTTTATTTTGTTATTTCGAATATTTTTACAAGAATTTTTCTTCGATTTCATTAGGTAATTTAATTTCATCATGTTTGTTCTTCGATTTGCCCTAATTGACTTTATCATGGATTAACAGGTGCAAGATCGATGGACGACGTACTGCCGTAACCGATGCTAGGTTTTATTCATCATTCTGGATTTTGTTTATATAATCCGTTTTGGTATGGATAATCTTACTTAATTTTGTTCGATTCATATGCTCAATGGTTTCTTATATGGTTTGGATCCGTATCAAGATTTGCTCCCCATCACCTTCTTCGTTCTGATTTCAACCCAAATAGCAGGTACCCATATTTAATTTCGGTAAATTGGTTATAATTTATTTTCAATAATGTTTTCTTTCTATTTGATGTCTGAATGAATGTTCAATTGTTTGGTTTTTTATATTGCAGTCATTGTGGAGAAAAAAACAGGGACCAGTGTGTCACATCGGTCTTGGTCCCGGTCGGGTTTTGCGGCGCTCATTAAAGTGAAATCGGATGGGTTTGTCTTTGGTACTGGAGAAGCCATTTGTTCTGGCTTTGTTGTTGAATTATTCAGCATATGTAACCGGGAAACTGTGTGTATCGATTTCATTTTATTTTGGTGATTTGTGTTTCTATGGTAGTTATAAATTTAATAAATAGATTATTGTGAATTTGATGGTAGGTGGCTGATATGATCGAGATATTGGTTGGTATGTTGCATAGAAGTCTACCTGGTTGTGATTTATATTTCCAGTTTGTTTTCACCAAGACACATTACGTTAGTATTCTTAGTTTTTCTAATTTATGACAAGTGATGGCTATGTGGTTATTAAAGGAACTGTTGCGAAACACTATGCTTTCATATAAAGGGTGAGGGTATTGATACATCCCTACTTTTTAAGTGCACATCCCCCCAGAGGTGGCGTATAGGGCAATAAGGGGAGTATAGAGTGTGAAAGCAATTAATGTGCCAGAAAAAGGGTTTTGATAAGCCTCTCATTGCCCTATGAGGGGCGTATAAGGTTGTGGTAGTTGGAGCATTAAACCCTATACGCCTCTCATTGAGCAATGAGAGGCTTATCGGCACGACTTTTGATGAATTTAAGGTATAATTACTGACATGCAGGGGAGTTCAGTCTGAAAAAGCGTGAAAGTGACCCATATGACCCTTATCGACCTATACGACCCTTATCGACCAAAAAAGTTTATTTACCCAAACATACGGGATTTATGGCTTTCAAAATATTTCAAACTCACACATTTCTGATGAAATGATGAAAATTCTTAAATAAAAACGTTGGTTGAGACCGTGAAACATAAAGATGTCGTTTTGGGACATTGGTAATTTTTTTCGCGAAGATTCGAACCAGTCGTACGTCTCCGAAAGCGTTTGGTTATCCGGCATTGATCTAGGTGAGGAGGAGGTTGTGTCCGTGCCTCGTTGTGATGACGGGGGTGTGCGACCCGTGTTACCTGACTTGAACCATGTGTTTGTAGATGAGGGGGAACCATCTTACATTGCCCAAAGTTATACGTGACACGAATACGGGACTTACCATTCATATACAGAAAACCAACACAAGTTAAAGTATGAGGAAGGTGCTAAGGAGTTTGAGGAAAATGATAACGAAGTCGAAGAAGGTGGTAATGACTTTGAGGAAAATGATAACGAAGTCGAGGAATGTGCTAAGGACTTTGAGGAAAATGATAACGAAATCGAGGAAGGTGTAATGCACTTTGAGGAGGGTGTTTACGACAACGAACCTGCTAACGAGGAAGGTGTTCACGAAGACGAACGTGCTAACGAGGAAGGTACTAATGACGAGAAAAAAAAAGGTATGACATAACCGTCAATTACGTGTTATTCGTGTTATATAATGTTGATATAATTTTAGAGTGAAAAAAATGATTTTGTATACGTGTTATTCGTTATATATAATTTTTATTAGGTATGAGAAATCTAGAAAATGTTTGACCCGTCCCGACCTTAACCCGAACCCGACCCGAAAATTATGTCATACATATTAACCCGATTTCGTTATCATTTTGGTGAAATATTATATATGTTCTGGTGAAATATTTTGTTAAAAATAGATTACTTAGGCTTGTAAATGAACCGAACGAACACGAACGAGACATGTATACTGATTAAAAGTAGAAAATGTATGTTTTTTAGATTTCCAATGAACCTCTTTTTTTTTTTTTTTTTTTGAGGTATTTGGGTCACTTGAAGAATTGAAGAATTGGGTATACAAAAGAGAAGTTGCGAAAGGTTACGTCATTGTGACCAACGAACGATAACAAAAGGCGAAGGTTCGTCAGCAAGGACAGTGAAGATATGGTTGCAATGCGATCGTGGCGGCAAACCCAAAAGTAAAGCAACAATTTGGCGTTCCGGTAGCAAAAAGGTTGGTTGTCCTTTTTGAGGGAAACTAGACTCAAGTAGTGGTAATTGGAGCCTTGTGGAGAAGAAAAATAAACCATGAGCCTGCTGAATTTCTCGACGGCCACGTGTTTGCTAGAAGGTTGATCCTGGACGAAGAATCACTGGTGGAGAGACTTTATCTGCAAAACATGGAGCCTACAAATATACATTTAACCATAAGAAAACAAAACCCACACAACGTGTGCATTCTACAAGACGTACAAAACACGATAAAAATCTTATTATATTAGTTTACATACATTCATCCATACATATATACATACAAACATTACAAATAATTGTATTTAATTTTTTTAGATGTTCGGGATTATTTGTATGATGTGTGGCTGAAAGATTATAAAGAAAAGTTCGTTTCAACTTGGACTAACACAGTCCCCAATTTTGGTCAACATACAACCAACAGAGTTGAAAGCCAGCATTCTAAGTTTAAGAGATACATTAAAGGGCCAAACAACTCGCTCCATAGACTTGTGTGGCTTGTTAGCAAAGTTGTAGAGTCACAAAAGATACAAATAAAACTTAGTTTCCAGGAGAGCAGGTCCGTGCAAATAGGGGACCACAGATTTCCATTTTTTGAAAACCTACGCGGTAATGTTTCCCAAAAAGCCTTAGAGTTGTTGGTTGTCGAGAGGAAAAAGCTACATGCGTTGAGGGTAGGAGGGGGGACTTGTGGCCACTAGCTTTCTACGGGTTGTGGGTTGCCATGTGCTTGTCAGATGGAGTGGTGGGAAAGTACAGGTAACATAACAATTATAACATATGCTTCGATCCATAGAATATAATCATCATTATACTTCATATTTTACAATGATTCTTGAAAAACAAGTTGCAAAATTCCACTTGCCGCGATAGAAAAATTTTGGACAAAACTTGATTTTTCGACAGAAAACCTTAATCAAGACGAGTGTAATATTCAGGCGGAAATGGATAGACTCACACAGCAACTATAGACGCAGCCACGTCTAGTGTTAAAAAGTATGTTGTCGAAGATGAAAGCGGTGTTGAATCCAAGTATGACTGACCATCAACCGCCTGAGGTACAACAAGATACCCGGGGCCGCCCAACTACGAAAGCAAAACAATAAAAGAATGAAGACCTTGCGAGACGTAAAGATAAACAACCCGAATCACAGAGGAACGACTACACTCAAAAGCCAGATGTGCGACGTAGTCGTTCAAAGAAAAGCAAAGAAGAAAAAAATACACTTCCGATTATAGATAAAGACTTTCCACTGTTGGCCGGGCACAGGTACATACGTATATACATACATATATTTAGAATTCTTTTTCAATTTTTTATTATTTTATTATTTTTTTGCCAATTATAGGTACAAAAACATGATCGAGCGTTTTAAGGATTGGCTTCCATCTAGCTATCGGAGATACATAACACATATCAAAGATGCCCCGCCGGACGGTAACTGTGGGTTTCAATCGATAGCTATGGGTTTGGGGTTCGACCAGAAACAGTGAAAGTGGGTCCGCCAAGAGCTACTCGACGAGATGTTCGTTAACAAAAAGCGTTGGGGGCATATACTCGAATAATTGGACAAGGGATGTTACGACAATGTGTATCGATCGATAAATTGGTTAAATGTTGAACCTGCACCAAAGGCATGCTGGATGGTGTTGCCCTACACAGGGTTGTTGGTGGCTCAAAAATTTGGGGTGATTGTTCAACATTTAAGCAACGATGTTTGTCAAACTTACTTCCCGATGTTCGATGGACCGCAGGTTTACTCGAACCATTCCATTTTAACGATTTCTTATGTCGAAGATAGCCATTTCATCATAGTTAAGTTAGCGGATGATAGCCCGATGCCAGAACCAAATGGACTTTGGAATATATACCGAAGTATGGAAGCTATGGAATGGGAGACAATGTACGTGTCTCGTATTGCACAGGGTAGGGTGTTACTACGTAGTAATAGAACTCGACAAAAAGAAGTTATTGACTTGTATTAGGTGTAGCGTCCGTGAAACATAGTGTACGCAACAAATTTATTAATGTTTCTCTTTAATATAATTTAGAGTAAATTGCCATTTTAGTCCCTGAGTTTTGTCCAAATTTGCCATTTTGATCCAAATAGTTTTTTTTTCGCCTGTGGGTCCCTGACTTTTCCATTTTGTTGCCATTTTGATCATTTTGTCTAACTCCATCCAATTTTGTCTAACTCCATCCAAAAACCCAGTTTGTACATAATCACTAATGTTTTCAGTTGCCATTTTGATCCAATTCCAAAAAATCCAAAAAATTCCAAAAAATTCAAAAAAATCATAAAAATTCTAAAAAATTCAAAAAAATCTAAAAATCAAAAAAATTCTAAAAAATCATAAAAATTCTAAAAAATCCAAAAAATCATTAAATGTTTCGGCACGAACCGTTTCGAACCGTACCGTATCGAACCGAACTGTTTCGACCCGTACCGTATCGAACCGAACCGTTTCAACCCGTACCGTTTCGACCCGTACCGTATCGAACCGAACCGTTTCGACCCGTACCGTATCGAACCGAACCGTTTCGACCCGAACCGTTTCGACCCGTACCGTATCGAACCGTACCGTTTCGGTTCGATACGGTACGGGTCGAAACGGTTCGGTTCGATACGGTATGGGTCGAAACGGTACGGGTCGAAACGGTTCGGGTCGATACGGTACGGGTCGAAACGGTTCGGGTCGATACGGTACGGGTCGAAACGGTTAGGTTCGATACGGTACGGGTCGAAACGGTACGGGTCGATACGGTACGGGTCGAAACGGTACGGGTCGAAACGGTACGGGTCGAAACGGTACGGGTCGAAACGGTACGGATCGAAACGGTACGGGTCGAAACGGTGCGGGTCGATACGGTGCGGGTCGAAACGGTTCGGTTCGAAACGGTACGGTTCGAAACGGTTCATGCCGAAACATTTAATGATTTTTTGGATTTTTTAGAATTTTTATGATTTTTTAGAATTTTTTTGATTTTTAGATTTTTTTGAATTTTTTAGAATTTTTATGATTTTTTTGAATTTTTTTGATTTTTAGATTTTTTAGATTTTTTTTGATTTTTTGGAATTGGATCAAAATGGCAACTGAAAACATTAGTGACTATGTAGAAACTGGGTTTTTGGATGGAGTTAGACAAAATTGGATGGAGTTGGATGGAGTTAGACAAAATGATCAAAATGGCAACAAAATGGAAAAGTCAGGGACCCACAGGCGAAAAAAAAACTATTTGGATCAAAATGGCAAATTTGGACAAAACTCAGGGACTAAAATGGCAATTTACTCTATAATTTAAATATATTGTAACATCAGTCAAATACAGTGTACGCAACAATTATTTTATAAATTTTTTTTTTAATTAAAGTGCTTCATATAAAAGAAAGGAATACAAAATAAAAGAAAACTATTGTTTTAAAGGGATTTTAAATTGTTGACTCAAAATAAAAATGAAATTTGTTTTTGTTTTTTTTTAATAAAAGGAATTAATTTTAATATAAATAAATGAATAATAAAAATGTCAAAAATGCAAAAAACCCGCCCTAAACCAGTTTCAACGCGGCTCGAACTCGTGACCTCCCAGTTAAATGCACCCATCCCTTCCACTGGGACAAGTGTCTCACCCATCGATTATCCGGATTCTCTTTTCTCTTATACTAAGTTTCATAGATTCAAAAAGGAAAGTACAACTCCTATACGCCGCTCATTCACCCATATGGCTCTTATTGACCACAAACACTTTCCCAACTTCAATAAAGGGGTAAAATAGATCTAAAATTTGAAAACTCACACACTAAAACACCAAGAACACACACACAAACGCTTTGGACCACACGATTTTCACAAGACAAACTCTGGACCACACGATGAAGGTTAGTTTGTATTCCAAATTTTATTGCTTAATCTTCGACCTTTTTTTATTTTTTTGTTTTATTTCCGCCATTTGTGGTGGTGTTGGGTTTGATGGTGGTGGGGGATTAACGGCGGTGGGGGATTGACGGCGGTGGGAATTGACGGCGGTGGGGGATTGACGGTGGTGGGGAATGACGGCGGTGGTGATTTACGGCTGTGGTGGTTGTGGTGGTGGGGATTGACGGCTGTGGTGTTGGTTAGGCGGGTGTGGTGGTGGTTGTGGTGTTGGTGGTGGTGGTTGTTGTGGTGGTGGGGAATGACGGCTGTGGTGGTGGTGGTTAGGCGGGTGTGGTGGTGGCTGTGGTGTTGGCTGTGGTGGTGGTGGTTGTGGTGGTGGTGGTGGGGATTGACGGCTGTGGTGGTTGTGGTGGTGGTTGTGGTGGTGGTAGTGGTGGTTAGGCAGTGGTGGTGGTGGTGGTGGTGGTTGTGGTAGTGGTGGTGGTGGTTGTGGTGGTGGTGGTTGTGGTGGTGGTGGTGGTAGCGTAACCCTACCCGACCCCCGGCCCGACACGTTTGCCGGGTCTAGACTTATATCATCGTTTTTTTAATGTGCATATGTTATTTTTATTAAGTAATATTATTATTATTATTATTATATTTATTATTTTTAGCAATAGATTTTCGGATGCCGGGTCTAATGCTATAATTGTATGTTTTATTAACAGGATATCGAAAGTCGGTGTTTTGATGGTGGTGGTAGATTAATCCTTATGGAGAAGTACACTGCGTTCATATTTCAGATTCAAACGCTTAACTGCGTTCGTATTCCAGATTCATGCACCGGAACGTCCGCCAACGACAATGCTTCTGCACCCACAATCTCGAGGGAGAACTCCTTCTCTATGGATTGGTGGAAGCGGATATTTACCGGTGACTGTGAGGTTGTGATTTGTTCTTTGATGCTGGATATGGGGTACCGGTACACAAGGAGAATGCTTCTGCACCAACCATCTCGGGTCGGAGGTTCTTCATGTGGTAATGGGGAAGCGGAAAGCACGTTTACCGTGGAATGCATCCTTAAACTTGATAACAACAATATGGTGACCGAATAGAGATCTGAATAACCGATACAGTTTGCAAGAATTTAAGAATATGTAACAGTTAGCGATTTAGGGTTTAGGGTTTAGTCGTTACATTTCGTATTAAAGTGACATGTTTTGTTTATTAATATAAAACGATGTTTCGTGTATTTATTGCGTTATGGTTAATAAATGACAAGTGAAAAATAATTAAAGACATAATAATAATTGATAAATAAAAAATTTGACATTTTATAATACACACAATTCATTTCATAAAATATGAAGTTTTAAATAATAATAATATCTACTAATGCCCTACCCGACCCCCGGCCCGACCCGTTTGCCTGGGACTAGATATAACATCGTTTTTTTAAATGTGCATATGTTTTTTATTATTTATTATTATAATGGTTCATTTAATAATTTTCTGTTATAACCAATAAATAAACATTAAAGGAAATTTATTTAATTAAGATTAAAAAAGAAAAAAACCCAAAAAATGCAAAAAACCCGCCTCTACACCCGGATCGAACTCGTGACCCCTCCCTTAAATGCACTCGTCCCTTCCACTGGGACAAGTGTCTCACCCATTAATTATCCCGATTATTAATTAAGTAATAATAATAGTATTATTATTATTATTATTTAAAACATCGTATTTAAGTAATGGTGAAACGAACCGAACGAACACGAACAAGACCTTGTTCGTGTTCGTTTGTTAAGAAATATATGTGTTCACGAACCGTTCACGAACACTTATCGAACGATATTTTATGTCTGTGTTCGTTTGTTAAGGAAATGAACTTGTTCGTGTTCGTTTGTTAATTTTAGGCAACGAACGTTGACGAATACAAATGAGCACAAACTAATGTTCGTGAACACAAATGGAAACAAACGAACACAAACAATCGTTCATGAACTTAATATATAATACACTGACACTTATTAGATATATTTAATTTGTTGTAATTTTGAAGTATTTAAATATATATAAAAACTAAAAACACAAATGAACTATCAAACAAGTTACCGAATGTTCAAGAACATAAATGAACGAACACGACCTCTGTTCAAGTTTGTTCATTTAACTAAACGAACGAAATTTCTTGTTCATGTTCGTTTGTTTAATAAACGAACGAACACAAACGAACTTCCCGCCGAACGGTTCACGAACTGTTCGCCGAACGTTTGGTTCGTTTGCAGCCCTAGGTGTTTGTCAAACTTACTTCCCGTTTGTTCGATGGTTTACCCGAACCATTCCATTTTATCGATCGCTTATGTCGAAGGTGTCTATTTCATCATTGCTAAGTTAACGGGATGATTGCCCGGTGCCAGTACGAAATGGACTTTGAAATACCTCACCGACGTATAGAAGCTATGGAATGGGTGACAATGTACATGTATCGTATTACACAAGGTAGGGCGTTAGTAGATAGTAATAGAACTTCATGAAAAAGAATTTGTTAAATTGGCAAAGGTGTAACATACGTGAAATATAGCGTACGCAACAATTTTTTTATAAAAAAATATTAATTAGGGTGTTTTATAACATAAAAACCCTTAATTACCATACAATTTTTTTTAAAATTAATTGCATATGGGTCGTATAGGGCAATGAGACCCGTATACAACTCCTATAAGGTGTTCATTGACCAATAAGCCTCCCCTGGTGGATACCTTATGAGTCTCTCATTGACCAATAAGCCTCCCCTAGTAGTTTCCACTTCTATCAAAGGTGGAGTAGTTCAACCAGGGGAGGCTTATTGGTCAATGAGACACTCATAATGTGTCCACCAGTTGAGGCTTATTGGTCAATGAGACACTCATAATGTGTCCACTTTTATTATTATTATTATTATTATTATTTATTGTTATTATTATTATTATTATTTATTGTTATTATTATTGTTATTTAATTAATTTAATAAATTTTCTGTTATAATTAATTTAATAAATTTTATGTTTTAATTAATTTAATAAACTTTCTATTTTAATTAATTTCATAAATTTTCTTTAATGTTTAATTAATATGTTAAGATAATGGTTCATTTAATAATTTTCAGTTATAACCAATAAATAAACATTAAAGGAAATTTATTTAATTAAGATTAAAAAAGAAAAAAACCCAAAAAAATTCAAAAAAACCGCCTCTACACCTGTATCGAACCCGTGACTTTTTCCTTAAATGCACCAGTCCCTTCTACTAGGACAAGTGTCTCACCCATTAAGTATCCCGATTATTAATTTTCTTTTGCTTATTTCCAAAGATTTAAAAAAGAAAAAAACCTATACGCCTCTCATAGACCCATACGCCCCTCATTGATCCAAAAACTGCTTTTCAAGTTTGACTAAATGGAGAATAGATCTAAAACTTCTTAACCCCACACACTAAAACACCAAGAACACACACACAAACGCTCTCGTAACGCTCAATCTCTCTCGTATCAACCTATACGGTCCAGATTTTCTTAAAAGGTTAGTGTACTATTTCATCTTTCCTTTGTCTATTTTTGTTTTTTTTTTTAATTTTGGACGGTGGTGGGTGGTGTTTGATGGTTTTCGTGGTCGTGTTTCGCGGTGAGGGTTATAGATTAGTTTAGGATGTAGATAAAGGTGTCACCGGAATAGTTGGGGACGTAAATGTCACCGGAATAGTTGTGGATGGTGACCGGATAAGCGACGAGGGATATGGTTTGGGTTATAGATTAGTTTAGGATGTAGATAAAGGTTGACGCAAAAGAAATAGGTGAAAACGAATCCGATTAGCGGTTCCGGGGTTGCCGGAAACCTGCCGGAATCCCACCGGTAAAGCAGTTTTGATTTGTTATGTTTTGAAAGTTTTAGGGACTTGACAATAATAGTCCTTCTGGTTTCAACTTGACAATAATAGTCCTTCTGCTCCTTCACTTTTTTAAACTTTATTTAGTACAAATCTTAAATTTAAACATTAAAATTGTAAAAAGTTTTTATAGAAATTATTTTGTTTTCTAAATTTATTTAATATCTCTGTAATAATTAAATGTAAGTTATAAAAAAATTATCTCGAAAGGTTTATTGAAGAATAATGTGTTACAAATAAAATAAATGAATACGAAAAATATCGTGTTAAAATTATTTGCGTTTTATTTGGCGTTAATTGTCGATTAGTTATTTAGTTATGTCTTATTTTGTGACAACGCTCACTAAACCAGGTATCCGTACAACTTAATTAATAATTAATTACTGCTTAATTACTGTGCTTGTTTGAAATTACTGATGAGCTGCTACTTGATTTCTGATACATGCAAATACCTGCATCATACTTTACTTACCGTCACTACATTATTTACATACTGAACCTTAGTGACAAACATGATGCACCAAAAGCACAGTAGCACAATGAACGGATAACCTATTTAACGTGCTGTCATAACTAGCATCAGGCAGACACTGCCTCTAAGGCCTGTAAGAGCCTGAGATATTTTACTACACTAGTGGTGAGTGTAGGGATACAAGGGTTGTAGAACTGCGTCTCTAGGAATAAGTTACAATGACTGGATGTGCCTAAAACGTGCCAAAACATGAGAAAAATATTACTAGACACCTTCCAAAGTGTCAGGAATAAGTTGTGTCACTAAAAATAATAATAACGACACTTTAAAGCTTTGTTAAGCACTTTAACGGATTACTATCCAACCGAACAACCGGACTATACCCGGAACATGAAAATATTGTCATTAACATTACTTTTCTTTTTCTGAGCCAGTTAGGGTCCCTGAATACCCTAACACCCACTGTAATGCACAACACACTACTAACCGGGTTAATCCCTAAACTTAAATAGATTAATCTAACTAATACTTAACTTTTGGTTGGATTTGAACTAGGAGACCCCCCCACCTTAAGAATTCGGTCCCCAAGGGGACACCTCTTGTACCCTTGTGAGTATTTTAATCACCATTGCTTAATATCTAGCTAGCACTAAATCCATTGGATAATGGTGGTGCTAATTGTCTATAAGATCCATGCTTAACACAACATAACTTTCCACCACACTTAGAAGTTTCACACAACTCTCTCTCCCTCTCTACAACTCTCGGCCGAACACCCCTCTACCATCCATCCATTTTTTGAGTTTGATCATCACATTCCAAGTTCATACAAGTGCTAAGGATCACCTATAAGGAAGCTTGGTGCAATCGGAAGGCGAAGGACCTCACTCTATTGCTTTTATCCTCTCATTTTGCGTCTAGATTCTTCCCTAGCCTCGAGCTAGTAGTAAGTTGCTTGAATCACCTTCTCGAACTATTTTAAACTGGTTAATATGACTTGTAACGGTTAAAACTCGTAAACATGCAAAATGATGCATAAAAGTCTACTAAAAACACTAAAAGTGATGGTTAAAAGCTTGTTTGTTGTGTAAAACTTGTAGTATTTGTTTTGTGTAATTATTTGGACCCGATCTATGTTATGGTAGCTCGGATCATCGTTTAACCCGGATTGGTCATGATCTTGGATCATGACATAAGGTTGTTTTGGAAGTAACAAGGGTTAAAGGATGAAACTTTACCACACACAAATCATGAACTTGTGTAAAAGCGATGTAGCTTGTGAAATAGTGTTTAAAACTAGTAGATCTACGGATCTGCAAGCGGTATTTTCAAAGGACCACGTGTCAAGAGAAAACATACTTTTAAAGACGGATCGTTCATAAACAAGAATGATTTTAGCAAACACACAAGTGTGTAAATACTTGTGTAACACTAAGTTTTGACAAAATAACTATTTTTGGAAAAGATGACGAGAAGTTGTAAAGATGGAATTTCTCTAAAAACGAGGTTTTTTACAAAATCGGATGGATTTATATAGAGATCCGCTAAAAGTAATGGGATTTACTTCATAATTTTAGAAAACCACAAGTTCGTGTGATTTTTGCGACTTATATATATATATATATTTGTTGACTAGTTTGTTGTCTTGAACGTTGTTTTGGTTAAATAAGGAAATTGTTGATTTGATTTATAAAAGAAAATGATACGCTTGAAAGTGTGGCCACCTCCAGTTACAGAGGAAACTCTGGCGAAATTTTTCTAAAATCCTAACACTTAGAATTATTTTCACTATAAGTGTTAGAAATACTTTTCGACTTGTTTTCAAACTATAGATTTCGCCACGGCTTTATTTACAAAACATCGGAGGTGGGATCTCACAAAATAAAACTTGATAAATATATATTTAGTATATATTTTTCATAAAGTCACTTGATATGTGTTTATGATTATTTTGTGAAAATACTAGTATTATTTTTAGGGTAAAAATAATACTATCGAATGTTATTGGATCCAAAATAATACGAACATCTCTACGATAAATATATAAGTTACACCGGTAATTATTATTACCACTCGATCATTAAAACGTAACTTACGCATTTTAAGAAAATATGACTTAACGCGTATTTTTGTCAAGGTATTATTTTGGGAAAGTTTATGTAATAGAAAATATAATATTTTTGAGAAGAATATTTATATTTTGGAGTTAGAAATAAAATATATTTTAAGTGAGACTTAATAATATATTTCAAAATTATACGAACACGCATGTATTAAATCCCCCATCCTTGGGAAGGAAAATGATTACCAAGTATACAGAATGTAAACATGAAATAGTTGTCTAACTATTTCCCGAAAACTTAAACCATAAAGCTAAGGCACGGCCGTCCGTCTAATAGAATTAGTACGTGTAGGTCGTCACACAGCTGCTTGATCAGGAGACATACTTGGTAGAGACGCACCACTGTGAGTTCATGTCCCCCTTTTCTCTTAACTGTTTTCAGTTTTCTAAACTACGGGGGTGAAATACATGTTACTTTGATTACAAGTACTTTATACATGGTATGGTTAGCGTAAGGAGGTTTACTACTTAGATCATGTGAGTGGGTAGGAGCAATATGAGGCCATTAGTCCTCATGGTAGGACCGAGGGACAGAGCGGTAGATCTATCTGGGTGTAGCGAGCCCAGCCCCAGGCCAAACTAGAAACGGACTTCGGAGTGACTATGTCCACATACTAATGCCGTGGCAAAATCTGCTAGGTTTGAGTCTCCCTACTTGCACTTCACATATATCAGTGGCCTTGCAAACCATTGGTGATCTCAATTCCCTTATTTGCTACATACCAAGACTAGTTTTATACTGACAAAGGTTTATTTACTCACTTACACATGAACTCGCTCAACATTATTGTTGATTTTTTTCAACTTACATGTATTTCAGGGAATTAAAGGATCTGGCGCGGTATGACACGTTTTCCCGCTGCACTAGTTACGAGGTCATCCGGGTTTGGGGAATGTGACTCTTTCCTGGACGAGTCACAGTCCTTAAACTGTGTTTATGTCATGTTGATGTTTGTGTTTGTTGAACAATGTCGTTAGGATGTGTTTCCGTTGAGACAATGTTGTTGTATTTGGTTTTTAAAACTTAATTAAATGGATGATCTTGCATGGTTTTATTTCATATAGCTTTGTTATGGTTAAGCTATGGTATTAAGAAGTCACACCAAATTAACCACGCTTTCGCAAAGCCAGGGTGTGACAGCTTGGTATTAGAGCTCTGATCATAGCGAACTAGGATTCTTTCTCGAGTCTAGACTATGATCACTAGGGCTCTCACGAAAACATTTTTACTGCATACCACTTAAGTCCAGATCCAAAACTTTTTATAAACAAATGTTGAGCACATTTTATTTATTATTTATAGGCTCAGTCTGGGATGCTGAGGCTCGGTCTGGGAGGCTGAGGCTCGGTCTGAGAGGCCGAGGTAGTGGGCTAGTGAGACTAGAAGAATTGGCTAGTGGGACTAGGAAGAGCAGTCTGAGAGACTGGGAGAATTGGCTAGTGGGACTAGGAGAATTGGCTAGTGGGACTAGAAAGAGCAGTCTGAGAGGCTGGGAGGCTAGTGGGACTAGGAGAACTATTTGAATGCTTACTTGGTGACTTATGTGATTATCTGAATATATGATTGATTGTATATATTTGTGTTTGTGTACAGACACCATGGACACCTCTGGCACAGGTGACTCAGACACCACAAGACCTAGACCTATAGTATCAGATAACCTAGAGTCTTCAGATCACGAGGTCCACACATCTGACGTTACTAGCACGGGCGAGGATGACTTTCAGCCCTTTGCTTTACCTGATGGTGCTGATGAGCTCGCTGATGGCCCTTTGGCCGGGGACCTACCGTTAGTGGAGATCCCTGCTCCCATACCCTTAGATGTTTATCCTGCTTACGATTTGCTTCTCGACGCCGACGATGATGGCGACGTCGATCTGTATGATGATGAGCCCTTAGAGGATGAGGTTCAGGGCGAGGCCCTTCTTGCTGCTGGAGATCTTTTGTTGATCGCGGATGCTCCCACTGAGGAGTCACCTGCTCACTCTCCGGTCCCAGACTCTTTCGAGTCTGTGGCCTCCACACCTTCACACACTCAGAGTGCGCATCACTTTTCTCACGGATCAGATCCCGACCAGGCATCCTCTGTTGCCCTATTCCTAGTTTTGCTTTCGACCACGAGGATGTGGAGGATTCCGATCCTGTCTTTTCCCCAGGATTCGACCCAGATGAGGATATAGAGTTTATACCCATGGATCAGCCTATGGAGGATCCAGTCGACCCAGTTAACCCAGTTGATCCCATCAACCCCGAGTTTGATTTTGAGATGGCCTTTGATGACCCCGAGCCTGCCATGGCCCCTGAGCAGGTAGCCGCTCTAGACCCTGCGTTTGAGCACGACCCAGTTCATGCTGACGCACCTATTATTGAGCCTGTCATTGCTGACCCACCTATTGATGATCACCCAGTGGATGCTCCGTTGTTGGAGGGCGATCATGTCATTGCTGCTGATCATGTTGATCCCCCACTTATTGCTGATGCACCAGTTGACCCTCTTGTTGCACCTCACCATGATCCTATGCCGGTTCAGTTTGATCGTGCACTTTTTGAGGCACAGATTGAACCACGAGATAAGCACGCCCAGCATGGGTGGATTCCTGCTGATGACGAGGTCCCACCTATTCCCCCTCAGATCACTGATACCCGTCACATTGATACCTCCTTTTCATTTCCTCGATTTACACCTCCAGCGCGACCTGGAGAGGGTTCTTCGGCTCACCCTTTTGGACATGTACCGGTATCTATCCCTGCTATACCACCGTCTGCTACTTTTCCCCCTGTTTCTCCATTTCATGTGGCACCCTTTGATCCAGCCAGTGAGCCGTTTCTCTGGACGTCCCCTTCTGCCATGCCACCGACTGACCCCTACCATTCTTTCCATATGGGGTATACTATTGAGGACGTTCTGATGTCTTTTGTCGCCCAGCACGAGGCACACACGCAGCGCATTCAGGAGCTTGAGAGAGCCCAGCCGCCGCCGTGTCAGTGCCAGGGTCAGACCCACTCTCCCTTGCAGCCCTCTCGACCTTTACCACCAGACTATGCTACACGCCTTTTTGCCCTAGAGCAGCAGGTTGCTTCTTTCTTGCGTACCCAGAGAGCCATGGAGGAGGACTGGCTCCATTTGCGTCGCTTGTTTTACACTCACTTTCCCCCTCCTCCACCGCCATCCGTGTAGAGCTCTTCAGTACCATATGGGTAGACGCTGGTGAGAAGACGGTGATTGCTTTTGACTGCACAACATTTTTGGAGACTACATTATGATTCTGACTTTTGTTGACATGTATTTGATGTATTGACACTGATTTGATATAGTTTTTGGACTAGGGTGATGTAGCCCTTAGTCGACTGATGTTGTATGACACTGTGATGTACTGGTACGCTTACTATGTGGTCTCAATATATGGCAATCGCAGTATTCTCATCATATTTGATGCTTGATTTGGTTATTTATATTCTATGACATGGGATGTTGTGTGATTAATATTTGTAACATGGGATGTTGTGTGATTGATATGATTATACCATGAGATGTTATGTACTATTACTATCATAATAAAGCATACGTATTATAACATGGGATCTTTACTATGGTCTGACCAACGTAAACCCATCTTTTAGAAGATGCCGCCGAAACGTCCAACGCCGATGCCTACCAATGAGGCAGAACTCCAACAAGTCATCGCTGCTGCCATCGCACAATACGCTGCATCGCAAGGAGGACCCAGCGGAAGCAGCTCAAACAACAATGGCAACAACAATCCACCTCATGGTAATACTGAGTCATTTAGACATACCAAGACCTAATTGGATATCTATAGCAAAGACGCTAATGCCGTTCACATGTCATAATGTATGAGCAGGGTGCACCTACAAGCAGTTTCTAGACTGCAAACCGGTCAACTTTGATGGCACAGGAGGTGCTGTCGCCTTTGTTCGTTGGGCTGAGAAAACTGAATCTGTTCTTCGCATGAGCAAATGCGCACTAGATCAGCAAGTCACCTATATCTCGGGGCTATTCTTGGATGGAGCCCTCTCTTGGTGGAATTTGCAAGTACAGACACTTGGTGAAGCTGCTGCCTACGCGCTAACCTGGACCGAGCTGAAGGAACTTATGCGCAAAAAGTACTGCTCTCGCGCGGAAATCCAAAGATTGGAAACCGAGTTCTGGCATTTGAAAATGGAAGGTCCAAAGATCGCAGAATACGTTCAAAGGTTCCATGACTTATCGCATGTGGTACCCTACATGGTCACTCCGGAGTTCAAGCGGATTGAACGTTTCATTTGGGGATTAGCTCCTCAAATCATAAGCATGGTGACCTCATCCAAGCCTGCGACAATTACTGAGGCAATCAATTTGAGCGTGGCTCTCACTGAGGAGGCTATTCGCCTGAACAAGTTTGGTGATGCTGAGCCTAAGAAGAAAGAGACTCACGTCGAGTCATCAGGAGGTAACAAACGGAAGTTCTCGAACTTCAAGCAGGGCGCCAGTGTGGTGGTTAAGAAAGGAGGATCAGGCACGCCAGCTCAGGTTACAGCTGGTAGTGGAAAGAAAGGAAAAGGATATATGGGCACCCAGCCTAAGTGTAATACCTGCCAACGCCACCATACTGGCCATTGTAGTGTGAAAGTATGCGAAGCATGTGGAAAGCCGGGCCACTTGAAGGACACTTGTTGGGCCACTGTTGGCCAGGGAGGCCAGGGAGGATCCGGAAACAGAAATAACAACCGGGGTGGGAATGGAAATCGCCCACAAGGAAACAATGGAGGTAATAGGAATCGAGGCAACAATGTTAACCAAGCGGGCGCCGTGAATCATAACCAAAGGAATAACCAAGCGGGAAATGGAGGTGGAAACGGGCAAAGACTTGGATGCTTTAACTGTGGTGATATCGGGCATTTTAAGAGGAACTGCCCGGAGATGAACCAAGCCCGTGGAAGAGTGTTCCATATTGAAGCGAGGGAGGCGCGCCAGGATCCCAATGTTGTCACTGGTACATTCCCTGTAAACCAACGCTATGCATCCGTTTTATTTGATACTGGCGCCGATTATAGCTTCGTGTCGTTAGAGTTTAAGAATATGCTTGGTTTAGTCGCTAATAAGTTAGATATCCCCTACTCAATCGAATTGGCTAATGGGAAGTTAGTAAAAGCCAATTAAGTTATCAGAGGTTGTGTGATCGAATTGGGAGAGCGTGAGTTTGCTCTGGATCTACTACCAGTCCAGTTGGGAAGCTTCGACGTGGTGGTAGGAATGGATTGGTTATCAGGCAGCAAGGCTGAAATAGTTTGTCACGAAAAGGTCGTTCGCATCCCAACCGAAGATGGCGAAACAATTGTGATTCACGGGGAGAAGCGTGATACGCCGTTAAGAATTATCAGCTGCCTGAAAGCGCGAAAGTGTTTGCAGAAGGGATGTGTTGCCTTCCTGGCACACATTGTGGATAAGAAGGCTGCTGAGCCAAGAATAGAAGACATCCCTGTCATGAGGGAATATCCAGAAGTCTTCCCAGAGGACTTACCTGGACTGCCACCTCAGAGACAAGTAGAGTTCCGTATCGACTTAGTTCCAGGCGCCGCACCTGTGGCTAAGGCACCTTATAGACTTGCTCCGTCTGAGATGCAGGAACTGTCGACACAACTTCAAGAGTTGTTAGACAAGGGATTTATCCGACCAAGCTTCTCGCCTTGGGGAGCTCCGGTCCTGTTTGTCAAGAAGAAGGACGGTAGTTTTCGAATGTGCATCGACTACCGGGAGCTGAACAAGCTGACGATCAAGAATAGATATCCTCTGCCAAGAATTGATGATCTGTTTGATCAACTGCAAGGCTCAAGCTTTTATTCAAAGATCGATCTTCGATCTGGATACCATCAGTTAAGGATACAAGAGGAAAGTATCCCGAAGACAGCCTTCAGAACTCGTTATGGACACTACGAGTTCCTTGTTATGCCGTTTGGTTTGACAAACGCACCTGCAGTCTTTATGGATTTGATGAATAGAGTTTGCAAGCCGTACTTGGACAAGTTCGTGATTGTGTTTATCGACGACATCTTGATTTATTCAAGGACAAAGGCTGAGCACGAACAACATCTAAGAGCTATTTTGGAGCTGCTAAAGAAAGAACAGCTGTATGCCAAACTTTCTAAGTGCAAATTTTGGCTACGTGAAGTCCAATTTCTTGGATATGTGGTAAATGGAGATGGAATCCACGTGGATCCCACCAAGATCGAAGCGATTAAGAATTGGGAAACGCCAAAGACGCCAGCCGAGATTCGACAATTCTTGGGTTTGGCTGGCTACTATCGAAGATTCATTGAGGATTTTTCAAAAATCGCTCAACCGTTGACGCTCCTCACGCAGAAAGATAAGAAGTTTTATTGGGGAATCAAACAGGAAGAAGCATTCCAGATATTGAAGGATAAGCTCTGCAATGCGCCAATCTTAGCACTACCGGAAGGTACAGATGATTTTGTGGTATACTGTGACGCCTCGCGTCAAGGATTGGGTTGCGTGTTGATGCAACGCCAAAAGGTTATTGCTTACGCATCACGTCAATTGAAAGTGCACGAAAGGAACTATACCACACATGATTTGGAACTTGGCGTAGTGGTATTTGCATTAAAGATCTGGAGACACTACCTTTATGGTACAAAGTGTACAATTTTTGTTGGTGCACTTGTGTCTGTACTTTGTCTGTATTTCGTCATGATACAAAACGATGTCTTTAATGTAAGGTTGATGTAAGTTTGACCAAGTCAACCATCCTCCTGGTTTGACTTGACCAAACAGTTAGAAAAATGTTGTAAGCTGGTTGTGTCGAAGGATGTGTCATCGAAGGATTGTTTTATATCCTTCGATGAGCTCGAAAGATGAACATTCGATAGATGAGTTCGAAACATAAGCCTTCGATGGATGAACTCGAAGGATATCTCGAAGGATATCATCCTTCGAGGTATTTGTGAATCTTTCGATGGCTTTCTGGTCGACAGATGATCTTTCGATCAATCTGTCTGATCCTTCGACCAGACCTGCTGTGTCGGGTATATATACCCATGTAGTGTGTTGTGTGAAAAAAAAAATAGAAGAGAGAAGAGAGAACACACACGAGAGAACTTTGAGAGTTTGCATAATACATCTGTGAACATTGGGCTTGTAACCGAACCTTTCATACGCATTAATACAAGTGGTGTTAATCGTTGAATGTTGTGTGTTGTGTTTGTGCTTGTTCTCATATAAAATCTCGGTTGCATGCTAGCTTGGATTCCGCACTCGCTAGTGTGTTTGATATAACAAGGATAAGGTTTTATCTCATCCTCGAGAGGGATCTACAAGTGGTATCAGAGCCGTGGCTCTTTTCCTTGTTAAAAACCGGATTTTATATAAGCTTTGGAGTGTTTTGGACAAAAACTCATTTGGTTTTGCTTCTGTTTTCAGTGTTTTTCTCCCTGTTTTTGTCGTTAAAACGTGTTCAAAACTTGTCGGGTGTGTTAAGGGAAGGTTTGGGTAACTTTAAAACTTTTTTTTAGGTGTTTGGTGATTTCCGACCATAATTCCGGCTTACTCCGATACCGGTTTCTGGGTATTTTTATCATATTTTATTGTTTAAAATCTTGGTTTTGGTAAAAATCATGGTCTGACCATACTTTCTGCGAAAGATCTCACCAACCCATCACCTTTTTCACCTACCTGTCACTCCTTGTCAACTGTGTCAGTTCGATTCGATAGATACCCTTCGAAGTCGAAAGATCATCTTTCGATCAAGGAGGTTCGACAGATACCCATCCTTCGAACATCTTTCGAAGTCAGTGAGTTATCTTTCGAGCCAAGGAATTTTTCGAAGGATATATTGTTCGTACTACTGTTACATTTCGAAAGATAAGGATCCTTCGTCTTGGTGAATCTTTCGAAGTCATTGTTCGAAATTCAACAGTGATCTTTCGAACACTGTTGATCCTTCGAACAAGTGTCTATCTTTCGAACAGGTGTTGATCTTTCGATCCTTGTCTGTTTAAGTTTAACAGGTTGTGCTTTTCAGGTCTTTCGATTCTTGATCCTTCGGCTGGTTGTTATCCTTCGAGATTTTAACATAGTTTGTGAAAATTAAATTTTTAAAAGGAGAAAACTTATTTTTCAAATTTTAAATCAATTTTCACTTAATATATTAATTTCCATAAAATGGGAACAAACGGTCAGTGGGATCCAACCGCGTGGACTCAAATAACTTCGACTCCACAATCATCAGCTATGCAATCTACGCAATCTACGTCAGATTTCGACAAAACTGCATGGATGCGAGCTATTGCCCCACCTCAAGCTGCAATGATAACTGCAAATCAATGGGCTTTGGTCACAAATCAAAGCAACAGCATTCAATCTATGATGCAGAACGACAGTGAAACTGGTACAAGCACAAAACCGCCAAAGTTAAATCACATCAATGATTGGGGATGGTGGAAAGAAAGGCTGAGAACTTATGTTCAGGGACAAGGTCAAGATCTATGGATGTGCTTCTTCACAGCTTTTGAAAATGAGTTGGAAGTTGCAGGATCTAATCCACAAACTTACAGCACTTTGTCTGAAGAAGATAAGAAGAAGTTTGAGTTAGAAAAGAAAGCATTCATGATTCTCACACAAGCTCTTCACAAAGACATTTACCACCAGTTTGTTTACTGCACGACTACTAAAAGCTTGTGGGATATGCTCACGTTACGTTGTGAAGGAAATGCTCAATCTAGAAAGATCAAGCAAGAATTACTGAAGAAAGAGTTTGAAGGATTCACGTGTTTGGAGAATGAGACTTTGGCAGAGTTATCTACAAGGTTCCATCACTTGTTGAGCGAGATGTTTGCTTTTAAAGTCACTGCCACTCCACAAGAATTGGTGAAGAGATTCGCTGATAGCTTACCAGCAAAGTGGAGCAGTTATCTTGAAATTCTCAAAGAAAATGGTGTTCTAGACACAATCACCGTTTATGAATTAATTCAAAGATTGGAGAATAAGGATGTAGAAGAAAAGCTTAAAGCAAAAAGAACACAAACTCCTCAAAATCCAGAAATGTACTTTGGGATTGCAGGAGGTATTAGTGGAGAAAAACCAGCTTCTCAACACGCGAAGCTTCAAACAGCTTTCATCTCAAGCACCGGACCTTCCACAACAGATCAGTTTGATCCTTCAGCATACACGATGATGTATTCAAGACCAGATGTGCAACCGAAAGCTCAGCAGCAACAACCGCAACAACAAGGGTTTTATGGAAGCTCTTCAAACTTTCAAGCCACTTCCAATCCTAACACAGTCAGATTAGACACTTCCAACTTTTCCAAAGTCAGTGTCGAAGTAACCAAGGAGCATATGGAGATGTTGAATACCTTGGTTAGTGCTTATAGTGGATTGATCGCAGGTCAGATTGGGAATATCAATCTAACCAATGAAGATTATCAGCAAGTGGATAAAGAAGAGTTTGAAATGATGGATATCAAATGGGCTCTTGCTAGTGCAATTCGAAGAGCAAAGGAGTTTATGGAAAGGACGGGGAGAACCAACTTGGAAAACAAGAAAGACACCAAGTATGGGTTCGACAAGCAAGCTGTCAAGTGCTTTAACTGTGGCGAAAGGGGTCATTTCAAAAGGGAATGCACAAGACCAGCTCAGCATGGAAATCAAAATCCGTTCAGAAATCAAGGCAACCAGCAGAACCAGAACGGGAACAATGTTCGTACGTTGATACCTGTCAACAACCAAGGCCAAGCAGGGTCATCAAATGCCAACCGGGGGCTCGTGGTTCAAATAGATGAGGGTTGTGATTGGTCGCTTCAGCTTGGAGAAGGAGGAAATGGTGGAACAGCATGTTTTGCTGAAGTCGTAAAGGATTTAAAGCACGCCAGTGGTGGAGAATCTTCCACCAATGGTGTTGCATCTTCTGAAGATGAAGACAGTTCTGGTTATAGTGGAAGCTCAGATGAAGAATCCTCCACTTCAGGAAATGATCATGTGGATGAGACATCAAGTGCGTCAGTCGATGCAGATATTGATGAGCTTTTGGAAGAAGCTGCAGCAGGAACTGAAAGAAGATCTAATTTGATGGATCAAGCTGCTTACTCTTCGTCTTCTCTCCATTCAGCCTTTATGGCTAATGTCGACAGTTCATCAGGTCAGGTATGTGTCGATGAACCCACTGTAGTTAGCTGTGAAAAGTGTGATAGTTTAAATGTTAAATATGCAGAAAAGGAAAGTCAGTTTGAAATCACACACAAACACAATCAACAATTGATTGTAGATCTTGCTAAAGCAGCTGAAGCTAACGTGTTTTTAACCAGAAATGAAAAGGAATTTAAAACAACAATTGCGTCATTAAGACATGATGTTTCAGAATTACAAAAAGCTGTTTTGCGAAAACAACATGCTAACAATGATCTTATAGACACAATTGAAAAGCAGATGGTAGAGTTGGCAACCGCTCGATGTGAATGTGAAACAATCAAGCAGAAATTGGAAAGTTATTCCAATTCCCGCTATGTATTGGATCACATTATTGATGTTCAAAAGAAAAAGGGGGATAAGAAGTGTATGGGATTCAAATCATGTCCTCCCCCAATGAATCACAATTACTCCAAATTGCCTGATGACGAGGATATGCCCCGTTTTGAACCTACTGTGCCACTCGGTCTAGATGACTTTGCAGCAGGCCTCGGGTTCACAACTGGTACATCATCCTCGGGTCAATCAGAATCTGAGAAAAGTGTGACAGATTCATCGTGTGTTAAGGAACAGATTCCTCCCGTTGTTGAGGATACTGATTCCTCGGATGATGAATCTGATGAAATTGTGAACCAACAGTCTAACTCGGTTACAACAGATATTCCAATCGAGAATCACATCCTGTGTGATCCACCAGTGAAACCGAGTAAGACTGAAATGTCAAAAGAAATGGAGTCGATTGTATCAAGTTTTGAAGGGAGTAACTTGTTGTACACGCTCAAAGGAGATAGCAAAATCTACCCTAACAAAGATTTTCCAATTAAAAATGTAAATCAAGATTTAATTGAGCAAATTTTTGAAGGATGCACTGATAAGTTTTTGGGGAACAAAAGTGGCAAAGTTACCGTCACTCAATGTGATCCAATTCCGTGTGAACAAATTAGAAAACAATACGGAAACCAAAAACTAGAAGTTGAGCGAAAACAACAAGTCAATTCCGGAAAAGGTAAGGTACAGGGAAAGAAGGCTCAGAACAAGAATTTTCAAGCACCTAAGGTTCAACAACAATGGGTGCAAAACAAAAGAGCTCCTGTTAAGAAAAGAGAACCGAAAGTGAACTTTGTTGGATCCGCGGGTTCAGATAAACTTGAAACATTTCAGGATAAATCTAACATTGATTTTGTAAAACAAGTTAGAATTTTAAAACGAAATGATCAGAATAACTACACCCAACACACCAACGGAGGTGATTTAGGTCCAAGCACGTCTAGATCACAAAGCTCATTGTCTGGTTCTCCGTCTGATCATCAACATGTTTCTCCGAGGTTTGTAGAGCGGAGAATGTGTTTTGAGTGTGGCACAATTGGGCATATTGTAAGATACTGCCCATACCTGCAAAAGTTGAAGGCAAAAACAAGTGCTCCCCAAGAAACCAATTACCAAAAACGATCATTTTCCCCGAAACAAGACCCACGTGTCTTGAAAGAAAGGGAAAATAAGTTAAAACAAAAGAATCAAAAGGTAATTGAAAAGGCCTTAAAATCAGAGGTCAAAGAAGAAAAACCTGTTCAAGCAAAACCTAAAACTGTAAAACCAGTAAATGCTAAAACAATTAATACAAATACTGGTAAAGGACAAACAGCTTGGAAACAAAAACAGGTAATTCAGTCAAGGGGAGCACCACAGGTTCTTTTTCCTAATCATCAAGTGATTGAGATCACTTTTCTTGATGATCAAGGACGACCCAAGTCCACAAAGGCTTGGGTCCCTCTCTCCAACTAATTTTTGAGTGAGTGTGTAGGATATTCCAGGAGGAACTTTCGATAGTCGTAAGATTGTTGATAGTGGAGCATCCTTGCACAAAATAGGCAACAGAAGAAATTGCTGCCTTTGATGGAGAGAAAAAGTAAAGGGAAACAGAAATGTCTGTTGAAAGAGATTGAAAAGCTTCGACAAAATGAAAATCATTTCAAAATGTGAATGTTCAAGGCTTTGATCGGGTCCCCGGGATAGATTCAAATCAAAATGTACGCACCTGCAGCACGTCTGAAGTTCAACAATCTACAAGATGAACGTGCAGTGTACATTTCTTCGTGGTGTGATTGAAGAAAATGTGTTTGTTGAACAAACCAACCGGGTGTGCGGATGCCTTGGCATGGGTTGAACAACCGCACACTACTTCACAAGAGAAAGACAAAAACCTTCGTTGGTGCAATGTGGAAGACCAGCCGGACCCAAAGGTTTCTGATCTTGTTGCTGTGAAGAGATTTCTAAGTAGCTACAAAATCGACTTTGAAATCCACACCGGGTGGATATCCAGTTTGGGAGAGCACTCAGATTCCTTGCAATGCACGAAGCAGTTGCAGGATATGGTTTTAAATTTCTAATCTCTCTTTTACTTGTCGATATTTAAGCTGCTTTATGAATTATTATTATCTCGTACAGCACTCTTTGGCCAGACAATGTTGTCATGGTCCGCACCGCTTACCGACATGCCAACTCATTTTTTTTCCAAAATTCGATAAATCATTTCTGATTCAAAATTAATTTTGGTAAACGGCATTGATTTAACCAACATCGGAAAATCATTTTTGTATATACCTTTGTGCTTTAAATTTTATCTTAGTTTATTGATTTTAGGGGGAGTAAATCCAAATTCGAAAATCCAAAAACATCGAAAAATTTCAAAAACACAAAAACAATAGAAAAACAAAAATGAGTTTCCTGGCGAGCAAAAGAGAAAATGATAGTACATCAGTGGTCTGTCTAAACCTCTTTAAACCTTAAATGAAAAACGATAAGCAGCTCTATATAAGATGACTCGGTAGGCTCACAATCATTTTAAAGTGTGCAGGGTGATATAAATCTTAAATCGACTGAGGACTGGGTGGGAACCATTCATTGGCATATGGTCTTAGTACCGAAATTTCGTTTGAGAGATTGCCGAGGTTCTGAGATATTCGGTCTTTATGCTGCTTATCATCTGGGTATCATGGTTGTATCTTTTACCGAAAATTAACGGGGACGCAAGTCTAGATCTTCCATGATACCATACATACGTGTACATACTGCATTCGACCTCAATAAGTGATCAACAATCACATGTCCAAATCAAATAAGTGATAAAATATCACATTCATCCGGGAGTCAAGTTCGTCTCTCTGCTGTACGAAAGTACTGACCTATTCACGGACTTGCTCCTGTGCCCTCATGCATCAGAAACTCAAGTTCCTCATAAATAAGTGATTCTATCACATAGGGCTTGTTTTCAATCAAAATAAGTGAGAATCTCACATCATATACGGTCAAACAGATGATAATCGGTATACTCACCGGTAAGATGAATCCTCGTGCATACCTTGATACGGGAATGTGTCGTGATGTGGATGAACACCGGTCGGTAAGTATAAATTATACCTTAACGTATCCCCTCGCCATGATTACAAATGATAAGTTGAGCTTATGTGGACAACAATACCGATAATTGTTATAGGATGCTTATCTTAATGTTAACTAATTGAAAAACAAGAGCGTTTTGGCATGACCGTACACTGATATGATTCTCTTACCCTCGAAACTCTCAAAAAGAATGTCTGTAAATATTTATTTAATGTTTCCTGTTTATGCATCTTTGTATATATTTATTTATTGCTTTCCGTCTTTACATTTAAAAAAAAATGAAAATTTCAAAAAGATTTTAGGTGTGTTTTAATTTAAACTTTATAAAATCCAAAAAGATTTTTCTTCTAGTTTATTTTTGATTGACCGATGTTGGAACTCGAGTCTATCCTACCCAAAATCCTGATCGTAAGCTGGAAAACAATTGCATCTTCATAAACAATCGAAGTTAACGAGTTTTGAAAGTTATAGGATTAAAATGAATATTTTTCTAAACTTTCAAACTGCTGTCGGTTGGTGTTTGATTGAGATTTGATCTCATATGTGTCGTTAGTTTAAATGTTAACTATATTCCAAGCGGTTGTTCTCATTATGCGTTTAGCTTTCTTGCATGTGCAGATGCTAAAGGCGAGGAGAACATGTTCGATGAAAAGCTTTGGAATGAAGACACGAAGTGGAGGCACTCAAAGGATAAAATGATCGAGTTGCCGCTGTCCCTTCATCAACACCACAAGGATCTGAAGAATTGACAAGTCAAAAGATTCACGAGCATGACTCAATGGAGAGTTCAATCTAAGGGGGAGTTTATTGACACTCTACCTAAGTTAAATGGGGAGTTTGTTGATATACTTTCTACTTACGACACGTGAAGACTTTGAAGATCCTCCGACATGAAAGTCACAGAAGACGAACCATCACGAGTAGCGTCCAAGGGGGAGTTTGTTGATACACTTTGTGTGGACGCGACTCGGCTCGGTTCGACTCGGCCTTGAAGACTTGAAGACACGAAGATCGAGACAAAGCTACAGCCAAGGGGGAGTTTGTTGGTGCACTTGTGTCTTTACTTTGTCTGTATTTCGTCATGATACAAAACGATGTCTTTAATGTAAGATTGATGTAAGTTTGACCAAGTCAACCATCCTCCTGGTTTGACTTGACCAAACATTTAGAAAAATGTTGTAAGCTGGTTGTGTCGAAGGATGTGTCATCGAAGGATTGTTTTATATCCTTCGATGAGCTCGAAAGATGAACATTCGATAGATGAGTTCGAAACATAAACCTTCGATGGATGAACTCGAAGGATATCTCGAAGGATATCATCCTTCGAGGTATTTGTGAATCTTTCGATGGCTTTCTGGTCGACAGATGATCTTTCGATCAATCTGTCTGATCCTTCGACCAGACCTGCTGTGTCGGGTATATATACCCATGTAGTGTGTTGTGTGAAAAAAAAATAGAAGAGAGAAGAGAGAACACACACGAGAGAACTTTGAGAGTTTGCAGAATACATCTGTGAACATTGGGCTTGTAACCGAACCTTTCATACGCATTAATACAAGTGGTGTTAATCGTTGAATGTTGTGTGTTGTGTTTGTGCTTGTTCTCATATAAAATCTCGGTTGCATGCTAGCTTGGATTCCGCACTCGCTAGTGTGTTTGATATAACAAGGATAAGGTTTTATCTCATCCTCGAGAGGGATCTACAATTTTTACAGATCACAAGAGCCTACAACACATATTCAACCAGAAGGAGTTGAATATGAGGCAAAGACGATGGGTTGAGTTGTTAAATGATTACGATTGCGAGATAAAGTATCATCCAGGGAAGGCGAATGTGGTCGCCGATGCCCTAAGTCGAAAAGAGAGGATCAAGCCCATAAGGGTTAGGGCTTTAGAAATGATTATCCGAACCGATCTTTCCTTGCGCATTCGTGCCGCGCAGAAAGAAGCTCTCAAGGAAGGAAACCTTGAAGAAGAATATCTCCGTGGGATGGAGAAGCTACTGGTACCAAACGAGGAAGGGACGTTATGTATTGAGAAAAGGATTTGGGTTCCTCTGTTTGGTGATTTAAGGAAAGTTATTTTTGATGAAGCTCACAAGTCGTGGTACTCTATCCACCCTGGAGCGGATAAGATGTACCAGGATCTCAAAGATTATTATTGGTGGCCTAGGATGAAAGGCGATGTTGCTGTGTATGTGAGCAATTGTTTAACATGCGCTAAGGTTAAAGCCGAATATCAGAAGCCTTCAGGACTTCTGCAACAACCCGAGATTCCCAAGTGGAAATGGGAACAAATCTCCATGGATTTTATTACAAAGTTGCCAAGAACGCCAAGAGGCCATGACACTATTTGGGTGATAGTTGACCGCCTAACGAAGTCAGCACACTTTTTACCTATCAGAGAGAAGGATAATACGAGCAAGTTGGCCGAATTTTACATGAGAGAGATCGTCGCACGTCATGGAGTGCCTCTCTCGATCATTTCCGATAGAGACGGAAGGTTCATATCAAGGATTTGGCAATCCTTCCAAGAAGCTTTTGGCTCGCAATTAAATCTGAGCACCGCATTTCACCCGCAGACCGACGGGCAAAGCGAGCGGACGATACAGACTTTGGAAGACATGTTGAGAGCGTGTGTTATGGACTTGGGAGGTAGCTGGGATAAGCATTTGCCACTGGTCGAATTTTCATACAACAACAGCTACCACACCAGTATTGGTGTCGTGCCATTTGAGGCCCTTTACAGACGCAAGTGCCGATCACCCCTATGCTAGGCTGACGCAGGTGATAGGCAGCTTGCTGGTCCCGAAATCGTCCAAGAGACGACAGACAAGATTGCGCAGATTCTAAAACGCATCGAAGCAGCTCGCCACAGACAGAAAGCCTATGCGGATCCAAACCGGAAACATTTGGAATTCCAAGTTGGAGAAATGGTTTTATTGAAAGTTTCACCCTGGAAGGGTGTGGCACTATTCGGAAAGCGTGGGAAGTTAAATCCGCGCTACATTGGTCCTTTTAGAATTTTGGAAAGAATAGGACTAGTAGCATACAAGCTGGACTTGCCTGATGAACTCCATTCAGTTCACGATACCTTTCATATATCCAACCTGAAGAAAAGTCCAACTCAAGATACCATTGCCATTCCCATCGACGAGATTCATGTTGACGACACGCTCCATTTCGTTGAAGAACCGGTTGAAGTTACGGATTGGAAAGTAAACAAGACCCGCCGGAGCAGTGTCAAGCTCGTCAAGGTTCGATGGAATGCCAGATATGGTCCTGAATACACCTGGGAGCGTGAGGACCGGATGAAAGAGAAATACCCCCAACTATTTCCTAAGAACCCTGCATCTACAAGCAGAACTTAAAATTTCGGGACGAAATTTTTCTAACGGGGGGAGAATGTGACAACCCTCACTAAACCAGGTATCCGTACAACTTAATTAATAATTAATTACTGCTTAATTACTGTGCTTGTTTGAAATTACTGATGAGCTGCTACTTGATTTCTGATACATGCAAATACCTGCATCATACTTTACTTACCGTCACTACATTATTTACATGCTGAACCTTAGTGACAAACAGGATGCACCAAAAGCACAGTAGCACAATGAACGGATAACCTATTTAACGTGCTGTCATAACTAGCATCAGGCAGACACTGCCTCTAAGGCCTGTAAGAGCCTAAGATATTTTACTACACTAGTGGTGAGTGTAGGGATACAAGGGTTGTAGAACTGCGTCTCTAGGAATAAGTTACAATGACTGGATGTGCCTAAAACGTGCTCTAAGCACAAGAATTCAGCACTTTATATAATAAATCAGCATTAAGCTACCTAATAAAGTGCCAAAACATGAGAAAAATATTACTAGACACCTTCCAAAGTGTCAGGAATAAGTTGTGTCACTAAAAATAATAATAACGACACTTTAAAGCTTTGTTAAGCACTTTAACGGATTACTATCCAACCGAACAACCGGACTATACCCGGAACATGAAAATATTGTCATTAACATTACTTTTCTTTTTCTGAGCCAGTTAGGGTCCCTGAATACCCTAACACCCATTGTAATGCACAACACACTACTAACCGGGTTAATCCCTAAACTTAACTAGATTAATCTAACTAATACTTAACTTTTGGTTGGATTTGAACTAGGAGACCCCCCCCCCTTTACGAATTCGGTCCCCAAGGGGACACCTCTTGTACCCTTGTGATTATTTTAATCACCATTGCTTAATATCTAGCTAGCACTAAATCCATTGGATAATGGTGGTGATAATTGTCTATAAGATCCATGCTTAACACAACATAACTTTCCACCACACTTAGAAGTTTCACACAACTCTCTCTCCCTCTCTACAACTCTCGGCCGAACACCCCTCTACCATCCATCCATTTTTCGAGTTTGATCATCACATTCCAAGTTCATACAAGTGTTAAGGATCACCTATAAGGAAGCTTGGTGCAATCGGAAGGCGAAGGACCTCACTCTATTGCTTTTATCCTCTCATTTTGCGTCTAGATTCTTCCCTAGCCTCGAGCTAGTAGTAAGTTGCTTGAATCACCTTCTCGAACTATTTTAAAGTGGTTAATATGACTTGTAACGGTTAAAACTCGTAAACATGCAAAATGATGCATAAAAGTCTACTAAAAACACTAAAAGTGATGGTTAAAAGCTTGTTTGTTGTGTAAAACTTGTAGTATTTGTTTTGTGTAATTATTTGGACCCGATCTATGTTATGGTAGCTCTGATCATCGTTTAACCCGGATTGGTCATGATCTTGGATCATGACATAAGGTTGTTTTGGAAGTAACAAGGGTTAAAGGATGAAACTCTACCACACACAAATCATGAACTTGTGTAAAAGCGATGTAGCTTGTGAAATAGTGTTTAAAACTAGTAGATCTACGGATCTACAAGCGGTATTTTCAAACGACCACGTGTCAAGAGAAAACATACTTTTAAAGACGGATCGTTCATAAACAAGAATGATTTTAGCAAACACACAAGTGTGTAAATACTTGTGTAACACTAAGTTTTGACAAAATAACTATTTTTGGAAAACATGACGAGAAGTTGTAAAGATGGAATTTCTCTAAAAACGAGGTTTTTTTACAAAATCGGATGGATTTATATAGAGATCCGCTAAAAGTAATGGGATTTACTTCATAATTTTAGAAAACCACAAGTTCGTGTGATTTTTGCGACTTATACATATATATATTTGTTGACTAGTTTGTTGTCTTGAACGTTGTTTTGGTTAAATAAGGAAATTGTTGATTTGATTTATAAAAGAAAATGATACGCTTGAAAGCGTGGCCACCTCCAGTTACAGAGGAAACTCTGGCGAAATTTTTCTAAAATCCTAACACTTAGAATTATTTTCACTATAAGTGTTAGAAATACTTTTCGACTTGTTTTCAAATTATAGATTTCGCCATGACTTTATTTACAAAACATCGGAGGTGGGATCTCACAAAATAAAACTTGATAAATATATATTTAGTATATATTTTTCATAAAGTCACTTGATATGTGTTTATGATTATTTTGTGAAAATACTAGTATTATTTTTAGGGTAAAAATAATACTATCGAATGTTATTGGATCCAAAATAATACGAACGTCTCTACGATAAATATATAAGTTACACCGGTAATTATTATTACCACTCGATCATTAAAACGTAACTTACGCATTTTAAGAAAATATGACTTAACGCGTATTTTTGTCAAGCTATTATTTTGGGAAAGTTTATGTAATAGAAAATATAATATTTTTGAGAAGAATATTTATATTTTGGAGTTAGAAATAAAATATATTTTAAGTGAAACTTAATAATATATTTCAAAATTATACGAACACGCATGTATTAAATCCCCCATCCTTGGGAAGGAAAATGATTACCAAGTATACAGAATGTAAACACGAAATAGTTGTCTAACTATTTCCCGAAAACTTAAACCATAAAGCTAAGGCACGGCCGTCCGTCTAATAGAATTAGTACGTGTAGGTCGTCACACAGCTGCTTGATCAGGAGACATACTTGGTAGAGACGCACCACTGTGAGTTCATGTCCCCCTTTTCTCTTAACTGTTTTCAGTTTTCTAAACTACGGGGGTGAAATACATGTTACTTTGATTACAAGTACTTTATACATGGTATGGTTAGCGTAAGGAGGTTTACTACTTAGATCATGTGAGTGGGTAGGAGCAATATGAGGCCATTAGTCCTCAAGGTAGGACCGAGGGACAGAGCGGTAGATCTATCTGGGTGTAGCGAGCCCAGCCCCAGGCCAAACTAGAAACGGACCTCGGGGTGACTATGTCCACATACTAATGCCGTGGCAAAATCTGCTAGGTTTGAGTCTCCCTACTTGCACTTCACATATATCAGTGGCCTTGCAAACCATTGGTGATCTCAATTCCCTTATTTGCTACATACCAAGACTAGTTTTATACTAACAAAGGTTTATTTACTCACTTACACATGAACTCGCTCAACATTATTGTTGATTTTTTTTCAACTTACATGTATTTCAGGGAATTAAAGGATCTGGCGCGGTATGACACGTTTTCCCGCTGCACTAGTTACGAGGTCATCCGGGTTTGGGGAATGTGACTCTTTCCTGGACGAGTCACAGTCCTTAAACTGTGTTTATGTCATGTTGATGTTTGTGTTTGTTGAACAATGTCGTTAGGATGTGTTTCCGTTGAGACAATGTTGTTGTATTTGGTTTTTAAAACTTAATTAAATGGATGATCTTGCATGGTTTTATTTCATATAGCTTTGTTATGGTTAAGCTATGGTATTAAGAAGTCACACCAAATTAACCACGCTTCCGCAAAGCCAGGGTGTGACATATTTGGCGTGTTGATTATTCGGGTGTTATTTGGTATTGTTTGTCGATTATTTAGATGTTAATTTGTTAGAAACTTTGTCGATTATTTAGGCGTTAATTTCGTTAAGTTGGGTCAGATGTAGTGGTGGTGGTGGGTCAGCTATACAATTCGTTACTAAAATTATTACAAGTTTATAAAAATTGTAAAAAGTTTATAATATGACACGTATTATATATTAATTTTTGCAGATATGTCGTTAGACGAGGAGGAGTTTGGGGCGGGACAGGTGCCTGGATACGATGAGATGGCCGGGGGTAATTGTTTGGGTATTCCCTATATGGACTACGCGAACAATTCTAGGGAGTATAAACGTTTTAACAGGTTGCGACAAATGAAGGTGGGGCGGCAGAGGTCGTTGTCATGGGAGGCTTTACGGGAGGTCGGGGAGGAGGAGAGAGCCTGGGGTTTGATCAGGGAGAATTCCCCGTGGGATCGCATGTTTTCGGTGGCAGTTGGGCCGTCTTATAGGACCATGATGGTGGAGTTTCTGTCCACAATTGTGTTTCGTCCACGGCCGTCTGACCGGCCCAATTCGGATATGGACGATCCGAACGTGGAACCACCGCCTCCCGAGTTATTTTTCTGTTTGTTCGGGCAGTGACAAAATATTTCGCTGCGTCAGTTTGCTGTTGCCACCGGGTTCTATACCGATGATGAGTTGGTTCAGGACATCAATACCACCGCGATTTGGGCTATGCCTGATGATCAGTTGTTTGCTTGGTGGCCCACCCTATGTCCTGAACCCTTCGGTAAAAAGGCCCCAGTTTCTGCGATTCCTGACCCACTCGTTCGCCACATACACCGCTGCATTGCCACGTCGATCTCTGCGCGTGGCAAAAGCAACGAGTGGGTCACGAAGGTGGATCTGTTCTTTCCGTACTGCTTATATACGGGCACACCGTGTGGCCTCCATCGATGTCTAGCGGAGTATTTCGCCTCGTACGGCAAACGGCAGAGGCGTAGCCATTTGATTGGAGGGGCGTTTATCACACGTATTGCCCAGCATTACGGCCTGTATTTCCCATTCCTTGAGGATATGCCTGCCTCAGCACCACACGAGCCCTTAGATCTTAGGACGATGAGAGGGATGAAGATTGCGTTGAACTTTCTGGATCTTGGGCATCGGTTTGTTGACGATTACCAACAGATTTTTGAACCCGAACCGATAGTCCACCAGGCACTGCTCGAAGTTGGGGAGGTGGAGATGCCGCATATTGCTGGCGTACCTGTTATGGATGGAGACATGGAGCCTCAGGTTGACCAGGGGCATCCGCAGTGCGGTTGTCTCAGTCCACCCAACGTCTCCTTGAGAGGCTGGTGGCGGGTCAGGATGGTATGATGGCGAGCTAGACACAACAGTTTCAGCGGATGGACAGGCGGATGGACCGGATGGAGGATTTGATGGAGTGGGTGATGGCTAGTGAGGCCGAGAGATGTACTCAGGCGGGGTTGGCGGTTCGACCCCCACCACATCTACGAGTGTATCCGGGTACCGACATGGAGGCAGGCCCGTCCGGGACGTAGGCAGGCACGTCCGCTACGCAGATCCATATGAAAGGTGGTGAGGATGATTCTGACGACACCGATGAGGACATGGAGGATTAGTTTTTCTATTTGTTGGGTGAACTTTATTTTGTTAAACATTTGTGGGCATGTATGAACAAATATTTATTTCTTTTTGTTTATTTTGGTTGTGTTGGGCATCTATGGACAAGTAATTATTTCATTTTGGTATGTTTAAACATTTGTAACTTGATGAATGTTTGTTCGTTTTGTTATTTATGCTTAGTCGACTTATTATAAAAACAACATTTTTTAAAAAACTTAATATTGATAATAATATTAAAAAACGACATTTATAATTAATATTCGATTACATGTCTTGCATAAACTTACATACTAACAATGAAAAATAACAAGACAAACTAATATTCGATTACATGTCTTGCATAAACTTACATACTAACAATGAAGAATAACAAGACAAACAACAAAAAAAAATCCAACTGATTATCAAACAACTTTCCCTCTTACGAACAACCCTTGAATGATTATGTTCAAATTCCGCTTCTTGCAATTTATAAATTCGAACCTCCTCTCTCGAATACTTGACTTCGTTTTGAAGCACAACCTTCGTATCCATCAGTTCTTTGATGACCACACATGCCCGACGACACATGGGAGGATCGACCCACACAAAGAAGTTGCACTTAGAACGCTGACACGGAAGAGGAATTAGTGTTTCAAAGTAAGGATGACAAATTAAAAAAGTGCTCAGAAATTACCCGTCGGGTTTCGGGTATACCCATTAGTTTGTTAAAAGATATACGTTGGGATTTCCAAATACATCTTTTACTATTATAATTCTTATATAATTTTATTTATACAACAATTATTATAAATTAAAAATGTACATTACATACATATAAGTTTTATTATAAATTAATAATAACTTTATGATACTTATACACTTATATTTATACACTTCACAACATACAAGGGTTAATGGAAAAAAAATCACTAATATACAAGGGTTAATGGAAAAAAATACATTAAAAATTCGGGTATATGATCGGGTCTATAGTTCGGGTAAACGGGTATGTCGTTTCGGGTATGGGATTAAAAACATACCATACTGTGGCAAGTGTAAAATTGACGTCTGGGATTAGCTTCAGTCCAAGATGTTCTTAGTGCAGCCGTCCTACTACATTTGCAAACAACCATTGTGAATTTGTGATTGTGAAGATGGTGTATATTTCTGAATTTGCAAACAACCACTGTGGCAAGTAAGGATGAAAAAAATACCCGAAATTTGCAACCAACATATACAAGCTTTAAAAAAAAACCAATATGCCGCTCATACGCCCATACGCGCGTATTGGGGTACGGAGGCTGACAACTTTTCAGCCCATATGCCTCGTATAGCCCGATGAGACCCATATACATCTACTTTTTCTGAAAAGTTGACAGGACATTTATGACACCCCACTTCCATACGACTCTCATCGACCCATACGGGTCTCATTGAAGTTCAGTTTCATTTCACCCTTCTTTTTATAGTTAAAATGAACAAGTACATAGGCAAAAGGTATTTTTTGGACCGAGTTCTAGACCACACGGTGACAATCCAGAAGGGGACCACACGCGTCTCTCGTATAGTTTTCGCTCTCGTATCGATCTATACGGTCGGAATATTTAAGGTTTGTTTTTTTGTGGTTTTATTTTGGCCGTTTGTGGTGGTGTTGGGGTTGTGGTTGTGGTGGGTAGGTTGTGATGGTGGTGGTGGTGGGTCGGCTGTGGTGGTGGTGGTGGGCAGGCTGGGGTGGTGGTGGTGGTGGGTCGGCTGTGTTGGTGGTGGTGGTGGTTGGTCGGCTGTGGTGGTGGTGGTGGTAGGTCGGCTATGGTGGTGGTGGTGGGTCGGCTGTGATGGTGGTGGTGGTGGGTCGACTGTGGTGGTGGTGGTGGTGATGGTGGTGGGTTGGCTGTGGTGGTGGTGGTGGTGATGGTGGTGGGTCGGCTGTGGTGGTGTTTTTTTTTTTTAATTTTTACAATATATTTTCGAATGCCGAGTCTAATGCTAAATTGTATTTTTTATTAACAGGATATCGAAAGTCGGTGTTTTGACGGTGGTGGTAGCGTAATCCTTATGGAGAAACTACGTTCATATTTCAGATTCATGCACTAGAACGCCGATCTAGGATTACGTGTTATCGGAGTAGCCTGTTACCTCGTCAGCTCCCATGACGCTAGCCAACGCAGTTTACCCCGTGACATGTCCTTCCAAGAGAGGAGTTCATTAGTGTTCTCATGAGCCTTCCACCAACGGGAATGCCACTTCGCTCACCATCCTGACAAGACGGGGAAGATTGGACGGTGGTTGATAAACGAAATGTCGACTCCACTGCTCCAACCTCCTGATCCCTTGTGCCATCTCAGTGTGGTAGATGTGAAGCAGAATCCTGTTGGAAGGTAGGGTTCGGTACGCAATTCCAAGACAGCCAGCCTGTCTCGAAATTGTGTATGCTGCACCCATCGTTTTCCTGTACAGGAATTCAAGAATATGTAACAATTAGCGATTTAGGGTTTAGGGTTTAGTCATTACATTCTGTATCGAAGTAACATGTTTTGTGTATTAATATAAAGCGATGTTTAATTACATTTTGAATTACGTTTCTTGTTGCGTTATGGTTAATAAACGACAATTGAAAAACAATTAAAGACATAAAAAATTGACATTTTTTGACATACACATTGCATTATGGAAATAATTAAACACATAATAATAATTGATAAATAAAAAAGTTGACATTTAATAAAACGTTATAATATACCCATTTAATAAAATTTGACATTTAAAAGTTTGACAATTAAAGACGTAATAATACTCATTTAGTAATATTAAATAAAAGTCGTTTAATAAAAATTTGACTTTTAAAAATTTTGACAATTAAACACATAATAATAATTCATAAATAAAAAAACTTTGTTATAATATATACAATTCGTTTTATAAAAAAATTGACATTTAATAATACTTATAAAAAATTGGCATTTTAAATATGAAGTTTTTAATAATAATATTAATAAAAAAACATATGCACATTTTTTTATTAAAAATATACACAATTCATTTCATAAAAATATGAAGTTTTATAATACTAACACAATTTTTTATAACAACATTTTATAAAAAAATATTAATTTTCTTATATAAATATTTCACAACTTCCCCATACAAAAACCCTATCAAAATAAAGTTTCTTACATCCCAATCATTGGTAATCGTTGACTGTTGACTGACACCCAATTATTGGCATTAATTAGATGGAAGGGACCATTTTCAAACGTATTGGGCAATGAGGGGCGTATTGGTGGGGCCAGTTTGAGGCGTATTGGGAAATGAGAGACATTTAGGGTTAGGGGATGTGTAAATACTTTTGGGGGGATGTATGGATACCCCCACCGCATATAAATTGCCGATGGTATGTGTGCAGTCTAATGTGCTGGTATTCTACTTGAATTCAAGTAACATTGAACCTTGAGGATTGCTCATTTCTTTGTGTTACATTTTTTTTCTCATGCACACTAATTATAGAGTATGTATACAAAGTAAATAGAGTGCTAAGGTTCTCATTCCTATTCTTTCAGTTTCATTGAATGTCTTAGTTGATGTAGAGGAAACCCTAATTTTGAATGTGTTCGTTGATGACTTTTTTTTCTTATATTTTAAGTAGATAACTTGAAGAATGATACCTTAATCCATATCGGAACAGACAATTTTGAAGCAGAGCGACCCCCAGGTTTCATTTTTTCCATTCAAATGATATTTTCCATTTCATTAGTTTGCGATTTCGATAATGCTATTCAATGCCAGTTTGATTATATGCTTTGCGATTCTTGAAGATGATTCTTTTGTCTCATACGGTTCTGATGTGGTTGTGGTAATCGTTGATGATGTTGGTTGTTACGTGTTGGAATTTTCTTTAAATGTGATGAATGGAAATTTAGTGAGATTATTAATATTAAATTATACATATAGTGACAAACTCTTGAGTAGAATTATTTATGTCACTTGTTTAATTTTCTATTAGTATAATAAACTTTTCATGTTGTGTATTGATGTCTTTTATGACAATTGATTAGAGATTTTATGGTATATTAAGTCTCTAATTATGGGACTTTTCATTCACCCATGACTCTTGCATATATACTTAGTAGGCTATGTGCCTCTCAGGCAAGAAAATGAGAAAAATGCAAGATACAAGAAAGAGATATAAAGATATGCATGAAGAGTCTTTGGAGAAGTAGTACTTGATAACCCATATGTTGGGAACATATAGAGATAAGTTCTCTACATGATTCATCTGCATTTCTATTCTTAGTTTCCAAAAGGTCTAACACTATATTTTTATCTGGTGTAACCTCGGGTGCGTGGCCTTCTCCGGCAGTACAAACTACTTTGGCTGTTGTACCCTGGGAGACAGACGCGCCGTCTTTAGTAGAGGCGCGAAATCTGTTTTGAGGGAAGCGTGTTGAACACGTGCCTCAGCCACAACCGCCAACATTTTTGTTCTTTTTGTAGTAAATTATTGTACAAGAATACATGGTTCAAGATCTCGTTGAAGCCTACACAACGGACTGAAAAGACAACGAACCATACAAGTAGACACGGTTAAAGATCAAGTTGAAGACTTTATCTTTTGAAGATATTGGTTTGAATCGATTGTTTATTAAATATGTTGTAGTTCATATTTATTTTCATTTGAATTTGTACAGGTTCATGTACTACAATTTCCCAAAATTATGTAAAGAGAGTATCTTTACAATTTTTATATTTATTTATATAATTTTTATTATAAAATTGTGACCCATGTCCTACAAACTTAAAACAGATTTTGTGAGATTGTTGCTACAATCTTAAAACCTTATTTATAAGGATTTGGATTCACAAAAAGATTTATAATAATAAAATATTTTTTAGAGATTATGATCTTATAAATATTTTTTTTGGGAAATATGATGTAGTACAACTTGTGTTTGGATTTCTTGAGATTGAGATACAATCTTAAATCCTATACCGTTGTACAAAACAAATAGTTTTGGTTCAAACGTTTGGTTTTGAAACGATTTTGGGAATCGTTAATTTTTTCTAACTTTTGTGTTAGATCGGATTTATTAGTGTAAACCATACGTTTTTTGTAAACGTTAAATTCTCTAACATGCGTGTTAGACCGGAATTATTGGTGTAAACCATACGTTTTTTGTAAACATTAAATTCTCTTAAGTAGAGTTTTTTATGTCTTTAAATAAGAGTTTTATATTACTTGATTAGAGTTTTATGTCTCTAATTAAGTCTCTATTTAAAGTAGACTCTTCATTCACCCATGGATTGATATGAACAAATAAGTCTTATAATGATTTTTGTAATCATTTGTCTTCTAACATGTCTGTTATAAACGTTCATGAAAAGCGTTAGTTTGGAAGCAATTTTTTAATTGTTTAGTTTCTAACGTGTGTATTAGAAATGGCTTATTTATTTGAAACATATATGTGTTTTTAGCAAGTCGAATTAACATTTTGTGGAAATGTTAATATTTCTAAGGTGCGCGTTAGAATTTCTTTCATTTTAACATGATTGTTAAAAATGATTAAAATACAAATGTTTTGAAATGTTTTATGTAAACATTTTATATAATAGATTTTAATGCTTTGTATGATTTAGAAATAAAAGTTCATACATTGAAGTTGATGTTTGATTGGCTTCAAGATTCAAATCACCAAAAAGTGACGGTGTAGTTGTGTGGGATTTATCACCAACTTTAATTTGTGATTTCTAAATCCATTTGTGTGAAATTTTAGTACTAATTAAACTCTTCATATGGTGAAACTCTTGAGTAGAGTTTTAATGATGACATTTGATGAGTTTTATTAATGACATGTAATGCCTTAATTTGGTCATGTTTTGTATACATAAAATGACTTAAATTTTCTAACAAGTGTGTTAGAAAATGTGTATCACGAATACGAGGTTAGAGATTGTTCATAATGAACAGAAATGTTTTATGTAAACATTTAATTGCCTATGTGTGCATTAAAGATGATGAGAAATGGTTTATTTTATAAACTATATCTTTGGAAAACGTTTTATGTAAACGTTCGATTCTATAATGTGCTTGTTATAACATTTTTTTTTCTAACATGCGCGTTAGAAAATGTTTAGTACATGTGTAGTAAGACTAAACAATAAAAAAAACCATTTGATATTTTGGGTTTGATCTATGTTTTCATAACCCTAATTGATATTATTAATATTGTACATTGCAAAACTAAGAAACTGTTTTGAATTATTTTTAAAACAAAGTTTTGCATAACATTAATAATTCAAATGGTTCGCTACTCTTACTATAAGTAGCATATGGTGAACAAAGTAACAGCCTGGTGGATTTTATTTGGTGAAAAACAACTTGGTGTTGTTGTGAACAAATTTAATTGTTCAAGTTTACTACTTAAATGTAGTATTTGTAACAACTTGGTGTTGTTTTGAGCATAATTGTCCAAGTTTAAAGATGAAATGGGGAACTTGTACTTACAAGTGCATGGAGTCTTATTGAGGGAGTACCTCAAGACATGCCATGGGACGATATTGTTGAGAATATTTCAGTCAGATTATAAAGTGTTGAAGATAAAAGCACTTTGGTATTTGATGTCTACATATCGTCTATGCTTCCGTTTAAATTTCAAAAGTGTTTGGCACTTGTGATTTAGTTTCCAATGTATTTTATTGTTTTGTGTTCAATATCTTCGGATAACACATGCAATTTTTTACAAAGAAATAAATCACTAATGTTTGTGACATATAAATTATTTTTGTGGAAAATAATTATAATGTCAACTATACATTGTTTAACAGAATATGGTTTTAAACGGATAGTACATGAAAATTCTTGGACATAAACAACTTAAGAGTTGTTGCATTGACTAAATGTCAAAGACGAGACATCAAATGTGTAACCACATCATGAGAGAATAATGAAAGAACGTACAGAGTGTATTGAGATGAAATACACAAACGAGATTCATGTCGACATACTTCGTTAGAAGTCATTGAAAAATTCACAAGTGTGAATTCTAACATATGAAAGTAGAAGTACTATATGTTATTGTATACCTTTAATAAATCTTGCGAGATTTATAAGTAGATGCGTCTACCACTTGATTATTGTTAGATCTATATGGAGATTTTACCTTCGTTTGGGAGAGCATCCTAAATATACATATCTCCTAATGAATAACAATAATTGTGTGCAAATCACTTATGGCAAAATTATGAATGCCATGTTATTGAGTGTCAATCTAGCTGACTCTGTGTCACAAATAATAGTGATTGTAGACGAGGAACATTCATCTTGTTGGTGATGAATGTGTTCACCAAGTGACTTGGATTAAGACTTATGTTTAAGTCCTTATGAGTCAATGGTAAAGTGTTGGAGATCAAAGGTAAACAAGTTATGTTCCTTAAATGAATGATAAAATTTAGTTATGTGCTATATACAATAATTTGTGAGACCTTCCTAAATATTGATGTTTTAGGATTGTGAAAAAGTTTCAGCATTTTGTCTTAAAAAGGGATGAATGTTGCAAAGTGATATTATGATATCCTTAGGGCTGTGAAGAATCAGAATGATCCATCTTCTGTTCACATGCTAAAGTATTGTAGTCTAAAGCATGCTAGACTAGTACTTGGTTAATTATGGGTCTTGACGAAGACTAATTAACTCTAAACATTCAAATGTGTATGAACACAAAAAGAATTTGTGTATAGACAAAGTTGAGGGATAATTTTCATTCATTATAAGGAAAAGACATGTAACTTTTTAAGAGTTTGTTCGGAAAGCTAATGAGGAGAACTCATTGTCTAAGCTTATTCTAGATGTTAAAGTAGAATTATTCTAAGTTGGTGACAAACTTATGACAATGGCATGTGTTGCTTTGGTCAGCTCGGAAGCTTATGTAAGCTAATGCAATATGAGTTGAATTCATTGATACAATGAGGTTGATCTTGTTCAATCATATGTGTATAAATGTCGCCATAAGTGGTATTACGGAAATGTTGATCAAATGGCAAGAAATGTGGGGGAGGATCCATTTAAGAAACAACCCTATAAGGGTATGTAGAAATGGTTCTCATTAACCCATCTAGATGTTATCTAATAACACTTAAATGTAGGGGTGTCTTGCATTTGTTTTTGGCAATAAGGGTTTTGTAATCCAATCTAACATTGCAAATAGACGACTAAGTGGAGGACACAAATGTCGTAGTGCATAATGGAGATGTGTTTGCCTTAAATGATAAATGTATCATTCTAAGACAAATATTATAACCAGATTCAGGTGGCCACTGAGGTTATAGTCTTAGAAGTTGACAATAGGCAATGTTAACTTTCGAGTTACGAACACGTCATGACAATTGATCTCAACTGCAAAGTTATCTTTAGTGACTTGTCAAAGACAAAGATAATTTTATGGATCCGACAACCTAAGGGTTTATTAGAGATCAAGTTGTGGAATGAGACTAAAGCCCATGGAAAAAGGATGTGTGAAGGAAACCTACCTTAGTTGACTGGAGATCCCAAGATCTAAGTTCAATAGGACAATGAATTCATATGCCTAAGGGTGGTCACTGTGGGGGGCATAGCTGATATGCATAAGCTAGTATATAAGGTCATATATACCCCCTAAATGATAAAATGGTGTTTAAATACATCCTAGTTCATTCCTATGAAATTCAGTGACAAATTGTGAGGCTAAGCATATTATGTGGTAAATGATTTTGCGTAATCATGGTAACCACGATGCTTTTAATGATTTAAGGGGAATCACCTATGTTAGAGAGAAGTGGGGTCGCTTCGAATGGAATTGGGGGCACAATTCCTAGAGCCCTCGCAGAACCAGGAAAGTGTTCCACGACCATTATTGGACACGACTATGAGGGGATGACCCGGCTAAGGAGAGTATTGTGTGAAGTGTATTGTCGTCTACACAAATGGGGGCTTGTTCAAGGACATCGCGTCCACAAACCTCTAGGAGGCTAAGTATGCTTCACAACGGAAAGTTCAAAGGGAACACCTACTTATCCTGCAATACGCAACTGTCGAGGTTGCATTGGAAATTTTATGTGTTTTGATCAATCTCCATTCATGTGGGGGTTGTTGGAATTTTCTTTAAATGTGATGAATGGAAATTTAGTGAGATTATTAATATTAAATTATACATATAGTGACAAACTCTTAAGTAGAGTTATTTATGTCACTTGTTTACTTTTCTATTAGTATAATAAACTTTTCATGTGGTGTATTGATGTCTTTTATGACAATTGATTAGAGATTTTATGGTATATTAAGTCTCTAATTATGGGACTTTTCATTCACCCATGACTCTTGCATATATACTTAGTAGGCTATGTGCCTCTCAGGCAAGAAAATGAGAAAAATGCAAGATACAAGAAAGATATATAAAGATATGCATGAAGAGTCTTTGGAGAAGTAGTACTTGATAACCCATATGTTGGGAACATATAGAGATAAGTTCTCTACATGATTCATCTGCATTTCTATTCTTAGTTTCCAAAAGGTCTAACACTATATTTTTATCCGGTGTAACCTCGGGCGCGTGGTCTTCTCCGGCAGTACAAACTACTTTGGCTGTTGTACCCTGGGAGACAGACGCGTCGTCTTTAGTAGAGGCACGGAATTTGTTTTAAGGGAAGCGTGTTGAACACGTGCCTCAGCCACAACCGTCAACATTTTTGTTCTTTTTGTAGGAAATTATTGTACAAGAATACATGGTTCAAGATCTCGTTGAAGCCTACACAACGGACTGAAAAGACAACGAACCATACAAGTAGACACGGTTAAAGATCAAGTTGAAGACTTTATCTTTTGAAGATATTGGTTTGAATCGATTGTTTATTAAATATGTTGTAGTTCATATTTATTTTCATTTGAATTTGTACATGGTTCATGTACTACAATTTTCCAAAATTATGTAAAGAGAGTATCTTTACAATTTTTATATTTATTTATATAATTTTTATTATAAAATTGTGACCCATGTCCTACATTACGGTGGATGTCGGCGGCGAGATGGCGGTCAAGTGGATAGGGTTTTGATCAACTTCAGGCACGTTTCCGATAAGCCTTTTTCTACTGCATTTTCTTCATTTGGATAAATCAGTTGTCTATGAACCTTAATCCAATGACTCATGTTGATCTGATGTTTAGGTAACCTCTGGTGAGGTATTTGTACATGAAATGTTGTATGTTTAAATACTTTTGTTTATTTTCTTATTTATAATATATCCCGCGGAAGCAATGATTTTTTTGGGGAGTTCAGGGTACGACATCTCTCGAGTCACATATGATTGTATAATCTTTACATCGACCTTTTTAGGTCAGTTTATGTTTGTTTAAGGTAGGTATGTTATGTGCTTTTAAAAATAGACGTTTAGCAACTTTTAATGAGGCTCGTTTCCCTTTGAATAAAGTCTTTTTACTTAACCATTTGAGATCCAAGATTGAAGTAGAATTGTTGTTGAGTTATTGTATATTTCAGAGGAAAAAGGGGAAACAAATCAGTAGAGAAACATGAGAGAACATGACAAGTTCTGGGACGATTGTTGCAGATAAGGAGTTATCACACAGCTAAGGAGTTCTCCAAATAAAAGTTTTTGAGGTGACATTAATTATGTGTCGTGGAGTTATCCCTAAATTATGAGGTTTGGGCATATTGATTTGCAGGTGAAAAATATGGATGGGGCGGACTGGCTGGTTAACGGGTCAAAAGAGGGGCGGTAACGTTCAGTTGACCCAAACCACTTATATATGCATTTTTTTAAACTTATGACGAATACCCAATGCATTAAATAGTATTTTCTTGGTTTTTTTCCAAGAAAAAAGCTTGTACACCCAAGAAATTATTGTTTGTTCAACATAGCCAAATCTTGAATGATTTAGAGTATCTAATCTTGGGTCATGTTTTATTTAAAGAGTAAACTTCCGTTTTGCTCCCTGTGGTTTGGTCATTTTAACGGTTTTGCCCCAAACCTTTAAAAATAACCATTTTCCTCCAATAGTTTGCTATGCTTTTTCCATTTTGCTCCCCGCCTCTAACTCCAACCTAATTGTTTGTTTTTCCATTTTGCTCCCTGCAAGGAGCAAAATGGAAAAACCATAGCAAACTATTGCAGGAAAATGCCTATTTTTAAAGGTTTGGGGCAAAATCATTAAAGTGACCAAACCACATAGAGCAAAACGAAAGTTTACTCTTTATTTAATTTTAGGTTTTTGTTAATTAAAGAGGAGTTGCAACTATTCCATTGGATGTGTCGGGTCGTTCTGCACCAATCGGATCGAGCTCATGTTACTTTCTATAAATTGTAAATGAAACATTGTGAAATATAATATTTGTTTATTATAAAGAAGACTTTATACTTAATGATACAATTCATCTTGTGAGTATATCATGTCACTTTATTTGCATTTATTTTATTTATACACTTATTAATAATTGTCACAAATTTAAAAAAAAATAAGACGTTATACTTTGAATTCGTTTCAAGATTGATGGATTTGAATACGTCGTCGATGAAGATTGAATAATTTTCTTTTTGTTTATTCAAATGTATGCGTTTTTACATAATATTAAAGTTGAAAGTAAATAATTTGTTTTTTGTTGAAGCCGCGTGAGCATAAACCTAGTATTATTGATAGAATAAGTTATCATGTAAACGCCATCAATAATAAATTAGTTGGCCACTTACTATGTTACTATTAATCAGAGTTACTTTAGGCATTTGGTATCGGCTTGGTTAGGTGGTTAATAATTGCTTAATTAAAAATCCCCTACATGCTGTGAATTTAAGAATGCATCAATAATAAATTAGTTGGCCACTTACCATATTACTATTAATACAAAGGTACTTTAGAATAAACGTATTCAAGTTTCATAAATAGTAGTAAATTTGCCCGTGCGCGTTGCGTCATGGGTTTGTTGGATGATCGCGTGCGTTACGTCACACAACGCACAGGTTCATCGAATGATCATGACACAGGTCCATCAGATGATCACATGCATTGTGTGGCACGCTCACACACTTATATCTCAAGATGCAAGGTAAAATAGGTAATATGCATATTGTTTAATAACTCAACTTTAGAAAATTAACTCTTTAATTAGTTGCTTGTATACAGTTAAGTTATTCATACTGTGTAATTTTAAAATCATTTGTGTGGTTATTTATTTAACTAACAATAACATATCCAATATTATGTTCAATACACGTATTAATGAAGTTATGATTGATAAGAACTGAATTCATATTATTAAGTCAAAGATTTCACTTTATTTTCAGCCAAGCTGTTGAAAATTTTTCAAATATTTTTACTTCTTCAAAATTTTAAATCTTGGATCTAGTTTTAACTATATATAAAAGCAATGTACATAGGTGTGTGACTTCTTCACAGACATGTCTATTTCACTGAGTCTCTCTCCGAGATAGTGCCCAGATCGTTATGCCTTTTGTGCGGGTCGGAACTTACCAGACAAGGAATTTTGCTACCTTAGGACCGTTATAGCTACGGCCGCCGTTCACCGTTAGAAGAAAAACAATTGAAAAAAACAAATGTAGCTTCGTTTTACGCAAGACTCTGTATTCTTCGTTTTGCAAAAAACAAACTCAAAAACCTGTATTTCCCTTGAATTGCAGACCAAAAGAACCATAACCTCTTTTCAACCTCACTTGATTAAGAAATCCTTTTTTTACTTTAAGGCTCAGAGTTGGCAAACATTGAGGCTACAAACCGTGAATGTTTAACATCTCGATAAGGAATTTGATACATCTTATGACTTTATCACAGCCTCCCTGCCTTTGAGATCGGATTAATATCAAATTTGGCAAAAGGTACAGGGGTAAAACCAAGTGTCATATCACAGAACCAAACAACTCTCCAATAAACCATGGTCACCAGTCATCAATTTCGCATTCATTTTTATTCATTTAAGAGATCACAGATCGATACAACTCTCATACGGACCTAAAGTCATCATCACTGAGTTTGCAATCAACTTTCTTCACCGACATAAAAAAGTTACGGTTTATCAAAGCTCGAAAATACTCTCAGTTGAACCTATGGTCACCATCATTGAGTTTGCAATTAACTATATAATATAAGATTACCAACGAAAATAAATGCTCGTTTGTTCAAAATACACAACCGCCATTGTTGTTACAACAAATACAAGACTAAGGCCTGTAGCGATATCTCCGGGGTAAAAGGGTTCAAGATTTCAGTTAGCCTAACGCGGGTCGTGGGGTCCCCCCACGTTTACAAGACGTGGAGAGAGGTTTACTAGTATTGTTGTTATTCTCCTTAGATCCTGAACTGATTAGAAATCAGCACAGAAAGAAATCGTTGGAGAAGATGAATTATTTAGTGTGAAGAAGAGAAGCAAGCATGAAGCTAGTTCTCATGAGAGAAGAAGAAGAGAAGCAAGCATGAAGCTAGTTCTCGAGAGGGAGAGGAAGAATCAGAGAGTTGGAATGATCTCTGTTGATCCTGGAGTGTCCTTGCATGTTTGTCATGGCCTGCAATTTATAGGGGAAAAGGTTTCTCAAAGGAGAAACCTTTAACTAGTGAACCTGGCTTGTAGTGAGGGACCTACCCTTTTAGGGGTTGAAGGGTTTGGACCTGCGGACAAAAGGGTGTGCTCTCCCACATGTGCTGGTTGCGGCTGGGCAGGAGGTTTCACACGCAAAGGGTGATGTGACAAGGCTCTGACTTGTCCTTTTTACTGTTCATGACAGCTGACCATTTCCGAACCTTTTAACCTTTTAAGCTGTTGTGTCTCTAATCAGTTTATTAATGTTTGAGCTACCCCCATCATCAGCCCCCCAAGTTAGAGGTATTTAGGGTGTAAGCTCAAATGCTTCTGACTTTTGTACACGATTTTTATTGCTTAAAGGCTTCAAGGCTTGAAAGGTTATCAGGCGTCTAATTTTTTTGGATTTGAATTTTGAGATGACAGTTAATGTGATGGATGGCAGTTTTTTGCCTTTTGCGTAATAATAACGACCAAGGCTTAACTTTCTTTTTTCTTTCGATCGTCTCTCCTGGGTGCTAGCAAAGATCTGTATGTGAGTTATTGTTGTCTCACTCGAGAGGAAGTTGATGCTTTTTGTAAAGAATGGGGGATCTATCTAAAGTTTAATCCGGTGGCTCCGGGTTTTAGATAAATCGATCGATCAGTGTCCCGCTGGTTCGATTGCTCTTTGTTGCTGTCATTTCGAGATTTCCAACTTGTGTCATCCATTTTCGGTCTTTGTTCTGAATATTTTAGAGTATTATCGTGTGTCGTTTGGTCAGTTGCGTCCTCAAGGTCTTGCTGGGATTTTACATTTTGAGGTTTTGTGATTGGGTATGTGTAACATCCCAAAAACGGGTTTGGTAATCAAACCACGTTAATAGTAAAGACGGGTAAAATACCGTTAGTGGTAAAAATTAACCCGGTAAATATTTGGATTTAAATAAGAAATCCTAATATTATATATGAACGAATCAAAGTTTTAAGAAATTAAGTCTATGAGAGCCTGAATTAACGGGACTCAAAATAATCTGGGTTATAACTCCCGGAACCCACTAAATAACTAGGAATATCAACCTAGTTAGTCTAGTGTTTTAAAAATAATGCGGAACTTGATGTAGTAACCTTTATAAACCCGGGTAAAGTTGAGGGACTAAAATGGTTAAAGTGAGAAATAGATTTTTATTAATTAAAATCTAAAACACCAAAACACACACCTTTGTGTGTGTTCTGGTCGTACAAAACACAGGGCCAAGAAGAGCTCTCAAGCTCAAACCCTAACATCCATAAAATCAGCAAATTGAAGGGGTAAATCCAACCCAAATCGAAATCCAAGCTCGTATTCATGAACACCTAGTTGAAAGGATCACAAGGTATGTAAAATTGTGACATTTTGATCCATCTCAAATTCTAGGTTATTTGTAAGAAACTGAAATTGAGCTTGATTATGTCATGCATGAGTGAATCTTGAAGTAATATGATATCTAGGAGTAAACCCTAGTCAATAACATGTTAGATTGTTGGAAAAACCATGAGATTCATGATGATCCATTGATAAGCTAAGTGGGTTTTATGTTAATATGATGAACACTAGGAAATAGATTGTTGATCTAGTGTAAATTGACAATTTTGAAGTGAATTCAGAAATTATAGAAGTTAACCACTTTGTAAGATGGTTGATTTATGTGAAATTTGGGCTAAGAGAATAGCTAGAGACATGATAAATAAACATGTAAAATTCTGCCCTTAAGGTGTTCGTTGAAATGCCTCAAAGAAGGCTCGAAACTAGAATTTTGTAGTTAAAACACCTAGTTGTGATGTTTCGACTATTATGCAAAATGTGATTAAAAAGAGTTCTAAATGTGTTAAACGCGATTAGAACTTTGGTTAAAACGGAGGTCTAAAGATAACGCCTACCGGGTAATTAAAGAGTGCTAAAACTAGTTGATAACTCGAAAATGCAATTAGCATACTAATGGGCATTTGACTATTAAAAAGGTCAAACTGACCTATAATACGATAAATAGCAATTTTGATATGAAATGCATAAGGTGGAATAATCGTATTAGAGTATGATTAAACTAACCACCTTGAAAACGATGATGATAGTTGACGCGTAACAAGCTAGGTGGAAGCTTGGAGTGAAAGCGGGTCAAACAAGTCAAGCATGGAAGAAAAGTGTAGCTCGGATGCAAGGTAAGTGAAACTTACACACTTTTGTAGAATACTTGTTTACTTTACAAGTAATAAATGCGATAATGATAATAATGAAAATATGGTTTCCGACACGATTGGTACGAGTCGGAACATATAAAGGTGATAAAAACCATGGTTTATGGTAAACAAGATAAATCGGTAAATTGGTCATGTAATGACTAAGAGATTATGAGTTTTGAAAAGATTACCGCGTAGTGTAATCTAATATTGAGAAAAAGGGGTAAAAATGGAAATTTAGTCAAGTGTTGACTAATGTAAATTAACAATAAAAAGGGCACCCATGGCGTAAGCCGAACGGGTCAAATTTGTGAGAATTGAGTTAAAGAGAAAAAGAGGGGTCAAATGGTAACATCCGACATGGGCCGGATGTGTAAATTTGAAATTTAAAAACCCCGTTTTACTACATATGTAAATGTTTGGTCATATGAGCCAACGGGTCAAATGGTGATGATAACACCATTTGACATTAATGACTAATCTTGGTTGTCAAGTCATCTGCAAACAGGAACGCGTAGCAAATTCCGGGATAATTGCGACTCTATAGAATATTGGTTGATAAATGCGAGGTATAAACGGGTCTATACGTTGATCCGAGCCAGGTACGCACAAATAAGTTGTAGTAAGAAGTGCAATTTGGTCAAATATTAGTGGAAGTCCTTTATAGTAAAAATGAAGGCTTAAATGTGACCAAAACGCCCTCGTTAGCTAATTCGAACAAACAACCTTTAAAGGTTGTTTGGAAACAAGTTTTATGATTAAACAAATACTTAGATTAAGTATAGAAATTGAAAGAGGTATTATATTAGTCAAACGGCACTATTGTAGTTTTTGCCGTAAAATGATGATTCGAGAGGAATAATTTGGTTTATATAGATCACCACATCAAACCGCCATAAACACGATTGTGGTAGGGGATTATAGGATAAGAAATGTGGTGATGAAATGCTAAAAACAATCGAGAGCGATTTTAGGCTCGAAAGTGCTTAATTACCCTTACGGGTCAAAATAAGCATACGAGCGAGAAAGGGTTTTAAATTGTGAATTAAACTTGTGATTAGAACCTAAAATGGTAGTTAATAGCAAATTGAGAAGTGTAGGTGATGTAGGAATCAAACAGATGTGTTCGTTTGATAAAATGCATAAACGGGTCAAAATGTGGTAAAAAGGGCATTAAGCCGAAGAGCTAAAGGTCCAAATTTTTATCAAGTTGTATGTTGGATTTAACTCCATTAGATGGAGAATTAAATTACAGACGCGTAGGAAAAAGAATCGCGTAAAACGGAGCTATAACGAAGAAGTTATGGTCGTTTCCGTGAAATAAGATCGTGCTGGAAATCTGCAGCACAGCTGCAGCAACATTCTGTTTAAATTGAGGCAGTAGCGTAGCGCGACTGCATAGGCTTGTAGCCGTCGCGCTACGCGATTGCGTATGTTATTCCGAAATTTTGTTTTCGTGTCCCGTTTTGTCTTGGGAACTCGTTTAAACGCGTTTTAAGCTAAGTATGACTAATCCAACTCATGTTTTATGAGTTGCAGGTTTAATTCTAGCACCAGAGGATGATCAAGCTCAACGAGGAACCGAACACGACCAAGTTAAAGGCTTCCGCACTATGTATCGTTGTTACGTTAAACGACGAATGTACTCTTGTTATGTTGTTTACTTTTAAAATATAAAAAGTTTTTAATAAACCCGAGATTTCCAATGCTTATGTAATCTCAATTACATGTTTGTTTTCGTTAATTATACGAAAACCATTAAAATAATAACTAGGGTGTTACAAGTTGGTAATCAGAGCCCAAGGTTGAAGGGTAAAGTGTTCGGTTCGAGGCTTGATCGCAAATCCGGTAAATACAAGTACGTTAATAGTTTAGTATGCTAAAGTGTTGTAAACAACAGATAGGGCTTTCGTGTGATACACGTTACCCCAATTAAAACGATTGATATAGTTTACGAAAATACGCGCGTTGACGCGTATAGTAGAAAAAGCCTTGTATTATAATACAGGCGATTATTGAAGTTGACGTTACTAACTTTTGTGAATGTCTTAATTGAAGGACACTCGCGTTTGAAGACGACGAGAGTCAAAGGAATTGTGAATACGATGATGGAAATGTCCGAAGCATGACAAGAGGAGCATGCTCACCGAGGACTAAATCGCGTAACAACCGCGAACAAGGTTAATGGCAAGGAACGCCCGTCGGGGCAAACATTACCAGGTGCACATTTTAAATAATCACACAAATATAATTATGCAACCAATACGTAGAAATTGAAGGTTGCATATGTAGATTAAAAAACTTGGAAAAACCCGAATAGAAAATGTATTCGGGATATTGTTTCCAAGAGAAACAAATAGAGGCGTTACTTACATAGGGCGCGATGTGAAAACTATAAAAAGGTCATGTGTGTCATGTGCTAACCGCTTACTCTGGCCAAGTATATGATACCATGAACTTCTTATGGCAGACACGTTTACATCCGATGTAGTAAGGGCGGGATGAATGGGACTAATCAAAAGTACCCAAATGAAACAGATAAGCGAGATATTTGAAAATAATGTAAACGCGCAATCGAGTGATGAAGCGTGTCACATTAGGATAATGAGCCCGAATGAAGAAACAAACAAGCATGTAAAATGGTTTAGACAAGAATTGGGAGGGAGTGTACTTACACTCGAACCCAGAAAACACAAGCATGTAAAATGTTTTAGACAAGAATTGGGAGGGAGTGTACTTACACTCGAACCCAGAAAACACAAGCATGTAAAATGTTTTAGACAAGAATTGGGAGGGAGTGTACTTACACTCGAACCCAGAAAACACAAGCATGTAAAATGGTTTAGACAAGAATTGGGAGGGAGTGTACTTACACTCGAACCCAGAAAACACAAGCATGTAAAATGTTTTAGACAAGAATTGGGAGGGAGTGTACTTACACTCGAACCCAGAAAACACAAGCATGTAAAATGGTTTAGACAAGAATTGGGAGGGAGTGTACTTACACTCGAACCCAGAAAACGCAAGCATGAAAAATGTTTTAGACAAGTGTCGGGAGGGAGTGTACTTACACTCGAACCCGGAACATGCAAATATGTCCCTTAACGGGTCGTTTTTGTAAAACACCAAACTTAAGGGCAAAGTCTGAATATAAAAATGAAGCGAGGTCTTAATGCATACCGGGAGGGTTGCAATAATAACGACTTCGGTAAAACACCCGGTTAATGGGTAAGAATTAAACACATGCGTAGAGACCAAGAGACGTGAACACGGGTTGAGAAATCAAGGGACTTGGATTACGAGTTATGACTATAAAATCTCGTAAATAGAAATTGTGAGTAAATATGTTCAACTATTCGAAGTCGAATGGGTTGAAGAAAGAATAAAGTTGATTATTATAAGTACTGGATTTCACATTAATAGGTCAAGCAAGTTGAATACAATATAACGCCGAATGACACTAATGAACGCTAGCCAGATAAAGGTAGCGTTCAATGCAAGAGAATAATAAGCCCGGTAATGGGATATAACCAAATAAGAATATATGCAAATCAAATAACAGTAAGCATAAGAACAAACTGACGCGTAAATAACGTCAGAAGTCATAAAGTCGGAAGGATTAGTCCGGAAGTAAACAAATGAGACCTTAGACTACAGTCAAGGTCAATTGAAGTTCAAGGGTGAAAATAAACGATTCCAAACATACTAAGAAATGCCTGAAGCTATATGTGTATATATACATTTGAATATAGACAAGAATAAAAGATGATCTACGGGATCATCATAACCTACGGGATTAAACACAGTGTTAAGGTCTACGGACCAAAAAGACCCTCGGGTCATAAAGAGAAGGAAACGAGTTGTTAATATCTCACCTTAAGAAGGTGAAAAACTTAAAGAACTAGCCTATGGGACTAAGTGAAAGAATCTACGGGTTAATAGTGTATAGCAGGGGGAACTAGTTGTGATTCCCTGCATAAAACTAAAACTTCGGTTTTAGCAAGAAATAACGTTTTTACAAACATAAATTCTGATAGGAATTTAAATAATAAGCATGAAGGATACAAGTCTTGACACTGATAGGCGCAAGACGATATATATTAAGCATGAAAGGTTCAATTCTTGACACCGATAGGCGCAAGACGTTATATTCAAAAGTGATATTTCGGAAGGGGAATTTTGATATAAATTAAACATGATGTAACACGATCACGGTCAAGAAAGGTAATGTGAAGTAGAATCACATTATGACCAAGCAAGCGGTAAAAAGTAACTGGACTAATAAGTCTAAGTGGTGAGACCGGTCAAGGTCATTTAAATAAATTTTGGTTTGCTTGTAAGCGGTAGGTTCGGTATGACTGAACCGAATAAATAAATTTGATGACAAAAGAAATTGCTGCTAAAAGTGAAAAGATTTCACTAAATACCTTTAAACGAGTCAAAATAACAGATTCGTAAGGAATTCGATAGTATATGAAAGCGATGGATATCGCTAAATTAACTAAACTAGTGGAAATAACGAGATTACGTTATTTTAAGTTGCACTAAGTCATATGAGATACGTAGACAATTAGTGACCAAAAAGATGTTACCATGCTTATCTGGTACTACTAATAATTGGTTAAAAGTATAAGTAATGTTTAAAAGATATCTCGGACCAAATACATTGAGTTTAAACTCAATGAATTATGTAAGAAAAGGTTTCGAGGACGAAACCTCTTTAAGGGGGGTAGACTTGTAACATCCCAAAAACGGGTTTGGTAATCAAACCACGTTAATAGTAAAGACGGGTAAAATACCGTTAGTGGTAAAAATTAACCCGGTAAATATTTGGATATAATAAGAAATCCTAATATTATATATGAACGAATCAAAGTTTTAAGAAATTAAGTCTATGAGAGCCTGAATTAACGGGACTCAAAATAATCTGGGTTATAACTCCCGGAACCCACTAAATAACTAGGAATATCAACCTAGTTAGTCTAGTGTTTTAAAAATAATGCGGAACTTGATGTAGTAACCTTTATAAACCCGGGTAAAGTTGAGGGACTAAAATGGTTAAAGTGAGAAATAGATTTTTATTAATTAAAATCTAAAACACCAAAACACACACCTTTGTGTGTGTTCTGGTCGTACAAAACACAGGGCCAAGAAGAGCTCTCAAGCTCAAACCCTAACATCCATAAAATCAGCAAATTGAAGGGGTAAATCCAACCCAAATCGAAATCCAAGCTCGTATTCATGAACACCTAGTTGAAAGGATCACAAGGTATGTAAAATTATGACATTTTGATCCATCTCAAATTCTAGGTTATTTGTAAGAAACTGAAATTGAGCTTGATTATGTCATGCATGAGTGAATCTTGAAGTAATATGATGTCTAGGAGTAAACCCTAGTCAATAACATGTTAGATTGTTGGAAAAACCATGAGATTCATGATGATCCATTGATAAGCTAAGTGGGTTTTATGTTAATATGATGAACACTAGGAAATAGATTGTTGATCTAGTGTAAATTGACAATTTTGAAGTGAATTCAGAAATTATAGAAGTTAACCACTTTGTAAGATGGTTGATTTATGTGAAATTTGGGCTAAGAGAATAGCTAGAGACATGATAAATAAACATGTAAAATTCTGCCCTTAAGGTGTTCGTTGAAATGCCTCAAAGAAGGCTCGAAACTAGAATTTTGTAGTTAAAACACCTAGTTGTGATGTTTCGACTATTATGCAAAATGTGATTAAAAAGAGTTCTAAATGTGTTAAACGCGATTAGAACTTTGGTTAAAACGGAGGTCTAAAGATAACGCCTACCGGGTAATTAAAGAGTGCTAAAACTAGTTGATAACTCGAAAATGCAATTAGCATACTAATGGGCATTTGACTATTAAAAAGGTCAAACTGACCTATAATACGATAAATAGCAATTTTGATATGAAATGCATAAGGTGGAATAATCGTATTAGAGTATGATTAAACTAACCACCTTGAAAACGATGATGATAGTTGACGCGTAACAAGCTAGGTGGAAGCTTGGAGTGAAAGCGGGTCAAACAAGTCAAGCATGGAAGAAAAGTGTAGCTCGGATGCAAGGTAAGTGAAACTTACACACTTTTGTAGAATACTTGTTTACTTTACAAGTAATAAATGCGATAATGATAATAATGAAAATATGGTTTCCGACACGATTGGTACGAGTCGGAACATATAAAGGTGATAAAAACCATGGTTTATGGTAAACAGGATAAATCGGTAAATTGGTCATGTAATGACTAAGAGATTATGAGTTTTGAAAAGATTACCGCGTAGTGTAATCTAATATTGAGAAAAAGGGGTAAAAATGGAAATTTAGTCAAGTGTTGACTAATGTAAATTAACAATAAAAAGGGCACCCATGGCGTAAGCCGAACGGGTCAAATTTGTGAGAATTGAGTTAAAGAGAAAAAGAGGGGTCAAATGGTAACATCCGACATGGGCCGGATGTGTAAATTTGAAATTTAAAAACCCCGTTTTACTACATATGTAAATGTTTGGTCATATGAGCCAACGGGTCAAATGGTGATGATAACACCATTTGACATTAATGACTAATCTTGGTTGTCAAGTCATATGCAAACAGGAACGCGTAGCAAATTCCGGGATAATTGCGACTCTATAGAATATTGGTTGATAAATGCGAGGTATAAACGGGTCTATACGTTGATCCGAGCCAGGTACGCACAAATAAGTTGTAGTAAGAAGTGCAATTTGGTCAAATATTAGTGGAAGTCCTTTATAGTAAAAATGAAGGCTTAAATGTGACCAAAACGCCCTCGTTAGCTAATTCGAACAAACAACCTTTAAAGGTTGTTTGGAAACAAGTTTTATGATTAAACAAATACTTAGATTAAGTATAGAAATTGAAAGAGGTATTATATTAGTCAAACGGCACTATTGTAGTTTTTGCCGTAAAATGATGATTCGAGAGGAATAATTTGGTTTATATAGATCACCACATCAAACCGCCATAAACACGATTGTGGTAGGGGATTATAGGATAAGAAATGTGGTGATGAAATGCTAAAAACAATCGAGAGCGATTTTAGGCTCGAAAGTGCTTAATTACCCTTACGGGTCAAAATAAGCATACGAGCGAGAAAGGGTTTTAAATTGTGAATTAAACTTGTGATTAGAACCTAAAATGGTAGTTAATAGCAAATTGAGAAGTGTAGGTGATGTAGGAATCAAACAGATGTGTTCGTTTGATAAAATGCATAAACGGGTCAAAATGTGGTAAAAAGGGCATTAAGCCGAAGAGCTAAAGGTCCGAATTTTTATCAAGTTGTATGTTGGATTTAACTCCATTAGATGGAGAATTAAATTACAGACGCGTAGGAAAAAGAATCGCGTAAAACGGAGCTATAACGAAGAAGTTATGGTCGTTTCCGTGAAATCAGATCGTGCTGGAAATCTGCAGCACAGCTGCAGCAACATTCTGTTTAAATTGAGGCAGTAGCGTAGCGCGACTGCATAGGCTTGTAGCCGTCGCGCTACGCGATTGCGTATGTTATTCCGAAATTTTGTTTTCGTGTCCCGTTTTGTCTTGGGAACTCGTTTAAACGCGTTTTAAGCTAAGTATGACTAATCCAACTCATGTTTTATGAGTTGCAGGTTTAATTCTAGCACCAGAGGATGATCAAGCTCAACAAGGAACCGAACACGACCAAGTTAAAGGCTTCCGCACTATGTATCGTTGTTACGTTAAACGACGAATGTACTCTTGTGATGTTGTTTACTTTTAAAATATAAAAAGTTTTTAATAAACCCGAGATTTCCAATGCTTATGTAATCTCAATTACATGTTTGTTTTCGTTAATTATACGAAAACCATTAAAATAATAACTAGGGTGTTACAAGTTGGTAATCAGAGCCCAAGGTTGAAGGGTAAAGTGTTCGGTTCGAGGCTTGATCGCAAATCCGGTAAATACAAGTACGTTAATAGTTTAGTATGCTAAAGTGTTGTAAACAACAGATAGGGCTTTCGTGTGATACACGTTACCCCAATTAAAACGATTGATATAGTTGACGAAAATATGCGCGTTGACGCGTATAGTAGAAAAAGCCTTGTATTATAATACAGGCGATTATTGAAGTTGATGTTACTAACTTTTGTGAATGTCTTAATTGAAGGACACTCGCGTTTGAAGACGACGAGAGTCAAAGGAATTGTGAATACGATGATGGAAAGGTCCGAAGCATGACAAGAGGAGCATGCTCACCGAGGACTAAATCGCGTAACAACCGCGAACAAGGTTAATGGCAAGGAACGCCCGTCGGGGCAAACATTACCAGGTGCACATTTTAAATAATCACACAAATATAATTATGCAACCAATACGTAGAAATTGAAGGTTGCATATGTAGATTAAAAAACTTGGAAAAACCCGAATAGAAAATGTATTCGGGATATTGTTTCCAAGAGAAACAAATAGAGGCGTTACTTACATAGGGCGCGATGTGAAAACTATAAAAAGGTCATGTGTGTCATGTGCTAACCGCTTACTCTGGCCAAGTATATGATACCATGAACTTCTTATGGCAGACACGTTTACATCCGATGTAGTAAGGGCGGGATGAATGGGACTAATCAAAAGTACCCAAATGAAACAGATAAGCGAGATATTTGAAAATAATGTAAACGCGCAATCGAGTGATGAAGCGTGTCACATTAGGATAATGAGCCCGAATGAAGAAACAAACAAGCATGTAAAATGGTTTAGACAAGAATTGGGAGGGAGTGTACTTACACTCGAACCCAGAAAACACAAGCATGTAAAATGTTTTAGACAAGAATTGGGAGGGAGTGTACTTACACTCGAACCCAGAAAACACAAGCATGTAAAATGTTTTAGACAAGAATTGGGAGGGAGTGTACTTACACTCGAACCCAGAAAACACAAGCATGTAAAATGGTTTAGACAAGAATTGGGAGGGAGTGTACTTACACTCGAACCCAGAAAACACAAGCATGTAAAATGTTTTAGACAAGAATTGGGAGGGAGTGTACTTACACTCGAACCCAGAAAACACAAGCATGTAAAATGGTTTAGACAAGAATTGGGAGGGAGTGTACTTACACTCGAACCCAGAAAACGCAAGCATGAAAAATGTTTTAGACAAGTGTCGGGAGGGAGTGTACTTACACTCGAACCCGGAACATGCAAATATGTCCCTTAACGGGTCGTTTTTGTAAAACACCAAACTTAAGGGCAAAGTCTGAATATAAAAATGAAGCGAGGTCTTAATAGCAACATTCTGTTTAAATTGAGGCAGTAGCGTAGCGCGACTGCATAGGCTTGTAGCCGTCGCGCTACGCGACTGCGTATGTTATTCCGAAATTTTGTTTTCGTGTCCCGTTTTGTCTTGGGAACTCGTTTAAACGCGTTTTAAGCTAAGTATGACTAATCCAACTCATGTTTTATGAGTTGCAGGTTTAATTCTAGCGCCAGAGGACGATCAAGCTCAACGAGGAACCGAACACGACCAAGTTAAAGGCTTCCGCACTATGTATCGTTGTTACGTTAAACGACGAATGTACTCTTGTTATGTTGTTTACTTTTAAAATATAAATAGTTTTTAATAAACCCGAGATTTCCAATGCTTATGTAATCTCAATTACATGTTTGTTTTCGTTAATTATACGAAAACCATTAAAATAATAACTAGGGTGTTATAGTATGACCCATCGTTGTTGTTCCAATGTTTCTTCCGGTTGACCAAGAACGACGATTGGGTCACATTTGAGACATCCCCAGTTGATGTTTATTTGATTTCCTCAATGGTTACCACCTTTGGTTCTTGGAAGGACCGATTTTTCTGGATTTCTGAGTCCATTGTTCCCTTCAAGCTTGTTTGGAGGCACCCTGATGCTGTGTTAAACAAACTTGAGCCATTTAAGTCTGAACTAGATAGTTGGTTGTTAAAAGCCATTAGGAAACGTCCTTCGAGGCTTCGTCCCTTTCCTGAACACCTTTTGGTGGGTGTGAGCACCTTGTGGGACAAACCAGATCGTGACCCTATGCTCATGAGGGATGATCGGGGTATGATGTTTTGCTTTATCAAGAGTGATGGTATCTCTGATGTTGTGTTTGGGGATGTTGAGGCCATGCCCGGTGAAGATGTTATTGTCAGGAACACTGAACATAGGTTCGAGAGTTCAGGTTACGTGAACGTCCCAAACGTCAAGGGTTTTACCAAGGTTGCTGCTTCCAAAGTCTCTATTCGCCGTTCCAACCATCGTTTGATAAAGGTTGCCGACCTACCATCGGCTTCTGAGCCAGTGGAACTGAGCTATGACATAGAGGCTTCGGATAACTTTGAAGTTGGGATTGAGGGGAAAAAAAGACAAGGAGTTGCCCTTGGTGATTGGTAAGGAGACTAAAGCAGCGGGTAAGAAGGTTGTGAGCTTGAAGGGTTTCGAGAAGGGTGGTGAAGGTTCCACCAATGTTAATCCAGAAGAGGTTTATGTGCTGGATTGGAGGGTCACAGTTGGTGACAGCTTCAAGTCTTCATCCGTTTGTGAGGATGTTCTTACCCATTTTGCTCCTCCTACTATTCGAGGTTCTTGCTCATCTATGGATGATGAACTGATGATTTCAAAAATGATGATGGGTGCTTGCAACCTTGCTACCTTGCTTCTTGAGGGTGTGTCCCGATTTCGCAAAAGGATGCAAGAATATGAAGTCTTTTCGGAGAGGATGGATGAGATGAAAGCTTCAATGGTTGCTTTGAAAGAAGCTGAGGGCTACGCTGAGAAGGAGAAAGCGTTGCTGTTTGAAGATTTGAGGAGTTTTCTTCCCACACAAGACTGATATGGTTGAGTTGGAAAAACGCTTAGAGGCTGACAAGGTTTAAGTTAGGGTCGATAAGGCTGCCTTGGAGGTTCAGAAAAAGAGCCTTCTTAGAGGAGAAAGAAGGGTTAAAGGCTTCACTTGCCCAGGAAACTGGTGATAATAAATGGCTCATTGAGCATGGATTTCAGCAAGTGGTTACTTATCTTCTCCATTCGTCGGAGTTTAAAAAAGTCTTGGGTGATGTGTACATCGAGCTTCTTGGTCATGGGAGACACCAAGGTCTGTTTGCTGGTTACAAAGCTTTGTGAACCTCTGGAGCCTCAGGAAAAGTCTTCTCTTTTTCAACCCAAATCCTTCGAAGTCTTCAAGGAAACAGTTTTGAAGATTGAGCATATGATATACCCTTATGTGGGTGAAGTCTCCAAGTGTTTTGGTAAACCTTTTCCTGTCTTGCAGGAGCTAAACCCCAGGGCCTTAGTGAGGCTGTTTATAACGAAGCGTTGAAGTCCCTCTTGAAGAAAGGTCCTTGCTCCGGAGATAGCGAGGAAACGTGTTCTAAAGGTGGTGAGGGCTCAAAGGGTTCAAGCCTTGAAGCCTCCGAGACAGCGGGTGTCGTAGGGAGGAAAAGAAGGAGGCTAAAAACACCCAAGATGATGGGGTTTCGAATAAGGTTGATGCAGCAAAGTCTACCATCTCTGATGCTACCAAACGAAGAAGAAACCTTAATTCATAGCTTTATTAGTATGTCAAACAAAGTTATGTGTTGTTTGTTTGAACATCTTTTTATTTTAAGGGAACCGTCTAGGTCCCTTGGTTGTTAAAGCCTGGAAGGCTTATGGAGAATGTTTTATGTTTGGTGGCCAGTATGGCCTTTGCTATGTCTAGCTTGCTATGCTTAACTTGTTATGTTTGCTTTGTTTATCTTGATGTGTTGTTCCATTTACTCCCTTGAGTTTTCATTGGTTTTGTATGTTGTCTTTGTTTTAGGCGGTGCATCTTATGTTACTCATACCTTAAAGGGTTCAGTGCTGCAATCACTTAGCCTTAGGATATTTTTAACAAGAAGATACAACCTCTATCCTATTTATGACATTCACTTAGAGTCTTTTTGGTTCGTAAGCCAATGTTAGGGCTTAAGGAACATTCGGTGTTGGCTGTTCAAACCCGTCTATGAGACATGATTTTTAGGATTTCTATGAGTCTCATGGAGTTGTATTGATTTAGGAACTCACCCCTTATATAGGTCCATTCAACCCTTGAACCTATTAAGCGATGTGGCTTGGGAGCTCATCCCCTTACATGGCCCTTGCCATGGAGTTTCTTGCTAGGTTCTCAACCTGATTATAGGATAAAAAGACAAATTTTGATTCATTGTTCATTCATTTCAAAGTACTTTGATTACTAGGGGAATAGAACAACTTTTTGGAACTATTTGTAACACGTTTTGGTTAAACATGAAACCTTTTAAGGTTTTTGCCATCCCAATGGCGGGGAAGCTTTTTGCCTTGCGGACCTGCCAGCTTGTATGATCCCCCTTTGTGGGCTTTAAGGATAGTGTATGGACCTTCCTACTTAGGGCCAAGCTTTCCTTGGCTTCTTTCTTGCAGGCCTCATTATTTCGAAGCACAAGGTCCCCAGGCTTGAAGCGTTCATGCTTCACCCGTGTATTGTAATACAATTCAATGTTTTGCTTGTACCTTGCTTTTTGTATGGATGCTTGATCACGAGCCTATTCGAGGAGTTCCAAATTCAACATCATCTCTTTCTTATTTGGCTCGAGGTCGATGTTAATTGTTCTTTGTGTTGTTACTCCGATTTCAGCTAGGATTATAGCCTCTGATCCAAACACTAGGCTGTAGGGTGTTTTCTTGTGGCTCGTTTTCTTGGTTGCTTGAATTTCCAATAGCACATTGGGAAGCTATTCGAGCCAGTTGTTGTCGTATCTTCCCAATCGAGATTTAATCCCTTCAACAATGTTGTGGTTTGTCCTATCAACCTAGCCATTGGATTGTGGGTAAGCTACCGAGCTAAATACTTGAGTTATTCTGAACTCCTTACACCAGGAGCTAGAAGGCTTCTCGGTAAACTATTTCCCGTTATCTGTGACTAGTACCCCTGGGAGCCCAAAACGGTAGATTATGCTTTCCTAAACGAAATCAATGACCTGTTTCCCTGAGATTTTTGCCAATGGTTTTACTGTTGGTCACTTGGTGAAGTAATCCACGGCTACCAATAAGAGCTTGACTCCTCATTTGGCTAGTGGGGATGGACCAACGATGTTCATTCCCTACTTGTGAAATGGCCAAGCCGAGGAGATGGGAACGGGGTCATGTTTGGGACTTTTAGGTACCGGAGCATGTAACTGACAAGATTCATACTTTCGCAGTTGTTCGGAGGTATCTCGATGCATGGAAGGCCAAAAGTGTCAGAGGTTCATCAACTTTGACACTACAATTTTGGGCCACAATGAGCTCCACATATCCCTTCGTGAACCTCTTTGATCAGATATTGGCTTTGTTCTGGGCCAACGCATCGAAGTAGTGGTGCAAGGTATCCTTTTTTGTAAAGGATATAACCTTGTAACACATACTGCCTTGACTTGATACAAACCCTTTCAGCCTCAATCTGGTCATTAGGTAATTCACCGTTTTTTGGGGAACTTTTCCATGGGAGTCATCCAATTTGGCCCTTCTTTGGTGATCACATCTTGAACCTCGTGTTTTTGGATGGATGGGGTTTTTAATACCTCAACTAGTATCTTCTTGGTGAGATGGGCAAACGTAAGAGATGCAAGCTTGCTTAGTGCATCAGCTCTCTTGTTTTGAAATATTGGAATTTATTTGATGGCACATGTTTGAAATGTGTTCATCAATTCGTTTGATTTTTTTTGGGTACTTATTCATGTTGGGTTCTTTTGTTATGTAGCTGTTATTGTCTTGGCTTGAGAGAGTTTGTGAGGACTTGAAGCTTTTGAACCCCCAATTCTTTAGCTAGCTTTAGCCCAGTGATCAATGCTTCGTACTTGGCTTTATTATTGGTAGTCTGAAATACAAGCCGGAGAGCATATGTGAATTCTAACCCTTCAGGGTTAATTAAAACTAGCCCATCCCCTAACCCTTCGATACTGGGAGCCTCATCGGTAAAAAGCTTCCAGGTATCAGGGTTGGAGGGTTCAGATGCAGTTGTATTAACTTCTGTTATGGCTTCTTTAGGGACTTACAAGATGAAGTCAGCCAAGATTTGAGCGTTGACAGCTTTTCTCAGGACATAGGTGATTTTGTGTTCACCTAGTTTCACAACCCATTTGGCTAATCATCTGGAATTTTCTTGTTTTTCAAGCACATTCTTAATAGGTTAGTCAGTGACCACTTATATCAGGTGTGACTGAAAGTACCTTCGAAGCCTTCTAGCCGTTTGGACTAGGGCTAGAGCAAGTTTTTCCAAAGAATGATATTTGATTTCTGCTAATTTTGAAGTTTTGAAAAAGTAAACGGGTATCTGAACTTTATTTTGTTTAATGATCAGAGCCGTACTTATGGCCTTTTCAGCAATCGAAAGATAGACAGAGATCGTTCCTCCTGTTTCCGGAGCTGAAATGGCTGGGAGTGAAGCCAAGTGTTGCTTCATTTGGTTGACGGCTTCCTTTTGAGGTAAAACGCTTCAAAGCTGTAAGCTTTCCATCAAAAGTCTTTCTTATTAGCCCATCCCTTAAGGGTTGGCTTTTATGCTTTGTTTCCCCATGATGTGCCCTAGAAACGAGCACTTGACTGGATTAAGCTTCATGTTGATCTTTCTCGAGTTTTGGAAGGTTTCTTGTATGTCATCGAGCATTTGGTATTCTGTTTTCCTCTTGATCACCAAATCGTCAACATAACCTTCAATGTTCTTGCCGATTTGTCCGGCAAACGCCTTGTCAACCAGACGTTGATAAGTGGCACCTGCATTTCTTAATCCAAAGGGCATTTTTTGATAGCAAAATATACCTTTATCGGTGTGGAAAACGGTTTTTTCTTCATTTTTATTTTTCATTAGAATCTGATGGTAACCCTTTTAGGCGTCAAGAAAACACTTGAACGGGAAGCCTATGAGCGAGTCAACCTTGAGGTCTATTTCGGGCAGCGGGTAGCAATCCTTTGGGCATGCTTTGTTCAAGTTTTTAATATCGATACACATTCTCCAAGACTTGTCGGGTTTTCGAACCATTACCAGATTGGCCACCGATGATTGATACTTGGCCTCTCGAAGGATTCCGGCTAGAACAAGCTTTTCCATCTCCTGGTACTTTGCAAGGTTTCTTTCAGGGGCTTGACTCCGTTTCTTTTGTACAATGGGCTTAACATCAGGTGGGATCCTTAACTCTTGTTCAACAATGCTACGAGGAATGTCGGTCATATATTCTTGGCACCAAGCAAAGACATAGTGCAAGAGCAGCTTTTCAAGGTATGAGAGGGTTTCTTTTGGAAAGGTTAGTGTTTACCCTTATCCCCTGTTGAGGATATTTTGGGTTTATGTCCAACCCTTGTTCATTGTCTTCGTCCTTTCTTGAGCTTTCCCCTTCGACCACAAAAGCTTCGTGGGTAGATTGAAGGGTTGCTATCCCTTTTTCAGTGGGAAACTTCACAATGCCTTGACCAACTGAAACTGCCATTCCAAACACACTTTGTCCTGGCCTTCCTATGATGATATCATAGTTGGAAGGGATATTGATCACCGCAAAAGTGAGTTGTTCGGTTCGTCCCTTTGTTCTCTCGCTGAACAAACATCATGGGTTATTTGGCCTAAAGGCTTGATAGGTATGTCTGCGATACCTCCGATGGAGGATTCAGACTGTTGAAGCTTTGAACGTTCATCGTCGGTGAGAGGGTTAAAGCATTTCTCAAACATGATTTTGGTGGTTGCACCAGTGTCAATGTAAGCCTTTTATGTCTTGATGGTTCCTATGTTGGATTCCATCACCAGAGGGTTTGAAAGAAACTTTCTTTTCGGTGGTGGGAAGCAAACATATTGACATTCCCATGCCTTGAAATGATGGCGTTTGTGGGAAGCTTTGTTTTCAAGGTCGGCCATGTTCACTTCATACTCTTTTTTTTCTTCAACCATCTTGTCCTTGACCCCTTTAACCAAGTGAGCCAGTTCGGACTTGACGGCTTCTTCAATCCTCTTTTTGAGTTGGAAGCAATAATTGGTATGGTGACCTTTCTATTCGTGAAACTCACAATACTGGCTTGATTTTCCAATCTTTTGTTTTTTGGAAAAGGTTGAGGAGGGCGGAAGCTATGTTTTACCTCTTCGGTTTCCAAGATCTCTTGTGGAGTCTTGGTTAAGGCTGTAAAGTTTATGGTTTTTTCTCGACTTGGAGGGTTCCGGCCTTCAGGCCTTTTGGAATCCGAACCTTTGAACCATTTGTCATAAGAGCCATACTGGAACCTCCAATTAAGAGTTCTCTCGTTTTTCTGTTCTTTGATGTCTATAGCTTATTCTCCTCAAATGTGGGCTTCAGCCCTTTCAAGTGCTTTTTCAAGGGTTTTGGGCTGGCATTTATTGAAATCTCTTGTGAGATATTTGGAATTTATAGCATTCATGAACCCTGCAACCCTCGTCTTTTCATCGGCGTAAGTTAAACCTTCCTTCTTGTACCTTTCGATAAAGTCTCTGAGACTTTCATCATCACGTTGTTTGATCTGGAAGATTATCGTGGCGTCCTTGACATACTTCCGTTGTTATGGGAAACCTTTGCTAAGAGCGTCAAATGTCTGAATGCTTCGTTCAGGAGGATCATTGAACCATATGCGTGAAGACCCTTCAAGGGTTTGCATGAGCATGAGACAACATTCAGGGCTGGGCCATTTTTCAATCCTTGCAGCCCCGATGAAGATTTGGAGGTGGTCTTCAGCACCGTAATAGCATCTTTATCTGGGTTTGAAACTCGTACTCAACAATTTGTTGGGAGAAGCAAGACAAGTTGTTGGGCTTGAAAGGTTTTGAGAGGTATTTTACTACCCTTGAAGCTGGGTTACCGCTGGAGGTATCCTGGTGAGTGGTTGGCACTTGGTTGATGAATTTAAGGTTAAAGCCTTGAAGGCTTTCTGTGTCATCATCCAGCTTTCACGTGCTGCAAAGGAAATTGTGCCATCAACTGTGCCATCAACTAGGGCATAAGGTTAAAGCCTTAATGGCTTTCTGATGGTACTCATAAAAGATGCCACCATCTGTGTCATCAGCTGGGGCATAAGGTTAAAGCCTTGAAGGCTTTCTGATGGTACTGTATAAGGCATTCGAATGGATGTGCTCATGACCATACCTCGAGCCAAAGGCAGGGTGGCCATGGCTTGTTTTCACGAAGTAGCAATGGGAGGGGGAACACTTGAAGCTGGTGACTGCCATAATTGATCAAGAGTGGTTTCGTGCCCAATAGGTGCACCGGTTGTAACGAGTCGGGCGGTTAATAAGGGAAAAACGGTTGGACTTGGCCTCCCAAAAGCTCAAGGGCTTGAGTGGTTGGTCTGTCACACTAGGAACAGCTTCAACGTAAGATGTGGCTGAACGTGAGCTGCTAAAAGGAAGAGATGGGGGGCCAGGTGATAATGAGGGTTCAGACTCCTCATAATTTAGTTTTATTCTCACCCTTTTCTTCCTTTCTAGGCTCACATTCTAGTTGAGAAGAGATCATAGTTGTAAGAACTTTCTAGATACTCCCTCGGGTGTTAGATCCATGCGTTCCGGTGTGCGCATTGCATCGATTTAAGTAGGTGTAACCCCTGATCGAGATGGGGTTGGGGTTTGAAAAGAAGTGAACACCGAGAACATGGTTCCCGTTGGAGTACTTTCGGGAGTAGAAAGAGGTGTAGATCTGACCGGTCAGATCCGACCAGAATTTGGTGTTAAATCGGTGTTGTTAGGCACCTAATTTACCTGACCGAGAGACTCGCTTTCAGACATGATGTAAAGAGAAAATAGAGCTACACAACTGGTCTTTAAGATAAAGTTAGCGGCGTAGCCCCACGGTGGGCGCCAACTTGTTGTTACAACAAATACAAGACCAAGGCCTGTAGCGATATCTCCAGGGTAAAAGGGTTCAAGGTTTTAGTTAGCCTAACGCGGGTCGTGGGGTCCCCCCACGTCTGCAAGACATGGAGAGAGGTTCACTAGTATTGTTGTCATTCTCCTTAGATCCTGAACTGATTAGAACTCAGCCCAGAAAGCAATCGTTGGAGAAGTTGACTTATTTAGTGTGAAGAAGAGAAGCAAGCATGAAGCTAGTTCTCATGGGAGAAGAAGAAGAGAAGCAAGAATGAAGCTAGTTCTCGAGAGGGGGAGGAAGAATCAGAGAGTTGGAATGATCTCTGCTGATCCTGGAGTGTCCTTGCATGTTTGTCATGGCCTGCACTTTATACGGGAAGAGGTTTATCAAAGGAGAAACATTTGACTACTGAACCTGGCTTGCAGTGAGGGACTTACCCTTTTAGAGGTTGAAGGGTTTGGACCTGCGGACAAAAGGGTGTGCTCTCCCACATGTTCTGGTTGCGGCTGGGCAGGAGGTTTCACACGCAAAGAGTGATGTGACAAGGCTCTGACTTGTCCTTTTTACTGGTCATGAAAGCTGACCATTTCCAAACCTTTTATCCTTTTAACCTTTTAAGCTGTTGTGTCTCTAATCAGTTTATTAAGGTTTGAGCTACCCCCGTCATCAACCATCATCAAGGCAACAAATAACATATATTCCAGAATTAGATCTCAGATGAACCATCATCGACCTGCCGCAAAAAACAAGGTCATCAAAATCATATCTTAGATGACCGAACACCATGGATCTCTGGCCGAAGGCGCCGAGAAACACGAAAACAACATCCTTGGCGCTGAAACCGAAGGAACATTCACTACAACAAAAATAGGCATTTGCTATGAAATTTTGCTACGGGGAAAAGCGGTCGCAAATTTTGCTACGAGTTAGTTACGTGTTAGCTATGAACGCATTTTGCTACAATTTTGTTACGAATATTCCGTCTCAAATGAAATCCGAAGTAAAATCCGTAGCAAACCCGTAGCAAGATTGAGGAAATATATATAAAAGATATAACGTTGAAGAATCGGTAACAAAATCCGTAGCAAAACCTTGAAAATAAGCATTTAGAAAGTAACTAAAAAATATAAAATAAAATCTGTAGCAAAATCGGTATCAAAATTGTGAAATAAATATAATAAAAAAAACTTAGCAAGATTTGTAGCAAAATCCATAGCTAAATCATGAAAATAAATATTTAAAAACTAACTAAAAGAAGTTAAAAAATTGGTAGCAAAATCGGTAGCAAAGTTGAGAAAATAAATATATAAAAAATAAGTAAATAAAGTTCATAGCAAAATTGGTAGCGAAGTATAGATAAAATTACTTAAAAACTAACATAGCAAAATCTCTAACAAAATCCATAGCAAAATCTATTGCAAAAACAAGAAAAAAAAATTTAATTATAATTTACTAATGTCGATAGCAACATCCGTAGCAAAATACGTTACAAAAACAAAAAATCAAATCTTTTAAAATTAATTAATAATCTTGGTAGCAAATTCCATAAAACCTAACAAATTAAATATTCAAAAAACAATACAATAAAATCCGTAAGAAAATCCATAGCAAAATTTAACAAAAGAAGTATTAAAAAATAATTATACAATATACAATAGAAAATTCAAGAGTAAAAATACTAAATACTTAAAAATAGTTTAACAAAGTCAAATTTTGTCTTTCAAAAACGCTATTGATGATTTAAAGCCACACTTGTAGTATACGATTAATCATGTACGTCATTCGATAATTTGGATAAGGCAAAGTCACTGTTAATCAATCAAAATTAGTAATTGGTCGATTGAAAACATTACTCGTATTATACATCGACTTCATAACTACGAGTCGATCTCGAGCTCGGGCTAGGCTTGTTTGCATCCCTGCATGGCACCAATTCGGGCCTGTATACGTTATGTATAAGAATTTATACAGCTTTCAATGTCAAATTTATCCCCGTTTATGCGAAAACTCTTTGTATTTTCATAGATTTTGGTACTTATTTGAGTTGTTTGTGAAAATACAAGTCCGAGCTTCGGCCCGGTGGTAAAACGATGGCTCTTAGAGAAAAAGCAGATTATTCTAGCACGATCATGCCAAACCCAGACACGATCGTGTCCGGTTATCCATCTCTAGCACCATCATCAGCATGCACCAGTACCAGCCAGATCAGAAAAAATAACCGACTGGCACAATCATGCCAACCGCAAGCACGACCATACCTGGCCAAATCAGCCCAAGTGCAATCAGTTCACGAGCACAACATCGATGATTACCGGTGAACACTGACCAGCATGATCATGCCAAATCCTGGCGCGGTCATGCTTGCCTCGAACCTTTTGAGCCAGATTTTTCAAGAAATGGTAGCAAACAAAAAGGATAAACGGAAAGCGAGACTGACATAAACCAAGCACGATCGTGCCAAAACCTGGCACGATCGTGACAAATGTACAACAATTTATATACATGAATGCAACTCATTTGCAAGGAAGCTGGGTCTAAAAGTGAAGTTTTTCTCTCACAATTTTTCACTTAGAAGGAAGTTGGAGCCAATGACGAGCTATGGAGAAGACTAAAGCACTTGAAGACTTGATTATCTATCATTTTTTTTTTTTTACATTTAACTTCTCATGTTAAACTTTGTAATATTTGAAGAATTTGTGCTAGTTATGATAAGCCTTATAGGCTAAAACACTAGTGGTTGCTTAAACTATGTTGAAGCTTTTGATTATGTGATGATATGGAGTTAGGGTTAACACAGGTCAATGTTAATCAGGTTTACTATTGGTCAATTAGAGTTAACTAATGTTGGTCAATTATGATGATATTTTTACAACCGGGTTTGAGACCGAGATTACGAATACACGTCCCATGGTGATCCTTTGCGATCCTTAATGATGGTCAATTAGGGCCAGGGAGGATCAATGATGGTAAATGGCAGTCTGTAAGGGCCAATACTAGTTAATGAGAGTCATATTTTTACAATCGCAAATGGGATTTTGATTACTAATACACGTCCCAAAACCATCCCATGCTCTAGGGTGAATAAGGATTAATTATAATAAATGAGAGTTAGCTAGGGTCAACACTATTATAAGGGTCGTATTTTTACAGTCGGGTATGAAACCGAGATTACCAATACATGTCCCAATGCTTTCCTTGGTGATGTTCAATTGTTAGTGAGGATCAAGCATTTTAGAGTAAATAGCTAAAATGGTCCCTGAGGTTTGGACATTTTTGCTACTTTAGTCCAAAACTCAAACCTTTTGAATATGGGTCCATGTAGTTTCAATTTTGTTGCTATTCTCATCCAAAAGCAAAATCTGCTAAGATTTTTCAGTTAACATCTATCTTTTTTGTCTTTTTTCTCACTTTTAATGAAGGGCAAAATGGTCAAATTTTTTTAGTTTGTTAAAATAAAACGTTAAAAGACCATTTTGCCCTTCATTAAAAGTGAGAAAGAAGACAAAAAAGTTGGATGTTAACTGAAAAATCTGACCAGATTTTGATTTTGTATGAAATAGCAACAAACTTGAAACCACAGGGACCCAGATTCAAAAGATTTGACTTTTGGACTAAAGTGGCAAATGAGACGAAATCTCAGGGACCATTTTGACAGTTTACTCATCGTTTTAAGTAAAATTTGGATACCAAGGGGAAAAGGCCACAACCCTCTTTTACCCCCAACCCCCACCAATTTTGAAGTGTCACGTCACTCACTTCATCCATTACCCTAAACTACCAGATTTGTTGGCATCATTACCCTAAACTACCAAATTTAGTGACATCACTACCCTAAACTACCCTCTTCTTTAAAAAAAAAATCAACCATTTAATTAAAAAAATATAAAGCATTTAACTAAATAAAATAAAATAAAAAAATATTTAACTAAGTATTTTAAGTATAACCCCTAAAAACATAATATCCAACTACCGACAAAAAAATTATAAAATATATATATTTTCCTTTTGTCCAAAACCCCAAAAGAAATCCATAACGTCACAAAAAAAAATCATCTCTTAACAACGGTCAGTTTTCACCTCCCACTTCGGATTCTGCCACCCCATACTTAAACCCACTGGCAACTACTTGCTGACCACTACTAGCCGGACCGGCGACGGTGTCCCCGCTCGGGTACCGCCTACACAAAGCCAAACGGGTAGTGGCCCGACCCCCTAATGAGGATCAACAATAGTTAATAAAAGTCAATTAAGGACAATAACGGTGAACGGTAAACATTACTGAATTTTTGTACTTAAGTTATAAATATTTCAAGGGTATCTTCAATACTATTATTATTACTTATTTCGTTATAATTTATATTTTAATTTGGGAAATATATAAACTTAAGTTATAAATATTTCAAGGGTATCTTCATTACAATTATTATTAGTTACTAGTAGTAAGACCCGTGTGCTAACACGATTGGTTTTTAGAAAAATATGCATAACACATTTTAATAGAAAGTAAAAAAATAATTAGTACAGACTTACAAAATTGATATGAACTAATGGTCAACAGGTCAACAAGGGTTCCATTATGTTGACAACCCAACCACTGTTGTCTAGATGTAAAACCCACATAAAAACACGGGCAGTCTTTAGAAATTTTACATACCAAATTTATTACACAACGAATGCTTCTATATTAGATGTTAAATAAGTGTATGATGTGAATCGTAGTCGACTATTTATGTGTCAAACCCCAATCGATGGCAGAATCATCGGGGCGCGGCACTAGGCGAATTAGGTTGCTCAAGAGAATCCATAACAACTAAATTGCGACAATATTTAATGCGTTCATTATCCCATACTAATAAACCAATACAATCACATAAGTTGTCACGAATTTCATGTTCTCTCAAACAATATAAATCCGACAACCTAGATTTTAGGTGCGTTTCTAGACTTCCTAGCTTGATTTGATGTAGACTGCGATTAAACCTGCAACATACGTTAAAAAAACGTCAATACAAAAGTATTGGTGAGTATACAAGTTTTGATAGAGTAGCGTAAATAGGTAAAAGTGCTGCGAATTACCACATACATAAACGAGATACCCAACATATATACAAGACATAAAAAAACGTCAATACAAAAGTATTGGTGAGTATACAAGTTTTGATAGAGTAGCGTAAATAGGTAAAAGTGCTGCGAATTACCACATACATAAACGAGATACCCAACATATATACAAGACAGGTACTACCAGCTAAGTCACTCGAGCTGCGATTGCGATTGCTATACATCCAAACTAGACCCCGTCGGGTACTATAGTACTATACTAGTTAAGGCGGGACGTCGCGAGTAAAATTCCTAGCACATATGTAACTAGCATCACGTGTTAATATGCAATTCAGTCATTCGCAAGTGATAAAAAGTTTAAGCGTTTGATTAGTTTGATTTGATAGAGAACGTATGTTACACCCAATAATGCGATAAAAAGGGGTTCGAGTGTACTCACAGTCGGTGTTCTGCAAGTAAACACAACTTGGTTGGATTGAAGGGAGCGCATCTGAGATTAGCCTGATTAAAGATTGATAGTGTAAGCGTCGAACAGTGCATTAAACGATGAGAAGTGACTGAGTGTCGAATGGCAATCGATCGGATGGTCACTCGATCGAATGTCGATCCGTTCGGATGGTCATCTGATCCGATGGCCATTCGATTGGATCGACATTCGTTTTGAGATGGACGAGTTTGTGTATGATGGTTTTGAAGTTTTCGTTGTAGCATTTTAAAAATAGTGAAGTATCTCTACCTTTCAGGTCGTCGATCGAACGGTCGTCGATCGGATAGCGATCCGATTGGCAGGACACTTAGTGAGAACAAGTTCACAGCGGGATGGTCACTCGATCGGATAGCAATCCGATCGTGTGGCAATCCATTAGTTACTGATGATCTTTGAAAAATGGTTAAGTGTCGAAGTTCCAAAACTCACATGGTCGGCTGGTCGTTATCCGATCGAACGGCAATCCGTTCGACGTTCATATCTTGAATAAAAGTTTAAGTGTGATGAAACCAAGTGTAATCCGATCAGATGGCAATCCGATCGGACGGCAATCCGATCGGACGGAAATCCGATCGGACGGAAATCCGATCGGACGACAATCCGTCCCAACGACCTGATCGTCTTGGCACTTGATTATTTTGAAAGTTTTTGCGTTTGATCGAGACGGTATGACAACGTATTTAAACAATGAAACTCCACCAAGGCTAAGTCACCAGATCGGATGGGAATCACCCCATCCGATAAGTTAACTGTCCTTGACGGTTGTTCGTGTTCAATCCATTAACCGGTCATCTCGTCGACAGAAATCTGTTCTCAAACCGACACTTCATTAGAGAATGAGTAGAAGGCCTGAACGAGCTCTGATTCTATCGATTTTGAGTAAAAAGTTAAGAAAGCTTGAAGGAAGCTTGAAATACTTAGATTCGGGTTAGATCCAGATGAGATTAGTGCTTATACGCCATGGAATCCATTAGATCTGAATTGTTCTTGATGAGATGAGCTCACACTTCCTTGTCCCTAAGAACTCCATGATGACATCACCTTAGAACACCCCAAATCAGAGGATTTTACGATGAAAAAGTGAGATTTGATGGTGGTAAAGATGAAGAAGTGCGTGTAGATCATAGAAGTACAAGATTTGAGTTGAAAACTTACAAGAATCGCAAGAAATCGAAGGAGGAAGGGGCTGGAACATGCTGTTCGAACGAGAGCTGTCACATCAACTGCTGTTGATGTGACAGGTGGGGTATTTATAGGCAAAGGGAGAGAAAGGCGGTGCAAGGTGTCGGATCGGATGGGAATCCGATCGAGTGGCACTTCGATCGGATGGCAATCCTATCGGATGGCCATCCGATCGAATGATCCGATCGAATTGCCATCTGATCAAACGCCTCCGGCGAATTGAGTTTTGGCATTTCGTTTCGATCGTTAAGCGTTGCGATAGTTTGTTCCCACATTTCCATATATATATATATATATATATATATATATATTAGTCACAAAGGGTCGAATAAATATCCATATTCCAAAGTCTGCGTTGCGGCAATCGAGTTACGCGTTACGAATATGCGTTGCGTTACGACACATCATGGCTTTCGAGGAGGGTAGAATAGGTCCTCACTCAATGTCATCGTGATTGTTAGTATGTGCGATGTGATGTGTTATAGCGATAAAGTACGTGAAATATGCGAATATATGGCGAAGTAGCGATGTAAGCGATATAGTCACATTATGATCCGAATCTCTGGTGCTAGGCGTAATGAGTATATTGAGTAGCAACAACGCATGAACGTGCGGGTTGTTATAGTCTCCCCTTCTTTAGGAAATTTTGTCCCAAAATTAATCCACAAGAAGGGTTGCGAGAATTGATGCAAGTGATGGTAGCGATAAAAGCGTCAAAATAAATGAGCGATTATTTGAAATTCGACGAGCGAGAGGTTGGAGAAAACCTATTTATGAAAAAATCTTCCCACAGTGTGGTGTCAAACTGTTTCGATGTTCACACCAGCACCATGAGAGGAGTTTTATTAGGTTACTAAAAGATTTTAGGGTGATTAAAACTGGTTTTACGAAATTTTCTCGTCACACGGCATTAACTTGAGTTGATTGTCACACCAACGTTACAAGAAAATCCCGTTTTGTACAAAGATTCTGATTAAATTTTTAGAAAGAGTTTGTAAGAAAAGGCTTTGTTTACACAAAGGTTTTAAATAACATCAAAGATTTTAAATTTAAAGTAGGCCCCACACGGCACTTTCCCACGAAAGTTCAACAATATGGCTAAAACACTTATATATAGGAAGTACCAGCGGCGTATCCACCATGTTTTAGCCATATGGCTTCCGTCCCGTGAGGCAGTGTCTTGTGTGTCGACATAGCACTGATAGATTTCGATTCCCTCGGTCCAAGAGAAAGATGGTTGGACCAAGTGTAAGAGAGAGATTGAGAAAACTGAGCGATGAAGTCGTTTACGAACTCGGTTCAACGATACAAGCGAGTGCGATAAGTGGTAGCACAAACACAAACATAGTAAGCGAAGACGATGTCGATAAGCGAAAAGCGGTACACGACAAGTGATAGCAACAATCGTCGAGCGATATGCGACGATTGATGCGTTGTAAGTGATGGGAACATGCGATTTGATTAGATTCAACAACACCACAAATTTTAACTAACATTAAGCCCCACATGGCCCTTTTTCCATGAAAGTCTGCTGATATGGCTAAAACACTTATATATAGGAAGTACCAGCGGTGTATCCACCATGTTTTAACCCTATTAGTTTCGCCTCGTGGAGCGAGGTCATGTGTGCTAACATAACACAGATAACATAGATAACGGTAAGCGATAACGATAGCTATTCATGTTTAAGCGATACCCGATGAGCGATAGAGCAATGCACACGATAAGCGATAGTGCGATACATATAATAAGCGATTAAGATTGCGAGATAGATTCCAACGATAATGCGATTGCGAGCGTGTTGACTTACGAAAAGTCTATCGATTACACGCTTTGAGTTGCGATTGAGATTGTTACGCCTTGCGATGTAGTTTAGTGTGTCGAAAGTAGATTTAATAGTATACTTGGTCTAATAACGTTCCACTTGCATGGCACTTTCTTCACAAGACATTGGTTGGCATGGCGAAGCACTTATATATAGGAAGTACCAGCGGCGTATCCACCATGTTTCAACCATAGGCCTCTGCCCCGTGAATAGGTGTCATAATTTATCAAACATGGTCAAGACACTTATATATAGGAAGTACCAGCGACATATCCACCACGCTTAACCATGCCTTTGAACGTTATGGCATCATTGGAACTTACTATGATCCTCGTGCGTGCACTTGCCGAAATAATCCTCATGTGCACCCGTGATTAAGTTGTCCCTTGCACGTTTATCATACTTTATCCCAAGAATGCATAGTAGGGGTAAAACACATTATATAGTACATAGTGATAGTAATTTGTCGGTGCGCGAATGCGATAGAAATGGGAGATAAATAGAGTCCACATTGTGTCAAGAAATAGAACAAGTTCAACATATAAAGGAGATTAACGGTGAAAATTGTATCACTACATTGGAAGCATAACTAATGTTGTTGTGGAGGAATTCTGCGGAGACTGCGATCGTTGCTGAAATTCCTCAAGTCTGCGGCCCCGTGTGGCAGTGCTGGGTAAGATGACCATACCAGTTGTAATATGCGCAATAGCGACAGTTACCTTCCGGCGGGTGATGATACGTACACATAAGACACAGGGGATGAGTTCTGTTGTAGTCGCACTTCGAGTGAACTGGTATTGCTTGGAAAGGTTCTGGTTGCGATAACTCAGTTGTTGAAGAGTTTGGGCTCATGGTCTTTCGTTTGCGGCTGGACTGAGCTTCCTGAGGCGGTGCGTTGTCATCGGAGGATTCGTCTGAGGACTCACTTGAAGAATCGTCGATAGAATCGTCAGAGGAATCGTCGGAAGAATTGATGATGATTGCTTGATGAGCTTGTTTGATAGGATTCTTGGAGAAAAATCCATCCAAGACTTGTTTGTCGTTGATTTCTGAGGCTAAGCGGTAGGTTTCTTCGATGGTAGCAGGCCTTGCAGCTTCGAAAAAATCGCCCACACATTCAGGCAAGCCGCGAATGTACTTCGTGATGGCTTTTTCTGAAGTGTTGACTTGACTTGGGCAGATTATGCTAAGCTGTTTGAACCTTGCGGTGTAGCCAATATTGTCACCTTTGACTTGCTTGATTTCCCAAAATTCGTCTTCTAGTTTCTGGACTTCGTGGGGAGGGCAGTACTCTTTCTTCATGAGCTCCTTCAGCTCATCCCAAGAGAGAGCATAAGCTGCGGAGATCCCACGTTTGTTACGTTCGGTAGTCCACCAGTCGAGTGCTCGCGATTGTAATACTCCGGTTGCACAAGTACTACGGAAACTATCAGGACACCCACTCTGACGAAGGGTAACTTCGATAGAGTCGAACCACTGGAGTAGCTGGGACACACCTCCTTCACCCGTGAACTCCATCGGGCCACAGGCTTTGAAGTGTTTGTTGAGGAAAGCAGATTGCGGCGCTTCCGTCTTAGAGTCTTCTGAGGTTCGAGAGTTGCTGAGAGAGTGCACTTGAGCGATAATTTGAGGAATGACCTTGGCCACAAGCGAGGCAATCCTCTTTTGGGTGCTTCATTTGGCTCTTCTCCTAGCTGTTTGCCTCGAGGTAGAGTCGTTGGAAGACATCTAGACAGAGAGAGATTTGGAGTGAGATTCGATCATAATGATTTTTGAGTTTTGCGATGCGATTGGGCGCGTTCAAAACTTGCTGCGAGTAATATAGTAGATTTCACATAGGAGCCACATAGGAGACACGAGATTCCTAAGCTCTCACACAATTGATTACTTTTGTACATATAAATAGTTGTAGTTTATACTTACACACATACACGTCAGTGTAGAATGCGCGAGGACGCGATGAAGAGGGAGAGAGCGAGAGCGAAAGCGAGTAAATTGACATTAGTTTTGTTGCGAACATTTGGTTTCGTTTTAGATTGCGATGGTCGTGCGTGTTGTGCGTTTCTAAAGCAGGGAGCGAAAATAAATAAATCGGGGAATCGATAAAGCGTAAGGTTTTAAATCGTAGCCACATAAGCGTAAATAAGTTCATTAAAGCCCAATTTTGGCAAGTCATATGCTGGAAAAATAGGTAGAGTGCCTCGGGTGTTTAGGCGTCGACTACCCAAGGTAACCAACTATACCTAACAAGCTCGTGCACGCGCGTTGCCCTAGAAGACTTATGCTTCCACTGGGATGCAGCTCATGGCATTTGTCTTCCTAGTCATCGCGTGGCTCGACTTATCGTTATAGTTCAGTCCTTGGTGAGAGCTTTTTGAAAACCATTTTATAGAGAATGGAACAGCTTATTAAGATACGAGTTTCACCCCTAACTTTATAACTTCGCTCCTAGTCGTGGTTGTGCTTTTGAATAAATTCGGGAGTTCCACTAGATTTTGTAATGGAGACTTTCGTTGAGATATGGATGTCACTCCTAGCTCGGTGAAAAGCTCTCGTGCTAGAAAAATGCGCTGAGTGAGTGATCTTATCGAGAGTTCTTGGTTTTCACGCCTGATCTCGACTGGACCACTCGGTTGTGTTATGCGAATATTTTCGAAAACGTGTGTATTGTGTTGGCCTTAGGAAAGGCTAAGTAATATTCCAGCCTTAGGAAAGGCTCTTCGTGTGAAGTTGTAGTATGAGGTGTTCACGCGAAGTAGTAGCTTTTAGCGAATTCGAACGAGGGTATCAAGTAGGCCCGTACAATTCCCACTGGGTTCGTACGAGTCGGCCCGTTGGTACTTAGACTATAGACTAGGTCGTTTCTAGGACATCGACCCGGACTAGGTCAAGTCTGGCCTAATTCCCTATAGTTATGGCTCTGATACCAATCTGTCACACCCCAATCGATGGCGGAATCATCGGGGCGAGACACTATGCGAATCAGATTGCTCAAGAGAATCTATAACAACTAAACTGTGATAATATTTAATGCGTTCATTATCCCATACTAATAACCCAATACAATCACACAAGCTGTCACGAATTTCATGTTCTCTCAAACAATATAAATCCGACAACCTAGATTTTAGGTGCGTTTCTAGACTTCCTAGCTTGATTTGATGTAGACTGCGACTAAACCTGCAACATACGTTAAAACAACGTCAATACAAAAGTATTGGCGAGTATACAAGTTTTGATAGAGTAGCGTAAATAGGTAAAAGTGCTGCTAATTACCACATACATAAACGAGATACCCAACATATATACAAGACAGATACTACCAGCTAAGTCACTCGAGCTGCGATTGCGATTGCTAAACATCCTAACTAGACCCCGTCGGGTACTATAGTACTATACTAGTTAAGGAGGGACGTCGCGAGTAAAAGTCCTAGCACATATGTAACTAGCATCACGTGTTAATATGCAATTCAGTCATTCGCAAGTGATAAATAGTTTAACCGTTTGATTAGTTTGATTTGATAGAGAACGTATGTTACACCCAAAAATGCGATAAAAAGGGGTTCAAGTATACTCACAGTCGGTGTTCAGCAAGTAAACACAACTTGGTTGGATTGAAGGGAGCGCGTCTGAGATTTTCCTGATTACAGATTAATAGTGTAAGCGTCGAACAGTGCGTTAAACAATGAGAAGTGACTGAGTGTCGAATGGCAATCCGATCGGATGGCCATTCGATTGGATCGATATTCGTTTTGAGATGGATGAGTTTGTGTATGATGGCTTTGAAGTTTTCGTTGTAGCATTTTAAAAATAGTGAAGTATCTCTACCTTTCAGGTCGTCGATCGAACGGTCGTTCGATCGGATAGCGATCCAATTGGCAGGACACTTAGTGAGAACAAGTTCACAGCGAGATGGTCACTCGATCGGATAGCAATCCGATCGGGTGGCAATCTGTTAGTTACTGGTGATCTTTGAAAAATGGTTAAGTGTCGAAGTTCCAAACGTCACATGGTCGGCTGGTCGTTATCCGATCGAGCGACAATCCGTTCGACGTTCAGATCTTGAATAAAAGTTTAAGTGTTGAGACCAAGTGTAATCCGATCGGATGGCTGTTCGATCGGATGGCAATCCGATCGGACGACAATCCAATCGGACGGGAATCTGTCCCAACGACCTGATCGTCTTGGCACTTGATTATTTTGAAAGTTTTTGCGGTTTGATCGAGACGGTATGACAACATATTTAAACAATGGAACTCCACAAAGGCTAAGTCACCAGATCGGATGGCAATCACCCCGTCCGATAAGTTAACTGTCCTTGACGGTTGTTCGTGTTCAATCCGTTAACCGGTCATCTCGTCGACAGAAATCTGTTCTCAAACCGACACTTCATTAGAGAATGAGTAGAAGGCCTGAACGAGCTCTGATTCTATCGATTTTGAGTAAAATGTTAAGAAAGCTTGAAGTACTTAGATTCAGCTTAGATCTAGATGAGATTAGTGCTTACATGCTGTGGAATCCATTAGATCTGAACTGTTCTTGATGAGGTCACACTTCCTTGTCCCTAAGAACTCCATGATGACATCATATTAAAACACCCCAAATCAGAGGATTTTACGGTGAAAAAGTGAGATTTGATGGTGGTAAAGATGAAGAAGTGCATGTAGATCATAGAAGTACAAGATTTGAGTTGAAAACTTACAAGAATCGCGAGAAATCGAAGGAGGAAGGGGCTGGAACGTGCTGGTCGAACGAAAGCTGTCACATCAACTGTTGTTGATGTGACAGGTGGGGTATTTATAGGTAAAGGGAGAGAAAGGCAGTGCAAGGTGTCGGATTAGATGGCAATCCGATCAGATGGTCATCTGATCGAATTGTCATTCGATCAAACGCCTCCGGCGAATTGAGTTTTGGCGTTTCGTTTCGATCGTTAAGCGTTGCAATAGTTTGTTCCCACATTTCCATATATATATATATTAGTCATAAAGGGTCATATAAATATCCATATTCCAAAGTCTGTGTAACATCCCATTTTGGGATTTACTTGATATGGGAAAATAGAAATTGTAGTTTGGGTCCGAGATGTCTAAGACCAAACTAGAAGGATCCTAAAATTTTGAATTTACATTAATTCAAAATATTAACCATGTAATTGGATGGAATGAAGCTCAAAGAAATTTTATAATAAGCTGGGAACTAACATCATTAATTTAGTAGAATTACCCTTTCGGTTGAATTGGAAAACTAGACGGGGTTTTAAAATAAAAAGTAGTAGTTTGGGTTTGAGGTGTCAAAAACCAAACTACAAGGGTTATTTATATAATTTAAACCATTTGGTTATAAACCTAACTAGATATGAAGGCAAACTTATTTTATAAGTTAACAAAAAGAACTACACTAGTTAAATAACAAGAAAAGCGAAATTCGAGTTAAAAGTGGAAATTACCAAACTATAAGGGCGAAAAATGTAAATTAGCCAAACTTAATATTTTTCTAGCAAGTATTTTGTAGTAATGGGTTTATTTGTCATGTGGTATGTTAATGTGAGCTAAATATGAAGGTAATGGGGGGTTTTAACAAAAAATAGGGTTAAAACACAAACTAGAGGGACTTAAATTGTCAAATTGACAAACTTAACCAAAATTCTGGTTTAAGTAAGGGGGTGAACGAAATTGGCTAGGGTTCTTATACACCCACATCTAACACAAGACAAAGATGAAATCCAAAAGATTTGATAATGCATGTTGGGTTTGAGCAACAAACTAGAATGGATAAAGATCTTCAAGCAAGGTATGAATATCCAACCCCACAAATCTGAATGTGGATGTTATTATGTGTAATTGGTTGATGTAGCCGTAAATTATGCAAGCTTTTTATCATTGATTTCCTTATGTTTCTATGCTAATGTGTTGGAACAATGATTAACAAAGATTAATTGGTTAGTAGTGTTAAAGAATCATGGTTCATGAATGCTAATGGTGGAATTAAGTAAGCTATGTATGTTTGACACGGATCTTTTATTAGGCTGCACTCCTAGTGTTTGTAGAAATGCCTCTAAGAAGGTGAAAGTTAGAATTTGTTGAAGTTGAATTAGTTGTTGGTCTGTTTTAGAAAATTCGTGTAAAATCATAGAAATTTCATGTAAATATGAGACTTATATGCTTAGAAAGCCCTTTGAGTTTATTCTACTTCATGTTTGAACATAAAGACTTGGTTTGAATGTTAAACGGGTCAAAATACATGGTTTTTAGCAACAACTAAGAACTTTCAGCAATGCTGATTGAAATAATTTATGATGCTGACCTGTTTTTGAAAAATTCATATAAAATCAACCGTAGCTCGGTCTAAGGCGTATGATACATGGTTAGAAAGCTATCAGAGGATACGACGTTTTATACTTGAACATGTTGAACTAATTCAGATTGTATAGTGGTGAAAATGGGGCGAGAACAGCTGCTGCACAAAAAGTGCAGCAGCGAAAAAAATGTGTTTCATGAACTTAACACGAATGATTGTCTAGATACCCATTGCCTAAACACAAAATGTTGTTTTGGGTTACTGATTACAATTGTTAAGGTGTGTTTAAAATGTTTATATGCCTAAGAATGGATTGTGCAAGCATTCACTTAAATAAGTCAAACGGATTAATTATATAGTCAATAATATAGTAAAGAAGTATTATTGTAGATGAATACAAGAGAAAGTAAGTGGATTATTATCAATTATTTGAATGGCTTGTATAACCACAAGTTGTATGTATTCTAATGATTGAAGGAATGAACTTGTTGCCAAGCTAGGTGTGGCAAAGCTTGGAAGACAATATGGCGAACAAGTGGAAATGATGACGGCTTTCGTACGGGCCAAGGTGAGTGGTTAATTCTTCTATATAGGGAATGTTAAATCACATTGTTTATCTTGTTAAATACTTTGTATGCTATTGTGGTTGTTGTTCATTGGTAAGTATGGAAGTGATCAAAATATTCTACTGTAGTAATTCTTAAAGTGGGTTTTAAGACTTTTGTAGTACTTGTCTATGTTCAGGATTGATTATGGGTTTTTGCATGTGTCAAACCTACGAGGTGTTGGTAGGAAGTGTTCTTGGTTTTCTAATCCATGTATATAGTTTTGTTTTGACCAAGTTAGTTAGATGTATGAGTGGTAATTCAACCAAATAAATATGATATTGGATCGTTTGCAAATATGTGTTTGGAATGTACGAACCAACTTAATTATAGATAGTATGATTACATATTGAGTATCAAGCTACAGGTTTCGTGAAGAGACTAAGGACGGATTATGGACATAAAAGTTTTATCAAATGTGGTAAGGAATAATTGTATGATTTTGAATGTAACTTGCTATAAGAGATAAAGGTTAGGTGTATATTTCCTTGATTATAGTGGGATACATGTGATATACCATTCACTTAGATTTGCTAATGATGTGTTGTATGTGTTCTCATGTATAGGGGTATTGAAGCTAAAATTTATGACATTGAAGATCGAGTTTGAAGTTTGGATTGTACGAGTTGGGCAAGGATTAGTTGGTTCATAAGTAGATTGTGAACACTCTTCAAGGAAGGATTGTAACACCTAGTTAATAGTCTTAAAGAAATACAATTGGCAATTGATATTGAGTGTAAATTGTTAAATGATATTTTTTTGGGACCAATTTCCGCTGCTAAATAAATATAGAAATCTTGTTTTCAAACTAGGGTGTTACAAGTTGGTATCAGGGCCTTGCTTTAAGGGATCCTAGTACAAATAGAAACCTACTTGAACTTAAACCAGTGTGCTCTTGGTATGAGAAAAAAATACAATCCAAGACTTGATCCAGACCCAGAAGATAGTTAATGATGGAGAAGGTTACCTTTATTGATGTTATTGACAATGTTGTTTTTGTAGGGAACACGAGAATGTAGAACCACATTGTAAGACTGGTGTAGCAAGGGTATGCAAACATGATGAAACACTTAAAGGTATGTTGTGGACTATGAATTGGATGGATATGCTACATGTTTTCTTTGATATTATTCTTTAGTAAACCTTCAAGTCAATGCAAATACATTGCCCATGTGGGAATGAAATGATGAAACACGAACAAAAATTTGTTACCAATGATGTGAAGTGGGTAATTGTAAAGGGACACATGTACATAATTATGTGAACTCATACATTTGGCCGGTGTATTAGCACACATATGGTGCTAATAAAACTTTACAACCACAACATTCTTATCAAAGGTAATGGAAAATAGGTAAGTGTGGGAAGTGGGTATGAGACACCTTCTTAAAATTCAGAAGGTAATTATTAGATTAATCAAGAATGTCTCAAGAGTATATAAGATGCATGAAAAATATGGATTAAACATGTAAGAAACAAAGGTTTGAGTCCATAGGTAAGTATGGATCAAACATGTATGAAAGAAAGGTTTGAGTCTATAGGTAAGTATGGATCAAACATGTATGAAAGAAAGGTTTGAGTCTATATGTAACTATGGATCAAACATGTATGAAAGAAAGGTTTGAGTCCATATGGATCAAACATGTATGAAAGAAAGGTTTGAGTCCATAGGTAAGTATGGATCAAACATGTATGACTGAAAGGTTTGATCCATATGTAACTATGGATCAAACATGTATGAAAAAGAAAATGAGTCCATAGGTAAGTATAGATCAAACACGTATGAGGACATGTTCCATGAATAAGTATGAATCGAACGTGAATGAAGAATGGGGGATGTTTCCCTCCCTAACTAAGTTGGATACTAATGTTATAAGCACGTGGTGTTTATTGCTTAGTCAGGGCACTCATGTCATATAACGAATGAAATGATTATATATTATATATGTAGGGACTGGTAGAGATAGATAGTGGTTAAATGTGGAAAATGATTGCGGAAGTCAAGTTTAAAAATATATTGACAGTTGACTTAATGAAAAGTCAACCATGTTGAATTGGTATGTGTATTCCAAGGTGTTAATAAGTTGAAGTGAAATGTTCAATGCATGAAGTAAATACAGTTAATTAGAGAGTGTTTGTATGCCAAGTATGTATCTTGAAGGATTGATGTATTGAATGTAAATATATGATTGTGCATGCTAGGAAGTGACCATTGAAAGTCGAAATGACAAATGGTTTGAATGTGATTGATAATATGCATGAATATGTATGTTAATAATGTTGTGGATATGATGACATGAAAGGATAGGTTCATGTCAAGAGGGACTCAAGCATGGAATGGATAACGGGTAAGGATGAGTCAAGGAACAATCAACAACGTGGTGGATTCGAGGTAAGTGACTCTTGAACTAAACCCTAGAGTGTGTAACTTTGAGTTCGTACTTAAACAAAAAAAATGTAGCATGGATGGGTAATTCATGGTATGACAAAGGCATGGATTATGGTGAACTAGTCAAGCATAAATTAACTATGCTTGTCTCAAAGTAGTTGAAATAAACATGTTAACAACCCAAAGAATGACTCTATGAAATGATTAATGTGGAAGTCGGATTAGATGTATAATAATGGATATGGTGGAATGGTTAAGGGTCCTTGAAAATCCCCACAAAGCCTTAAATTTTAACATTTGGGATTCAGGGTAATCGGAAACGAGACCTAGGAACGAATCCATCAGTGAAAAAATAGAAAATCTATAGATGAAGGCGCAACTTGTGGCCCTACCAACAATGTTTAGCTTCTGATTCACGTTGCAACTTGCACTCCTTGGCACTTGCAGGGTGCGCAACTTGCGCCAGGGAGGGCACAACTTGTGCTCCAACCTATGCTTTTCCCCCTTTTTCGTTGCTTGCATTTGTGGTTATTCCATGTATGTTCTACCCTGTATCCCCGTTAGCATCATTTAAACTCTTAAAAGGCTTTCTAAACATGGAACGAACACGAAATTGCAAGTATGATATAAACATAAATGGTAACAAGTAATGCATCAACTTGTAGTCCTTTAAAGGATTCGTATCTTGTTACGTATAAAATGAATGGAATGCAATGAATTGCATGAATGAAATGTAGAATTTGAATGATATTCTAAAGATGTGTATGAATTGCAAAATGTGATATCTAACAAAAATTTGTTTCAGAATTCGATGGCGAACTAAGGTAGTGAGAATGAAAATGAAAAGGCACGTCATGGTGAAATGTGTAGGATTGTTATGAATGAAGAAAGGGAACTTTTACAAGGCACTAACCCTCGTATAGTATTAGACGTAATACTGTTATGCATTTACACAAGAATGATTGCAGGAGCACCACTGTACGAAGAATAATTGGCATTAGTTGTCAAACGGTAGAAATACATGTAAACCCTACTTTAACTATATTGAAAGAATAAATAAAGTGTAAACTTGATTTCACATAGAATACATCCCTTGGTGAAGGGAGCGGGTAGGGCATTGATGAGTGAGGGATGTAAGTGGTGCAAAAAAAGTGTGGATGATACAACCCCAAGCACGTAGAAGTTAAGGTGATGGTTTGTAGGATTCATAAGCTGCGGAAGCTAGATGTTCATATTGGTAAGTCTTTTCTATTTATAAGCCGGTTAGAAGGTAATATTTATAAATGGAGATTATATTTGTATAGACTCGTAGTAGTTTGGCAAATTGATTTACATGCATGAATGAGTACATTTAAAAGTACGATTAGATCTTAAATGATAGAAATGTGGAGAAATTGAATTGCATGACGAGTAAGTTATCTAATTGACTAAATTGCGTAGCGTCGTAGTAAATGATTTGCCTCGTAATATGTTGAATTAATCAAAGGTAATAACTTATGATAAAGATCGTTGGTTATATGAATGAGACTGAATATGTAAGTAGTACTCCTTGCGAATGTGCAAGACTATATGAATGATACTTCTTATGCATGTATACACATAAGATAGCATATATGCCATGATAATGAAAGCCTTTGTGGTTCTAACATGTGAATAGGATAGCATGTGGCTAGACATAAGCGTTATAAAAAGGGGAGGGGATGATTACCTAACATATATTTGAACGCCTTTGTTAGGTATATGAATAAAAGATGAAACATGTGAACATGCTTAGTCACAAATAAAACCTATTATAGGTCGTCAAGTGGGTTCGTGTTACAGTATGCACCTCATGCACCTTGAATGAAATGATTAAACAGGAAGGTAATGATAGCGTTCATTTATAACTTGAAAATTTGCAAGGATTAAGGATTTGCTAGGATGGAATGAGAACCAGAAGTTAAAAGTAAATAAAAAAAAATTTGGGGCTTAGATGTACAGTCTTGATGCTTGACAAGAGGTGCTATGCAAAGTGTTCAGTTGCACACATCTTTTAATTACCTCGGTTAATGTGTACCCTAAGGGAAATAGTTGTCCTTTGTTTTGAAGTAAAGTAGTGGGATGGATACTAGTACAAGATAATGCACTTAGTTTATCATTGAAATGGTGGGATATAGAAAGAAAGAGGCTTCGGGGACGAAACCTTCTTTAAGGAGGGTAGACTTGTAACATCCCATTTTGGGATTTACTTGATATGGGAAAATGGAAGTTGTAGTTTGGGTCCGAGATGTCAAAGACCAAACTAGAAGGATCCTAAAATTTGGAATTTACATTAATTCAAAATATTAACCATGTAATTGGATGGAATGAAGCTCAAAGAAATTTTATAATAAGCTGGGAACTAACATCATTAATTTAGTAGAATTACCCTTTCGGTTGAATTGGAAAACTAGACGGGGTTTTAAAATAAAAAGCTGTAGTTTGGGTTTGAGGTGTCAAAAACCAAACTACAAGGGTTATTTATATAATTTAAACCATTTGGTTATAAACCTAACTAGATATGAAGGCAAACTTATTTTATAAGTTAACAAAAAGAACTACACTAGTTAAATAACAAGAAAAGCGAAATTCGAGTTAAAAGTGGAAATTACCAAACTGTAATGGCTAAAAATGTAAATTAGCCAAACTTAATATTTTCCAACAATTATTTTGTAGTAATGGGTTTATTTTTCATGTGGTATGTTAATGTGAGCTAAATATGAAGGTAATGGGGGTTTTAACAAAAAATAGGGTTAAAACTCAAACTAGAGGGACTTAAATTGTCAAATTGACAAACTTAACCAAAATTCTGGTTTAAGTAAGGGGGGTGAACGAAATTGGAAGCCCCAAATCATATTGAAATCTCCACTTTTGGCTAGGGTTCTTATACACCCACATCTAACACAAGACAAAGATGAAATCCAAAAGATTTGATAATTCATGTTGGGGTTGAGCAACAAACTAGAAAGGATAAAGATCTTCAAGCAAGGTATGAATATCCAACCCCACAAATCTGAATGTGGATGTTATTATGTGTAATTGGTTGATGTAGCCGTAAATTATGCAAGCTTTTTATCATTGATTTCCTTATGTTTCTATGCTAATGTGTTGGAATAATGATTAACAAAGATTAATTGGTTGCTAGTCTTAAAGAATCATGGTTCATGAATGCTAATGGTGGAATTAAGTAGGCTATGTATGTTTGACATGGATCTTTTATTGGGATGCACACCTAGTGTTTCTAGAAATGCCTCTAAGAAGGTGAAAGTTAGAATTTGTTGAAGTTGAATTAGTTGTTGGTCTGTTTTAGAAAATTCGTGTAAAATCATAGAAATTTCATGTAAATATGAGACTTATATGCTTAGAAAGCCCTTTGAGTTTATTCTATTTCATGTTTGAACATAAAGACTTGGTTTGAATGTTAAACGGGTCAAAATACATGGTTTTTAGCAACAACTCAGAACTTTCAGCAATGCTGATTGAAATAATTTATGCTGCTGACCTGTTTTTGAAAAATTCATATAAAATCAACCGTAGCTCGGTCTAAGGCGTATGATATATGGTTAGAAAGCTATCAGAGGATACGAAGTTTTATAATTGAACATGTTGAACTAATTCAGATTGTATAGTGGTGAAAATGGGGCGAGAACAGCTGCTGCACAAAAAGTGCAGCAGCGAAAAAAATGTATTTCATGAACTTTACACGAATGATTGTCTAGATACCCATTGCCAAAACATAAAATGTTGTTTTGGATGACGGATTACAATAGTTAAGGTGTGTTTAAAATGTTTATATGCCTAAGAATGGATTGTGCAAGCATTCACTTAAATAAGTCAAACGGATTAAATATATAGTCAATAATATAGTAAAGAAGTATTATTGTAGATGAATACAAGAGAAAGTAAGTGGATTATTATCAATTATTTAATGGCTTGTACAACCACAAGGTGTATGTATTCTAATGATTGAAGGAATGAACTTGTTGCCAAGCTAGGTATGGCAAAGCTTGGAAGACAATATGGCGAACAAGTGGAAATGATGACGGCTTTCGTACGGGCCAAGGTGAGTGGTTAATTCTTCTATATAGGGAATGTTAAATCACATTGTTTATCTTGTTAAATACTTTGTATGCTATTGTGGTTGTTGTTCATTGGTAAGTATGGAAGTGATCAAAAAATCCTACTGTAGTAATTCTTAAAGTGGTTTTAAGACTTTTGTAGTACTTGTCTATGTTCAAGATTGATTATGGGTTTTTGCATGTGTCAAACCTACGAGGTGTTGGTAGGAAGTGTTCTTGGTTTTCTAATCTATGTATTATGTTTTGTTTTGACCAAGTTAGTTGGATGTATGAGTGGTGTTAGGGGAGGATTTTCAAATGATCAGTGATCCTCATTTACTGTTGGGTTTAGTGATCCTCACTTCTGATTGAATTGGTGATCCTCAGAAGTATTGCAGGATCAGGATCATGGATCATCTTAAGGATCCTTATACTAACGATTGTCTACTTTGAATATGATGTTGTTTTGCAGGAGTACCAGCTTGGACTTGGTCTTGGCGATATTCCTGGAGCATATTCCATGACTTATTCCGCACGTGCTTACCTGAAGTGGACGTTATGGAGTTCGTGGGGGACTTGCATGAAATGCGGAATGTTTGTTAACTTAGATATTTTCCATTTTTAAAAGGGGTAGCGAGCTAAATAGAAAACACTTGGCTATTTTTAGCTTAACACACACTCTCTCAACTGCTCTCACCAGCTCTCGATAATTCACTTGGTGATTACACACGTTTTTACACAATACACTGTAGTGATCCTTGTAATTAGCTCGCTATCATCCGAAGTTGTAATACATTTCTTGTTTAATTTGAGTTGGTGATCGGTAGTTTCCATCACCCGAGGTTTTTTATGCCAGAGATCATTCATTGATCAAGGGCTTTTTCCTCGTATAAATCTTTGTGTCACTTATTCATTTCATTTCTGAGTGATCCTTAGTGTTGTTCATTGATACAAGCATCATACCTCACAACAGAAAGTTTGGTTGCATTGTCATTGCTTGATTTTTGACCAAAATAGTTTGGCGCCCACCGTGGGGCAATTGGTGCTTCATTCCTAAGAAAATTCATACTTTTGTGGTCATTTCGGTTCATTACAACCAAGAAGATGGCTTCCTCAACAAAGAATACATCAAGTTCTATGCCGGCAATCAGTTCTTCACAAGGTGTTCCTCCGTTGCCTCCACCACCTTCTGGATCCCAGAAGAATGCTGAGAATGCTGCGAATAGACAAACCCCCATTTTCACAAAACCACCAACTTCTTCTGTTTCCACTAATCCAACTACTAATGATCTTTTTAATCTGATTTTGCAGATGAGGGATCGCATGCAAGAGCAGGATAAAGCCAATGAACGGATCCTCCAAGGTCGCCGAACTTCGACACTCCAGTCATAACTTCCCAGCACTCAGCAACTCCGGACGTGCAATACTTGGGTGAATTACAAGGAAGGCGTTATGGAACAGCAACTATGAGTCAGGCATTTGGCTCTCACTTCCAGCCTCAAGGATCCTCTTCTCAACCATCGGGATCCTCTTTTCAGCATCAAGGATACTTCACGTCAGGAGGATATTTGGGAATGCATGTAGTTCAAGGATCCTCCCAGGTCCAAGGATCTTCCCAGGTCCAAGGATCCTCCTAGGTCCAAGGATCCTCCCACGTCCAAGGATCCTCCCAGGTTCAAGGATCCTCTCAGGTCCAAGGATCCTCTCAGGTCCAAGGATCCTCCCAGGTCCAAGGATCCTCCCAGGTCCAAGGATCCTTCCCGGTCCAAGCATCCTTCCATGTCCTAGGATCCTCTCTGGTTCCAGGATCCTTTCAGGTTCAAGGATCATCTCAACTTCAAGGATCCAACGTCTTTCAGGATCAAGGATTCTCGAGAAGTATGCAGCCTCAGAGCTCGGATGTTCATCAAGGAGACTTCATACCAATGCAAACCATTGCTTCATCTGGTCCTTCGATCATACCGTAATCCCGTCAATATGGATACACATGTGGAATTCTAAACACGAATCCTGTGGGAGGTAACACTTTTAATAATTTGTATAACACTAACCATGGCTTAATGCAGGTTACAGGTATCAATCAGGCTATGGCAAGGCAGTTACAGAAGCTCAAAGATATGATATCCAGTGTTCCAGGAGTGGTTAAACCCATTCCTGAAATTGCAGATGGTAGCCATAGGATATCTCGTTTTGCACCGCCCTTATGTGATGTTGAGATACCCAAAAGATTCCAGATACCATCCATGAAGCTATACGATGGTTCAACGGATCCAGAGGAGCATGTAGCTCAATACAGGGAGAGGATGGAGATCAATCCAATCTCGGAGAGGTTAAAAGAAGCGTGTCTATGCAAGGGGTTTGGATCCACACTTACAGGATCTGCTCTTAAATGGCTGCTAAGTCTTCCCCCTTACTCTATTACTTCATTTGCTAATCTAGTTAATTTGTTTAATAGTCAATTCTCTTGTAGTAGAAAATTTGAACGATTAACTAGTGATTTATATAGGGTAACTCAAGGTCAAAATGAATCACTTAGAGATTACATCACTAAGTTTAGTAAAGAATCCTTAGATATTCCTAATTTGGATATTGCTACGGCTGTAGAAGCCTTTAAAATGGGATTGCTTAGGGATTCATTATTCTATGATGATCTTGTGATGACACCTTGCAGGAACCTTGATGAAGTAAGAACCAGGGCCCTTAGGTTCATCCGCCTAGAGGATGACAAAAGGATCCAGGATAGATTCACAGGATCCTCAAAGCAGGAGAAACAAGGATCCTACTTTAGGAATAACAAATCAAAGCCCTACAACAGATCTGATAACCAAAATGTGCATGCAGTGGAACACGAAGAGGATGATGAGGATTATCCTCCTATTTCTGAATACTGTTTTTCTGTTGATAACAATGAACTAATCCTTGCAATACAGAATCTAGGTGAGAAAGCTAGGTGGCCAAGAAAAGTGATAAACCAGCTGCTGCAAAGGATAAGTCCAAGTGGTGTGCATATCATGAGGATTTCGGGCATCTCACTGAAGAGTGTATTGCACTAAGAAAGAAAATTGGTTACTTGTTGAGCAAGGGGCATTTGAAGGAACTCTTGGGACGGAAGAAGTCAAGGATCCAGGATCCTGAAAGGATCCCGGAAAAGGCTCCTGCTCCCCCATCAGATGCACAAGTTATAAACTTCATATCCGGTGGATCAGACATTTGTGGTACTTCCTTTTCAGCAGCAAAAAGACATGCTAAGGAAACCAAGATGGACAATGGAGACACACCCGTCCGGACCTCCGTTGTTACCCAGGATAAAGTCATAACTTTTGATGAGGATGATCGTGTTGATGTCCAGGATCCTCATCATGATGGTCTTGTAATTACATTGTTTATTTCTAACCACTTTGTTCGCAGGATCCTTATAGACGGAGGGAGTTCCGTGAACATCATTCAGCTTGATGTCCTCAAGAAGATGAATATCCCAGAGTCTGATATTGTCCCAAGATCCTCAGTACTTGTGAGATTCAGTGGGGAAACCAAGAACACATTGGGGGACATCAAACTCCCAATCTATATTGAAGGATTACTTTCTTATCAAAAAATTTGTGTTATAGATTGCTTATCTTGTTGCAACGTTATCCTTGGCAGGCCATGGATACATGACATGAAGGCAGTCCCATCCACCTATCATCAGTGTGTAAAGCTTCCAAGTCTATGGGGAGTGGTGAAAATTGAAAGTGATCAACAAGAGGCTAAGAATTGTTATACCTCATCAATGAAGCCAGCCTCAAGACCAAGGGAGCAATAGTAATTAAAGTATCCTTCAAGAGATATCTTGGAGGCAAGAGAACAAGATTTGAAAGAAATCCTCATGGATCCTGATGATCCTGAATCCAAGATCTTCATAGGATCAGGGATCCTTAGTGATATTGAGCATGGGCTAGTATCCTTCCTTAAGAGGAGGAAATCCACCTTTTCCTGGAAACATGAAGACATGACAGGTATATCTAAGGATATAATTACTCATAAACTTGGCATTGACAGGTCATTCAAGCCAATCCATCAAAAGAGGAGGAAGTTTGCACCTGAAAGGAATGCTATTATCCAGGAAGAATTAGATAAACTACTTCGGGCAGGTATGATAAGGCATGTCCCAAGGATCCTTTCCCATTACCCCACATTGACTCCATGGTGGATGCTACCGCGGGTCATGAGTTGTTGAATTTTATGGATGCTTCCTCTGGATTTCAACAAATTCAGATGGAACCATCTGATCAAGAGGATACAGCCTTTATGACCCCAACTGGTATATACTGTTATATTGCTATGCCGTTTGGACTAAGGAATGCAGGTGCTACTTATCAAAGGCTAGTCAATATGATGCTCAAGGAACAAATTGGACACACTATGGAAGTCTATATTGATGACATGGTGGTTAAGTCCAAGAAAGCTGAGGATCACCTTAAAGACTTGGAGGAAGCATTCAATATCCTTGATAAATTTAATATGAAACTAAATCCTTCCAAGTGTCATTTTGGTGTTAAGGCAGGTAAATTCTTAGGATACATGGTGACAAAGAGGGGCATTGAAGCAAGTCCAGAGCAAATCAAGGCTATTGTGAATATCAAATCTCCTGCCAATGCTAAGGATGTGCAAAGATTAACGGGCAGGATTGCAGCCTTGAATAGATTCATATCCAAATCCTCAGAAAAGTGCAAAGAATTCTATGACATCCTAAGGAAGAACAAGAAATTTGAATGGACTGAGAAGCATGAAAGTGCCCTTAAAGCTCTTAAGGATTACCTATCCTCAGCCCCAGCCTTGATGAAACCAGAAAAAGGGGATATATTATCCTTATACTTGGCGGTATCCTCAAAAGCAGTAAGTGCGGTCCTTGTTAAGGATCACCAAGGTACACAACATCCTATTTATTATGTAAGTAAGAGTTTACTTGATGCTGAATCCAGGTATTCACACTTAGAAAAACTTATCCTTGCATTAATTATGGCATCTACTAAATTGAGACATTATTTTGAGACTCATGCCATTATTGTTAAGACTAATTTTCCAATTAAGAATGTTCTCAGGAAACCTGAAATGTCAGGAAGGATGGCTAAGTGGGCAGTGAAGCTTAGTGCATACGATATAAGATATGAGCCTAGAACTGCCATCAAATCCCAAGCTTTAGCTGACTTTGTGGCAGATTTCAGTAGTGACTTGCAAAAGGAAGCTGAGTTAGAAGTCCAACAACTTGAAGAGACTAAGGATCCTTGGATTCTCTTCACTGATGGAGCCTCTAATGTAAAAGGAACAGGGCTTGGAATACTACTAAAATCGCCACAGGGGGACATAATACCCCACTCCATAGCTTGTGAATTTCAAACTACCAACAATGAGGCTGAGTATGAAGCCTTGATAGCTGGTTTGCAAATTGCTAAGCATATGAGGATCAGGTATCATGAGGTACATGTAGATTCATTATTAATCACTAATCATTTTAATGGATCCTATGCTGTTAAAGGTGAAAAGCTAATCAAATATTTAGAGATAGTCAAAGAATTGGCACTCTCTTTTGTTTCCTTTAGTTTGACACAGGTACCAAGGGAAGAGAATGCAGAGGCTGATGCATTAGCCAATCTTGGATCATCCTTGAAGATCCCGGAAGATATAAGGATCCCTATTATCCACATCCTTGCCCCAGCTATTGAGGATCATGTAGCTATGGAGATAGGAGAAGATTCTGCAGTCATCCCAAGTGATGATACTCAATCTCATTCAGGATCATGGATCCTCCCAATCAAGTAATACATACAACATGGAGAGATTCCTACAGGAGAAAACCCTAGGGCTTTCAAAATTAAGGTATCTCAATTTACAATATTGAATAATATGTTGTATAAACGATCTCTTGCAGGACCATATCTAAGATGCATTGAGGATCCTGAAATCCAAGAAGTCCTAAAGGATTTCCATGAAGGAGATTGTGGAAACCACACTGGGGGCAGGGTATTATTCTCAAGGATCCTGAGGACAGGATACTATTGGCCTACTATGAAGAAGGATGATGTGGAATATGCCAAGAAGTGTGATCCTTGTCAGATACATAGTAATATCCTTCACCAACCAGCAGAGCTTTTGCATCCTATATTCTCTTCTTGGTCATTTATGAGATGGGGAATGGATATAGTTGGTAAGCTTCCTAAGGCACCTGGTGGAAAAGTATTCATGCTTGCTATGAGTGATTACTTCTCCAAGTGGATAGAGGCTGAAGCCTTTGCTCAAGTCAGAGAAAAGGAAGTTATATCCTTTATTAAAAGGAACATTATTTCTAGATTTGGTATTCCTTCTGAAATTGTTTGTGATAATGGATCCCAATTTATTAGGAATAGAACTACTAACTTTTGTGACAGCTGGGGGATTAAGATGATAATATCAACACCAGTCCACCCACAAGCTAATGGTCAGGCAGAGTCATCCAACAAGATCATCATCAACAACTTGAAAAAGAAGCTTGGATCCAAGAAAGGGAAATGGGCAGAAGAACTACCTTATGTGCTTTGGGCTGATAGGACAACTCCCAAGAATGCTACTGGCCAAACTCCATTTTCTTTGGTGTTGGGGGCAGAATCAGTGATCCCTACAGAGATGGTGGTTCCAACTGCAAGAACAAGCATTCGTGATCCTGAAGAAAATGCTGAAAACTTGATTCAAGACTTGGATACTATAGAAGAAATCAGAGATTTGGCAAGGATAAGGATGGCCAGTTATCAACAAAGGATGGCTGGAGCATACAACAAGAATGTCAGGATCAGGAAATTCCAAGTTGGTGATATGGTATTAAGGAAAGCATTTCTAAATACCACCAATCCTACTGATGGAAAGCTAGCACCAAAGTGGGAAGGCCCCTATTTGATTGAAGCTGAAGCAGGAAAGGGGGCATATCGATTGCTAACAATGGAAGGTGATTTGCTACCAAGAGCTTGGAATGCTGTCCATTTGAAGAAATATTTCATGTGATCAGGATCCATGATCCTTACCTGACAAGTATCCTTGAAGGATCCTTACAGGGCAGAGGATCCTCATTTTGGTAATGATCTAATCTCAAACTATTTCATTTTTTAATTATCCTTTATAAGGATAAGGATCCTGTATCCTTTATCCTCCTTTCACTTGATTCTGAGTTTTGAAGGTTCAGGTATCCTTAACTAAGGATTGAGTATCCACAGAAGTATCCAGTTATTTGGGCTTGACCCCAGTTATATGGGCTTGACCCCGGTTATTTGGGCTAGTCCCCAGTTTGGGCCTGTCGCCAGTTTCGCCAGTAGCGCACGATGATCCTGGTATAGTTCAAGGCAATGGGACCAGTACTCGCTTTAGGGGCTGACAATTTCATTGTACTGGTTATATTCAGGATCCTACGTATAATGGTAGACGTACCATACATCCGTTCCTAAGGTTTCTAAGGTTTTCACGTTAGCTAAGGTTTTGTCATTTTCATGTCACTAAGTTTGGATAGTCTCCAGTGAGGGCCATACTCCAGTTTACACACGATCCTTTGGGCTTGTCCCCAGTTATCCTTTGGGCTTGTCCCCAGTTATCCTTTGGGCGTGTCCCCAGTTATCTTTTGGGCTTGTCCCCAGAATTGTTGGGCTTGTCCCCAGTTACTAACTTTCATCTTATATTGGCTTAGTCCTAAGTTATATCCTATTTCAGGTTTTTGAAGCTAAATAACCAAGGATCCTTGATCCTTACCTTCTACTAAGGTTTGTCTTTTGGGTTATCCTGATTATCAGTGTTAAAGGTTAGGATCCTAACTTGGATTCTCAGGTATGATCATCAACTATTTTGATTTTATTCATTATTCATTTGAGTGACCCTTATCCTTTGACAACTGAACTTATGATCCTTAAACTATATTACTTTTCAGAACTTGTCGACTATAGGATATGTGATCCTTGATCATATCCTAAACTTTTTGAGGATATTTATTAAATTTTTGTTTACTTGATAAGTTTAGACAAAATGAATATCACAACAATTGAAAAGTAAAGTACTAACAAGGATAGTAACACGGGAGATATCCAAAAAGTTAAAGTTATTTTATTCACAAAACGTTAAACCCTTTAAGGTTGTCAAAATTGCCAACCCACGTTTCTACCAGCAAAAAACGTGGCCCGTCCACATGGGTTGGCAAAGGGTGTCCATTGTTCATAGGTCTAGAAAGTGCAGGAATCAAAAGACGGCAGGATCACAATGGCTTCACCCCCAAACAGAGGATCCCTCCACCATTTGTAATCCTACCTATTGTTCGAAGGATCCATGATCCTTAGCCCTAATTACTATTGTTCAAATACAACCCATCATTGTTCAACAAAACACCATAACCAAAATAAACTACCAAATTCTAAAAAAAAAATGGGCTCCGGCTACGTCTAGAAATGTCCTTCATCGCCCATTCCTGCAGCTTACACCTTGGCTACATCACCATCTCCTCCAGCTCCAGTATCCTTCGCGTGATCCTTGCCACTGCCACCAACCTCGATTACCAAAACCTCTTCAGCCTCTTCTTCATCCTCCAACTCAGCCAGCCTAGCATTCCAGCCCTCCATGTCCTAGTTGCTCCTGTCAAAATTAGGATCCTGAGCTTCTTGGGCCATCTGCAACTTGGTCTTGTACATGGCAATGGCAGCAGAGACTTTAGCATCCTCCGTGATCTCGTGCTTCTCATAGTAAGCATTGATCTGAGCTACAACCGCCTGAGTTTTGGCATCATTGAGATCCTTTTCGAGGGAGGCAATCTTGTGATCCTTGAGCACCGCCACTTTTTGGAGATCAGAGTATTTCTCCTTAAGCTCTTCGACGTTCCGAACATAGTCCTCGATTTCAGCAAATTTCTGCAAAGAAAACAATGTAAAGTTCAGGATCACGTGATCCTCAAATGGGCGAGATAATCAAGTTGAGTCAGTGATCCTTACAGCAGCAAAGTACTCGAGGAACTGATGGCGGATCAGAGGCAAACCTTCTAGGTTGTCAGCTTCAGAGGTCTTCCTTTTCTTTCCACCTCTTCCCTTTGAAGTGGTTGCCTTGGGGACTATGATGGAGGGGCTAGCAGCAGACTTTTTCTTTGAGGATCGGACAGTGTCAAGATCAGTGACACTGAATTTGGAGGCAGATCTTGAAGGTTTTCCAGCGCCTACACACCCAAAACAGATAAGTATCCTTATCCTATTTCTATTTAACTATTTACTTAAACATTTAATTATGTAAAAAACAGAATACTTACTTGACATAGTGACAGAGCCTGAGGATACTTCTTGAGAATCCTGGGTGTTTGCTTTAAATGATCTTCTTGCAGGATCAAGTCTCTGGAAAGCGGCAAGCCTTTCCTTTGTTGCAGGTGATGTGATGAGATGTGCGACAGTAATAGCTGCAAAAAAGGAACAAAAGTACGTTAGTGATCCTTAAACAAAAAACAAGGTCATCTGGTGATCCTTCTCATGATCCTCTATCCTACCATGGGTGCTCCACATCCTTGGCAGATCCTTTCCGTCAAGGATAGAATCCCTTCTGACAAAGAAGAATCGCCGTTTCCAGTTGGTGTCATTCTTAGTGACTTTGAAGATGGGGTGTTCTTCACCGGGTTTATGCTTGAGTAGATATCGGTGGGATCCAAATGTTACGAGGTCATACATCTCTGCCAACTCCGACATTCCCAGAGCAATTCCTTCTTGCTCAATGATCCTTTCAAGGGTATATAAGACCCTCCAGATCATTGGCATAGCTTGAATATAGGAGATGCCGATGAGGGAGAAGAAAGACTGGGTGAATTCAGGGAAAGGATACGAGTATCCTATTGTGAAAGGAGTGACCGGGAAAGCTACCCATGTTTCAGAAATATAATCACTTAGAACGGTGGGATCAAATGGTTTGAAATCGGTGTTTGTCTGAAAACAATGGCGGATTCTGTCTATTTGTGGATCAGTGAAGCAGCATCTTTCTTTAGCTGAATCTTTGATGATCCCCTGGCTCTTAAGAGGACTGTCTTTTGTGTGATCCTTAGCTGGAGAGGATCTTAGCATCATCTTTGTCATGAGGGTAGAGAAGAAGATGTACAGAGAAAGAAAACGTAAAGGGAGAAGAGGAAGAGAGATACCTGCTTGATCTTCAGATGTGAATTTAAAGGGAGTTTCTCTTGAATTTAAATGCGAATTGAACCCTATCTCTAACTCCTATTTATAATGATGATCTTGCAGGTTAGTCACTTCAGTGACGTCAGGATGATAACGGCTAGTCCGATTACAACGGCTAGTTATCTGTTGATTCATTAAGGATAAGGTCATAAAATATAACTCCTTTATTTACATAATTACTCCTGATATTTTGGGGGCAATTGTTAGGGGAGGATTTTCAAATGATCAGTGATCCTCATTTACTGTTGGGTTTAGTGATCCTCACTTCCGATTGAATTGGTGATCCTCAGAAGTATTGCAGGATCAGGATCATGGATCATCTTAAGGATCCTTATACTAACGATTGTCTACTTTGAATATGATGTTGTTTTGCAGGAGTACTGTTGGACCGTGTCGTGACCCTAAACGATCAGTTGAGAAAGTTCATCATCACGTATAAAGGCGGAATCAGTATACGCAATGTAACAACAGCTTTCCTATTCAATTCCTTCACTTTATTGCTTTTCTGAATTCGTTTTGACAGAGTTTCAGCACCTATTACAAGACCTGATTTCGCTCCAATGTCCTCAACTAATGACACATGTGTGATATTTATAGTGAGGCTGATTTCGCTCCAATGGCATGCTATATAAGCGAAATCACATGTAACTGATTTCGCTTATATGGCATGTTCATTAAAGCGAAATCACCATGTGTCCCTATAAGCGAAATCACCTATAAACATTGTTCATTAAAGCGAAATTAACATTAAAACCCTAATCTTGACTTTAAAGCTTCTATCTTTACTTTCTTGACTTAAGACTTGATGAAGATGCAGTCATCAGACATTCTGTGCATCAACAGACTCCCCCTTGGATGTTGACGTAATCTTCAGCTCCTGAGTCTTCAGTCTTAGTCTTTTCTCTAACTCTCTGTCTTTTCAAACTTCAGAAACACAACCTGTCTCTAACTTCCATTTTCCCTTTGACTGTTGATCCAGACTCCCCCTTTCACAGACTTCCCCTCTCAATATGCTAAAATCTGGGAAATCTGGTTCAAGCTTTGACAATTTACCTCCATTGGGAATAATGAAGTCCAAACCTGTTACTCAACCAATAAACATTACAAATCTTTCTTTCAAACATAACTCATAAATTTAATCAGTTTTAGAAATCCACTCAAGTATTCAAGTTCAAGTTAATGACCTTGATCACTTGATTAATCTACCAAGTCCAAATTAATGACCCTGGTTGATCATTTGACGAATCAAACTGATTTAAAACAACAATTTCAAACATTTTCTGAAAATAACAAGTATCAAATTAATGAACTTGTTTTTGACTTTTAAAACAAATTAAACTTCATCAAAGTAAGCTCCCCTCATTCTTCAGTCCAGAATCTCCTGCATCTGCTTCAACATCTGAGAATCCAACAATCAACTCTCCACTTTGGTTTGTCGGAAAATAAAGCAGAAATAAAATCTTTTTGGATTTTATCAAAGTGTTCTAAACTAAGAAATGAAATACAGAAAACTTAAATTGCAGAAAGTAAACTAAGTAAACTATTTACAAACATATTTTTGGCGAGCGTGTCAGGGAATCATATCAGCTTTTCAGACAAATCACAAGTACCGTTAAGCTTCATTTCATACTCAGACTTAAACAATTCACCTCGATTGTCGATATACTGATCCATCTTAAATTCTCACACAAATTTCAACTTACTCAGGATACGATTTAGATGAATTATGAACTTAGCTCATTCATGTGTCCCACCTCTTGAATATACTCCCATATCCAGAATCCCAATAATCAGTCTTACAGGTGAGTATACTACAATGATATCTGTATATAATTTAGGTATGCGAGGGCCGAGGGATCTCAGGTCGATACTTCCGTATACGCAGAGAGATATCAGCTTCGACTTTTTGGTGTGTCCCCTTTAGAGGATCTTTTTGCTTACAACAGCAGCATTTATCAATTTTATTGTTTCAGCATGCTGAGGGTTTAATGCTGTGTTTCAAGCATTGCAACAAGTATTAGCCAAGGACTAGGTCAGAACCACCGTTCAGCAGAAGTCCCGGAATAATACCCCAAACATCATTGAGTATAAAGACCTAGTATATCAGATTAAGAGACCTTTCAAACGAGATTTCAGGGGTTACCTATATATCCAAGTAGTGTTCCCCACGAATTCACAAGTTTGAATTTTAGGTTTATATCCCGAAAAAATCTACTAAATGTGTGAAAACCTATCGACACATCATCAGTGAGATTATTTAACTCTTTTATACTATACAAATCTTTAGCATACTGTAATCGTCTAGCTGATGTACTATCATTTTCCCTATATACACAAGCTCTTTTTCAGATTTATCATGTTTTTGTATTTTTTCATTTTTTACTGTTTTTGTATTTTCTGAAAATAACTATATACAAACATCTACCCCCCCTAAATACCAAAACAAGTAAAAATTCGACAAACCATTGCAGATTGTTTCTCGTCTTCATACGCAACAGTACTCTCATCAACGCCAATTATGCCATCCGACACCGACAAAAGCTTCATACCATTCAGTTTTAACAAATATTTAAACCGATTTTTATCAAAAGCTTTGGTATGTAAATCAGCTTTCTGTTCGTCAGTGTGGATTTTCTCAATTCGTATCAACTTTTTCTCAAAACAATCACGAATAAAGTGATGACGAATTTCTATGTGTTTAGTTTTAGCGTGATGTACTGGATTCTTTGTTATATTTATAGCAGCCTCATTATCAACAAAAAGAGGTGTGTTAAGAAACTGCAAACCGTAGTCGCACATCTGTTGCTGTATCCACAAGATCTGAGAGCAGCAACTGCTAGCAGAAACGTACTCCGCTTCACATGTAGATAACGCCACAGACATTTGTTTCTTACACTGCCAGGTAACCAATCTAGGACCAAAGAACTGGCATCCTGCAGTTGTTGATTTTGAATTGACTTTGCAGCATCCGAAATCCGAATCGGAATACCCTTCGAGCGTAAAGTCGCCTTTTCTAGGATACCACAACCCCAATGAAGGAGTTCCTTTCAGGTAGCCCAATATCCTCTTCACAATGATCATATGCGATGCTCTCGGGTTAGACTGAAATCTTGCTGCGAGGCACGTTGGGTACATGATATCAGGACGTGAAGCAGTTAGGTACATTAAAGAACCTATCATGGAACGGTAAAACGTTTCATCAGCCCTGTCTCCGGTGAGATCTGGGTGAATCCCATGATTTGTTGCAAGTGGGGTAACAGCTGGAGTAGAACTTGACATCCCAAATTTCACTAGAATATCATGAACATACTTTGACTAATGAATGAAAATTCCCTCAGGAATTTGTTCAACTTGTAAACCCAGAAAGAATTTCATCTCCCCCATTGATGACATTTCAAACTTTTGCTTCATCACTGATTCAAAATCTTTGCATAGATTTTCATTTGTCGACCCAAAGATTATATCGTCCACATAAATCTGAACTATCAGAAGATGACCATCGACCTCTTTAGTGAAGAGAGTGGCATCCACTTTTCCACGAATGAACTTGTTGGCTAGTAGGTGTTGAGACAAAGTCTCATACCAAGCTCTCGGGGCTTGGTGTAAACCATACAGCGCTTTGTCCAATAAGTAGACCTTGTTTTTGTGGATTGGATCGGTGAAGCCCGGCGGCTGACCGACATAAACCTCCTCTTTAACCTTCCCATAAAGAAACGCCGATTTAACATCCAACTGATAAACTTTAAAGTTCTTCCAAGACGCAAATGCTAGGAAAATTCTGATTGCCTCTAGTCGTGCTACAGGAGCATAGACTTCGGTAAAATCAATCCCCTCCTGTTGACTAAATCCCTGAACAACGAGTCGAGCTTTGTTCCTTACAACAACTCCTCTATCGTCCCTCTTGCACTTGAACACCCACTTGGTGTTAATTTTCCTCTGACCATCCGGAAAATCAACTAACTTCCACACTCCCAATTTCTCGAATTGACTAAGTTCCTCCTGCATTGCATTGACCCAAGAGTCTTCAGTAAGCGCCTCTTTGTAAGTTCTTGGCTCAACCTGCGATATAAAACAACTCAATGAGAATTCAGTTTGCAAAGGAGCAACTTTTGTATAAAAACATGTAAGCCCTTTATCAATCTGATTTCGAGTGCGAACGCCTGTCTGCAATTCTCCTATGATCAACTCCTCTGGATGATATGAAAAAGTTCGCGGCATCACTTCACTCGGAACATCTGCATTTCCCTCCAGATTAGTAACATTCTGCTCTGCATCTTGTTCACCAACTTGGTTTGTTTGACTTGAAATCTGAATTTGCTCCCCCTCAGAATCTGAATCACCATGATAAAAAACTGGCATGTTTTCAGCTTCTAGATTATCATTCTGAACCGACTGATTATCCTGAGCAACTTCATTTTGTTGGACATCATTATGTTCACTAGCATTACTTGGACCTGCTTCGTCGTCATTTGAAGTTTCCCGTGGTCTCCTTGAATACTCAGCTGGGAACTTTAACTGCGACTCATATTCACGCAAAATATCCAACTCATCAAAGAAATCTTCATCATCCTCTGATTCTTCTCTCATGTCAAACGAATCCCAAAGTTTGTCATAATGATAACGCCATGAATCACCAGAATTTTGCGGCAACATAGTATAACCTTGACATTCAACATTTGCAGCTTCAATAATCCGCTTCTCACTTGGAACGAAGACACGTCGCAACGGATTTGCATAACCAACAAATATTCCCTCAATGCACTTCGGACCAAACTTTCCAAAAGGCTCTATAACTGTACAGGGTGACCCGAACGGTTCTAGATACTTCAAATTCGGTTTGCGGTTATTGATTAGTTCAAAACATGTTTTGTTGAATTTCTTTACAGTAAGAACCCTGTTGAGCGTATAGCATGCGGCGGAAACAGCTTCAGCCCAAAAATTAATTGGTAACTTTGAATCTGCGAGCATAGTTCTAGCCGTTTCGATCAGTGTCCGGTTTTTACGTTCTGCGACTCCATTCTGTTGCGGAGTGTACGGAGCACTAAACTCATGCAAAATACCTCTTTCATCACAAAATTCTTCCATCTTGCTGTTCTTGAATTCAGTACCATTGTCACTTCGAATTCTTTTGATACGCCTTTGGTACAAATTCTCAATCTTCCTGAACAGCCCCATCAAACTGTCAAATGTTTCATCTTTCGTCTTCAAGAAAGAAACCCACGAAAATCTGGAATAATCATCAGTAACGACCAAACAATAGTAATCTCTTGTAATACTTTTGACATTCACAGGACCAAACAAATCCATGTGAAGTCTTTCCAGAGGTCTCGAAACTGAATTGACTTGCTTTGTAGGGTGTGACTTTTTCTTCTGCTTGCCTTTGATGCAGCTAATGCACTCCCCTTCCAGATGAAAACCTTTGATATTAACTCCCAATACCAAATCATTGTGCACCAAATGATTCATTTTTCTAAGATGTATATGCCCCATCTTTCGGTGCCACAATCTAGATTCTTTCTCAGTTTCTCTAGACACAAAACAATGTGCTTGACCAGTAGTTGTAGTTGCTACAGACATATCTAACACATATAAATCATTCACTCTAGGTGCCCTCATGATAATCCATTCTTCAGGGATAACAAAACCAGGTTTCAAAATCAAACATTCTTTATCAGTGAAATGAGTAGTATACATGTTGTCACAAATCTGCGAGATACTAAGCAGATTGTTCTCGAGCTCAATGATGTAGTTAACTCTCTCAAACGTCACAATCCCATTGGATAACGTTCCTTCACCAACAATTCTACCACCTTCATGACCAGCAAATCCCACATAACCACCATTAATGTTTCTTACATCATACAGCAACGCGGTTTTTCCTGTCATATGTCGAGATGTGCCACTATCCATAATCCATCTGGATACAAGTTGTGGAAGATCCTGCACAAAACAAACTTCAATTTAATCAACTACAATAAAGATGCCGATTCATGTTTCGCGAACAAGGAAGCTCCGGCAATTCAAACTGCTTATTCGAACATGGTGTCCACCCAGGCCTCATCAGCCTTAGGTGTAACCTTGACTCTAGCAATTTGAATTTTGAAATTTTCAGCCTTCAAAGGTGGAAAGTTTGCATCATAATCAACCAAAATTGATTCTTCAGCCTTTTTCACTTCAGAAGTTGAAATTTTCATTTCAGTTTTTGGTTTCCAAACTTGTTGAGATAATGCAACCCGCTTATAAAATTTGTCATTTTTAGTTACCACTTTCATTACGGATTCATTTTTCATTTTGATGTTGTCATTTTTCACATTCTTTTTCTCAACAACGATTGGTGCTTTACCCTTCACATCAACTTTCTTTTGTTGAATCTTCACATTTTCAGTCTTAGGCTTCACATTAGTACACTTTCGTGCAATGTGACCAACTTGATTACATCTAAAACATGTTCGAGTATCCACAACTAGACTTGTGCCTTCAGACCTATAATGTGAAGCTCTTTTCTCAAAGAACTCTTTATTTGATTTTGAAAAAATTTCATTTTCCTCATCAGAAAGTGAACTCGAACTGTTCACAAACACCTTCTTTTCAGCAAACCTTTTGTTTTGAAAACTCTTTTTCTGATAACTCTTACCATCCCTATAACCACCCGACCAATTGTTTCGATTGTTATTATAAAACCTTGGTGGAACAACAGGCTTTTTGTAGTAAGCTTTATCTTTCTCAAAATTCATTTGCCTTTTTGTTTGTTTCAAACTGTTCACTTCTGACAACTCAACTTCAACCAACTTGAAAACATTTGTCAACTTTTTCATATTAATATTCTCAATTGGAAACTCAGAATCCGAATACAACTTATCAGATCCAGCCATCTTGTACATCACAAGACCCGGTTCGTCACTTAAGTTGTTTTTGGACTTTGATTTCTGAATGTATTTATCTAAAAAACACCCATCATCTTCAGCTGAATCAGATAACAAAACACTTTCAGCTGTGCTTTTAACAATCTCTGTCTGAACACTCTCATCAGATGATGTAAAAGTGACATCAATGTTCTCCGGAAGTTTAACTTCTTTTTCTTCCTCAATTTCAACCAACCCAGATTGCTTTTTCGTGTAGTTATCAAGAACAGGTGGTGGAACTTGATGAAAACCCACCCCAGTTCCATCACAATACACATCTTCACCCGCTTTGTCTTTCCCGATGGGTTTGGGAATAATGTGTTGCAACACAAAGCTTGCGGAGCTGTAACTGTTAAGCTTCAACTGGATTCGCTCGTTTTCGATTACAGCCTCTTGAACTTTAAGTTTCAATTTAGCGATTTCATCCAGTTGTTGGTTGATTGATTCTTCTTTGACTCTAAGCACTGCTTTTAAATGTTCATTTTCTTTAAAAGTTTTACCATTTCGATCATCACAATCTTTCATTGTGCTTTTGAGTTTTTCAAATTTTTCAGAAATCTGACGGTTTTCAAGAATCAACTTTTCATTTTCATTTTTAACTTTATCATGATCAATTTTATCATTTTCAATTTGTTTAGTTAATTCTCTTATCCGTTCAGTTGAAGCTTTAACTGTTTTGTCACGATCAAGAATCTGATTCTCAACGTTTCTGACCTTAGCTGTCAGATCATCAACTTTCTTTCTGTTGAGATACGTGACTGTGCTACAAAATTTGCACTCTTTGTTGCAATTTTTTCAATCAGCATTTCCATCTATTTTCTTACCTGACACATTTGTTGACACATCTGAACTGACCTGGCTTTTTTACTCAGACACGGAGTTAGAGTCTACCTCAAGTGCCTTAGCAGCTAGCACTTAGTCAACCATTCTTCCAAGATTTTCAGCAGTCAACTCCTGCGTTGTGTCAATAACTCCAGTATCAATCTTCTTTGCTTTCTCGATCTCTTCTTTCTCTTTCATCTCTTTTTCTTCTTTTCTTTCTTCGCTTCCTCTTTCATTTTCTCGGTTGGAGTTCCCCACCATTTGTGTTGCCAATACTCATCATCTTCTTTGTATTGCTGAATTATGGCTTCAATATCAAGTGTGCTATCATCAATTGCAATATTTCCATACTCATCAAGATAGCACTCTCTATCTGGATCCCATCTATTGGCTCTCCTTGCTTCCAGAAAGATACGAGATATTCTAATGATTTTGTTTTCAGCTATCATTTTTCTGTATCTGTACTTTTGCTCTTCAGTTCGATCATCTTTCCATGGAATAGGTTCATCGTTTTTCGCCATGAATGCGTAACAAACCGCATCTTCTTCTGGTAGAACCTCTTGACTCCAATCATAAGCCTCATCATCGTAAATCACTGCAAGAGCTCTAGATTTATCTTTGTTGTCTTCAACCTGCTTCAATCTAGGCGGCTCGTATTTATTCTGGTGATAAATTGCCTTCTTGTAGTAATCATCTCTGAAAGGGTTCTCCGACTCATCAGCATAAGCATTTCTGCATTCTTGTTTGAAATGACCATTCTGCTTACACTTGAAGCAAGTCACCTTCGATTTATCGAATCCCAGCTTGGTAGATGCACCACCAATTGTTTTTCTGCCGGTAATTTCCATGAATCTTTGTGCACGACGAACAGCACTTGCCATAGCCCAACGAATATCAATCAGTTCCATTTCCTCCGGATCAATCTGATCGTAATCTTCTTTCGTCAGATTTGTGTTGCCTATCTTCCCAGCTACCAACCCTTCATACGATTCCAACACCGATGCTAGGAAGATCATCTGCTGCTTGGCCGATTCCTCATCAAAGTTCTGAGCATTCTTCAAGTCTATTGCGATGTTGCATTGAAAACGATTCTTTGCATCAGAATGACCTCCAGAAGATGAAGATCCACTATGATAACCACTGTGACTTCCACTGCTTTGACCACTTTGACTTTCTTTGCTGGCTGTCGAAACATTTTCAGTAGAAAACGCAGTTTTTGGAGAAGTTGCTTTTGGCATCATGCTCTTTGGATAATACAAATCTAAATTCTGCTGGTAAGATGAGTGATTGAACTTGTACGTCTTCTTCAACTCCAACTCATGACTTTCGAGTTTCTCAATCAACAAATCTAATGTCAACTTTTCTGGTTCTTTGATGGTATTCTTCAGCATCAGCGCATAATATCTCCAATCCATCTCATCAGGTAATGAATCGAACAATTTGTCGATAAGATCTTCTTCAGGAATGTCGATATCATGTCTTACTAATTCCAGCTTCAGATGACCAAATCTTTCTATCATTTTACAAACTGACTCATTCTTTAGACATCCAAACAGATCAAACTCTTTTCTAAGAAGTTTCTTTTTGTTTTTCTTAATTTCTTGACTACCTATACATTTCTTTTCTAACTTTTCCCAAAGATCTTTTGCATTTGAATAATCAATCAAGGCAATAATGTCTTCCCGGACTGACTGGAATAACAATGCCACACACTTTTGTTCAGCTACAAACGAATCAATTTCCTCAGCTGCTCTTAAAGTTTCACCATATTTCTTTCCATGTTCATAACCGTTTTTCAAACTCTTCCAGCTAGGAAATGCGAATGTCATCAACCAATCTTCAAACTTTCTGGACCACCTACTGTACTCCTTAATAGCCATTAGCTTTGGGGGTTTATTGAACGTTCCGAATGCGCTTTCAGATTCCCAAGCTTCCTTTTTCTTCTCTTTCGGTGGATTCTCGTTCTCATTGCTTGTAGATGAAACATCTCCCGAGTTTCCAGCAAACGCGTACATGTCACTGAATGGGTTTAAGAATATGTCATCCATCGTGAATGTACCTGAAAAATCAGCCAACACTTAGACAAATTTTCGAAATTTTAACAAACACTGACACTGAAGCGAAAACAGTCAAATTGACTGATAAGCGAAATCACTCAATGTGACACAAAAGCGAAATCACTTTTGTACTTATAAGCGAAATCAGAATGTCCCTTTGAGCGAAATCACAATGTCTGAATAAGCGAAATCAGAAGACTGTCCTTATGAGAGAAATCACTATGTTCGTATAAGCGAAATCACTACTTGTCCGGATGAGCGAAATCAGTTTTAACACTCGATGTTCACAAAAGCGGAATCACAATTTTACTCATTTTTACGCTGAATTTCAATCTGAAACTTTCAAGGGTTGTACTACACTAAATTCCGATCACAATGATATGAAATATGTTCAATTTCGACCACAAATTCGTTCCAGATCTGAGTTTGAAAATTCTGTTCGTGAACTGATCACGTTTTTGATAAAATTGATTGATTTTTACTTTGTTTTAAGGTCTGATACTTTTACGGTTTGTTTAACAGATAATTTCGCTCAATATACTTGAGATTCAACTCATTTTGTCCGTAGGAACTTGTTCAAATCGGAAAATTAAAAGAGAAATTGAGTAGAAATGTGAGAATAGTGTCGAATCAGCTGATGTAGTATGAACTCCTCGTCCTGAAGCTCTGATACCACTTGTTGGACCGTGTCGTGACCCTAAACGATCAGTTGAGAAAGTTCATCATCACGTATAAAGGCGGAATCAGTATACGCAATGTAACAACAGCTTTCCTATTCAATTCCTTCACTTTATTGCTTTTCTGAATTCGTTTTGACAGAGTTTCAGCACCTATTACAAGACCTGATTTCACTCCAATGTCCTCAACTAATGACACATGTGTGATATTTATAGTGAGGCTGATTTCGCTCCAATGGCATGCCATATATGCGAAATCACATGTAACTGATTTCGCTTATATGGCATGTTCATTAAAGCGAAATCACCATGTGTCCCTATAAGCGAAATCACCTATAAACATTGTTCATTAAAGCGAAATTAACATTAAAACCCTAATCTTGACTTTAAAGCTTCTATCCTTACTTTCTTGACTTAAGACTTGATGAAGATGCAGTCATCAGACATTCTGTGCATCAACAAGTACCAGCTTGGACTTGGTCTTGGCGATATTCCTGGAGCATATTCCATGACTTATTCCGCACGTGCTTACCTGAAGTGGACGTTATGGAGTTCGTGGGGGACTTGCATGAAATGCGGAATGTTTGTTAGCTTAGATATTTTCCATTTTTAAAAGGGGTAGCGAGCTAAATAGAAAACACTTGGCTATTTTTAGCTTAACACACACTCTCTCAACTGCTCTCACCAGCTCTCGATAATTCACTTGGCGATTACACACTTTTTTACACAATACACTGTAGTGATCCTTGTAATTAGCTAGCTATCATCCGAAGTTGTAATACATTTCTTGTTTAATTTGAGTTGGTGATCGGTAGTTTCCATCACCCGAGGTTTTTTATGCCGTAGATCATTCATTGATCAAGGGCTTTTTCCTCGTATAAATCTTTGTGTCACTTATTCATTTCATTTCTGAGTGATCCTTAGTGTTGTTCATTGATTCAAGCATCATACCTCACAACAGAAAGTTTGGTTGCATTGTCATTGCTTGATTTTTGACCAAAACAAGTGGTAATTCAACCAAATAAATATGATATTAGATCATTTGCAAATATGTGTTTGGAATGTACGAACCAACTTGATTATGGATAGTATGATTACATATTGAGTATCAAGCTACAGGTTTCGTGAGGAGACTAAGGACGGATTTTGGACATAAAAGTTTTATCAAATGTGGTAAGGAATAATTGTATGATTTTGAATGTAACTTGCTATAAGAGATAAAGGTTAGGTGTATATTTCCTTGATTATAGTGGGATACATGTGATATACCATTCACTTAGATTTGCTAATGATGTGTTGTATGTGTTCTCATGTATAGGGGTATTGAAGCTAAAATTTATGACATTGATGATCGAGTTTGAAGTTTGGATTGTACGAGTTGGGCAAGGATTAGTTGGTTCATAAGTAGATTGTGAACACTCTTCAAGGAAGGATTGTAACACCTAGTTAATAGCCTTAAAGAAATACAATTGGCAATTGATATTGAGTGTAAATTGTTAAATGATACTTTTTTGGGACCAATTTCCGCTACTAAATAAATATAGAAATCTTGTTTTCAAACTAGGGTGTTACAGTCTGCGTTGCGGCAATCGAGTTGCGCGTTTCGAATATGCGTTGCATTGCGACACATCACGGCTATCGAGGAGGGTAGAATAGGTCCTCACTCAATGTCATCGTGAGTGTTAGTATGTGCGATGTGATGTGTTATAGCGATAAAGTACGCGAAATATGCGAATATACGGCGAAGTAGCGATGTAAGCGATATAGTCACATTATGATCCGAATCTCTGGTGCTAGGCATAACGAGTGTATTGAGTAGTAACAACGCATGTTACATTATGAATGTAATATTAGTCATTGCACATTATTCTATTTTAGCTCCATTACGCCAATCACCTTTGTTTAAGTTGAAAATGTTTAAATTGAAAAACTTCGAATCTTAAACAAAATCAAGACTCAAAAATATATATCTATAGTTCATTACTGGAAAAAACTATAATATTAGTCATTGTACATTATTCTAATCAAAACACCTATATTACTCATATGATAGATTGCATTTTGACCAGAGTCCATTTTGACTTAAAGTAAATCCGAAACCAGTTTGATCCAAACCCGCTTTTACACGTTATGGTTGTTACCTAACCCATCTCGTGACCCGTCCTTTGGCTACACTTAAATACTATAAAGATTATAATCATGCATATCCATGAAAAGAAAAAAACTTGCAAGTAGTTAATAGAAAATGTCTTTCATAAAATTCTGTCCAAATCCAAATTTTGATAATGTGAATTAGATGGAACACATAGGATGCGTTGGATTGATTAGATGATGTTGAAAATAAAACATTATACATGAATCACCATTGTATTTATTATGGTGTACAAATCAAATAGGCTCACTGTCTTAGTTTTTAATTTGTTGTTTTCTGTTTGTATTCATGTTCTTGTTTGTATGCATTACCATTCTAGTATGCAAGATCATAAACCTTTCGTGGCGGGATTATTTCGATATTCCAAAAAGGGCTGGCAATTGTTAGCAGATCGAATCTTATTTTAGATTCCCTGTAACCTTGTGCCCATAAGTACCTTAAAGATCTCAGCTGTAAAACCGCCATAGCAAGTGCGTTTTCACTGAAGCAACACCCTCTTACTTAAAGCTTTTGTAGGCTCGGGCAGCCTCTAGAAAATCTGAGAAGCCCGGAATCAGATTCTCCGTGTTAGCCAAAAAGCATCCATCTTATATTCTCTAATATTCTGACTGTGTTGATCGATATAAGTCAAACCCACATTTGTTAGCCCTCTGGGTCTAAGATAGAGTGTGAATCTTCTTAGTTTATTGCAGCCACTTAGTAAAGAGCAGATTCCGGTATCCAGTACGTAACTCTCTCTATTATTACTCGTCCATTGTCTTTAAAGCAGACAATCAATTCCACATGTTCAGCATCATTAAGATCCACTATTTTATTTTCGCTTTCCAGTGGCTTCAAGCTTGTTATCCACCATCAAATCTTGGTTAACATGGTGGCTCTGGCCCTTGTGATTATAATTACTCATGATCCCCTATCGGATGTCGTCCATAACATCCTTAAGGTCCCGATCAAACAAATCGATTAATTTGACCTGGCCGACGTCGATTATGTCGATCCTCTTGCGCCATTTTGGGTTTTTCTGCTTCAACTTAGGGTTTTGATTTTGATCGGAACGATCGTGTAGAGAGATATTAAGAGAGAACATTAATAGTTGCATGCCAGTCCCTTTATAGTGAGCAGGGGAAAGGATGAAAATACCTTCACGTGACGGTCATGTGTGTGTATTTAACGTCTAAAACAAACGTCTATTAGGTCGGGGGACTATCCGAGTACCAAAATCACATATCACATGGAACATGCCTATGATTTACAAAAGATAGGGACTAAAGGTGAAAAAATGACAAACCATAGAGACTATCCGGGCAATTAACTCTTAAACTTAGTCTAATTATATATAAACCTTTTTATATTTTATAATACATATATGATAACATCGAATATTACACTTTTTCAATAGTTTTTCAAAACCGTCAAGTGGCTTTAATTAATGTATTATTGCACTTTTCTCTAGTCTTTTTTTTTTTAAACACGTTATTCACTAGTATGTTTTAAAACCCTCATTTCACTAGTCGTTTTTTATAAAACCCTTTACTCACTAGACTTTTTTTAAACCCTCAAGTGGCTTTAAATTAGTGAATTATTGATGGTATAAGTTATCATGTAAATGCCAATTTTTTTGGGTAACGCTAAATGCACCATTTTTTACTAAACTTGCATCCTCCTTAAACTTTCACATTAATACAATTTAAACCATTTTGTTTTTGTAATATCTTTTTTAGTCTTTTTATTATCTTATTTTTGTTATTACAAGTAGTTGTATTCTGAAACGTTGTTTTAACTTAAAAAGAAAAGTGTTTTGTTATTAAAAAACAAATGTTTTAAACTGAAGAAAGTCAATTTAATTTAATTTATTTTGCTCGAGAGATGTCCATTTTAATTTCGATTCTAAAACACTGATTGAACTTTTAGTTTAATAGAATTAGTATACTAACTATTTATTTATTTATTTATTCATTGACATACATTGTTTAATAAATTAATATCAGGTTGGGCTATAAACGATTTTTTTTCAAAAAAAGTAAAAAACTTTTTGTAATTTTAATATATAAAACTGTTAACCATTTCCTAAAAACCTTTTAATTATAATAATAACTAGGGTATAACCCCGTGTATTACACGGGTTAAGTAAATAAAAAATCAAATAGTTAATAACGAAGATTTAATAATTATAAAACGATATTTTTAAGACGGTTTTCTAACATCCAAACAAAATTTTGTGTCATGTATGATCAAAAGTTTTGATGTTTGTCAAGTTTATAAATATGAAAGCATTGGAACCATCGATTAGAAGACAAACTGTATCATCGACTTTATCACGAGTTTTAACAGCCATGTGAACATACATTTAATAACCTAAGTCTTATTTAAATAATAGTGGTCTTAATTTATTAGTTATAAAAAATGTTGAAATAGTTAATTACGATTTTGGCCCCTGTGTTTATATCACTTTTACCCTTTTAGCCCATTTTTTTAACATTTGAGCCCCAAACGTCTTTTTTTCTAACCCTTTTGACCCCTAACACTAACCCTATCCAGTAAATGTTAGGGGCCAAATGGGTTAGAAAAAAAGAGGTTAGAGGTCAAAATGGTTAGAAAAAAGACGTATAGTGGTCTTAGTTTATTAGTTCTAAAAAAATGTTGAAATAGTAAATTACGATTTTGGTCCATGTGTTTATATCACTTTTACCATTTTAGCCCAAAAAATAATTTCTTAACATCTGAGCCCCCAACGTCTTTTTTTCTAACCCTTTTGGCCCCTAACACTATCTAGTAAATGTTAGGGGCCAAATGAGTTAGAAAAAAGACGTTAGGGGCCAACAGGGTTAGAAAAAAGATGTTGGGGGCTCAGATGTTAAAAAATTCTTTTTTGGGGCTAAAAGGGTAAAAGTGATATAACCACAGGGGCCAAAATCGTAATTTAGTCTAATTTAAATTATGTAATAATTATCTACAATTAAGGAATTAAGATATAATTTCTAATTTAGTAATTAATATAAATAAATACTAAGATATTTTATGGAACTTTATCCGTAATTTCTTAAATGTTTTAAATTATATAATAATTATCTACACTTAAGGAATTAAGATATAATTTCTAATCTAGTAATTAATATAAATAAATAATAAGATATTTTACGGAACTTTATCCGTAATTTCTTAAATGTGTGAAAGATATTAAATTTAATAATTTAAATTAAGTAATAATTATATAGAATTAATGATGGTCTAGAATAATAACAAATGTCCCTCAATTGGTTTCTTTTATTATATAGTATAGATATAGATATTAAGATAAAAAAGATAAGACAACTAAAATATAAAATATAAAATAGAATAATAAAATTGAAGTTTTGGGGTTAAATACATAAAATCAATGTTTTTTAAATTCGTAAAGCAAAGTTATGAATATACATATAATAAAATACTAGTCGGAAAGTTTCTTTAAAACCAAGGTCTGTTTTATTTAGAGAAAAGGTTATACTTTTAATATTTAAAAATAACTAGCAATAAGACCCGCACGTGTTGTGATGCGGGTACATCATAAACACTGAACCGATTAGTCCAAACGTTATGCGATGCGTTAACCATATAAAAACATGCGTTTCGACGTATTCAATTGAAATCAATGTAACCTACATAAACATTGTGATTGGATCAGAACGTAAATTAAATCGAGTTTATAACATACACTCATAACGTGTTACATGTGACCTGACTCGTACAGAGAAAACGTAACGTGTATAAAAGAAAAAAAACTAACACATGTATGTGACCTGACTCGTACATAGAAAACGTAATAGATATAAAAGAAAAAATTGACACGTGTAATCAAAAGTGATTAATTAGAGCTTTTGAAAAAAGATAAAAAAAAAAGAAACCACAATTTGACTCCACATGGTTCGAAACAAAATTTCGAAACATCCATAAGATAAGCACGAAAACATATTATATTTGACTTGACTCGTTTCCCAAAAAAGTTTACGTCGAATCATAGACTAACTCTAATTTATACCAAAACGTACATAAAAATATGCACGTAAAAATGATTTTTTTAAATAAATTGTATTATATTTGAGCTGACTCGTTTCCTGAAAAAACATTTACATCAAAACTGTTAGGGGGGGATTTTCAAATGATCAGTAATCCTCATTTACTGTTGGGTTTAGTGATCCTCACTTCTGATTGAATTGGTGATCCTCAGAAGTATTGCAGGATCAGGATCATGGATCATCTTAAGGATCCTTATACTAACGATTGTCTACTTTGAATATGATGTTGTTTTGCAGGAGTACCAGCTTGGACTTGGTCTTGGCGATATTCCTGGAGCATATTCCATGACTTATTCCGCACGTGCTTACCTGAAGTGGACGTTATGGAGTTCGTGGGGGATTTGCATGAAATGCGGAATGTTTGTTAGCTTAGATATTTTCCATTTTTAAAAGGGGTAGCGAGCTAAATAGAAAACACTTGGCTATTTTTAGCTTAACACACACTCTCTCAACTGCTCTCACCAGCTCTCGATAATTCACTTGGCGATTACACACTTTTTTACACAATACACTGTAGTGATCCTTGTAATTAGCTCGCTATCATCCGAAGTTGTAATACATTTCTTGTTTAATTTGAGTTGGTGATCGGTAGTTTCCATCACCCGAGGTTTTTTATGCCGGAGATCATTCATTGATCAAGGGCTTTTTCCTCGTATAAATCTTTGTGTCACTTATTCATTTCATTTCTGAGTGATCCTTAGTGTTGTTCATTGATTCAAGCATCATACCTCACAACAGAAAGTTTGGTTGCATTGTCATTGCTTGATTTTTGACCAAAACAGTTTGGCGCCCACCTTGGGGCAATTGGTGCTTCATTCCTAAGAAAATTCATACTTTTGTGTTCATTTCGGTTCATTACAACCAAGCAGATGGCTTCCTCAACAAAGAATACATCAAGTTCTATGCCGGCAATCAGTTCTTCACAAGGCGTTCCTCCTTTGCCTCCACCACCTTCTGGATCCCAGAAGAATGCTGAGAATGCTACGAAGAGACAAACCCCCATTTTCACAAAACCACCAACTTCTTCTGTTTCCACTAATCCTACTACTAATGATCTTTTTAATCTGATTTTGCAGATGAGGGATCGCATGCAAGAGCAGGATAAAACCAATGAACAGATCCTCCAAGAGATTGGTGATATCAAGAAACAGAAGAAATCAGTGGAGGATCACTCTCCTCTAATGCCAAGGTCGCTGAACTTCGACACTCCAGTCATAACTTCCCAGCACTCAGCAGCTCCGGACGTGCAATACTTGGGTGAATTACCAGGAAGGCGTTATGGAACAGCAACTATGAGTTAGGCATTTGGCTCTCACTTCCAGCCTCAAGGATCCTCTTCTCAACCATCGGGATCCTCTTTTCAGCATCAAGGATACTTCACGTCAGGAGGATATTTGGGAATGCATGCAGTTCAAGGATCCTCCCAGGTCCAAGGATCCTCCCAGGTCCAAGGATCCTCCCAGGTCCAAGGATCCTCCCAGGTCCAAGGATCCTCTTAGGGCCAAGGATCCTCCCAGGTCCAAGGATCCTCCCAGGTCCAAGGATCCTTCCCGGTCCAAGGATCCTTCCATGTCCTAGGATCCTCTCTGGTTCCAGGATGCTTTCAGGTTCAAGGATCATCTCAACTTCAAGGATCCAACGTCTTTCAGGATCAAGGATTCTCGAGAAGTATGCAGCCTCAGAGCTCGGATGTTCATCAAGGAGACTTCATACCAATGCAAACCATTGCTTCATCTGGTCCTTCGATCATACCGGAATCCCGTCAATATGGATACACATCTGGAATTCTAAACACGAATCATGTGGGAGGTAACACTTTTAATAATTTGTATAACACTAACCATGGCTTAATGAAGGATACAGGTATCAATCAGGCTATGGCCAGGGAGTTACAGAAGCTCAAAGATATGATATCCAGTGTTCCAGGAGTGGTTAAACCCATTCCTGAAATTGCAGATGGTAGCCATAGGATATCTCGTTTTGCACCGCCCTTATGTGATGCTGAGATACCCAAAAGATTCCAGATACCATCCCTGAAGCTATACGATGGTTCAACGGATCCAGAGGAGCATGTAGCTCAATACAGGGAGAGGATGGAGATCAATCCAATCCCGGAGAGGTTAAAAGAAGCATGTCTATGCAAGGGGTTTGGATCCACACTTACAGGATCTGCTCTTAAGTGGCTGCTAAGTCTTCCCCCTTACTCTATTACTTCATTTACTAATGTAGATACTTTTTTTAATAGTCAATTCTCTTGTAGTAGAAAATTTGAACGATTAACTAGTGATTTATATAGGGTAACTCAAGGTCAAAATGAATCACTTAGAGATTACATCACTAAGTTTAGTAAAGAATCCTTAGATATTCCTAATTTGGATACTGCTACGGCTGTAGAAGCCTTTAAAATGGGATTGCTTAGGGATTCATTATTCTATGATGATCTTGTGATGACACCTTGCAGGAACCTTGATGAAGTAAGAACCAGGGCCCTTAGGTTCATCTGCCTAGAGGATGACAAAAGGATCCAGGATAGATTAACAGGATCCTCAAAGAAGGAGAAACAAGGATCCTACTTCAGGAACAACAAATCAAAGCCCTACAACAGATCTGATAACCAGAATGTGCATGCAGTGGAACAAGAAGAGGATGATGAGGATTATCCTCCTATTTCTGAATACTGTTTTTCTGTTGATAACAATGAACTAATCCTTGCAATGCAGAATCTAGGTGAGAAAGCTAGGTGGCCAAGAAAAAGTGATAAACCAGCTGCTACAAAGGATAAGTCCAAGTGGTGTGCATATCATGAGGATTTCGGGCATCTCACTGAAGAGTGTATTGCACTAAGAAAGGAAATTGGTTACTTGTTGAGCAAGGGGAATTTGAAGGAACTCTTGGGACGGAAGAAGTCAAGGATCCAGGATCCTGAAAGGATTCCGGAAAAGGATCCTGCTCCCCCAGCAGATGCACAAGTTATAAACTTCATATCCGGTGGATCAGACATTTGTGGTACTTCCTTTTCAGCAGCAAAAAGACATGCTAAGGAAACCAAGATGGACAATGGAGAAAGACCCGTCCGGATCTTCGTTGTTACCCAGGATAAAGTCATAACTTTTGATGAGGATGATCGTGTTAATGTCCAGGATCCTGATGGTCTTGTAATTACATTGTTTATTTCTAACCACTTTGTTCGCAGGATCCTTATAGACGGAGGGAGTTCCGTGAACATCATTCAGCTTGATGTCCTCAAGAAGATGAATATCCCAGAGTCTGATATTGTCCCAAGATCCTCAGTACTTGTGGGATTCAGTGGGGAAACCAAGAACACATTGGGGGACATCAAACTCCGAATCTATATTGAAGGATTGCATTCTTATAAAAATTTTTGTGTTATAGATTGCTTATCTTGTTGCAACATTATCCTTGGCAGGCCATGGATACATGACATGAAGGCAGTCCCATCCATCTATCATAAGTGTGTAAATTTTCCAAGTCCATGGGGAGTGGTGAAAATTGAAAGTGATCAACAAGAGGCTAAGAATTGTTATACCTCATCAATGAAGCCAGCCTCAAGACCAAAGGAGAAATAGCAATTAAAGTATCCTTCAAGAGATATCTTGGAGGCAAGAGAACAGGATTTGAAAGAAATCCTCATGGATCCTGATGATCCTGAATCCAAGATCTTCATAGGATCAGGGATCCTTAGCGATATTGAGCATGAGCTAGTATCCTTCCTTAAGAGGAGGAAATCCACCTTTGCCTGGAAACATGAAGACATGACAGGTATATCTAAGGATATAATTACTCATAAACTTGGCATTGACAGGTCATTCAAGCCAATCCATCAAAAGAGGAGGACGTTTGCACCAGAAAGGAATGCCATTATCCAGGAAGAAGTAGATAAACTACTTCGGGCAGGTATGATAATGTTTTGGTCAAAAATCACACAAGGATAATGCAACCAAATCTGATTTTGTGAGGAATGATGCTTGGTTAATTGTATGAACAACAAGTATATGAAATCAACGATGAACACCGAGATTTATACGAGGAAAAAGCCCTTGATCTTTAGAAGATCTCCGGCATAAAAAACCTCGGGTGATGGAAACTACCGATCACAAACTATATTGCAAAAACAGCAGTGATCCTTGTACAACTTCGGAAGAAAACAAGCTCAATACAATGAATTTCTAGTGCAAGTGTGTGTTTTTGCTAAGTGTTTGCAGAGAATTCGAGTGTTGTGTGTTGTTTGTGTGGTGTGCACGACTTATGCCTTCATTGAGCTCGTTTTCCCCTTAAAATGATAAGAAAAATCAACTAACTAACTTCCCGAAAAAGGTGGAAGTCACCCATGACCACCACTAACGGTTATCTCCTCAATATGCACGTGCCTAAAAGCATATTCCACGAGATTCCAGCAGAGAAGTGGTCCACTACGTCCATTACCTGCATTTACACATTAAAAACGTGCAAAACATAAGTTTTGTTAAGGATCCTGATCCTCAGACTCGTGATCCTCAGACGCGTGATCCTCAGACTCTGGATCCTCAGACTCTCTGCATCAGCCATTAAGCATCCGTGATCCATGCCTAGTCTCAGGATAGATGATCCTTAGCATAAAATTCATGCCATAACAATTGCCCCCAATATGGCAGTTGCGATAAGGATTCACAGCTGTCATATTTCCGTCAGAAGCGGACTAGCCATTGCTGCTGGTAACTAGTGGTTACACTGCCTGTCGTCACTGATAAGACCTGCTATAATCATCATTGCAAAATATAGAGTTAGAAATAACTCCTCAAGTGCCTTTACAGACAAGAAGATCCTTCTATTTGTGGATAATGAATCCTTCTACACCGTTCGCTATTAACCTTCCTGCAATTTAATTTCTGCATAGACACTTTAACTGTTAGATAGCCATGTCCGGCCTGGATGGATGGTCCACGGTTTTGCTGGTGAAATCCAGGCCAGATGAGTTTGATACATAATGAATGAGTAATAACATTAAACATTTTTAGCTACAACTGTTGTTGTTTCTTTCCTCTTTATTTTTCATGTATGCTGTCTATTTTCAAAGATATCATCGCCAAACAACTGGAAAGTTATTGGAAATCTGATGATAATGTTAAACTTTTAACAGAAAACTTGAAGTGTTCGAACAAATGTGGATCAATGACCCTTAACCAAAAAGGATAAAAGACAACTTATAGCTTCGAAAAAGTTAGAATATAACATACCAGAGAATCCAAGTTAGGATTCTATATCCTTGTAAATTATTGCTGAATAAGCAAAACTATGAAAAGTAAAGCTTCTAGGATCAAGGATCCTTATCGTCATAACTTGTATAACTTTAGACAGTAGTTTCTAGGATGAAGGATCATGGATCCTTGAACAATAGGCAGGATAATGGGTGGTGGATGGATCCTCTGTTTGGGGGATGAAGCCACTCGTTATCCTTCCGTCTTTTATTTTCTGCACTACAAAGACCCGTAAACAATGGACACCCTTTGCCAACCCATGTGGACGGGCCACGTTTTGCTGGTAGAAACGTGGGTTGGCAATTTTGACAACCTTAAAAGGTTTAATGTTTTGTAAATAAAATAACTTTAACTTTTTGGCTATCTCCCGTGTTGCTATCCTTATGTATCCTTTAGTTTTCAATTGTTGTGATATACATTTGTTTGAATAAGAAAAGTTAAACAAATTAAGTTTAAGAATTTTAGGATATGATCCAGGATCAAATATCCTATAGTTGAAAAGTTTTGAAAAGTAGTATATTTTAAGGATCATAAGTTCAGTTGTCAAAGTATAAGGGCTATTCAAATGAATAATGAATAAAATCAAAATAGTTAAGGATCATACCTGAGAATCCAAGTTAGGATCCTAACCTTTATCATTATAAAAAGGATAACCATAAGACAAACCTTAATGGAAGGTAAGGATCAAGGATCCTTGGTCGTTTGTCTCCAAAAACCTGAAATAGGATACAACTTGGGACTAAGCCAATATAAGATAAGAGTTAGTAACTGGGGACAAGCCCAAATAAACTGGGGACAAGCCCAAATAAACGGATGTAAACTGGGGTCAAGCCCATATAAACGGATGTAAACTGGGGTCAAGCCCATATAAACGGATGTAAAATGGGGTCAAGCCCATATAAACGGATGTAAACTGGAGTATGGCCCTCACTAGCGACTATCCAAACTTGAGCGACATGAAAATGCCGAAACTTTAGCTAACGTGAAAACGTTAGAAACCTTAGCTAACGTGAAAACGTTAGAAACCTTAGGAACGGATGTATGGTACGTCTACCATTATACGTAGGATCCTGGGTACAGCCAGTACAATGAAATTGTCAGCCCCTAAAACGAGTACTGGTCGCACTGCCTTGAACTGCACCAGGATCATCGTGCGCTACTGGCGAAACTGGGGACAGGCCCAAAACTTTGGAGAGTTGGCCAACCACTTTGATCTTCTGTAAAATGATAACAACTCTGCAAAAGCTTAAACTTTGTGAAAATAGATGTTAACTGATTAACATCTTTAACTTATGATAAGTAATAAGTATAAAATGAATGAAAATGAAAATGAAAGTAATGTGTTACCAAATGTAGAATCATATATCCTTTGAGGATCCTGGATCCTTAATCAGAATACCGGTATCGCTGAGGATCCCTGATCCTTCTTACTTAAAGTATTTTTTGAGATGAATAGCATTCCAAGCTCTTGGTAGGAGATCATCATCCATTGTTAACAAGTGATATGCCCCCTTTCCTGATTCAGCTTCAATTAGATAGGGGTCTTCCCACTTTGGTGCTAGCTTGCCATCAGAAGGATTTGTAGTGTTCTGGAATGCTTTTCTTAGCACAAAATCACCAACTTGAAATCTTCTAATCCTGACATTCTTGTTGTATGCTCCAGCCATTCCTTGTTGATAACTGGCCATTTCCTTTTTCTGACTTTGAGCAAAAGCTTCTTCTTAGGATGCAGATGTTATGTTGGTTGGTGTAGAATAGTACTGTGTCTTTGACAAGCATCACACTTCTTTGCATAATCCACAACATCCTTCTTCGTGGTAGGCCTATAGTATGTTGTTCTAAGAATCCTTGAGAATAGTGCTCTGCCCCCAGTGTAGTTTCCACAGTCTCCTTGACTTTGAAAGCTTTAGGAGTTTGTCCTGTAGGGATCTCTCCATGTTGTATATATCTTAGGATTGGAAGGATCCAAGATCCTGAATTCGACTGTGCAGGATCACCAGGTATGATTGAAGAATCCTCCACTATCTCCATGGCTACGTGATCCTCAATTGCAGGAGTTAAAACATCGATAATGAGTATTTTTCACATCTTCTGGCATCTTTAGGAATGATCCAAGGTTAGTTAAAGCGTCAGCTTCTGCATTTTCTTCCCTGGGTACCCGTGGTAGACTGAAAAAAGCAAAAGAATCTGGCAGTTTCCTGACTCATGATTAGTGGTTTGGAATTCCGTGCAGTGGATTGGGGTATAATGTCACCCTGTGGCGATTTTGGTAGTGTGCCTTGTCAAGTTCCTTTAACATTTGAAGCTCCATCCGTGAAGAGTGTCTAAGGATCCTTGGTCTTCTCAAGTTGTTGAACTTTTAATTCAGCTTCCCTTTGTAGATCACTACTGAAATCAGCCACAAAGTCAAGTAAAGCTTGGGACTTGATTGCCCATTTTGCCATTCTACCTGACATTTGAAGTTTCCTGAGAACATTATTGATAGCAAGGTTAGTTTTCACAATAATGGTATGAGTTTCTAAATAATGTCTATGTTTAGCAGAAGCCATAATTAAATCAAGAATTAATTTCTCTAAATGAGAATACCTGGCCTCAGCATCAAGTAGAATTTTACTTACATAGTATACCGAATGTTGAGAGCCTTCATGATCCTTAACTAGGATCACACTTACTGCTTTAGCTGAAATAGCTAAGTATAAGGATAACGATTCTCCATTTTCTGGTTTCATCAGGGCTGGTGCTGAGGATAGATAATCCTTAAGACCCTTGAGTGCAGCTTCATGCTTATCAGTCCACTCAAACTTGCCTTGAGCAATTTGTCTACCTCTTCTTGGATAATGGCATTCCTTTCAAGTGCAAACTTTCTCCTTGTTTGGTGTATTGGCTTGAAAGACCTGTCAATAGCAAGTTTGTGAGTAATAACATTCTTAGATATACCTGTCATCTCTTCATGTTTCCAAGCAAAGGTAGATTTTCTTCTTTCCAAGAAGGATACTAAATCCTGCTCAATACTGTCTAGGATCCCAGATTCTATAAAAAATTTGGATTCAGGATCCTCTGAGTTCAACATAATATCCTTGACATCTGGCTCTCTTGCCTCCATGACGTCTCGCTCCTTGGAGGCTGGCTTCATTGAAGAAGTGTAACAGTTCTTTGCCTCCTGCTGATCAATTTCTATCTTCACCACATCCCATAGAGTTGGGAGCTTGACACATGGATGATATGTTGAGGGGGACTGCCTTCATATCGTGTATCTATGGCCTGCCACAGATAACATTACAGCAAGATAAGCAGTCAATAACATAGAATTTTTAAACAGAATTCACTCCCTATATATATAAATTGGAAGTTTGATGTCCCCCAATGTAATCTTTATCTCTCCACTGAATCCCATAAGGACAGATGATCCTGGGACAATATTTGTTCTTTTGAGAACATCCAACCGGATTATGTTAACCAAGCTTACCCCATCAATGAGAATCCTGCGAACAAAATGGTTAGATATAAATAATGTAATAACTACACCGTCATGATGAGGATCCTGAATGTCCACACAGTTATCCTCATCAAAGGATATCACTTTCTGCTGGGTAAGGATGGAGGTCCGAATAGGTCTGCCCCCATTCTCCATCTTTGTTTCCTTTGCACGTCTTTTAGCTGCTGAGAACCTCCAGAGATGAAATGGATGATTTGAGCATCAACTGGTGGAGGAGGAGCTTTTCCAGGAACTTTCTCAGAATCCTCGATCCTTGACTTTTTCCTTCCAAGCAATTCCTTCAACTATCCTTTGCTCAAAAGATAACCTATCTCCTTCCTTAATGCTATGCACTCATCTGTGAGATGACCAGAATCCCCATGGTAAGCACACCATTTCGATTCGTCTTTAGTGGCAGGCGGTTTGTCATTCTTCATTGGCCACCTAACCGTGTCACCTAAATTCTGCATAGAAAGGATTAGTTCATTATTATCAGCAGAAAAAACAATATTCAGAAATAGGAGGATAATCCTCATCATCTTGCTCTTGTTCCACAGCATGCACATTCTGGTTATCATGCTTGGGGTATTGCTTAGATCAGTTATCCTTGAGATAGGATCCTTATTTGTCTTGCTTTGAGGATCCTGACAATCTCTCGTAGATCCTTTTGTCATCCTCCAAACGGATGAACCTAAGGGCCCTGTTCCTTTCCTCATCTAATTTCCTGCCAGGGGTCATAACAAGATCATCATAGAATAATGAATCCCTAAGCAAACCTATTTTAAAGGCTTCCACAGCCGTAGCTATATCCAGATTAGGGATATCTAAGGATTCTTTACTAAACTTAGTGATGTAATCTCTAAGTGATTCATTATGACCTTGGGTTACCCTATATAGATCACTAGTTAATCGTTCAAATCTCCTACTGCATAAGAATTAGCTATTAAACAAGTTAACTAGATTAGCAAATGAAGTAATAGAGTAAGGAGGAAGACTTAGCAGCCATTTAAGAGCAGATCCTGTGAGTGTGGATCCAAAACCCTTGCATAGACATGCTTCTTTTAACCTCTCAGGAATGGGATTGATCTCCATTCTTTCCCTTGTGACTTCCATCTGGAATTTCAGGAATGGGCTTAACCACTCTCGGAACGCTGGATATCATATCTTTGAGTTTCTGCAACTCCTTAGCCATGGCTTGGTTGATACCTGTATCCTGCACAAAGCCATGGTTAGCATTGCAAAAACTATTCAAAGTGTTACCTCTTGAATGATTCAAGTTTGGAATTCCAGATGTGAATCCATGTTGGCGGGATTCTGGCATAACCGAGGGATCAGAGGAAGCAATGGTCTGCATTGGAATGAAGTCTTCTTGATGAACATTTGAACTTTAGGGTTGTTGACTCCCTAAGGATCCTTGATTCTGAAAGATGTTGGATCCTTGATGTGCTGTGAATGGGGGTCTTGGAGGATAATCCATGGATCCGGAAACCTGAGATGAGGATCCTTGAACCTGGAAGGAGGATCCTTGAACCTGAGAGGATCCTTGAACCTGAGAGGATCCTTGAACTTGTGAGGATCCTTGAACCTGAGAGGATCCTTAAACCTGCGAGGATCCTTGAACCTGCGAGGATCCTTGAACCTGAGAGGATCCTTGAACCTGCGAGGATCCTTGAACCTGCGAGGATCCTTGAACCTGAGAGGATCCTTGAATCTGCGAGGATCCTTGAACCTGCCAGGATCCTTGAACCTGCGAGGATCCTTGAACCTGAGAGGATCCTTGAATTGGCTGCGTCCCCATGCATTCTCCTAAACTGGTGAAGAATCCCTGATGCTGAAATGAGGATCCTGAAGGCTGGAAAGAGGATCCTTAAGCCTGAGACATTGCCGATGATCCAGAACGTATTCCTGTTGATCCACCCTGGTATTGGACATGTTGAGCTGCAAAGTGCTGGGAAGTTATGGCCGGAGTGTCGAAATTCAGCGACCTCGACATCAAAGGGGAGTGATCCTCTGCCAATTTTATCAATTTCGCGAAGGATCCTGCCATTAGTCTTGACCTGCTGCTGCATGTGATCCTTCATCTGCACAATCAAAGCATAAAAATCACTATTAGTAAGTGTAGAGGAAGAAACAACAGTTGGTTTTGTGAAAACGGGGGTTGTCTTCTTCGGAGAATTCTCAGCATTCTTCTAGAATGCAAGGGGGAGATGATCCAAAGGCGGAATGCCCTGTGAAAAAGTGACCGCCGACATAGAACTTGGAGTAGTTTTCCCTGAGAAGCCATGCGGTTGAAGGTAATGAACCGAAATGAATGAAATGAACAAAATTTCTCAGAATTGAAGCACCAATTGCCCCACGGTGGGCGCCAAACTGTTTTGGTCAAAAATCACACAAGGATAATGCAACCAAATCTGATTTTGTGAGGAATGATGCTTGGTTAATTGTATGAACAACAAGTATATGAAATCAATGATGAACACCGAGATTTATACGAGGAAAAAGCCCTTGATCTTTAGAAGATCTCCGGCATAAAAAACCTCGGGTGATGGAAACTACCGATCACCAACTATATTGCAAAAACAGCAATGATCCTTGTACAACTTCGGAAGAAAACAAGCTCAATACAATGAATTTCTAGTGTAAGTGTGTGTTTTTGCTAAGTGTTTGCAGAGAATTCGAGTGTTGTGTGTTGTTTGTGTGGTGTGCACGACTTATGCCTTCATTGAGCTCGTTTTCCCCTTAAAATGATAAGAAAAATCAACTAACTAACTTCCCGAAAAAGGTGGAAGTCACCCATGACCACCACTAACGGTTATCTCCTCAATATTCACGTGCCTAAAAGCATATTCCACGAGATTCCAGCAGAGAAGTGGTCCACTACGTCCATTACCTGCATTTACACATTAAAAACGTGCAAAACATAAGTTCTGTTAGGGATCCTGATCCTCAGACTCGTGATCCTCAGACTCTGGATCCTCAGACTCTGGATCCTCAGACTCTGGATCCTCAGACTCTCTGCATCAGCCATTAAGCATCCGTGATCCATGCCTAGTCTCAGGATAGATGATCCTTAGCATAAAATTCATGCCCTAACAGATAAGAAAGGTTAAGTATCCAAGATGGTTAGCCAATGTGGTTGTTGTTCAAAAGAAAAATGGAAAGTAGAGGGTATGTGTCGATTTTACTGATTTAAATAAGGCATGTCCCAAGGATCCTTTCCCATTACCCCACATTGACTCCATGGTGGATGCTACCGCGGGTCATGAGTTGTTGACTTTTATGGATGCTTCCTCTGGATTTCGACAAATTCAGATGGAACCATCTGATCAAGAGGATACAGCCTTTATGACCCCAACAGGTATATACTATTATATTGATATGCCATTTGGACTAAGGAATGCAGGTGCTACTTATCAAAGGCTAGTCAATATGATGTTCAAGGAACAAATTGGACACACTATGGAAGTCTATATTGATGACATGGTGGTTAAGTCCAAGAAAGCTGAAGATCACCTTAAAGACTTGGAGGAAGCATTCAATATCCTTGATAAATTTAATATGAAACTAAATCCTTCAAAGTGTCATTTTGGTGTTAAAGCAGGTAAATTATTAGGATACATGGTGACAAAGAGGGGCATTGAAGCAAGTCCAGAGCAAATCAAGGCTATTGTGAATATCAAATCTCCTGCCAATGCTAAGGATTTGCAAAGATTAACAGGCAGGATTGCAGCCTTGAATAGATTCATATCCAAATCCTCAGAAAAGTGCAAGGAATTCTATGACATCCTGAGGAAGAACAAGAAATTTGAATGGACTGAGAAGCATGAAAGTGCCCTTAAAGCTCTTAAGGATTACCTATCCTCAGCCCCAGCCTTGATGAAACCAGAAAAAGGGGATATATTATCCTTATACTTGGCGGTATCCTCAAAAGCAGTAAGTGCGGTCCTTGTTAAGGATCACCAAGGTACACAACATCCTGTTTATTATGTAAGTAAGAGTTTACTTGATGCTGAATCCAGGTATTCACACTTAGAAAAACTTATCCTTGCATTAATTATGGCATCTACTAAATTGAGACATTCTTTTGAGACTCATGATATTATTATTAAGACTAATTTTCCAATTAAGAATGTTCTCAGGAAACCTGAAATGTCAGGAAGGATGGCTAAGTGGGCAGTGAAGCTTAGTGCATACGATATAAGATATGAGCCTAGAACTGCCATCAAATCCCAAGCTTTAGCTGACTTTGTGGCAGATTTCAGTAGTGACTTGCAAAAGGAAGCTGAGTTAGAAGTCCAACAACTTAAAGAGACTAAGGATCCTTGGATTCTCTTCACTGATGGAGCCTCTAATGTAAAAGTAACAGGGCTTGGAATACTACTAAAATCGCCACAGGGGGACACAATACCCCACTCCATAGCTTGTGAATTTCAAACTACCAACAATGAGGCTGAGTATGAAGCCTTGATAGCTGGTTTGCAAATTGCTAAGCATATGAGGATCAGGTATCTTGAGGTACATGTAGATTCATTATTAATCACTAATCACTTTAATGGATCCTATGCTGTTAAAGGTGAAAAGCTAATCAAATATTTAGAGATAGTCAAAGAATTGGCACTCTCTTTTGTTTCCTTTAGTTTGACACAGGTACCAAGGGAAGAGAATGCAGAGGCTGATGCATTAGCCAATCTAGGATCATCCTTGAAGATCCCGGAAGATATAAGGATCCCTATTATCCACATCCTTGCCCCTGCTATTGAGGATCATGTAGCTATGGAGATAGGAGAAGATTCTGCAGTCATCCCTAGTGATGATACTCAATCTCATTCAGGATCATGGATCCTCCCAATCATGAGATACATACAACATGGAGAGATTACTACAGGAGAAAACCCTAGGGCTTTCAAAATTAAGGTATCTCAATTTACACTATTGAATAATATGTTGTATAAACGATCTCTTGTAGGACCATATCTAAGATGCATTGAGGATCCTGAAATCCAAGAAGTCCTAAAGGATTTCCATGAAGGAGATTGTGGAAACCACACTGGGGGCAGGGCATTATTCTCAAGGATCCTGAGGACAGGATACTATTGGCCTACTATGAAGAAGGATGCTGTGGAATATGCCAAGAAGTGTGATCCTTGTCAGAGACATAGTAATATCCTTCACCAACCAGCAGAGCTTTTGCATCCTATATCCTCTTCTTGGCCATTTATGAGATGGGGAATGGATATAGTTGGTAAGCTTCCAAAGGCACCTGGTGGAAAAGTATTCATGCTTGCTATGACTGATTACTTCTCCAAGTGGATAGAAGCTGAAGCCTTTGCTCAAGTCAGAGAAAAGGAAGTTATATCCTTTATTAAAAGGAACATTATTACTAGATTTGGTATTCCTTTTGAAATTGTTTGTGATAATGGATCCCAATTTATTGGGAATAGAACTACTAACTTTTGTGACAGCTGGGGGATTAAGATGATAACATCAACACCAGTCCACCCACAAGCTAATGGTCAGGCAGAGTCATCCAACAAGATCATCATCAACAACTTGAAAAATATGCTTGGATCCAAGAAAGGGAAATGGGCAGAAGAACTACCTTATGTGCTTTGGGCTGATAGGACAACTCCCAAGAATGCTACTGGCCAAACTCCATTTTCTTTGGTGTTTGGGGTAGAATCAGTGATCCCTACAGAGATGGTGGTTCCAACTGCAAGAACAAGCATTCGTGATCCTGAAGAAGATGCTGAAAACTTGGTTCAAGACTTGGATACTATAGAAGAAATCAGGGATTTGGCAAGGATAAGGATGGCCAGTTATCAACAAAGGATGGCTGGAGCTTACAACAAGAATGTCAGGATCAGGAAATTCCAAGTTGGTGATATGGTATTAAGGAAAGCATTTCAAAATACCACAAATCCTGCTGATGGAAAGCTAGCACCAAAGTGGGAAGGCCCCTATTTGATTGAAGCTAAAGCAGTAAAGGGGGCATATCGATTGCTAACAATGGAAGGTGATTTGCTACCAAGAGCTTGGAATGCTGTCCATTTGAAGAAATATTTCATGTGATCAGGATCCATGATCCTTACCTGACAAGTATCCTTGAAGGATCCTTACAGGGCAGAGGATCCTCATTTTGGTAATGATATAATCTCAAACTATTTCATTTTTTAATTATCCTTTATAAGGATAAGGATCCTGTATCCTTTATCCTCCTTTCACTTGATTCTGAGTTTTGAAGGTTTAGGTATCCTTAACTAAGGATTGAGTATCCACAGAAGTATCCAGTTATTTGGGCTTGACCCCAGTTATATGGGCTTGACCCCAGTTATATGGGCTTGACCCCAGTTATTTGGGCTAGTCCCTAGTTTGGGCTTGTCCCTAGTTTCGCCAGTAGCGCACGATGATCCTGGTATAGTTCATGGCAATGGGACCAGTACTCGCTTTAGGGGCTGACAATTTCATTGTACTGGCTATATTCAGGATCCTACGTATAATGGTAGACGTACCATACATCCGTTCCTAAGGTTTCTAACGTTTTCATGTTAGCTAAGGTTTTGGCATTTTCATGTCACTAAGTTTGGATAGTCGCCAGTGAGGGCCATACTCCAGTTTACACACGATCCATTAGGCTTGTCCCCAGTTATCTTTTGGGCTTGTCCCTAGTATATTGGGCTTGTCCACAGAATTGTTGGGCTTGTCCCCAGTTACTAACTTTCATCTTATATTGGCTTAGTCCCAAGTTATATCCTATTTCAGGTTTTTGAAGCTAAATAACCAAGGATCCTTGATCCTTACCTTCTACTAAGGTTTGTCTTTTGGGTTATCCTGATTATCAGTGTTAAAGGTTAGGTTCCTAACTTGGATTCTCAGGTATGATCCTCAACTATTTTGATTTTATTCATTATTCATTTGAGTGACCCTTATCCTTTGACAACTGAACTTATGATCCTTAAACTATATTACTTTTCAGAACTTGTCGACTATAGGATATGTGATCCTTGATCATATCCTAAACTTTTTGAGGATATTTATTAAATTTTTCTTTACTTGATAAGTTTAGACAAAATGAATATCACAACAATTGAAAAGTAAAGTACTAACAAGGATAGTAACACGGGAGATAGCCAAAAAGTTAAAGTTATTTTATTCACAAAACGTTAAACCCTTTAAGGTTGTCAAAATTGCCAACCCACGTTTCTACCAGCAAAAAACGTGGCCCGTCCACATGGGTTGGCAAAGGGTGTCCATTGTTCATAGGTCTAGAAAGTGCAGGAATCAAAAGACGGCAGGATCACAATAGCTTCATCCCCCAAACAGAGGATCCCTCCACCATTTGTAATCCTACCTATTGTTCGAAGGATCCATGATCCTTAGCCAAAACACCATAACCAAAATAAACTACCAAATTCTAAAAAAAAATGGGCTCCGGCTACGTCTAGAAATGTCCTTCATCGCCCATTCCTGCAGCTTACACCTTGGTTGCATAACCATCTCCTCCAGCTCCAGTATCCTTCGCGTGATCCTTGCCACTGCCACCAGCCTCGATTTCCAAAATCTCTTCAGCCTCTTCTTCATCCTCCAACTCAGCCTGTCACACCCCCAAAATCCACCTACGGAGTACTACCGCTTGGAGGCGTGACTGACCAGGATCCAGCCACCAATCATATTGAACAAGCATATAAGTAGTTATAGAAATCCACCCAATACAATTGGTGTTCAAACAAAACATAGTTAAATTGCAAGCGGAAGCATAAGTCTTAAATCAAAACATAAGTTTAATTGTTTCATAGTTTAACGTGGACACAGAGTCGTCCATGTCCCACAACGATCCTCCTCCATGCAAGCTCCAGCTAAGAACCTAAGGACCTGCAAAGCATGTAGTAACGAGTCAACAACAAGTTGAGTGAGTTCACGGTTGGGTGTTCGTTTTAAGTTGTTTCGAAAACAGTTTCCTTTAGCTGGCATCCTGCCGTGGGGGTTACCCCATAGTTAAAAACGTGACTTGTTTGTTCCCGGTTACTCTGGCAATCCTGCCGTGGGGGCTACCCCGTGTTAGTTATCTGGCATTTCGGCCGTGGGGGCTACCCCATGTATACACTAGACTCGTTACCATATCGACTGCTGACTGTAGTCATGTTTATGTGCCCTGAAACTGTCAATGTCTATCATCATTGACGTGCCCCAGATCCATTAGTTCACGCCCGTCCTCTGCGGCACGGTGTGAGGTTTGTCAGACCTAAATAGCGCTATCTAACTAATGACCCGCTCGCCATTGGCCCGGCGATTAAGTCGATATAAAAATGAGGGACTTCGTGATAGAGTTTTGGTCTAGTACGAGTTATCTGTCCGTGAGGACGAGGAATTACATTCCTGAACCTTTGCTGTCCTACCCAAGGAGGACGAGGAACCCAGTTCCTTAACCCCAATTCCCGACCCCTGGGAATCCCATGCTTTGTAGAGGGTGTGAACTCACCTTGGTTTGCTCGGTAGATACACAGAAAAGTCAATCAAGCAATATTGTGGCTACTCACGTCCTATCATAGTTGTATCATACCAATCAGGTTCGTATTCAAGTAGTGCACGTATGGCATACACGTATAATAGCAAGTAGCATGCAGGTATAATTTATGGCATACACTCATAACCATACGGTTCACAAGGACACTTATGAGTTCAGTATACAAGCGAACAAGGCCCAATAGTCCGGCCCAAACACTTCGGCCCGTAACAGTGAGAGCCCAAATAGTGTGTACATGCACATGGGCTCGAGTCGCAACCGGACTCGCAACCACGGTTTCGGTTCGTGCTGTTTTGGTTACGAGTCGCAACCGGACTCGCAACTGTGGTTTCGAGTCACAAGTTTGGTGTGCTGATCATGTGTGGTTTCGAGTCGCAACCAGGTGTTTGCGACTCGCAACCGGTGTCGCAATCGGGGATCTCGACTCGTTGTGCTTGGTTTCGAGTCGCAACTGATGGTTTCGGTTGGACAGGAGCTGATTCGGTACAGTGTACTACCCACTAACATTCTGATTTCATGTAACAGTTTGTACTATCCAACCAAAATCCTTAAACATGTTTCTTGTCTAGCAAATTACTAAAAATGGATCAAACATATCAGATTTCAAATATTCAACATGTTCATATGATATTCAACAAGTTCTTCATGTGTTCATCATGTTCATCTTGTTCTTCAATATTCAAGTAGTTCATCTTTATTCCTATGAACCTAGGTCTAACAAGAATCATGAACAACTTATCAACAAATCACCCTAGTAGCAAGCTTTTCGGTTCTTAACACAAGAGTACACAATCCGATTTATATGAACATCAACAACTAGTGTTTTAGACCACATTTAAACACAAAACATCATGAGTTCATTATGCCACATATCCGAAATCAAAGCATGTTCCGATTGTCAACATCATACACACGATTCACAAGCACATCATCATTGTACAAACGGTTCTAGTTCAATCATGTCATCCATAACATCAAACATCATAAACACTAACCAACAAACATCATAAACACTAACAAGCATCATAAACACTAACAAACATCATAAACACTAACAAACATCATAAACACTAACAAGCATCATAAACACTAACCGGTTGTGAGGTGGTGAAAGATGAAGCTTTGTTTGGTGTGAACAAGCAAGTCCGAGAAACCCTTTTTGTGGTCGGTTGGTTTGATCCGAGAAGAAGGAGGAGAGGTGATGTTTAGTGTTTAGGGTTTTAGTGTGAGAGAGTGGAGAGTGTGTGTGTGTTGGAGAGTATGAGTGGATTGTCCAAAGAATGGACTAGTTTGCTAGGAGTATGATATATATACTAGTCCTAGTAGGTTTCGTGTGGGTTAAATGAGGTGCGGCCCAACCGGCCCATAGGTCATCGTTCACTCGAGACCACATGGTCTCGAGCCGGGTTCGTGTCGTTTCGGTTCATAAACATACTCGCATACATACACATAAGCACACATGTAACCTAACACATAATCATATAAAAGGTTGTAGCTTATCATTAATCACATAAGTTTAACTATTCACACGTTTAAGCATACAACGAAAGGTTCTAAATTTCGAGTTGTCACATCATCCCCAAGTTGAAAGAAATTTCGTCCCGAAATTTGGTAAGCACTCACTGAGGAAGCTAGTTAAGTTGTATGGTTTTCCCGGTTTTCCTGGGGTGTCACATCCACCCCCCGTTGATCTGGAATTTCGTCCCGAAATTCCGTAGCTTCGGCCTCAGTAGTGGGTGTACTGTTTGCGAACAGTTGGGGATACTTTTGTTTCATCTGATCTTCGCGCTCCCAGGTGAACTCTGGGCTGCGACGTGAGTTCCAACGAACTCGAACGAGAGGTATTCTAGTGCTCTTGAGGACCTTAACATCCCGGTCCGTGATTTCGACTGGTTCCTCGACGAATCGTAACTGCTCGTCGATAGTGAGTTCCCTCAAAGGAACTACGTGGGTCTCATCTGATGGACACTTCTTCAGATTCGACACGTGAAAAACGTTGTGAACTGCACCGAGTTCCGCTGGTAAGTTTAGTCTGTAGGCCACCCTGCCTATTTTCTCAATGACCTCGAAAGGTCCAACGTATCGTGGGTTAAGTTTACCGCGTTTACCAAAACGAACCACACCCCTCCAGGGTGAAACTTTGAGTAGTACCCGCTCCCCAACCTGGAGCTCAAGTGGTTTCCTGCCCATGTCGGCGTAAACTTTCTGACGTTCGCGAGCGGCCGTCATGCGTTTTCGGATCTGAGCGATCTGCTCGGTTGTATCTACCACGTATTCTGGACCAGTGATCTGACTTTCTCCCACCTCTGCCCAGCAAAGAGGAGACCGGCATTTACGTCCGTACAATGCCTCAAACGGAGCAGCTCCAATGCTGGTGTGGTAGCTGTTATTGTACGAGAATTCCACAAGAGGCAGATGCTTTTCCCAGCGGTTGCCAAAGTCGATTACACATGCACGAAGCATGTCTTCTAAGGTTTGAATAGTGCGCTCGGACTGCCCGTCCGTCTGAGGATGGTACGCTGTGCTCATGTCTAACCGTGAGCCAAAGGATTTGTGCATTGCTTGCCACAGCTCTGAAGTGAAACGTGCATCTCGATCCGAGATAATGGAGGTGGGTACCCCGTGCCTCGAAACAACTTCCCTGAGGTAAATTTCTGCAAGAGTGGAGAACTTATCCGTCTCCTTGATAGCCAAGAAGTGTGCAGATTTTGTGAGTCGATCCACGATCACCCAAATAGTATCGTTCCCGCGCTGGGATCTAGGTAGGCCAGTAACAAAATCCATGGAAATTTGCTCCCATTTCCATTGAGGTATCTCTGGTTGTTGGAGCAGGCCTGATGGTTTCTGGTATTCCGACTTGACTCTCGCACAAGTCAAACACTTGCTGACGTAGGTTGCTATGTGGGCCTTCATGCTAGGCCACCAATACGTAGTTTTGATGTCATGATACATCTTATCTGATCCAGGGTGTACCGAGTAGCGAGACTTGTGTGCTTCGTCCATCACAAGCTCTCGTAGGTTGCCATAAAGTGGGACCCAAACGCGTCCCGTTACGTAGTAAGCACCGTCTTCCTTCTGTTCCAATCGTTGCCTTGATCCGCGTAGGGCTTCAGCCCTGACGTTTTCTGGTTTCAGTGCTTCTATCTGAGCTGCTCGTATCTGGGAAGGCAGACTAGAATGGATCGTGAGTTGTAAAGCTCGCACGCGCTTAGGCGCAGCGTCCTTCCGACTGAGGGCGTCGGCCACAACATTGGCCTTGCCCGGGTGATACCTGATTGAGCACTCGTAGTCATTTAGTAGTTCGACCCATCGTCGTTGCCGCATATTTAGTTCCTTCTGCTTGAAGATATGCTCGAGGCTCCTGTGGTCGGTGTAGATCGCGCACTTGGTACCATACAGGTAATGCCGCCATAACTTAAGTGCAAAAACAACAGCTCCCAGCTCTAAATCGTGCGTCGTGTAGTTCTTTTCATGAACCTTTAGTTGGCGTGAGGCGTAAGCTATAACTTTGTCTCGTTGCATCAGCACGCAACCAAGACCCTGAATTGATGCGTCGCAATATACCACAAAGTCGTCTGTGCCTTCCGGCAAGGAAAGGATAGGTGCGCTACAAAGTCTATCCTTTAGGTGCTGAAATGCCAACTCCTGTGCGTTTCCCCAGCGATAAACAACGCCCTTCTGCGTTAGTGAGGTGAGGGGCTGTGCAATCTTAGAAAAATCCTTTATGAATCTCCGGTAGTATCCCGCCAAACCCAAGAATTGGCGAATTTCCTTTGGTGTACGAGGTGCAGGCCAGTTCTTAATCGATTCTATCTTGGATGGATCAACGTGAATCCCATCCTTGTTCACCACGTGGCCTAGGAAATGGACCTCTCGAAGCCAGAAGTCGCATTTCGAGAACTTTGCGTAAAGCTGTTCTGTTCGAAGGAGTTCCAGAATAAGTCGCAGATGCTGTTCGTGTTCCTCCCGACTCTTGGAATAGATCAGGATGTCGTCGATGAAGACTATAACGAACTTGTCCAGGTAAGGCTTGCACACTCGGTTCATCAAGTCCATGAAAACCGCAGGTGCGTTTGTCATTCCAAAAGGCATGACCAAAAACTCATAGTGCCCGTATCGAGTTCTGAAGGCTGTTTTGGAGACGTCCTCTTCCCGGACTCTCAGCTGGTGATAACCCGATCTCAAATCAATCTTCGAATAGTAGCTCGACCCTTGCAACTGGTCGAACAAGTCGTCGATACGCGGTAGAGGATAACGATTCTTTACCGTCACCTTGTTGAGTTCTCGGTAGTCGATGCACATTCTGAAAGTACCGTCTTTCTTCTTCACAAATAATACTGGAGCTCCCCAGGGCGATGAGCTTGGGCGAATGAAGCCCTTATCTAAGAGTTCTTGTAGTTGCGTGGAGAGTTCCTTCAACTCTGATGGGGCCAAACGATAAGGTGCACGGGCTATGGGTGCAGCTCCAGGAGCTAGTTCGATCTGAAACTCGACTTGACGATGAGGCGGAAGACCAGGTAATTCCTCAGGAAATACCTCTGGATAATCGCGTACAACTGGAAAATCTTCTATCTTCTTATCTTTTTCTGAGGTGTCAGTAACGAGAGCCAAAATAGCAGTGTGGCCCTTTCGCAAGCACTTTTGGGCCTTAAGGAGAGAAATGACGTTCTCAACAGCACTCCTCTTGTCGCCATGAATCATGAGAGGTTCACCACCGGGACCTGGAATACGGACAACCTTCTCGTTGCAAAGAATCTCTGCGCGGTGTTGGGATAACCAATCCATCCCAATGACAACGTCGAAGCTACCCAAGACAATAGGAATGAGGTCGATAGAGAAGGTCTGGTCAGCGAGAACGAGTTTACACCCCTTGACTACGTGTGTGGCTTCTAAACTCTTACCATTTGCTAGCTCTACTGTGTGCTTGTTGTTCAAAAGTGTTGGAATACGCTTAAGCATTCGACCTACTTCTAGTGACACGTAGCTAGTATCAGCACCCGAATCAAATAAAACTGAAACATAAAAGTCGTCGAGAAGGAACTTACCCGCCACAACATTGGGGTCATTCCTTGCTTCACCTTGGCCAATCACAAACATTCGCCCCCTGGCGCCATTGTTGTTGTTGTTCCCATTGTTACCATTCCCCTGATTGTTGTTATTGTTGTTGTTGTTGTTCTGGTTCCTGTTCAGTTGGGGACAATCTCTCTTGAAGTGGCCCTCAGCTCCACACTGAAAGCACCCTTTGTTATCACCCTGTTGCTGTTGCTGTTGCTGGCGCTGGTTCTGTTGAGCTTGCTGACGATTCTGATTAGCGGGGTATAAGCTCCTGCAATCCTTTGCAGCGTGACCAGGCTTGTGGCACCGATGACAGTTGCCCCTGGTGCATGGCCCGCTGTGGTGCAGGCTGCAGCGATTGCATTTGGGGTGATTTCCTTTGTATCCGCCACCAGACGATTGCTGATTAGGGCTCTTGTAGTCCTCAGTCTTTCTCTGCTAAGACTGGGACTGAACAGAAGTCGAACCCTTACTTGAAGTTCCATCCCATTTCCGTTTGTTGTCACTAGAGGTACCAGAAGTAGTTGCAGCACCTATGCGTTTTGGTAACTTGTTCTGCTCCACCGCCTGATCCGTGAGACGATAAGCCAACTGTACAGTTTGCTGGTAAGTAGCGAGGTTCGCTGAAGTCACATGACTTTGGATTTCTGGCACTAAGCCCTGAAGAAATAGTTTGATGCGTTTGATGGGAGGATCCACCATAGTAGGGCACAGAATTGCCAGTTCGTTCGACCTTTTCACATAAGCTTCAATTTCCGACCCCGTCATCTTGAGGTTGAAGAACTCCACTTCCAGTTTGTGAATCTCATCCCGACTGCAGTATTCCTCTTTGATCATTTCCTTAAAAGTTTCCCATGGGGTGGCGTTGGCAGCAACCAACCCTAGCATCTAAACTTGAGCGTTCCACCACGTGAGGGCTAATCCCTCGAGAGTACCAGTAGCATACTTCACCCTGCGCGCCTCAGGGCATTCACACATTTCGAAGACAGATTCTAGTTTCTCAAACCAGTGTAGGAGACCTACTGCTCCTTCAGTGCCGCTAAAAGTAGTTGGTCGGCAGTCCATGAAAGTCTTAAAAGTGCACACGGGTGGCTGAACATGATGACCTATCGTAGGTGAAAGAAAAGACAGACTTTAACACAAAAGTTGGTTCACGAGAGTAGGATCCTAAAGATCCTAGAATGAGTTCGGACTGCAGGATATACCTCCTGCGTGTGCAGCTGCAAGTGCTGCGGCAACTCGTTCGTTGATCAGAGCCGTCAACTGGGCTTGTGTCATGTTAACGCGTCCAGACATGATCTTCATATCAAGAAGAACGTGAGTGAGAGGGGTTCGCGAAGGTACGACGATAAAATAGAGCAAGCACGCACGTGTTCATGCAACAGTAGTTATACTAACCAAGCATACCATAAGCAATGTACTATGTAACTAACAAGTAGGCAACATACACAGACCATATCACCTAGAGTGTCGAGCCTTGCATGTGGAGTGAAGCATCGTTGTGGACCGTTGAGCACTGTACGGGTTATAGTCTGGTTTTAACAAAAAAAAACGTTTTCCCCTTTATTAAAACCAAGTTCTCTATAACCAATGGCTCTGATACCAATCTGTCACACCCCCAAAATCCACCTACGGAGTACTACCGCTTGGAGGCGTGACTGACCAGGATCCAGCCACCAATCATATTGAACAAGCATATAAGTAGTTATAGAAATCCACCCAATACAATTGGTGTTCAAACAAAACATAGTTAAATTGCAAGCGGAAGCATAAGTCTTAAATCAAAACATAAGTTTAATTGTTTCATAGTTTAACGTGGACACACAGTCGTCCATGTCCCACAACGATCCTCCTCCATGCAAGCTCCAGCTAAGAACCTAAGGACCTGCAAAGCATGTAGTAACGAGTCAACAACAAGTTGAGTGAGTTCACGGTTGGGTGTTCGTTTTAAGTTGTTTCGAAAACAGTTTCCTTTAGCTGGCATCCTGCCGTGGGGGTTACCCCATAGTTAAAAACGTGACTTGTTTGTTCCCGGTTACTCTGGCAATCCTGCCGTGGGGGCTACCCCGTGTTAGTTATCTGGCATTTCGGCCGTGGGGGCTACCCCATGTATACACTAGACTCGTTACCATATCGACTGCTGACTGTAGTCATGTTTATGTGCCCTGAAACTGTCAATGTCTATCATCATTGACGTGCCCCAGATCCATTAGTTCACGCCCGTCCTCTGCGGCACGGTGTGAGGTTTGTCAGACCTAAATAGCGCTATCTAACTAATGACCCACTCGCCATTGGCCCGGCGATTAAGTCGATATAAAAATGAGGGACTTCGTGATAGAGTTTTGGTCTAGTACGAGTTATCTGTCCGTGAGGACGAGGAATTACATTCCTGAACCTTTGCTGTCCTACCCAAGGAGGACGAGGAACCCAGTTCCTTAACCCCAATTCCCGACCCCTGGGAATCCCATGCTTTGTAGAGGGTGTGAACTCACCTTGGTTTGCTCGGTAGATACACAGAAAAGTCAATCAAGCAATATTGTGGCTACTCACGTCCTATCATAGTTGTATCATACCAATCAGGTTCGTATTCAAGTAGTGCACGTATGGCATACACGTATAATAGCAAGTAGCATGCAGGTATAATTTATGGCATACACTCATAACCATACGGTTCACAAGGACACTTATGAGTTCAGTATACAAGCGAACAAGGCCCAATAGTCCGGCCCAAACACTTCGGCCCGTAACAGTGAGAGCCCAAATAGTGTGTACATGCACATGGGCTCGAGTCGCAACCGGACTCGCAACCACGGTTTCGGTTCGTGCTGTTTTGGTTACGAGTCGCAACCGGACTCGCAACTGTGGTTTCGAGTCACAAGTTTGGTGTGCTGATCATGTGTGGTTTCGAGTCGCAACCAGGTGTTTGCGACTCGCAACCGGTGTCGCAATCGGGGATCTCGACTCGTTGTGCTTGGTTTCGAGTCGCAACTGATGGTTTCGGTTGGACAGGAGCTGATTCGGTACAGTGTACTACCCACTAACATTCTGATTTCATGTAACAGTTTGTACTATCCAACCAAAATCCTTAAACATGTTTCTTGTCTAGCAAATTACTAAAAATGGATCAAACATATCAGATTTCAAATATTCAACATGTTCATATGATATTCAACAAGTTCTTCATGTGTTCATCATGTTCATCTTGTTCTTCAATATTCAAGTAGTTCATCTTTATTCCTATGAACCTAGGTCTAACAAGAATCATGAACAACTTATCAACAAATCACCCTAGTAGCAAGCTTTTCGGTTCTTAACACAAGAGTACACAATCCGATTTATATGAACATCAACAACTAGTGTTTTAGACCACATTTAAACACAAAACATCATGAGTTCATTATGCCACATATCCGAAATCAAAGCATGTTCCGATTGTCAACATCATACACACGATTCACAAGCACATCATCATTGTACAAACGGTTCTAGTTCAATCATGTCATCCATAACATCAAACATCATAAACACTAACCAACAAACATCATAAACACTAACAAGCATCATAAACACTAACAAACATCATAAACACTAACAAACATCATAAACACTAACAAGCATCATAAACACTAACCGGTTGTGAGGTGGTGAAAGATGAAGCTTTGTTTGGTGTGAACAAGCAAGTCCGAGAAACCCTTTTTGTGGTCGGTTGGTTTGATCCGAGAAGAAGGAGGAGAGGTGATGTTTAGTGTTTAGGGTTTTAGTGTGAGAGAGTGGAGAGTGTGTGTGTGTTGGAGAGTATGAGTGGATTGTCCAAAGAATGGACTAGTTTGCTAGGAGTATGATATATATACTAGTCCTAGTAGGTTTCGTGTGGGTTAAATGAGGTGCGGCCCAACCGGCCCATAGGTCATCGTTCACTCGAGACCACATGGTCTCGAGCCGGGTTCGTGTCGTTTCGGTTCATAAACATACTCGCATACATACACATAAGCACACATGTAACCTAACACATAATCATATAAAAGGTTGTAGCTTATCATTAATCACATAAGTTTAACTATTCACACGTTTAAGCATACAACGAAAGGTTCTAAATTTCGAGTTGTCACACAGCCAGCCTAGCCTTCCAGCCCTCCATGTCCCAGTTGCTCCTGTCAAAATTAGGATCCTGAGCTTCTTGGGCCATCTGCAACTTGGTCTTGTACATGGCAATGGCAGCATAGACTTTAGCATCCTCCGTGATCTCGTGCTTCTCATAGTCAGCATTGATCTGAGCTGCAACCGCCTGAGTTTTGGCATCATTGAGATCCTTTTCGAGGGAGGCAATCTTGTGATCCTTGAGCACCGCCACTTTTTGGAGATCAGAGTATTTCTTCTCAAGCTCTTCGATGTTCCCAACATAGTCCTCGATTTCAGAAAATTTATGCAAAGAAAACAATGTAAAGTTCAGGATCACGTGATCCTCAAATGGGCAGGATAATCAAGTTGAGTCAGTGATCCTTACATCCGCAAAGTACCCGAGGAACTGATGGCGGATCAGAGGCAAGCCTTCTAGGTTGTCAGCTTCAGAGGTCTTCCTTTTCTTTCCACCTCTTCCCTTTGAAGTGGTTGCCTTGGGGGCTATGATGGAGGGGCTAGCAGCAGACTTTTTCTTTGAGGATCGGACAGTGTCAAGATCAGTGACACTGAATTTGGAGGCAGATCTTGAAGGTTTTCTAGCGCCTACACACCAAAAACAGATAAGTATCCTTATCCTATTTCTATTTAACTATTTACTTAAACATTTAATTATGTAAAAAACAGGATACTTACTTGACATAGTTACAGAGCCTGAGGATACTTCTTGAGAATCCTGGGTGTTTGCTTTAAATGATCTTCTTGCAGGATCAAGTCTCTGGAAAGCGGCAAGCCTTTCCTTTGTTGCAGGTGATCTGATGAGATGTGCGACAGTAATAGCTGCAAAAAAGGAACAAAAGTACGTTAGTGATCCTTAAACAAAAAACAAGGTCATCTGGTGATCCTTTTTAGGATCTTCTATCCTACCATGGGTGCTCCACTTCCTTGGCAGATCCTTTCCATCAGGGATAGAATCCCTTCTGACAAAGAAGAATCGCCGTTTCCAGTTGGTGTCATTCTTAGTGACTTTGAAGATGGGGTGTTCTTCACCGGGTTTATGCTTGAGTAGATATCGGTGGGATCCAAATGTTACGAGGTTATACATCTCTGCCAACTCCGACATTCCCAGAGCAATTCCTTCTTGCTCAATGATCCTTTCAAGGGTATATAAGACCCTCCAGATCATTGGCATAGCTTGAATATAGGAGATGCCGGTGAGGGAGAAGAAATACTGGGTGAATTCAGGGAAAGGATACGAGTATCCTATTGTGAAAGGAGTGACCGGGAAAGCTACCCATGTTTCAGAAATATAATCATTTAGAACGGTGGGATCAAATGGTTTGAAATCGGTGTTTGCCGGGAAACAATGGCGGATTTTGTCTATTTGTGGATCAGTGAAGCAGCATCTTTCTTTCGCTGAATCTTTGATGATCCCCTGGCTCTTAAGAGGACTGTCTTTTGTGTGATCCTTAGCCGGAGAGGATCTTAGCATCATCTTTGTCATGAGGGTAGAGAAGAAGATGAACAGAGAAAGAAAACGTAAAGGGAGAAGAGGAAGAGAGATACCTGCTTGATCTTTGGATGTGAATTTAAAGGGAGTTTCTCTTGAATTTAAATGCGAATTAATCCCTATCTCTAACTCCTATTTATAATGATGGTCTTACAGGATAGTCACTTCAGTGACGTCAGGATGATAACGGCTAGTCCGATTACAACAGCTAGTTATCCGTTGATTCATTACGGATAAGGACAGAAAATATAACTCCTTTATTTACATAATTACTCCTTATATTTTGGGGGCAATTGTTAGGGGAGGATTTTCAAATGATCAGTGATCCTCATTTACTGTTGGGTTTAGTGATCCTCACTTCTGATTGAATTGGTGATCCTCAGAAGTATTGCAGGATCAGGATCATGGATCATCTTAAGGATCCTTATACTAACGATTGTCTACTTTGAATATGACGTTGTTTTGCAGGAGTACCAGCTTGGACTTGGTCTTGGCAATATTCCTGGAGCATATTCCATGACTTATTCCGCACGTGCTTACCTGAAGTGGACGTTATGGAGTTCATGGGGGACTTGCATGAAATGCGGAATGTTTGTTAGCTTAGATATTTTCCATTTTTAAAAGGGGTAGCGAGCTAAATAGAAAACACTTGGCTATTTTTAGCTTAACACACACTCTCTCAACTGCTCTCACCAGCTCTCGATAATTCACTTGGCGATTACACACTTTTTTACACAATACACTATAGTGATCCTTGTAATTAGCTCGCTATCATCCGAAGTTGTAATACATTTCTTGTTTAATTTGAGTTGGTGATCGGTAGTTTCCATCACCCGAGGTTTTTTTATGCCGGAGATCATTCATTGATCAAGGGCTTTTTCCTCGTATAAATCTTTGTGTCACTTATTCATTTCATTTCTGAGTGATCCTTAGTGTTGTTCATTTATTCAAGGATCATACCTCACTGATGTGTTCAAAATGTAACATATAAATTTCATCAAATGAGGCATAAAACTAACCCTTTTTTAGTACTAATGTTGGAAAAAGTGTGTTTTGTCTTCCTTTTGTATTTTCAGGATTAAATGAGCTCAAATTAACAAAAAAAGCAAAAATACATCAAAATCTAACATAAATACAAGAAAAAGGACAAGACGTGACATGCCCGACCCCACAACAGCATCTTCCCAAGCAAAACAAGAGATCAGAAGCCTGAACACCCCCCGTGCTCAGCCAGCACGGGGGCGTGCCCAAGTGTCAGTAGAAAAGACAAAGTGGTAGAAGCTTCTATTGCCCACCACGGGGCCCTGCTCAGCGGACACGGGGCCGTGGTCAACTATAAGATTCGCACAATCCAGGCAAATCTTCATAGTACAAAGATTCTTCTGCACACGGGGTCGTGCTCAGCGGACACGGGGGCGTGGTCAACTAATAAGACAAAGCTGCATTAAATGAAGAAAGAGAGGATGTGGACACGGGGCCGTGCCCACTGGACACGGGGCCGTGCCCGAGCTTCTGTTCAGCCTATAAATAGAAGTGCTTGGCTCAAGCTCAAACCATCCCTTGGCACACCACCTCTCTCACACTTCACCCACCACCCACCACCACCATAACACCATCATCCACCACCATCATCCATTGTCCATCGTAGAGTGTGTGAGTCGTCTCGGGATCCAAGATTGATCGTAAGAGTTCTTGACAATCAAGGCCATGTTTTCCTAAGTCTCTTACATCACTTGGTGAAGACAAAGTGTCTAGTGTAATACTTTTTATTTCTAATCTTTTCGCACTTTTTATTTGGTTTCGTATTAATGACTTTAATAACTAGTTGCTTATGTTGAAGGTGATCTTTCTTTATCGTTTGTCCGTGGTGTCTTGAAATTATTTTACTGTCTATATAAAATAAAAGATTTTCACCATTCATATCTCCACGGTCTATATGGAGGTATGTTGGCTACCTGGTCGGGGGTTAAGGGAACGGTTTGGTAAAGGTCTTGCCATTGTTCAGCGTTTAGAGGTCCTGTAATGGACCTGGGTCAAATTTAGTAGGATCTCCTTCAATACTTAACGGTATTGGATGGCGGGGGTCCAAACTCTTTGATCCCCTCATAAGTTAACTACTATTAATACTATAACCCGGCTATTTAGGACTGTATCCCTGCTGACTCAGACTACTTAGTCGAGGGTAACGTCACCTCCAAAAGAGGGGCCTACCATAATATTGCATTAATAACTTAATTAATTATCTTCCAATAACCCACCCTTTTAGGATTGTATCCTTGCTGACTCAAACTACTGGGGTGAGGGTAACGTCACCTTCAAAAGAGGGGCCTACTACAATAACTAAGATAATCTCTTAAATATGTGCAAAAGTGCGGAAATAATCAAAGGTTACACTAGATACGAGTCGGAACCAAGTGATTCATCTTGTCTATCTGTTTTTTCTTTTTATTTTTATTATCAGAATTTTAGTTAGTTTTTACTTTTCTTAGTTTAAAACATTTTTCTAAACTTTTTATTTTGATTAGACGTTGAGGATAAACCGGTACTAAAAGCTCTTGTGTCCTTGGACGACCTCGGTATCTTGCCAACACTATACTACGCTCACGATGGGTGCACTTGCCCATATGTGTGTTTAGTGTTAGTAAAATATCGTGTTTTATAAATTTAAAACTTGGCTAAAAATAAGTGTTAAAGGGGCTTAAAATACACACCTAATATATATAACACTTCACACGCATCAAGTTTTTGGCGCCGTTGCCGGGGACACAAGGATTTTAAGAAAGTTAGGAATCAACGGCCTAATCGTTTTTCTTATTTTTCATTTTTTTAGGATTTTTTTTAGTTTTTCAGCTTCGGCAGAGCTCAGCACGGGCCGTGCCTGGTCGGACACAGGCCGTGCCCAGCATCATCACTGGCAGTTTTTATTTTCTGAGTTACAGAGAGCTGAACACGGGGCCGTGTCGGTGCAGCACGGGGCCGTGTCCAACTCCCAGTAACAGGGATCCGGGAAACAATTACTGTATCTCTGACCACGGGCCGTGTTCACTGAGCACGGGCCGTGGTGAACCTTCTGACCAACGTTCTTTTCTGCTTTTATTGCAGGACTTGGAACCCAGGTGCCACATTTGAACCTCCTACGTAGTGCATGAGCTCCAGTTCTAGTAGAGACATAAAAGAACCTCTAGAAGAACCCGAACGCTTTCTCAGAAAAAGACTTAAAGCTAAAAATCAAGAGAAAGTTTCGGGGGACCCACTTCCAATGGCGGACCAACGTACCCTCATGGATTACCTACGGCCCACCGTAGGCAATCTCGGCGCCGCTATCAATGCACCGAATGTCGAAGCCAACAACTTCGAACTTCGGCCGCATTTGATACAAATGCTCCAAAACTCCGCAACCTTCCATGGGCTTGCGGACGAGGATCCCCATCTACATATTACTAATTTCTTGGAAATATGTGATACTTTTCGGATCAATGGAGCATCAAACGACGCCATTCGCCTTAGGATGTTTCCATTTTCACTAAAAGACCGAGCTAAGGCTTGGCTTAACACCCTCCCAGTTGGCTCGGTAAACACCTGGGATGAACTAGCCCAAAAGTTTCTATATAAGTATTTCCCTCCTGCTAAAACGGCTAAACTAATGACTGAAATTAATACATACTCACAAGAGGATGGGGAATCCTTATATGAAACTTGGGAAAGGTTCAAGGAGCTTCTAAGAAAGTGTCCTCATCACGGTCTAGCGGTGTGGCAACAAGTATCCACTTTCTACAATGGGTTGTTGCCACACACACAAGACAGACACTTAATTCAAGCTCCGGGGGACTTTTAGGTAATCGTCGCCCAAATGAAATATATAATCAAATTGAGGAAATTGCTCAAACCAATTTTCAATGGCACAATCCCCGAGGTAATAAATCTATTGCCCCGGGCGCCCATAAGGTTGATGAAAGCACCTCTTTACAAGCCCAAATCGAGGCCCTCTCTTCGAAAATCAAAAGGTTAGAAATGACAAAAACGGCCTCGGTTATGGCTTGTGAAGGGTGTGGTGGGTCACATGAAAATTGGAGTTGTATGAAAGAATTAGATGAACAAGCAGAAACGGTAAACTACATTGATAATAGACCTAGGCCGTCGGGTCCTCCAACGGGTACCTACAACCAAGGATGGCGTAACCACCCAAATCTTGGTTGGAGAGATCCCCGCAATAGTAGTAACCAACAAAACCAACGTACTAATTTTCAACAACCACAAAATTTCTCTCAACAACAAGGTGGAAGAGAAAGGCTTGAAGATACCGTATCTCGCCTCATCTCCGACACCGAAAAGAAAAACTCGGATCGATTTCAACAATTAGAATCGAATTTTAGAAATCAACAAGCTAGCATTCAAAACGTTGAAAAACAATTAAATCAACTAGCTCAAAATTTCTCCGAGAGACCACAAGGCGCGTTACCGAGTAATACCGAAACCAACCCAAAGGCGCAAGTACACCTCATCACTTTGAGAAACCGAACCGTGGGTCCCGAGGATGCCCCGTTACCACCAGTTAAAGGAAGTCAACACCAAAACACGACTTCACCTACACCTCAACTAGAAACGGCTTCTTCACCAAATCAAGAGCCCACCAAGACTCCTCCAATTCCATACCCCGGTAGGTTAAATCGTCAAAAGACCGATGAGCAATTCACAAAGTTTGAAAGTTTACTAAAACAATTGCATGTTAATATTCCTTTTATTGAGGTCCTAACCCAAATGCCTAAATATGCAAAATTCATGAGGGATTTCCTCACTCACAAAAGGAAAATTGAATCATTGCAATTAGTTAACTTAGGCGAAGAATGCTCCGCTTTAGTACTCAACAAACTTCCACAAAAGAAAATCGATCCCGGGAGCTTCACAATTCCTTGCTCGATTGGGAAGTCCCCCGTTCGTAATGCATTAGCCGATCTTGGGGCTAGCATTAACCTCATGCCCACGTCAATGTTCAAACGACTCGGCCTAGGAACAACAAGCCCTACAAAGATGAGCATACAACTCGCCGACAGGTCCGTCAAATTTCCACAAGGTGTCGCTAAAAATCTGCTGGTCAAGGTCGACAACTTCGTTTTTCCAACTGACTTTGTCATCCTAGACATGGAAGAAGACACCGATGTCCCTCTCATCCTCGGGAGGCCATTTCTAGCCACCGCCCAAGCAGTGGTGGATATGAATGACGGAACGTTAACATTGAAGTTTGGGGATGAGGAAGTGAAGTTTGAATGTGGAGAGAAAGTAGAGGAAGAAGACCCGGTCAAATACATGAAGGTCATAGACTCAAGCTTGGATGACGCTCTCCGACGGTGTAACATGGGATGCAATACATCCCACTTGGGTAATATGTGACCAGGCTTTGGGTCTAGCCAAGGACCCTTATAAACGTGGCACACCATGGAGGCATTCCGCGGAACTATTCTTAGTTTAGATTAATTTTCTTGTTTTCTAGTTAGTTTTAATTTTCAGGAATAAAACACAGTTGAGATGGCAAAGGATGCAAGGGAAACTTGAACCAGCACTCTATACAGGAAAACAGAACCGTCCGACAAATTTCTTCATTTACAGTAAGTTCGGCACGGGCCGTGTCCACCCAACACGACCCCGTGCTGCACTGTCTGCAGAAAAAGACCCAGTTCAGGTAACTGGACACGGGCCGTGTTCACCCAACACGCCCCCGTGTCCAGACTTCTGTTTCTCTTGTTTTAAATTTGTTACTGGCACTTGAACACGGGGCCGTGCCCGGATAACACGGGGCCGTGTTCAGCGCCCAGTAACACAAAATTTTTGTTTTTTCACACCTTTTACACATTCAATCAACCGAAAAACTTATTTTTGGGACACATTGAGGACAATGTGTAATTTAAGTGTGGGGGGGATGCTAAAACCTTGAATCTTGCAAGTCCTAGTTACAAGCCTTACACAAAACTCTATTGGAACCGCTAATCACCCCAATTTTTTTTCAAAAAAATTTTCAATTTTTTTTCTTGTCTAGGTTTAACTCGGGAAATTCAAGTTCTCAAAAAGGTTATATTTTTACGAATTTACAACCGATAGCGTCGTGATAAAAAGAACCAACATAAGAAAATTATGAAAAGGCATGACAAGCTTAGTTAAAATTTGATTATATATACTTGATCACATAAAACCCATTCCCACAAAGTGAGTTTTGAGCCTTTATTGAGCAAACACTTACATATCATTTGACTAAATGCTCATTTTCGTTTCTTGTGTGAATAGCCGCTTGGTTCTTACGACTCTAGAACTTGCCATGACGATACATTCCCGGTCCTTACCAACTTAAACCCGAGTAAGTAAATGATGGAGGCATTAGGACTAACCTTTTTATTTTCTACACCATTATTTTTTTTTACCACCTACCCAAAATCCCCCTAGTTAGCCCCTTTGAGCCTAAACCTTTTCATTTCATAACCTAAACCAAACACCCTTTTACCCACCAAAATCTTTTTCATTTTTACCCATTTGTTTTAGTAACGAGTTCGATTTTTCGTATGACTTCAAAAAAAAATATATATTTGTGTTGATGATGAAGCAAAAGAAAATAAACAAACAAGTTCATCAAAAATAACTTTGTTTGAATGAATAGCTTCATCAAAATAAAAGTTTCGAAAAATAGAAAGTATTACGAAAACCGACACTTGTTACGCTTTTCGCCCTTTTTTTTACTAACCACTAACCACCAACCCAACCACCTACCTTTAACCCAAGCCTAACCCTTTACCCACAAAGTCCTCTTGATATTTACAAAGGTATATAAGTTAAAAAGGAGGAGGATTGATTGCTTGGCAAGCCTATGGTAGGAGTAAGTTCCATGCCGCTCTCGAGTGATCCACAAAAATACATTTTCGGCCGAGTGTTGAGTGATACCCGTGAGGTATGTGAACTTGTATATAAATAGAATTTTACAAAGGCATGTTATGCCTTAATAAGTAATTTCTCTTATGAAAAGTTTTAAATAAATCATGACGAATAGGATTGTAAATAAATAAAAATAAAATTAAATAAAGAATCTTGGAAATCCCGACACTCTACGACAAGCCCAAAAACCTTCTTCTCTACCCATTCCATTTGGGAGTGTAATAGCCACATATTAAAGAGTTTTGCTTGAGGACAAGCAAAGATTCAAGTGTGGGGGTATTTGATGTGTTCAAAATGTAACATATAAATTTCATCAAATGAGGCATAAAACTAACCCTTTTTTAGTACTAATGTTGGAAAAAGTGTGCTTTTGTCTTCCTTTTGTATTTTCAGGATTAAATGAGCCCAAATTAACAAAAGAAGCAAAAAGACATCAAAATCTAACATAAATACAAGAAAAAGGACAAGACGTGACATGCCCGACCCCACAACAGCATCTTCCCAAGCAAAACAAGAGATCAGAAGCCTGAACACGCCCCGTGCTCAGCCAGCACGGGGGCGTGCCCAAGTGTCAGCAGAAAAGACAAAGTGGTAGAAACTTCTATTGCCCACCACGGGGCCGTGCTCAGCGGACACGGGGCCGTTGTCAACTATAAGATTCGCACAATCCAGGCAAATCTTCATAGTACAAAGATTCTTCTGCACACGGGGTCGTGCTCAGCGGACACGGGGGCGTGGTCAGCTAATAAGACAAAGCTGCATTAAATGAAGAAAGAGAGGATGTGGACATGGGGCCGTGCCCGAGCTTCTGTTCAGCCTATAAATAGAAGTGCTTGGCTCAAGCTCAAACCATCCCTTGGCACACCACCTCTCTCACACTTCACCCACCACCCACCACCACCATAACACCATCATCCATTGTCCATCGTAGAGTGTGTGAGTCGTCTCGGGATCCAAGATTGATCGTAAGAGTTCTTGACAATCAAGGCCATGTTTGCCTAAGTCTCTTACATCACTTGGTGAAGACAAAGTGTCTAGTGTAATACTTTTTATTTCTAATCTTTTCGCACTTTTTATTTGGTTTCGTATTAATGACTTTAATAACTAGTTGCTTATGTTGAAGGAGATCTTTCTTTATCGTTTGTCCGTGGTGTCTTGAAATTATTTTACTGTCTATATAAAATAAAAGATTTTCACCATTCATATCTCCACGGTCTATATGGAGGTATGTTGGCTACCTGGTCGTGGGTTAAGGGAACGGTTTGGTAAAGGTCTTGCCATTGTTCAGCGTTTAGAGGTCCTGTAATGGACCTGGGTCAAATTTAGTAGGATCTCCTTCAATACTTAACGGTATTGGATGGCGGGGGCCCAAACTCTTTGATCCCCTCATAAGTTAACTACTATTAATACTATAACCCGGCTATTTAGGACTGTATCCCTGCTGACTCAGACTACTTAGTTGAGGGTAACGTCACCTCCAAAAGAGGGGCCTACCATAATATTGCATTAATAACTTAATTAATTATCTTCCAATAACCCACCCTTTTAGGATTGTATCCTTGCTGACTCAAACTACTGGGGTGAGGGTAACGTCACCTTCAAAAGAGGGGCCTACTACAATAACTAAGATAATCTCTTAAATATGTGCAAAAGTGCAGAAATAATCAAAGGTTACACTAGATACGAGTCGGAACCAAGTGATTCATCTTGTCTATCTGTTTTTTCTTTTTATTTTTATTTTCAGCATTTTAGTTAGTTTTTACTTTTCTTAGTTTAAAACATTTTTCTAAACTTTTTATTTTGATTAGACGTTGAGGATAAACCGGTACTAAAAGCTCTTGTGTCCTTGGACGACCTCGGTATCTTGCCAACACTATACTACGCTCACGATGGGTGCACTTGCCCATATGTGTGTTTAGTGTTAGTAAAATATCGTGTTTTATAAATTTAAAACTTGGCTAAAAATAAGTGTTAAAGGGGCTTAAAATATACACCTAATATATATAACACTTCACACGCATCACTCACAACAGAAAGTTTGGTTGCATTGTCATTGCTTGATTTTTGACCAAAACAAAAACGTAGAGCAAATCAAATTTATACTGACATGTACTAATGTGATTGAAATACAACATATAAATTGTGTCAAATACAGCGTAAAATCAACCCTTTTTTAGTACTAATTTTGGAAAAAGCTCGTGTTTTCATTCCTTTTATATTTTCAGGGAAAAAAGAGCTTAAATTTGTAAAATGAGCAAAAAGACAGCAAAATTCAACATAAATGCAAAGAAGAAGGAATTGCCGCAGATCGCCAAGCCCCAATTCACATCCAAACCTCAAAATAACAAGAACAGAAGGCTGGCACAGTGTCGTGTTCACCCAACACGGGCCATGTCCGAAGATGGATATTGGGCAGAAGAAAAAGATAACTGCAAAAGACAAAAATGGCAGCCAACACGGGGTCGTGTTAAGCCAACATGGGGCATGGTCAACTCAAAGATTTGAAGAATCTACGATAGTACAGCAAGTACTTTGGCCACAGGCCATGCCGTTGACACAGGGGGCGTGTTAGTACAACATCTGACAAGCAGTTAATGAGGAAGAGAGAGGAGATGGGCTTAGGGTCATGCCAGGTGGGCACGGGCCATGCTGAAGCTTCTGTTTACAGCTATAAATAGGAGTGCTTGGTTCCACTTCAACTCATCCACTGGCAAACCACTTCTCTCTCACTTGCCACCACTCCACCACCACTACAACACCATCAGCCACCACCATCATCCATCTTTCCATCTTTAGAGTGTGTGTGTAGTCTCGGGATCCAAGATTGATCGTAAGAATCTTTGTTAAACAAAGGCCATGCTTGACTAAATTCTCACATCACTTGGTGAATGTTTTGGTCAAAAATCACACAAGGATAATGTAACCAAATCTGATTTTTGTGAGATTGAGTGCTTATTGTGTTGATCAAATGTATAAACGAATAGAAAATGAAATCAACGATGAACACCGAGATTTATACGAGGAAAACTCCCTTGATCAATGAATAATCTCCGGCATAAAAATCCTCGGGTGATGGAAACTACCGATCACCAAATGTATTGCAAAAATAATAATAATGATCCTTGTACAACTTCGGAAGAAAACAAGCTCAATACAATGGGTTGCTAATGTGAGTGTGTGTATTTCGCCAACGAATATCAGAGAGTTATGTGTTTTTGGTGTTGTATTCGACTTCTGCCTAAAATGAGCGTATTTTCCCCTTTAAAGATAGAAAATATCAAGTAACTAACTTTCCGAAAAATTTGCAAGTCACCCATGTTCTCCAAAACGGTTATTTTTCATCAAGCACGTGCCTATATGAAGCATATTCGATGAGATTCCAGCAAAGATTAAGTCCATGTCGTCCATTACCTGTGTATAAGCATAAAAAATGTGACAATTGTTAAAAACATAAACAATAGTAAGGATCCTGGATCCTCAGACTCCCTGTATTATCCGTTAAGGATCCATGATCCATGCCCAGTCTCAGGATAGATGATCCTTAGCATAAAATCCATCTCCTAACAATTGTCCCCAATATGGCAGTTGTGATAAGGATTCACAGCTGTCATATTTCCGTTAGAAGCGGACTAGCCGTTGCTGCTGGTAACTAGTCGTTACACTGCTTGTCGTCACTGATAAGACCTACTATAATCATCATTGCAAAATATAGAGTTAGAGATAACTCCTCAAGTGTCTTTACATATCAGAAGATCCTTCTGTTTGTGGAGAATGAATCCTTCTACACAGTTCGCTATTAACCTTCCTGCATTTTAATTTCTGCATAGACACTTTAACTGTTAGATAGCCATGTCCGCCCTGGGTGGATGGTCCACTGTTTTGCTGGTGAAATCCAGGCCAAATGATTTTGATACATAATGAATGGGTAATAAAATTAAACTTTTTTAGCTACATTTGTTGTTGTTTCTTCCCTCTTTATTTTTCATGTATGCTTTCTATTTTCAAAGATATTATCGCCAAACAACTGGAAAGTTATTGGAAATCTGATGATAATGTTAAACTTTTTATAGAAAACTTGAAGTGTTTGGACAAATGTGGATCAATGATCCTTAACCAAAAAGGATAAGAGACAACTTGCAGTTTAGAAAAAGTTAGAATATAACATACTAGAGTATCCAAGTTAAGATTCTATATCCTTGTAAATTATTACTGAATAAACAAACTGTGAAAAGTAAAGTTTCAATGATCCAGGATCCTTATTGTCAGAACTTGTATAACTTTAAAGCTCCAAGATCCTGTAAGAAAAACAAACTTGGGACCAAGCTAAATAATTGGGAATGAACCCATAATAACTGGGACAAGCCCAAATAAACTGGGGACAAGCCTAACAAACTGGGGACAAGCCCAACAAACTGGGGACAAGCCCAAATAACTGAGGACAAGCCTAAATAAATGGGTGTAAACTGGGGTCAAGCCCAAAGGATCTTGTGTAAACTGGAGTATGGCCCATACTGGCGACTATCCAAACTTAGTGACATGAAGATGCCAAAACCTTAGCTAACGTGAAAATGTTAGAAACCTTAGGAACGAATGTATGGTACATCTACCATTATACTTAGGATCCTAAATACAGCCAGTACAATGAAATTATCAGCCCCTAAAGCGGGTACTGGTCCCATTACCTTTAACTGCACTAGGATAATCGTGCGCAACTGGCGAAGGTGTAAGAACCTGATTCGTAGAAGGTAATAGATACCTTAAACTGGGGACTAGCCCATAAACTGGGGACAAGCCCAAAAACTGGGGACAAGCCCAAAAACTTTGGAGATATGACTGAATACTTGATCCTTTGTCAAAGATACACCAACTTCTGCAAAACTCAGAACTTAATGAAAAAGGATAAAGGATACTGGATCCTTCTCCTTATAATCAATTAAATTAAAGAACTAGAGAAATAATAATGAAATCATTACCAAAATGAGGTTCATATATCCTCCGAGGATCCTTAATATGCATTGGGTATGAAGATAACCAAGGATCCCGGATCCTTCTTGCATGAAGTATTTCTTTAAGTGGACATCATTCCAAGCCCTTGGCAATAGATCACCTTCCATTGTTAATAAACGATATGCCCCCTTTCCTGCCTCAGCTTCAACCAGATAGGGGCCTTCCCACTTTGGTGCTAATTTGCCATCAGCAAGATTTGTGGTATTTTGGAATGCATTCCTCAACACCATGTCACCAACTTGAAACTTTCTGATCCTGATATTCTTGTTATAAGCTCCAGCCATCCTTTGTTGATAGCCAGCCAATCTTATCCTTGCTAAATCCCTGAGTTCTTCTATGGTATCCAAATCTTGAACCAAGTTTTCTGCATTTCCTTCAGAATCACGGATGCTTGTTCTTGCAGTAGGGACTACCATCTCTGTAGGGATCACAGATTCAGCTCCAAACACCAAAGAAAATGGAGTCTGACCAGTAGCATTCTTGGGAGTTCTTCTATCAGCCCATAACACATAAGGTAGCTCTTCTGCCCATTTCCCTTTCTTGGATCCAAGCTTCTTCTTCAAGTTGTTGATGATGATCTTGTTAGATGATTCTGTTTGACCATTAGCTTGTGGGTGGACTGGTGTTGATTTTATCATCCTAATCCCCCAGCTGTCACAAAAGTTAGTAGTTCTACTCCCAATAAATTGGGATCCATTATCACAAACAATTTCAGAAGGTATGCCAAATCTAGTAATGATGTTTCTTTTAATAAAGGATATCACTTCCTTTTCTCTGACTTGTGCAAAGGCTTCAGCTTCTATCCATTTGGAAAAGTAATCAGTCATAGCAAGCATAAACACTTTTCCTCCTGGTGCCTTGGGAAGTTTGCCAACTATATCCATTCCCCATCTCATGAATGGCCAGGAAGAGGATATAGGATGCAGGAGCTCCGCTGGTTGATGAAGGATATTGCCATGTCTTTGACAAGCATCACATTTCTTTGCATAATCCACAGCATCTTTCTTCATGGTAGGCCAATAATATCCTGTTCTAAGGATCCTTGAGAACAGTGCTCTGCCCCCAGTGTGGTTTCCACAATCTCCTTCATGAACATCCTTCAGAACTTCTTGAATTTCTGGATCCTCGATGCACCTTAGATATGGACCTGCAAGAGATCGCTTATATAATATGTTATTTAATATTGTAAATTGAGATACCTTGATTTTGAAAGCTCTAGGATTTTCTCTAGTAGGGATCTCTCCATGTTGTATATATCTCGGGATTGGAAGGATCCATGATCCTGAATTTGACTGTGAGCCGTCACTAGGTATGATTGCAGAATCCTCCACTGTCGCCATGGCTGTGTTATCCTCTATAACAGGAGTTAAGATATGTATAATGGGAATCTTAACATCCTCTGGAATCTTCAATGATGATCCAAGGTTGGCTAAAGCATCAGCTTCTGCATTTTCTTCCCTGGGTACTTGTGCCAAACTAAAAGAAGCAAAAGAGTCTACCAATTTCTTGACTATCTCTAGATATTTGATTAGCCTTTCACCTTTAACAGCATAAGAAGCATTAAAGTGGTTAGTAATTAGCAAAGAATCTACATGTACCTCAAGATACCTGATCCTCATGTGCTTTACAATTTGCAAACTAGCAATTAAGGCCTCATACTCAGCCTCATTATTAGTAGTTTGAAACTCACAAGCAATTGAGTGGGGTATAATGTCCCCCTGTGGTGATTTTAGTAGTATGCCTAGTCTAGTTCCCTTGACATTTGAAGCCCCACTTGTGAAGAGTGTCCAAGGATCCTTAGTCTTTCAAGTTGTTGAACTTCCAATTCAGCTTCCCTTTGTAGATCACTACTGAAATCAGCCACAAAGTCAGCCAAGGCTTGAGATTTAATGGCAGTTCTTGGTTCATATTTGATATCATATGCACTAAGCTTGACTGCCCACTTTTCCATCCTTCCTAACATTTCAGGTTTCCTGAGAACATTCTTGATAGGAAAGTCAATAATAGGATGAGTCTCAAAATAATGATGTAATTTAGTAGATGCCATGATTAAAGCAAGAATAAGTTTCTCTAAATGAGAATACCTGGACTCGGCATCAAGTAGACTTTTACTTATATAGTATACTGGATGTTGAGTACCTTCATGATCCTTAACAAGGACCACACTTACTGCCTTAAAAGAAACTGCTAAATATACGGATAATATCTCCCCATTTTCTGGTTTCATTAAAGCTGGAGCTGAGGATATGTAATCCTTAAGGGCCTTGAGGGCATTCTCATGCTTTTCAATCCACTCAAATTTTTTATTCTTTCTCAGGATGTCATAGAATTCTTTGCATTTCTCTGACGACTTTGAGATGAATCTGTTGAAGGCTGCGATCCTTCCTGTCAATCTTTGCACATCCTTGGCATTGGCAGGAGACTTGATGTTCACAATGGCCTTGATTTGCGCCGGACTTGCCTCTATCCCTCTTTTTGTCACCATGTAACCTAAGAATTTGCCAGCTTTTACTCCAAAGTAGCATTTGGAAGGATTCAATTTCATGTTGTATTTATCAAGGATATCAAATGCTTCCTCCAAATCTCTAAGGTGATCCTCAGCTTTCTTGAACTTATAGACTATGTCATCAATATAGACTTCCATTATGTGTCCAATTTGTTCTTTAAACATCATATTTACTAGCCTTGGGTATGTAGCACCTGCATTTCTTAGTCCAAAGGGCATAGCAATATAACAATATATACCAGTAGGGGTCATAAAGGCCGTATCCTCTTGATCAGATGGTTCCATCTGAATTTGTTGGAATCCAGATGAAGCATCCATAAAATTTAACAACTCATGACCCGCTGTAGCATCCACCATGGAGTCAATGTGGGGTAAAGGGAAAGGATCCTTGGGACATGCCTTATTTAAATCAGTAAAGTCGACACATACCCTCCACTTTCCATTCTTTCTTTGAACAACAACCACATTGGCTAACCACCTTGGATACTTTACCTCTCTAATCATACCTGTTAGGGATAGATTTTCTAAAACTAAGGATCATGGATCCACAAGTGCAGCCAGGATCACGGATCCTCAATTCTGTTTGAATTAAGGATCCTCGGAAGACGTTGCAGGATTAAGGATCCAGGATCCTCATTGTTATCCTAATACTAACGGTTGTTTCCATTACGTTTAAGCTTGTTTTCCAGGAAGGAATGAGTGGGACTTGGTCTTGCCGATATTCTTGGGGAATATGCTCTCAATATTCTGCACGTGCATAGCTTAATGACCGTTATAGAAGTCGTGGGTAGCTAGCACCATTTGCGGAATGTTAGTTATTTTGTTTATTTCTATTTTTAAAGGGGATAACAAGTCTTGACAGTTAGAACAATTAGAAAACACACACACTCTCGCAAGTTCTCTACAACTTATTGGCGATTTCATACATTTTGCACACTAGTGATCCTTGTAACAAGCTTGTTATCATCCCGAGTTGTAACAATCAGTTGTTTAATTATAGTTGGTGATCGGTAGTTTCCATCAACTGTTCATTTCATTGATATGCCGGAGATCATACATTGATCAAGGGCTTTTTCCTCGTATAAATCCTTGTGTCACTTTTTCATTTCATTTACAAGTTGTTCATACATTTGTTCATTGATTCAAGCATCACACCTCACAACAGAAGATTTGGTTGCATTATCCTAGCCTGATTTTTTACCAAAACAGTTTGGCGCCTGTAACACCCGTGTCACTGAGACCATCAAACAAATGCCCAACCAATGAAATATTGTATTTCATACTTGGTATTTGTAAAAATATGTGTATCGTTTACACATATCAATTCTTGTTCGATTTCAAGCTCTAAATCGCTTTCTGGAAGGTTATACGCGCACTGATGTGTAGATATAACCAGTTTAATGCAACGAACACTCCGGAATAGTGAAATAGGCTTAACATACCTTAAATAACCTTTACATAACTTAGATATAAGTTTTGGAAGGTTTGGTGTAGTGAAATCAAGTTAAATCGCTTACAGGGACTAAAGTTGACAAACTGCGAAAGTATGCCAATTTGAACTGTAACAGACATTCCGGAACATGACCATAAGTTAAACATACCATAAATATCCTTTATATAGCTTAGAAATAGGCTTTGAGGGGTTCGGTGTGCTAAAATAAACTTTTGGGTCATTCAGGGACTAAAAGTGTCAAAAAGTGCACAAGTTTGCATTGTTACGCATAACTCACGTTCTGAATACATACGGAAATCCAAAAATTTATGTAAGCACTATAATATTTTATTTTAGTGTTTGGCATAAGAAAAATCCATTCGTTTCGTCATTTGGATCGTTTTTCGCGCTTGTGCGCATTCCGTCGTAATTAAGCGAACATCGCGTTCGTACGGCTAAACGAACCGACATCCGAGATATTTTTAAACACATTTTAAGTTCCCTATACTTTAACTTCATTTTAGAGCTTTGAAATGGGGTTAACGGGCCTTAAACGTGTCGAAAATGGGCTGATTTCACAACAGGGACCAAATATGTAAATCTGCCAAAGTTGTATGCTTGCGCACCGTAGCACTATTTTGCTACGATGCGCAAGGGGTCTGCAGACCAGATGCAGTGTTTTTAAACAGCCTGTTTTCAGCATATTAATCCACCACCACACATTCCTAATTATCTAGTCAGCTGATAAGGATGGAATTTTAGTCACCATAAGGTCCCGACACATGTACGGGCAAGATCATGGCACGTTTTCCTTGAAACGATCTTAACGGTGGACCGAATACTATAAATACCCCACCCCCCATTGCTTCTAAACCCACAAGAATTCGGATTTGAGAGCTCTAAGTTGAAACCATTGTTTCATACCTGAGTTCTTAGACCGGGATTAGCATTCGGGGACCCTGGGTTAGTATTCTTTCGTTCTTTTATTGCTTTTCGAGTCTTGTCGAGTCTGAAAGTCAAACTTTGTTTGACTTTTAGCATTGACCAGTTATGGTCAATGCGAAGTTCGTTTGAACTTCGCAACGTGATTGTAATCACGATGGTTATAGTCCTTTGGGACTATGCCTACTGATTACCACGTTGTCTAGGGTCGTAGGGTAAGCGATCTAATAAATCGCTTATACCTCGAACCCGACCCAGTTTGGTCGATCATTATGATCCGACCAAATACATTAGGTGACCATAGTAGGTAGGGAATAACCTTCCGAGGTTATACCCTATGGTCACATCGTTTGAGTAGTTGTATGAAAGGTAGTTTATATGCCTTAGGTAAATTACCAGAATACCCTTTTCATGTATAATTGGTAATTAAGCATATATAACCTAAACCTTTGTCACATAACTGATTATGTAACATGTTTAGGCATATAATACTTGTCATAGGACTAGTTAGGCGGTCCGAACGCGTTTCACGCGCACGACGCGTTAAAGTAGCATAAGTTACCTAAACGGGTCGTAATGGGTCGTGAGCACTCATGTTAGGTTTCATTTAGTATGTAGGCTTTGTTAAACCAAATGACACGAGTCTCTACACTCGTTTGGTTTACAAACCCTAATGCTACCCAATCTTCCGATCTAGGTCCGGTTTATTAACATAGTTACCTATACTAGGTGCCGTTTGATATCCGCGATCTCTAGCATTGTTTAGTTGTTACTCAAGGACTACTGAGCAATCTCAAGTGAGTACATAGACCCCTCTTTTACTGTTTTCCAAACTGTTTTGGGGTGAAACACATGTGCCTACTTGTTACTTTCATGCTTTCCTGTTTTCACATCATATACCTGCTATGTTCGTTAGTACATTATAGTACATGATTTCATTACATTTCATGCTAGGTGTGCCCATTGTGTGCATTACTTAGTACATCGTTCTACGTTACATTTCATACTACGTATGTCCATTGTGTGCATACTTAGTACATTGTTTTACATTTCTTTTCTGTTGCATATGCTTATCCAGCATATGAACACATTATACTACATATTGAACCGTTGTAATCATTTGACTATGTGATCCGTTGATATCTGTGAACCGTTTGTATCTGTGAACCGTTTGTATCTGTGAACCGTTTGTATCTATGAACCGTGTGAACCGTCTTTGACCATACATAAACATTTCTACAACTGTTAAACATTACTTTGGTGTTTTGGTTTGATTAAGTGATTAAGTAACGATGCGTGTTTAATATGATACAAGCATGGTGGATACGCCGCTGGTACTTCCTATATATAAGTGTTTGTATGGTATTACATATCGTAGCGTTATTTGAATCATTTTAGTTTGAGACATATAACATTTTATACAAATAACATATTTTTCACAAGACATTGTTTTACAACAACTTATCTTATACAAACTCGGTTACATGGTTATTCATTTAACCATACATTATTCTTTTATCTATACATATCATCTGGACTTATTGATTTTCAAACGATTTACAAGACAAAGCAAATTACAAGGTTCATGACTAAACATTTTCTCAAACATAAGTCATGAAATCTATTTTCACAAAACCTATGTATCTCACAGGCATTTTTATGCTGACGTACCTATTTTCACATGTGTTTTTCAGGAACTGTTGCATAAGATGATCAAGATACACATAGGCAGACTTGGGCTTTAGTGACAATAAAAGATGCAAGACTAGTTAATTATGTTGTATTCCTTTGTTTGTTAAGACATTGTAACACTTTTAATCAATAAAACGAAACTTCAATTGCCATGGATTTGAAACAATTAATTCTGTTACAACACTCCCCGACGTTTCCGCCACGTTTTGTATTTTCTACGTGGTCGGGGTGTGACAGAAAAGATGGTATCAGAGCCAATGGTTATAGGGAATTAGGTTATTAGTAATGCTTTGACCTAGTCTATAACCTTTCTAGGACCCTAACGCGAGTTTATTTGCGTTTAGTCATAAAACAATACCGTCACCTATCCTTAGGCGACGACCACAACAAGAACATAAATTTCAAAACCGCTTTGAAAACTAATCATCTGTTCTAGGATGATTTATTACAAGGTTTTGAACCCTCTATTGTAAGGTTTTGAACACTCTGTTATATGGTTTTGAACCCCTTTGAGTTTTCAAAATCTCGTCAAGGCTCTGGGTTTTAAATAATGTGAACACGTGCAAACTGGAAGGGTGAATGCCTGTATTCTGGGTTTTCTGTCTAGGCAAGCACTTCGTATACATCTCATCAGACGCGAGACCAGTTGTGCTTACCTGGGAATTCTTGGGATGAGTGTTCACTTATAGGCGAGCATGTCTTCGCGATACATTATTTTTGACCCATTTACTTTGATTAATCACCGAGGTCGTTTGTTGCTTTGTAGTAACAAACAAATGACCACTATCCTTGCTTTCATCAGATTTGTTTCATCTCATTCTTTTCGTCTAATTCTCTCACTCGTTTCCTTTCATGTTTCCTCTTTTAGAATGCCTCCTCGACGCGAGAACCAGATAGCGACTGCCGAACTGGCAGAAATCATTGCGCAGCAAATGGCTGCTCAATTCCCAAACCTCTTTGCTCAATGGAATCAAGCCAACAACAACAACAATGGTGTATGCAATTTCAAGAGTTTTAACTCGGCGAAACCACTCAAGTTTAGTGGTTCTGAGGGAGCGACGGGGCTTCTTCAATGGTTCGAGAGCATTGAGAATACTTTCCGCCACGTGCAGTGTCCTGACAATCGCAAGGTCGAGTTTGCTTCGAGTGTGTTCCAGAAGAGAGCCCTTACGTGGTGGAACGGGATTATGAGAGATCGTGGTGCAGAGGTTGCTCTAGCACAGACATGGGCTGAACTTAGGGCCCTTATGATGAAGGAATTCTGTCCTCGACACGAGATCAGGGCTTTGGAAAGGGAATTCGACAATCTTGAGCAAGACAGCGGTGAGCATCGAGCCTACACGGACCGTTATGAAGAGTTAAGTCTGTTATGCCCAAACATGGTCACGCCTTTGGATAAGGCAATCGAAAAGTACATTGATGGCCTCCCTGATTCAATACAAGACATTTTGACTGGTAGCAACCCTACTACAGTTAGACAGGCCATTGAGCTATCTGCAACCTTGACTGAATCAAAGATCAGGAAAGGTAAACTTTTCCGAAAAGGTGACAAGAAGCCGGTCGAAGAATCGAAACCAATCGAAGAATCAAAGATCATGGATGAACAGACTGGATCCCCTAAGAGGTCAAAGAAGCGAAAGGTTTCTCAGAACTACGCTGTGGTCGCTCACAATGATCAAGCCGTCCTCAACCAACCAGCTCAACCCCCTGCCAGGAAACCCTACAACGGAACTGCACCCTTGTGCAACCAATGTGGCCTACATCATCATGCTGGGGTGAAGTGCCGCACATGCCAAGTTTGCGGACTTATAGGTCATACAGCTAGGGTTTGCCCAACCGCAGCTGCACCAAATCAAGCTAACAACAATCCTGCTCAAGCTCGTTTTCCACCGGGATCTTGCTACAACTGTGGCGAGATGGGCCATTTTCGTAGGAATTGCCCAAGGCTTGCTAATGCAAATCCAGCGCAGGGATGAGCATATGATCAACCAGAAGACAACATCGTTTAGAAATAATCACGTCTTATGTATTATTTTCTTTTGTTGTCAAGATCCAAGAAACAGTTGTTATCGTTGTTTATAAATAAATCTTTTACATTGCAATGTATTTATGTGATTGTATGTATAAACAACATATCCCCTACAATACCGACAATCAAGGAACCGCATTCCTTAAAGAACAGACTACTCCCAAATTTCTTCCATTGTATGATCTCTTGCGTTTTTCACGAAAATCCTAAGTACCCGTTTCTTCCAAGAGAAACGAAGTACGAGGTGCCAAGTTAATTACAATCAATAACAAGATAATAACAATTAAACAACTATGTGATTATGTGCTTATGAACATTACAAGACAAACTGTGCGGACTATGCAAGGAATTACGTAATTATGGATGCATACATAATTATGGAATTTAGTGCACAGAAACCACAGCGAGCTTTGTCATGTACCTAGAAGTTAACCCTATTCATTTCCAATTATGATGAAGTATCCGTTGAGGAAAAATGAACTAGCTATTCATTTTTCACTTCTGAAGAATATCCGTTGAGGAAATGAATATCCGTTTATCCTTCATTTCCAATTCTGAAGAATAACCGTTGAAAATGACTCCGTTAGTTCATTTTCGTTCTGAAGAGTATCCGTCGAGGGAAATGAATATCCGTTTATTTAATCCTTCATTTCCAAACCTGAGGAAACAACCGTTGAAAATGACTCCGTTAGTTCATTTTCGTTCTGAAGAGTATCCGTCGAGGGAAATGAATATCCGTTTATTTAATCCTTCATTTCCGAACCTGAGGAAACAACCGTTGAAAATGACTCCGTTAGTTCATTTTCGTTTCTGAAGATTATCCGTTGAGGAAATGAATATCCGTTTATTTAATCCTTCATTTCCGAACCTGAGGAAGCAACCGTTGAAAATGACTCCGTTTGTTCATTTTCGTTTCTGAAGATTTGTCCGTTAAGGAAATGAATATTCGTTTGTCTATCATTTTCATTTCCGTTTCTGAGGAAGCAACCGTTGAAAATGACTCCGTTTGTTCATTTTCGTTTCTGAAGATTATCCGTTGAAGAAATGAAGATCCGTTGATTATTTTTCCATTTCCAACTCTGATGAAGCAACCGTTGAAAATGACTCCGTTTGTTCATTTTCGTTTCTGAAGATTATCCGTTGAAGAAATGAAGATCCGTTGATTATTTTTCCATTTCCAACTCTGATGAAGCAACCGTTGAAAATGACTCCGTTTGTTCATTTTCGTTTCTGAAGATTGCCCATTGAGGAAATGAATATCCGTTTGTCTATCATTTTCATTTCCATTTCTGAGGAAACACCCGTTGAAAATGACTCCATAAGTTCATTTTGCGTTTCCGAAGATTTTCCGTTGAGGAAATGAATCCCCGTTTGTTTACTCCTTCATTTCCGCTTCTGAAGAATACACGTTGAGGAAAATGACTCTGTCAGTTCATTTTCGTTCTGAAGAATGTCCGTTAAGGAAATGACAGGATTATGCTTTACATATCTCTGGGGGTTGTTTGACACAAAGTCACAAATAGACTCCTACGAATAAATTTCGGGACGAAATTTCCTAAAGTAGGGGAGACTGTAACACCCATGTCACTGAGACCATCAAACAAATGTCCAACCAATGAAATATTGTATTTCATACTTGGTATTTGTAAAAATATGTGTATCGTTTACACATATCAATTCTTGTTCGATTTCAAGCTCTAAATCGCTTTCTGGAAGGTTATACGCGCACTGATGTGTAGATATAACCAGTTTAATGCAACGAACACTCCGGAATAGTGAAATAGGCTTAACATACCTTAAATAACCTTTACATAACTTAGATATAAGTTTTGGAAGGTTTGGTGTAGTGAAATCAAGTTAAATCGCTTACAGGGACTAAAGTTGACAAACTGCGAAAGTATGCCAATTTGAACTGTAACAGACATTCCGGAACATGACCATCAGTTAAACATACCATAAATATCCTTTACATAGCTTAGAAATAGGCTTTGAGGGGTTCGGTGTGCTAAAATAAACTTTTGGGTCATTCAGGGACTAAAAGTGTCAAAAAGTGCACAAGTTTGCATTGTTACGCATAACTCACGTTCTGAATACATACGGACATCCAAAAATTTATGTAAGCACTATAATATTTTATTTTAGTGTTTGGCATAAGAAAAATCCATTCGTTTCGTCATTTGGATCGTTTTTCGCGCTTGTGCGCATTCCGTCGTAATTAAGCGAACATCGCGTTCGTACGGCTAAACGAACCGACATCCGAGATATTTTTAAACACATTTTAAGTTCCCTATACTTTAACTTCATTTTAGAGCTTTGAAATGGGGTTAACGGGCCTTAAACGTGTCGAAAATGGGCTGATTTCACAACAGGGACCAAATATGTAAATCTGCCAAAGTTGTATGCTTGCGCACCGTAGCACTATTTTGCTACGATGCGCAAGGGGTCTGCAGACCAGATGCAGTGTTTTTAAACAGCCTGTTTTCAACATATTAATCCACCACCACACATTCCTAATTATCTAGTCAGGTGATAAGGATGGAATTTTAGTCACCATAAGGTCCCGACACATGTACGGGCAAGATCATGGCACGTTTTCCTTGAAACGATCTTAACGGTGGACCGAATACTATAAATACCCCACCCCCCATTGCTTCTAAACCCACAAGAATTCCGATTTGAGAGCTCTAAGTTGAAACCATTGTTTCATACCTGAGTTCTTAGACCGGGATTAGCATTCGGGGACCCTGGGTTAGTATTCTTTCGTTCTTTTATTGCTTTTCGAGTCTTGTCGAGTCTGAAAGTCAAACTTTGTTTGACTTTTAGCGTTGACCAGTTATGGTCAATGCGAAGTTCGTTTGAACTTCGCAACGTGATTGAAATCACGATGGTTATAGTCCTTTGGGACTATGCCTACTGATTACCACGTTGTCTAGGGTCGTAGGGTAAGCGATCTAATAAATCGCTTATACCTCGAACCCGACCCAGTTTGGTCGATCATTATGATCCGACCAAATACATTAGGTGACCATAGTAGGTAGGGAATAACCTTCCGAGGTTATACCCTATGGTCACATCATTTGAGTAGTTGTATGAAAGGTAGTTTATATGCCTTAGGTAAATTACCAGAATACCCTTTTCATGTATAATTGGTAATTAAGCATATGTAACCTAAACCTTTGTCACATAACTGATTATGTAACATGTTTAGGCATATAATACTTGTCATAGGACTAGTTAGGCGGTCCGAACGCGTTTCACGCGCACGACGCGTTAAAGTAGCATAAGTTACCTAAACGGGTCGTAATGGGTCGTGAGCACTCATGTTAGGTTTCATTTAGTATGTAGGCTTTGTTAAACCAAATGACACGAGTCTCTACACTCGTTTGGTTTACAAACCCTAATGCTACCCAATCTTCCGATCTAGGTCCGGTTTATTAACATAGTTACCTATACTAGGTGCCGTTTGATATCCGCGATCTCTAGCATTGTTTAGTTGTTACTCAAGGACTACTGAGCAATCTCAAGTGAGTACATAGACCCCTCTTTTACTGTTTTCCAAACTGTTTTGGGGTGAAACACATGTGCCTACTTGTTACTTTCATGCTTTCCTGTTTTCACATCATATACCTGCTATGTTCGTTAGTACATTATAGTACATGATTTCATTACATTTCATGCTAGGTGTGCCCATTGTGTGCATTACTTAGTACATCGTTCTACGTTACATTTCATACTACGTATGTCCATTGTGTGCATACTTAGTACATTGTTTTACATTTCTTTTCTGTTGCATATGCTTATCCAGCATATGAACACATTATACTACATATTGAACCGTTGTAATCATTTGACTATGTGATCCGTTGATATCTGTGAACCGTTTGTATCTGTGAACCGTTTGTATCTGTGAACCGTTTGTATCTGAGAACCGTTTGTATCTGTGAACCGTTTGTATCTGTGAACCGTTTGTATCTGAGAACCGTTTGTATATGTGAACCGTTTGTATCTGTGAACCGTTTGTATCTATGAACCGTGTGAACCATCTTTGACCATATCGTAGCGTTATTTGAATCATTTCAGTTTGAGACATATAACATTTTATACAAATAACATATTTTTCACAAGACATTGTTTTACAACAACTTATCTTATACAAACTCAGTTACATGGTTATTCATTTAACCATACATTATTCTTTTATCTATACATATCATCTGGACTTATTGATTTTCAAACGATTTACAAGACAAAGCAAATTACAAGGTTCATGACTAAACATTTTCTCAAACATAAGTCATGAAATCTATTTTCACAAAACCTATGTATCTCACAGGCATTTTTATGCTGACGTAGCTATTTTCACATGTGTTTTTCAGGAACTGTTGCATAAGATGATCAAGATACACATAGGCAGACTTGGGCTTTAGTGACAATAAAAGATGCAAGACTAGTTAATTATGTTGTATTCCTTTGTTTGTTAAGACATTGTAACATTTTAATCAATAAAACGAAACTTCAATTGCCATGGATTTGAAACAATTAATTCTGTTACAACACTCCCCGACGTTTCCGCCACGTTTTGTATGTTCTACGTGGTCGGGGTGTGACAGCGCCATCCGTGGGACAATTGGTGCTTCATTTCTGAAAAAAAAATTGTTCATTGTGTTCATTTCGGTTCATCACCTTCAATCACATGGCTTCTTCAGCAAAGAACACTTCAAGCTCTATGTCGGTAGTCACTTCTTCGCAGGGCATCCCACCTTTGCCTCCACCACCTTTTGGATCCTAGAAGAATGCTGAAAATGCTGCGAAGAAACAAAGCCCTGTTTTCTCAAAACCACCAACTTCTGCTATTTCTTCTAGCCCTTCTAACAGTGATCTTTATTCTTTGATTTTGCAGATGAGGGATTACATGCAGCAGCAGGACAAAACTAATGATAGGATCCTTCGAGAGATTGATGACATCAAGAAATTGATAAGATCAGCGGAGGATCACTCTCTATTGGTGCCTAGATCACTGGATTTCGACGCTCCAGCTATAACCGCCTTGCAATCTGCAGCTCCGGATATCTAGTACCAGAGTGGACCATTGGGTAGGCGTTATGGATCAACAACTATGAGTCAGGCTTTAGGATCCTCTTTCCAGCATCAGGGATCCTTCGTTAGCTCAGTAGGATATATGGGGATGCACCCAGTTCAAGGATCCTCCCAGGTTTAAGGATCTAACATCTTTCAGGATCAAGGATTCTTAAGAAGTGTGCAACCCGGAAGTTCAGATGTCCATCTAGGAGACTTCATTCCAATGCAGACCATTGCTTCTTCTAGTCCTTCAGTCATACCAGAATCCCGTCAATATGGATTCACATCTGGAATTCCAAACTTAAATCCTTCGGGAGGTAACACTTTGAATAATTCTTATAACACTAACCATGGCTTTGTGCAGGATACAGGTATCAATCAAGCTATGGCTAGGGAATTACAGAAACTGAAGGATATGATATCCAGCATTCCAGGAGTGGTTAAGCTCATTCCTAAAATTGCATATGGAAGCCACAGGATATCTCGCTTTGCACCACCCATTTGTGATGCAGAAATCCCAAAGAGGTTTCAAATACCAACCATGAAGCTATATGATGGTTCAACAGATCCAGAAGAACATGTAGCTCAGTACAGAGAAAGGATGGAGATCAATCCCATCCCGAAGAGGTTAAAAGAAGCATGTCTATGCAAGGGCTTTGGATCCATACTAACAGGATCAGCTCTTAAGTGGCTGCTAAGTCCTCCCCTTTACTCTATTACTTCATTTGTTAATCTAGTTAACCTGTTTAATAGCCAGTTCTCATGCAGTAGGAAATTTGAACGTTTAACTAGTGACCTATATAGGTGTTTTGGTCAAAAATTACCGAAGCAATTAAGTGATCAAATTAGTTAAGTGAGATAGTGTGTGTTTCGGTCAAAAATCAAGCTAAGATAATGCAACCAAACTTTCTGTTGTGAGGTGTGATGCTTGAATCAATGAACAATACTAAGGATCACTCAGAAATGTAATGAGCAAGTGACACAATGATTTATACGAGGAAAAAGCCCTTGATCAAGAGTTGATCACCGGCATAAAAAACCTCGGGTGATGGAAACTACCGATCACCAACTCAGATTAAACAGAAAATGTATTACAACTTTGGATGATAGCAAGCTAGTTACAAGGATCACTAGAGTGTAATGTGCAAAAAAGTGTGTAATCGCCGAGCAAACTGTCAAGAGCTGATGAGAGCAGTTACGAGTGTGTGTGTTTAGCCAAAAATAGCCAAGTGTTCTAATCTAGTTCGATATCCCCTTTTAAATTTGGAAAATATCTAAGCTAACTAACTATCCGCATTTCATGCAAGTCTTCCACGAACTCCATAACGTCCATATTAGTCAAGCACGTGCGGAATAAAAAGGGAAATTGCTCCAGGAATATCGCCAAGACCAAGTCCAAGCACGTATTCCTGCAAAACAACATTATATTCAAAGCAGACAATCGTTAGTGTAAGGATCACTATGATGATCTAGGATCCTGATCCTACACTACTCTCTGAGGATCACTAATTCAAACAGAATTGAGGATCACTGATCTATGGAAAATCCTCCCCTAACAATTGCCCCCAAAATATAAGGAGTAAAGTGTAAATAAACGAGTTATATTTTCTCGTTCTTATCCGTAACAAACCAACGAATATATAGCCGTTACTTTCTGACTAGCCGTTGCCAATCTGACGTCATTGAAGTGACTATCTTGCAAGATCATGATTATAAATTGAAGTTAGAGATAAGGGTTATGAAGCATTTAAATTCGTGCGTTTCATCCTTTAAATCCACATTCGAAGATCTGATCAGGTACTTCTCTTTCCTTTCTCTCTTCATATTCTCATTCTGTTTCTTCTTCTCCACCATCATTATGCCCAAGATGATGCTAAGATATTCACCGGCTAAGGATCACAAAAAGGATAGTCCTTTAAAGAGCCAAGGGATCATCAAAGGTTCTGCAAAGGAACGATGTTGCTTTACTGATCCGCAAATAGACAGGATCCGCCATTGTTTTCCGGCGAACACCGTTTTCAAAGCTTTTGATCCCACCGTCCTGAGTGACTATGTTTCTGAAACCTGGGTAGCTTTTCCGGTCACCCCATTTACGATAGGATACTCGTATCCTTTTCCTGATTTCACCCAATCTTTCTTCTCTCTCACCGGCATCTCCTACATCCAAGCGATGCCAATGATGTGGAGGGTCTTGTATACCCTTGAAAGAATCATTGAGCATGAAGGTATTGATCTGGGAATGTCGAAGTTAGCTGAAATGTATGACCTTGTGAGTCATGGATCTCATCGATATCTATTCAAACACAAACCCGGTGAAAAACAGCCCATCTTCAAAACCACTAAGAATGACACCAACTGGAAAAAGCGATTCTTCTTTGTCAGAAGGGATTCCATCCCTGATGGGAAGGATCTTCCAAGAAAATGGGTTACTCATGTTAGGATAGAGGATCCTTATAGAAGGATCACAGGATAACCTTGTTTCTGCTGAGGATCACTAACATCCTTTTGTCTCTATTTTGCAGCTATTACTGTTTCACACATTTTTACAACACCTGCAACGAAGGAAAGGCTTGCTGCTTTCCGGAGGCTTGATCCTGCAATAAGAAAATTTCAAGCAAATACCCAGGATTCTCAAGAAGTATCCTCAGGCTCTGTCACAATGTCAAGTAAGTATCCCATTCCGTAGGTAACTAAATGTTTAAATTAAAATGAAATAAGGATACTTATCTGTTTTGGATGTGTAGGTGCTGGAAAATCAACGAAGTCTGCTACTCGTTTCAGTGTCACTGACCTTGATGTTGTCCGATCCTCAAAAAAGAAGCTTGCTGCTAGTCCAACTGTCACGATCCCCAAGGCAAACACTTCTAAGGGAAGAGGCGGAAAGAAAAGGAAGACTGCCGATACCCTTGAAGGTCTGCCTCTGATCCAGCATCAGTTTGAGGAATACGTTGCTGAGGTAAGAATAACTGATCCTTAAATGTGATTCTTGTACATGATCCTTCCATGCTGAGGGTAAGGGATACTGAATTGTATCCTTTCTTTTGCAGAAATTTGCTGAAATTCAAGATTACGTAGGGAGTATTGAAGAGGTTGAGCAAAAGTGTGTGGACCTCCAAAAGATCATGCTGGACAAGGTTAAGAAGATTGCCTCCCTTGAAAACGATGTCAACCTGGTGAAGAGGGAACTTGTCCTGGCTCATATCACTGCTGATCAGGAGAAGACTGAAATCACAAATGATGCTAAAGTCTCCGCTGCCATTGCTATGTACAATACCAAGTTGCAGATGGCCCAAGAAGCTCAGGATCCTGACTTTGACAAGAGCAACTGGGACATAGAGGGCTGGAAGGCTAGGTTGGCTGAGCTGGATGGCGAAGAAGAGGCTGGTGAGGTCTTAGCAATTGAGGCTGGCAGCAGTGGGATTAAGGATCATGTGGATGATGCCGAAGCTGGAGGAGCTGGTGAAGGTGATGGTGATGCAGCAAAGGTGTAAGCTGCAGGAATGGGCGATGATGGACATTTCTAGACGCGGCCGGAGCCCATTTTTTAGGACTTGGTAATAGTAGTTTTTTGGTTATGGTGTTGTGAAACAATCCTGGGTTGTATTTGAACAATAGTTTCTAGGGTTATGGATCATGGATCCTTAGACAATAGGTAGGATAATGGGTGGTGGATGGATCCTCTGTTTGGGGGATGAAGCCACTTGTTATCCTGCCATCTTTTATTTCCTGCACTTCAAAGACCTATGAACAATGGACACCCTTTACCTACCCCAGCGGACGGGCCACGTATTGCTGGTAGATGCTTGGGGTAAGTAATTTTGACAACCTTGAATGGTTTAACGTTTTGTGAATAAATAAAACCTGAACTTTTTGGCTATTTCCCGTGTTGTTATCCTTGTGAATACTTTGCTTTTCAATTGTTGTGATATACATTTTGTTTGAATTTATTAAGTAAAGAAGAAAAAATTTAATAAATATCCTCAAAAAGTTTAGGATATGATCAAGGATCACATATCCTATAGTCGACAAGTTCTGAAAAGTAGTGTAGTTTAAGGATCATAAGTTCTGTTGTCAAAGGATAAGGGTCACTTATATGAATAATGAATAAAATCAAAGTAATTAAGGATCATACCTGAGAATCCATGTTAGGATCATAAGTTCAGTTGTCAAAGGATAAGGGTCACTTATATGAATAATGAATAAAATCAAAGTAATTAAGGATCATACCTGAGAATCCATCTTAGGATCCTAACCTTTAACACTTATAATCAGGATAACCAAAAGACAAACCTTAGTAGAAGGTAAGGATCAAGGATCCTTGGTTACTTAGCTTTAAAAACCTGAAATAGGATACAACTTGGGACTAAGCCAATATAAGATAAAGGTTAGTAACTGGGGACAAGCCCAACAATTCTGGGGACAAGCCCAATATACTAGGGACAAGCCCAAAGGATAATTGGGGACAAGCCCAAAGGATAACTGGGGACAAGCCCAAAGGATAACTGGGGACAAGCCCAAAGGATCGTGTGTAAACTGGAGTATGGCCCTCACTGGCGACTATCCAAACTTAGTGACATGAAAATGCCAAAACCTTAGCTAACGTGAAAACGTTAGAAACCTTAGGAACGGATGTATGGTACGTCTACCATTATACGTAGGATCCTGAATATAGCCAGTACAATGAAATTGTCAGCCCCTAAAGCGAGTACTGGTCCCATTGCCACGAACTATACCAGGATCATCGTGCGCTACTGGCGAAACTGGGGACAGGCCCAAACTGGGGTTGTTTTGGTCAAAAATTAAGCAATGACAATGCAACCAAACTTTCTGTTGTGAGGTATGATGCTTGAATCAATGAACAACACTAAGGATCACTCAGAAATGAAATGAATAAGTGACACAAAGATTTATACGAGGAAAAGGCCCTTGATCAATGAATGATCTCCGGCATAAAAAACCTCGGGTGATGGAAACTAGTGATCACCAACTCAAATTAAACAAGAAATGTATTACAACTTCGGATGATAGCGAGCTAATTACAAGAATCACTATAGTGTATTGTGTAAAAAAGTGTGTAATCGCCAAGTGAATTATCGAGAGCTGGTGAGAGCAGTTGCAAGAGTGTGTGTTAAGCTAAAAATAGCCAAGTGTTTTCTATTTAGCTCGCTACCCCTTTTAAAAATGGAAAATATCTAAGCTAACAAACATTCCGCATTTGGTGCAAGTCCTCCACGACCTCCATAACGTCCATTTCAGCCATGCACGTGCGGAATAAATATGGAATATGCTCCAGGAATATCGCCAAGACCAAGTCCAAGCTTGTACTCCTGCAAAACAACATCATATTCAAAGTAGACAATCGTTAGTATAAGGATCCTTAAGATGATCCATGATCCTGATCCTGCAACACTTCTGAGGATCACTAATTCAAACAGAAGTGAGGATCACTAAACCCAACAGTAATTGAGGATCACTGATCATTGGAAAATCCTCCCCTAACAATTGCCCCCAAAATATAAGGAGTAATTATGTAAATAAACGAGTTATATTTTCTGTTCTTATCCGTAATGAATCAACGGATAACTAGCCATTGTAATCGGACTAGCCATTACCATCCTGATGTCACTGAAGTGAGTATCCTGCAAGACCATCATTACAAATTGAAGTTAGAGATAGGGATCAATTCGCATTTAAATTCAAGAGAAACTCCCTTTAAATCCACATCCGAAGATCAAGCAGGTATCTCTCTTCCTCTTCTCCCTTTACGTTTTCTTTCTCTGTTCATCTTCTTCTCTACCCTCATGACCAAGATGATGCTAAGATCCTCTCCGGCTAAGGATCACACAAAATATAGTCCTCTTAAGAGCCAGGGGATCATCAAAGACTCAGCGAAAGAAAGATGCTGCTTCACTGATCCACAAATAGACAGAATCCACCATTGTTTTCCGGCAAACACCGACTTCAAACCATTTGATCCCACCGTTCTAAGTGATTATGTTTCTGAAACCTGGGTAGCTTTTCCGGTTACACCATTCACAATAGGATACTCATATCTTTTCCAGATTTCACCCAATCCTTCTTCTCTCTCACCGGCATCTCCTACATTCAAGCGATGCCAATGATCTGGAGGGTCTTATATACCCTTGAAAGGATCATTGAACATGAAGGAATTGATCTGGGAATGTCGGAGTTTGTAGAGATGTACGATCTCATTAGCCATGGATCCCATCGGTATCTACTCAAACATAAACCTGGTGAAGAACACCCCATCTTCGAAGCCACTAAGAATGACACCAACTGGAAACGGCGATTCTTCTTTGTCAGAAGGGATTCTATCCCTGATGGAAAGGATCTGCCAAGGAAGTGGAGCACCCATGGTAGGATAGAGGATCCTTAGAAGGATCACCAGATGACCTTGTTTTTGTTTTAGGATTACTAACGTCCTTTTGTTTCTATTTTGCAGCTATTACTGTTGCACACCTCATCACAACATCTGCAACAAAGGAAAGGCTTGCCGCTTTCCGGAGACTTGATCCTGCAAGAAGATCATTTAAAACAAATACCCAGGATTCTCAAGAAGTATCCTCAGGTTCTGTCACTATGCCAAGTAAGTATCCTGTTTTTTTTGCATAATTAAATGTTTAAATAAATAGTTAAATAGAAATAGGATAAGGATACTTATCTGTTTTGGGTGTGTAGGCGCTGGAAAACCTTCAAGATCTGCCTCCAAATTCAGTGTCACTGATCTTGACACTGTCCGATCCTCAAATAAAAAGTATGCTGCTAGCCCCTCCGTCATAGTCCCCAAGGCAACCACTTCAAAGGGAAGAGGTGGAAAGAAAAGGAAAACCTCTGAAGCGGACAACCTAGAAGGCTTGCCTCTGATCCGCCATCAGTTCCTCGAGTACTTTGCTGATGTAAGGATCACTGACTTAACTTAGTTATCCTACCCACTTGAGGATCATGAGATCCTAAACTTTACATTGTCTTCTTTGCAGAAATTTGCTAAAATCGAGGACTATGATGGGAACGTCGAAAAGCTTGAGGAGAAATACTCTGATCTCCAAAAAGTGGCGGTGTTCAAGGATCACAAGATTGCCTCCCTCGAAAAGGACCTCAATGATGCCAAAACTCAGGCGATTGCAGCTCAGATCAATGCTGACTATGAGAAGCACGAGATCACATAGGATGCTAAAGTCACTGCTGCCATTGCCATGTACAAGACCAAGTTGCAGATGGCCCAAGTAGCTCAGGATCCTAATTTTGACAGGAGAAACTGGGACATGGAGGGCTGGAAGGCTAGGCTGGCTGAGTTGGAGGACGAAGAAGAGGCTGATGAGGTTCTGGCAATCGAGGCTGGTGGCAGTGGCAAGGATCATGTGAAGGATACCGGAGCTGGAGGAGATGGTGATGCAGCGAAGGTGTAAGCTGCAGGAATGGGCGATGAAGGACATTACTAGACGTAGCCGGAGCCCATTTTTTTTAGAATTTGGTATTTTGGTTATGATGTTTTTGTTGAACAATGATGGGTTGTAATAACTTTAGACAATAGTTTCTAGGGTGAAGGATCATGGATCCTTGAACAATAGGCAGGATAATGGGTGGTGGATGGATCCTCTGTTTGGGGGATGAAGCCACTCGTTATCCTTCCGTCTTTTATTTCCTGCACTACCAAGACCCGTAAACAATGGACACCCATTGCCAACCCATGTGGACGGGCCACATTTTGCTGGTAGAAACGTGGATTGGCAATTTTGACAACCTTAAAGGGTTTAATATTTTGTGAATAAAATAACTTTAACTTTTTGGCTATCTCCCGTGTTACTATCCTTGTTAGTACTTTACTTTTCAATTGTTGTGATATTCATTTTGTCTAAACTTATCAAGTAAAGAAAAAAATTAATAAATATCCTCAAAGAGTTTAGGATATGATCAAGGATCACATACCCTTTAGTTGGTAATTTCTGAAAAGTAACATAGTTTAAGGATCATAAATTCAGTTGTCAAAGGATAAGGGTAACTCAGGTGAATAATGAATAAAATCGAAATAGTTAAGGATCATACCTGAGAATCCAAGTTAGGATCCTAACCTTTAACCCTTATAATCAGGATAGCCAAAAGACAAACCTTAGTAAACGGTAAGGCTCAAGGATCCTTGGTCATTTATCTCCAAAAACCTGAAATAGGATACAGCTTGGGACTAAGCCAATATAAGATAAGAGTTAGTAACTGGGGACAAGCCCAACAATTCTGGGGACAAGCCCAATATAGTGGGGACAAGCCCAAAGGATAACTGGGGACAAGCCCAAAGGATAACTGGGGACAAGCCCAAAGGATCGTGTGTAAACTGGAGTATGGCCCTTACTGGCGACTATCTAAACTTAGTCACATGAAAATGCCAAAACCTTAGCTAACGTGAAAACGTTAGAAACCTTAGGAACGGATGTATGGTACGTCTACCATTATACGTAGGATCCTGAATATAGCCAGTACAATGAAATTTTCAGCCCCTAAAGCGAGTACTGGTCCCATTGCCATGAACTATACCAGGATCATCGTGCGCTACTGGCGAAACTAGGGACAGGCCCAAACTGGGGACTAGCCCAAATAACTGGGGTCAAGCACAAATAACTGGGGTTAAGCCCAAATAACCGGATACTTCTGTGGATACTCAATCCTTAGTTAAGGATACCTGAACCTTCAAAACTCAAAATCAAATGAAAGGAGGATAAAGGATACAGGATCCTTATCCTTATATAGGATAATTAAAAAATGAAATAGTTTGAGATTAGATTATTACCATAATGAGGATCCTCTGCCCTGTAAGGATCCTTCTAGGATACTTGTCAGGTAAGGATCATGGATCCTGATCACATGAAATATTTCTTCAAATGGACAGCATTCCAAGCTCTTGGTAGCAAATCACCTTCCATTGTTAGCAATCGATATGCCCCCTTTCATGCTTCAACTTCAATCAAATAGGGGCCTTCCCACTTTGGTGCTAGCTTTCCATCAGCAGGATTGGTGGTATTTTGAAATGCTTTCCTTAATACCATATCACCAACTTGGAATTTCCTGATCCTGACATTCTTGTTGTAAGCTTCAGCCATCCTTTGTTGATAACTGGCCATCCTTATCCTTGCCAAATCCCTGATTTCTTCTATAGTATCCAAGTCTTGAACCAAGTTTTCAGCATTTTCTTCAGGATCACGAATGCTTGGTCTTGCAGTTGGAACCACCATCTCTGTAGGGATCACTGATTTTGCTCCAAACACCAAAGAGAATGGAGTTTGGCCAGTAGCATTCTTGGGAGTTGTCCTATCGGCCCAAAGCACATAAGGTAGTTCTTCTGCCCATTTCCCTTTCTTGGATCCAAGCTTCTTCTTCAAATTGTTGATGATGATCTTGTTGGATGATTCTGCCTGGCCATTAGCTTGTGGGTGGACTGGTGTTGATGTTATCATCTTAATCCCCCAGCTGTCACAAAAGTTCGTAGTTCTATTCCCAATAAATTGGGATCCATTATCACAAACAATTTCAGAAGGGATACCAAATCTAGTAATAATGTTTCTTTTAATAAAGGATATAACTTCCTTTTCTCTGACTTGAGCAAAGGCTTCAGCCTCTATCCACTTGGAGAAGTAATCAGTCATAGCAAGTATGAATACTTTTCCACCAGGTGCCTTAGGAAGCTTACCAACTATATCCATTCCCATCTCATAAATGGCCAAGAAGAGGATATAGGATGCAAAAGCTCTGCTGGTTGATGAAGGATATTACTATGTCTCTGACAAGGATCACACTTCTTGGCATATTCCACAGCATCCTTCTTCATAGTAGGCCAATAGTATCCTGTCCTCAGGATCCTTGAGAATAATGCCCTGCCCCCAGTGTGGTTTCCACAATCTCCATCATGGAAATCCTTTAGGACTTCTTGGATTTCAGGATCCTCAATGCATCTTAGATATGGTCCTACAAGACATCGTTTATACAACATATTATTCAATATTGTAAATTGAGATACCTTAATTTTGAAAGCCCTAGGGTTTTCTCCTATAGGAATCTCTCCATGTTGTATGTATCTCAGGATTGGGAGGATCCAGGATCCTGAATGAGATTGAGTATCATCACTAGGGATGATTGCAGAATCTTCTCCTATCTCCATAGCTACGTGATCCTCAATAGCAGGGGCCAGGATGTGGATAATAGGGATCCTTATATCTTCCGGGATCTTCAAGGATGATCCTAGATTGGCTAATGCATCAGCCTCTGCATTCTCTTCCCTTAGTACCTGTGTCAAACTAAAGGAAACAAAAGAGAGTGCCAATTCTTTGACTATCTCTAAATATTTGATTAGCTTTTCACCTTTAACAGCATAGGATCCATTAAAGTGATTAGTGATTAATAATGAATCTACATGTACCTCAAGTGATTAGTGATTAATAATGAATCTACATGTACCTCAAGATACCTGATCCTTTTGCAAGTCACTACTGAAATCTGCCACAAAGTCAGCTAAAGCTTGGGATTTGATGGCAATTCTAGGCTCATATCTTATATCGTATGCACTAAGCTTCACTGCCCACTTAGCCATCCTTCCTGACATTTCAGGTTTCCTGAGAAAATTCTTAATTGGAAAATTAGTCTTAACAATAATGGCATGAGTCTCAAAATAATGTCTTAATTTAGTAGACGCCATTATTAATGCAAGGATAAGTTTTTCTAAGTGTGAATACCCGGATTCCGCATCAAGTAAACTCTTACTTACATAATAAATAAGATGTTGTGTACCTTGGTGATCCTTAACAAGGACCGCACTTACTGCTTTTGAGGATACTGCCAAGTATAAGGATAATATATCCTCTTTTTCTGGTTTCATCAAGGCTGGGGCTGAGGATAGGTAATCCTTAAGAGCTTTAAGGGCACTTTCATGCTTCTCAGTCCATTCAAATTTCTTGTTCTTCCTCAGGATGTCATAGAATTCCTTGCACTTTTCTGAGGATTTGGATATGAATCTATTCAAGGCTGCAATCCTGCCCGTTAATCTTTGCAAATCCTTAGCATTGGCAGGAGATTTGATATTCACAATAGCCTTGATTTGCTCTGGACTTGCTTCAATGCCCCTCTTTGTCACCAGATAGCCTAAGAATTTACCTACCTTAACACCAAAATGACACTTGGAAGGATTTAGTTTCATATTAAATTTATCAAGGATATTGAATGCTTCCTCCAAGTCTTTAAGGTGATCCTCAGCTTTCTTGGACTTAACCACCATGTCATCAATATAGACTTCCATAGTGTGTCCAATTTGTTCCTTGAACATCATATTGACTAGCCTTTGATAAGTAGCACCTGCATTCCTTAGTCCAAATGGCATAGCAATATAACAATATATACCAGTTGGGGTCATAAAGGCTGTATCCTCTTGATCGGATGGTTCCATCTGAATTTGTTGAAATCCAGATGAAGCATCCATAAAAGTCAACAACTCATGACCCGCGGTAGCATCCACCATAGAATCAATGTGGGGTAATGGGAAAGGATCCTTGGGACATGCCTTGTTTAAATCAGTAAAATCGACACATACCCTCCACTTTCCATTTTTCTTTTGAACAACAACCACATTGGCTAACCATCTTGGATACTTAACCTCTCTTATCATACCTGCCCGAAGTAGTTTATCTACCTCTTCCTGGATAATAGCATTCCTTTCAGGTGCAAACTTCCTCCTCTTTTGATGAATTGGTTTGAATGACCTGTCAATGCCAAGTTTATGAGTAATTATATCCTTAGATATACCTGTCATATCCTCATGCTTCCAGGTAAAGGTAGTTTTCCTTCTTTTAAGGAAGGATACTAGCTCATGTTCAATATCGCTAAGGATCCCTGATCCTATGAAGATCTTGGATTCAGGATCATCAGGATCCATGAGGATTTCTTTCAAATCATGTTCTCTTGCCTCCAAGATATCTCTTGAAGGATACTTTAATTGCTATTGCTCCCTTGGTAATGAGGCTGGCTTCATTGATGATGTATAACAATTCTTTGCCTCTTGTTGATCACTTTCAATTTTCACCACTCCCCATGGACTTGGAAGCTTTACACACTGATGATAGGTGGATGGGACTGCCTAAATATCATGTATCCATGGCCTGCCAAGGATAACGTTGCAACAAGATAAGCAATCTATAACACAAAATTTTTGATAAGAATGCAATCCTTCAATATAGATTGGGAGTTTGATGTCCCCCAATGTGTTCTTGGTTTCCCCACTGAATCCCACAAGTACTGAGGATCTTGGGACAATTTCAGACTCTGGTATATTCATCTTCTTGAGGACATCAAGCTGAATGATGTTCACAGAGCTTCCTCCATCTATAAGGATCCTGCGAACAAAGTGGTTAGAAATAAACAATGTGATTACAAGACCATCATGATGAGGATCCTGGACATCAACACGATCATCCTCATCAAAAGTTATGATTTTATCCTGGGTAACAACGGAGGTCCGGACGGGTCTGTATCCATTGTCCATCTTGGTTTCCTTAGCATGTCTTTTTGCTGCTGAAAAGGAAGTACCACAAATGTCTGATCCACCGGATATGAATTTTATAACTTGTGCATCTGCTGGGGGAGCAGGAGCCTTTTCCGGGATCCTTTCAGGATCCTGGATCCTTGACTTCTTCCGTCCCAAGAGTTCCTTCAAATGCCCCTTGCTCAACAAGTAACCAATTTCCTTTCTTAGTGCAATACACTCTTCAGTGAGATGCCCGAAATCCTCATGATATGCACACCACTTGGACTTATCCTTTGTAGCAGCTGGTTTTTCACTTTTTCTTGCCCACCTAGCTTTCTCACCTAGATTCTGCATTGCAAGGATTAGTTCATTGTTATCAACAGAAAAACAGTATTCAGAAATAGGAGGATAATCCTCATCATCCTCTTCTTGTTCCACTGCATGCACATTCTGGTTATCTGTAACATCCTAGTTTCTATTTAACGGTTTTACATGTAAATACCAACGATTAGATGTGTAGTTAAGACTACACATACTACAATTATACGGGTTTATTAAAACTTTTATAAATCATAGGTTATTCTACAAAACATGGTCGAATTCGTTGATTAAAATTTACAACGTTGATTTGTGCGGAAGCGTGTATCTTTGTCGTGTTCGGTTCTTCGCTGAGCTTGATCGTCTCCCGGCATCCCAGAAAGTACCTACATTTCATAAACATGAAATGCTTTAGTCATACGGTATTTAAAACGCATTTAAAAGAGTCCGGAAAACAAACTGATCAAAATATACATTTTTGTACGGGGTCCACCGTAAATTACGGTGGACACCGTAATTTACGGTGGTCCTTGTTTTGACTTGTTTTCACCGTAAATCAGAAGAGATCCACCGTAGCATTTCTCAACTCCACCGTAAATTACGGTGGACACCGTAATTTACGGTGACACCTGCATTCAGCTTCTCCATTTTGCCACAACTTGACACGAAATCTTTCGTATCTTTCAAACCGCTTATCCGTTTGACCTACCGTTTCTTCCTACATGTTTGTAATTTGATTCTCCATCATATGGAGTTAAAATCCGACATCCGGCTTGATAAAATTCAAGACTTTTAAGTCTTCGGCTTATTACTCTTTTACCAAAATTTGACCCGTTCGTGATTTTATCAAACATACAAGTTTGTTTGACCCTTATTTCTCATAAACCTATTAAATTCAAGGATATCTAACATATTGGGTTCCAATTATAGAATTATATACATTCTTTAGCCCATTTTCACCCATATGCTTATTTGACCCGTTTGAGGTATTCAAGCATATTTTAGCACCATTTGCTTTCATTCCTTTCAAAATATATATATCCATATTTCTTAACAAAGGATCTTCCACCACGACTATATTTGTGGTGGATTCGATGTGATGATTTATGTGTACCAGAATTTACCCTTCAAATAGTTATTTTACGGCAAAGGCTCAAATAGAGCCATTTGACTAACGTTTTACATCTTTCAACTTCTATACTCTTCCTAAGTAATTATTTAATTGAAAAAAACTCATTTCCAAACAACCTTTAAGGGTTGTTTGTTCAATTTGGCCTACAAGGGCGTTTTGGTCAATCTTAGTCCTTCATTTACGACGAAGGACAATTAGTGCTTGTTTGAACCCCAAAGTCCGACCTTTTAACCATATTCTTGTTTAGAAACCAATATGTTTCTAAACACCATAATCATAACTCAAATTATTCGCTTTACCTAAAAGATAACCGAATGGCTTATTTTAACTTTGTCTAACTGTCATAAAACTCCAAATTCTACATGATGAGTTGTATTACTATAAGTACCTGGCTCGGATCAATATATGGACCCGTTTCAATACCTTTCCTTAGTAGCTATGTAAGCATCCATGTGCTATTTATTTCCTAAATTCATGCAACTTGACAACCCATTAGTCGATATTGTCAAAGGGTGATAATTTCACCTTTTGACCCGTTTGGTCTATATGACCAATTACCATTGTCAAATTGTCAAAATTACCATTTTGCCCTTAATGGTTATTATAATTTAACTTATATGATAACCATTAAAAGTACATGCTTCATTCGTCATAATATGATCGAATTACCGGTTTAACTCATTTTTAGCCATCATTATGTTTTCTTGTCATATTTGATTATCTTGTTCCGTACGACCACATGTCGGAACATCATATCTCAATTAGGTATTTTTCTTTATTCGTAACTAATACGACGAAAGAATATTATAAATAAATAACTAGTGTAAGATATACTTACCTTGCATCCCGAATACGCTTTTCCTTTATGCTTGCTTCGTTTGACCCGCTTCCTTTCCAAGCCTCCACCTAGCTTGTCAAGCGTCAAACTATCATCATAATTCGTAAGACGGTTATATTAGTCATCATTAATTATGACTATTCCATCTTACATATTTTCTATCACAAATACTATTCGATCTTATTAATGGTCGGTTTGACTACTAAAAGTCAAACGCCCCTTAGCATATAAATGCACATTCAAGTTCTATCTATCAATTAGTAGCTAACATGATCTTATACACTTAGTTACATGAACATGGCTACCAATTTCATCATAACATTCAAACCCATTTCAATCATGTATGAACAAGTTCCCAAATCACTTAATTTGTTTGAGTGCCTTGTTTCTATTATCAAATATGATGATTTTAAACATAAACTTATCATCATCTTTACTATTACATAAAAACCCACTTCCTAGTTTACTTGTTAATCACATACAAGTGATATTACTTCAAGTTCTTCATGATTTCATCATATCTAACAAAACCCACTTCTAGTTACTTATGAACTCTTAACAAAATCTCTAATTTGTTCAAGTAGTTCATTCATATGAATTAGTGTGATGTTTATAAACACCATTAGAACATCAATTTCATCAATTCAACCAAAACCCACTTAGCTCATAATAGGGTAATTATCAAATCCCTAGTTTGACAACAATTTATCAAGATTTCTACTAGGGTTTGTTCCTAAACCAAGATATAATCACAATGTCACTCATAGATTCAACATTCATTCCAAAATTTCGATTATGATTGTTCATCATAATCTCAAAGTATCACCAAAACTGAAAATTCGACATACCTTGTGATCCCCTCGACTAGGTGATCATTAATATGTGTTCATGCATCCGATTCGGGTTAAATTTGACCTTCAATTTGCTGGATCTTGTTGAGTTAGGGTTCTTGGCTCTTGGGAGCCTTTTCTTGGTCGACCAGAACACGCACCACACACACTTGTGTGTGTGTTGTGTTATTTTATTTGTTTTAATTAAAACCATTTCCAGGTTATCCCATTTTGGTCCCTCATGTTTGTTTAGTTATTAATTAGATCACAACCTGATTATTTTCACTAATATTCCCACTTTTTAACTAGGTTTAATATTCCTAGTTAACTTAGCGGGTTCAGGAATATTTATGACTAAGTTTATTTTAGGTCCCGTTAACTCGGGCCTTCTAAGCTTCTATTTCTTAAAAGCTTTTATTCACTTTTATTTATTATTAGGATTAATTATTTAAATCCTAATATTTACCGGGTTAATTTTACCACTAACGGTATTTTCCCCGTTCATTATTATTAACGTGGTTTAATTACCAAACCCGTTTTCGGGGTGTTACAAGTCTACCCCCCTTAAAGAGGTTTCGTCCTCGAAACCTGTTCTTACATAATTCATTGAGTTTAAACTCAATGTATTCTATTCGAGAAATTACTTATACTTTTTAACCAATCGTTAGTATTACCCGAAAAGTGTGGTAACATCTTTTTGGTTGCTAATTGTCTACATATCTCATACGATATAGTGTAACTTCGAAATAACGTAGTCTCGTTATTTCCACTAGTTTAGGTAACTTAGTGATATCCATCGCTTTCATATACTATCGAATTCCTTATGAATCCGTTATTTTGACCCGTTTAAAGATCTTTAGTGAAATCTTTCACTTTTAGCAATAACTTCTTTTGTTTTCAGATTTATTTATTCGGTTCATTTATACCAAATCCACCGCTTACAAGCAAACCAATTTTTATGGATTTGAATTACTGGCATTAACCGGTCTCACTAACTAGACTTGTTAGTCCCGTTACTTTTCATCGCTCGCTTAGTTATAACATGATTTTACTTCACATTACATTTCCTAACCGTGATCGTGTCACATCGTGTTTAGTTTGTATCACCCTTTTATTCTCGAAAATATCACTTTTCGAATATATCGTCTTGCGCCTAACAGTGTCAAGACTTGTATCTTTCATGCTTACTATATAAATTCCTATCAGAATTTATGTTTGTAAAAACGTTATCTCTTACTAAAACCGAAGTTTTAGTTTTAGGATCTTTTCCTTAACTTGTGTCAATTATCCATACCGGGATATTGACAGTCCTTAATTTAATCTTTTACAGTCTTAGTTTTATGCGGGAATTCTTAACTGATTCCCTCGCTTTATCTAATTTAACCCGTAGGTTTTATCACTTAGCCTCATGGGCTATTTTGATTAGACTTCCACCTCCCTAGGGCGAAATCCTTATAATTTCTTTCTAATCATGACCCGTGGGTCGTTTTAGTCTCATAGACCTTTCATAATCTCTTTGCTTTAACCCATTCAATTAACTTAAATACTAACTTTACTCCCCCGTTATCTTTTACGCGGGGAATTATAACTAGTTTTTCTTGTTTCACACTATTACCCGTAGGTTATGATGATCCTGTAGATCATTCTTTTTACTCGTGTCTTTATTAAAAACATATATTTGGTGTCAAAGCACTCTTTTATGTTTGAAAACCATTTGTTTTCACGCTTGTAATCCATTAGCTTTTGACTGTAGTTCGTATCTACAATCGTTTTCTTTCGGATAATTCTTCCGACTCTATGACTTCTCATGTTAATTAAGCATTATACTTTAATCAACCAGTTCAACCTCAAGATAGTTGAATATTATTATCAAAATTTCTGTTTACGAAATTCTATGGTCTTTTAGTCGTAACCCCTCATCCGAGTCTTTTGACTTTAAATTCATGCTCCCGTTTTTCGGTTTACGCATGTGTTTAAATCCTTACCCATCAACCGGGTACTTTACCGAAGTCATTATTAAAGCAACCTTCCCGGTATGCATTAAGACTTCGCTTCACTTTTATATTTCGACTTTGTCCTCGAGTTTGACGTTTTACAAAAACGACCCGTTAAGGGACATATTCGCATTTTCCGGGTTCGAGTGTAAGTACACTACCTCCCAATGCTTGTCTAAATCATTTTACCTTCTTGCGTTTTCTGGGTTCGAGTGTAAGTACACTCCCTCCCAATACTTGTTTAACATGCTTGCGTTTTCTGGGTTCGAGTGCAAGTACACTCCCTCCCAATACTTGTTTAACACATTTTACATACTTGTTTATCCCTTCACTCGGGCTCATTATCCTAATGTAACACGCTCCCGTCACTCGGTTGTGCGTTTACATTATTTTCAAATATCTTGCTTATCTGTTTCATTTGGGTACTTTTTTTATTAGTCCCATTCACCCCGCCATTACCACATCGTACATAACTGCGCTCATTATAAGAAGCTCACGCTATCATGTGTTCACTACTTACTTGGCCAGAGTAAGCGATCAACACGTGGTACGCGTGACCTTATTATAATTACCACATCACGTCCCATGTAAGTAACTCCTCAAATTGTCTCCATGTTTATGGTTTCATTTGGTAAAACTCTATTTAATTGTTAGTTAACAATTATTAGTTTTAATCGTTTATCCTTGAACATGTACAATGTCCCTTTTTATGAACATTTATTCGCATTCATTGATGTGATCATAAATTTTCTCAATAGGATTTGTATTGAGAATACTTGCTTGGATAATCACTCTCGTCCAAGTTTCTATATAAACAAGTCTTGTTATTCATTTGTTATTCATCATTGTGAATAACACATTTCCTATTAAATTTCTCTTGGAAATCAGGTTTTCCAAGTTCTGTCATATGTGTATGCAACCGTTATTACTTACGTGTTTGTTGCATATAACGACTCGTGCGATTTAATTTAAAAGTGTGCACCTGGTGATGCTTGCCCTAACGGGCTTCTCTTGTTATTAGTCTTGTTAGCGACCGTTACGCGATTTTGGTCCTTAATGAGTATGCTCTTTCTGTCGTACCCCGGACCGTTCCATCATCATGTCCATAATTTGTTTGACTCTCGTCGTCTTCAAACGCGAGTGTCCTTCATTTAAAACATTCACAAAAGTTAGTAAAGTCGACTTCAATAATCGCCCGTATTATAATACAAGGCATTTTCTACTATACACGTCAACGCGCGTATTTTCGTCAACCCTAACAATCATTTAAATTGGGGTAACGTATACCACACGATAGCTCTATGTGTTGTTTACAACACTTGAGCATACTAACTAATAACGTACTTGTACTTACCGGATTTGCGATCAAGCTTCGAACCGAACACTGTTCTTTGTCAAGAGCATAAGGTTTAAGTCCAAGCATGGTTCCTCCCAACCATACTCGAATCTCTTAAACCAAGGCTCTGACACCAACTTGTAACATCCTAGTTTCTATTTAACGGTTTTACATGTAAATACCAACGATTAGATGTGTAGTTAAGACTACACATACTACAATTATACGGGTTTATTAAAACTTTTATAAATCATAGGTTATTCTACAAAACATGGTCGAATTCGTTGATTAAAATTTACAACGTTGATTTGTGCGGAAGCGTGTATCTTTGTCGTGTTCGGTTCTTCGCTGAGCTTGATCGTCTCCCGGCATCCCAGAAAGTACCTACATTTCATAAACATGAAATGCTTTAGTCATACGGTATTTAAAACGCATTTAAAAGAGTCCGGAAAACAAACTGATCAAAATATACATTTTTGTACGGGGTCCACCGTAAATTACGGTGGACACCGTAATTTACGGTGGTCCTTGTTTTGACTTGTTTTCACCGTAAATCAGAAGAGATCCACCGTAGCATTTCTCAACTCCACCGTAAATTACGGTGGACACCGTAATTTACGGTGACACCTGCATTCAGCTTCTCCATTTTGCCACAACTTGACACGAAATCTTTCGTATCTTTCAAACCGCTTATCCGTTTGACCTACCGTTTCTTCCTACATGTTTGTAATTTGATTCTCCATCATATGGAGTTAAAATCCGACATCCGGCTTGATAAAATTCAAGACTTTTAAGTCTTCGGCTTATTACTCTTTTACCAAAATTTGACCCGTTCGTGATTTTATCAAACATACAAGTTTGTTTGACCCTTATTTCTCATAAACCTATTAAATTCAAGGATATCTAACATATTGGGTTCCAATTATAGAATTATATACATTCTTTAGCCCATTTTCACCCATATGCTTATTTGACCCGTTTGAGGTATTCAAGCATATTTTAGCACCATTTGCTTTCATTCCTTTCAAAATATATATATCCATATTTCTTAACAAAGGATCTTCCACCACGACTATATTTGTGGTGGATTCGATGTGATGATTTATGTGTACCAGAATTTACCCTTCAAATAGTTATTTTACGGCAAAGGCTCAAATAGAGCCATTTGACTAACGTTTTACATCTTTCAACTTCTATACTCTTCCTAAGTAATTATTTAATTGAAAAAAACTCATTTCCAAACAACCTTTAAGGGTTGTTTGTTCAATTTGGCCTACAAGGGCGTTTTGGTCAATCTTAGTCCTTCATTTACGACGAAGGACAATTAGTGCTTGTTTGAACCCCAAAGTCCGACCTTTTAACCATATTCTTGTTTAGAAACCAATATGTTTCTAAACACCATAATCATAACTCAAATTATTCGCTTTACCTAAAAGATAACCGAATGGCTTATTTTAACTTTGTCTAACTGTCATAAAACTCCAAATTCTACATGATGAGTTGTATTACTATACGTACCTGGCTCGGATCAATATATGGACCCGTTTCAATACCTTTCCTTAGTAGCTATGTAAGCATCCATGTGCTATTTATTTCCTAAATTCATGCAACTTGACAACCCATTAGTCGATATTGTCAAAGGGTGATAATTTCACCTTTTGACCCGTTTGGTCTATATGACCAATTACCATTGTCAAATTGTCAAAATTACCATTTTGCCCTTAATGGTTATTATAATTTAACTTATATGATAACCATTAAAAGTACATGCTTCATTCGTCATAATATGATCGAATTACCGGTTTAACTCATTTTTAGCCATCATTATGTTTTCTTGTCATATTTGATTATCTTGTTCCGTACGACCACATGTCGGAACATCATATCTCAATTAGGTATTTTTCTTTATTCGTAACTAATACGACGAAAGAATATTATAAATAAATAACTAGTGTAAGATATACTTACCTTGCATCCCGAATACGCTTTTCCTTTATGCTTGCTTCGTTTGACCCGCTTCCTTTCCAAGCCTCCACCTAGCTTGTCAAGCGTCAAACTATCATCATAATTCGTAAGACGGTTATATTAGTCATCATTAATTATGACTATTCCATCTTACATATTTTCTATCACAAATACTATTCGATCTTATTAATGGTCGGTTTGACTACTAAAAGTCAAACGCCCCTTAGTATATAAATGCACATTCAAGTTCTATCTATCAATTAGTAGCTAACATGATCTTATACACTTAGTTACATGAACATGGCTACCAATTTCATCATAACATTCAAACCCATTTCAATCATGTATGAACAAGTTCCCAAATCACTTAATTTGTTTGAGTGCCTTGTTTCTATTATCAAATATGATGATTTTAAACATAAACTTATCATCATCTTTACTATTACATAAAAACCCACTTCCTAGTTTACTTGTTAATCACATACAAGTGATATTACTTCAAGTTCTTCATGATTTCATCATATCTAACAAAACCCACTTCTAGTTACTTATGAACTCTTAACAAAATCTCTAATTTGTTCAAGTAGTTCATTCATATGAATTAGTGTGATGTTTATAAACACCATTAGAACATCAATTTCATCAATTCAACCAAAACCCACTTAGCTCATAATAGGGTAATTATCAAATCCCTAGTTTGACAACAATTTATCAAGATTTCTACTAGGGTTTGTTCCTAAACCAAGATATAATCACAATGTCACTCATAGATTCAACATTCATTCCAAAATTTCGATTATGATTGTTCATCATAATCTCAAAGTATCACCAAAACTGAAAATTCGACATACCTTGTGATCCCCTCGACTAGGTGATCATTAATATGTGTTCATGCATCCGATTCGGGTTAAATTTGACCTTCAATTTGCTGGATCTTGTTGAGTTAGGGTTCTTGGCTCTTGGGAGCCTTTTCTTGGTCGACCAGAACACGCACCACACACACTTGTGTGTGTGTTGTGTTATTTTATTTGTTTTAATTAAAACCATTTCCAGGTTATCCCATTTTGGTCCCTCATGTTTGTTTAGTTATTAATTAGATCACAACCTGATTATTTTCACTAATATTCCCACTTTTTAACTAGGTTTAATATTCCTAGTTAACTTAGCGGGTTCAGGAATATTTATGACTAAGTTTATTTTAGGTCCCGTTAACTCGGGCCTTCTAAGCTTCTATTTCTTAAAAGCTTTTATTCACTTTTATTTATTATTAGGATTAATTATTTAAATCCTAATATTTACCGGGTTAATTTTACCACTAACGGTATTTTCCCCGTTCATTATTATTAACGTGGTTTAATTACCAAACCCGTTTTCGGGGTGTTACATTATCAGATCTGTTGTAGGGCTTTGATTTGTTCTTCCTGAAGTAGGATCCTTGTTTCTCCTGCTTTGAGGATCCTGTCAATCTATCCTGGATCCTTTTGTCATCTTCTAAACGGATGAACCTAAGAGCCCTGGTTCTTACTTCATCAAGATTTCTGTAAGGTGTCATCACAAGATCATCATAGAATAATGAATCCTTAAGCAATCCCATTTTAAAGGCTTCTACAGCCGTAGCAATATCCAAATTAGGAATATCTAAGGATTCTTTACTAAACTTAGTGATGTAATCTCTAAGTGATTCATTTTGACCTTGTGTTACCCTATATAGATCACTAGTTAATGGTTCAAATTTTCTACTACAAGAGAATTGACTATTAAACAAATTAACTAGATTAGCAAATGAAGTAATAGAGTAAGGGGGAAGACTTAGCAGCCATTTAAGAGCAGATCCTGTAAGTGTGGATCCAAACCCCTTGCATAGACATGCTTCTTTTAACCTCTCCGGGATTGGATTGATCTCCATCCTCTCCCTGTATTGAGCTACATGCTCATCTGGATCCGTTGAACCATCGTATAGCTTCATGGATGGTATCTGGAATCTTTTGGGTATCTCAGCATCACATAAGGGCGGTGCAAAACGAGATATCCTATGGCTACCATCCGCAATTTCAGGAATGGGTTTAACCACTCCTGGAACACTAGATATCATATCTTTGAGCTTCTGTAACTCCCTGGCCATAGCCTGATTGATACCTGTATCCTGCATTAAGCCATGGTTAGTGTTATATGAATTATTAAAAGTTTTACCTCCCACAGGATTCGTGTTTTGAATTCCAGATGTGAATCCATATTGACGAGATTCTGGTATGATCGAAGGACCAGATGAAGCAATGGTTTGCATCGGTATGAAGTCTCCTTGATGAATATCCAAGCTTTGAGGCTGCATACTTCTTAAGAATCCTTGATTCTGAAAGACGTTGGATCCTTGAAGTTGAGATGATCCTTGAACCTGAAAGGATCCTGGAACCAGAGATGATCCTGGGACAAGGGAGGATCCTTGGACCGGGAAGGATCCTTGGACCTGAGAGGATCCTTGGACCTGGGAGGATCCTTGGACCTGGGAGGATCCTTGAACTGCATCCATTCCCAAATATCCTCCTGACGTGAAGTATCCATGATGCTGAAAAGAGGATCCTGATGGTTGAGGAGAGGATCCTTGAGGCTGGAAGTGACAGCCAAATGCCTGACTCATAGTTGCTGTTCCATAACGCCTTCCTGGTAATTCACCCAAGTATTGCACGTCCGGGGCTGCTGAGTGCTGGGAAGTTATGACTGGAGTGTCGAAGTTCAGCGACCTTGGCATCAGAGGGGAGTGATCCTCCACTGATTTCTTCTGTTTCTTGATCTCAGCGATCTCCCGGAGGATCCTTTCGTTGGTTTTGTCCTGCTCTTGTGCGTGATTCCTCATCTGCAAAATCAAAGCGTAAATATCATTAGTAGTAGGATTAGAAGAAACAGAAGAGGTTAGTGGTTTTGTGAAAATGGGGGTTTGTCTCTTCGCGGCATTCTCAGCATTCTTCTGGGATCCAGAAGGTGGTGGAGGCAAAGGTGGAACGCCTTGTGAAGAACTAATTGCCGGCATAGAACTTGATGTATTCTTTGTTGAGGAAGCCATCTGCTTGGTTGTAATGAACCGAAATGACCACAAAAGTATGAATCTTCTTAGGAATGAAGCACTAATTGCCCCACGGTGGGCGCCAAACTGTTTTGGTCAAAAATCAAGCAATGACAATGCAACCAAACTTTCTGTTGTGAGGTATGATGCTTGAATCAATGAATAACACTAAGGATCACTCAGAAATGAAATGAATAAGTGACACAAAGATTTATACGAGGAAAAAGCCCTTGATCAATGAATGATATCCGGCATAAAAAACCTCGGGTGATGGAAACTACCGATCACCAACTCAAATTAAACAAGAAATGTATTACAACTTCGGATGTTAGCGAGCTAATTACAAGGATCACTATAGTGTATTTGTAAAAAAGTGTGTAATCGCCAAGTGAATTATCGAGAGCTGGTGAGAGCAGTTGCAAGAGTGTGTCTTAAGCTAAAAATAGCCTAGTGTTTTCTATTTAGCTCGCTACCCCTTTTAAAAATGGAAAATATCTAAGCTAACCAACATTCCGCATTTGGTGCAAGTCCTCCACGACCTCCATAACGTCCATTTCAGCCATGCACATGCGGAATAAATATGGAATATGCTCCATGAATATCGCCAAGACCAAGTCCAAGCTCGTACTCCTGCAAAACAACATCATATTCAAAGTAGACAATCGTTAGTATAAGGATCCTTAAAATGATCCATGATCCTGATCCTGCAACACTTCTGAGGATCACTAATTCAAACAGAAGTGAGGATCACTAAACCCAACAGTAATTGAGGATCACTGATCATTGGAAAATCCTCCCCTAACAGGGGTCAAGCCCAAACAACTAGGGTCAAGCCCAAATAACTGGATACTTCTGTGGATATTCAATCCTTTGTAAAGGATACCTGAACCTTCAAAACTCAAAATCAAGTGAAAGGAGGATAAAGGATGCAGGATCCTTATCCTTATATAAGATAATTAAAGAATGAAATAGTTTGAGATTAGAATATTACCAAAATGAGGATCCTCTGTCCTGTAAGGATCCTTCTAGGATACTTGTCAGGTAAGGATCATGGATCCTTATTACATGAAGTATTTCTTCAAGTGGACAACATTCCAAGCTCTTGGTAGCAAATCACCTTCCATTGTTAGCAATGGATATGTCCCCTTTCCTGCCTCGGCTTCGATCAAGCAAGGTCCTTCCCACTTTGGTGCCAACGTTCCATCAGCAGGATTGGTGGTATTCTGAAATGCTTTCCTTAACACCATATCACCAACTTGGAATTTCCTGATCCTGACATTTTTGTTGTAAGCTCCAGCGATCCTTTGTTGATAACTGGCCATCCTTATCCTTGCCAAATCCCTGAGTTCCTCTATAGTATCCAAATCTTGAACCAAGTTTTCAGCATTTTCTTCATGATCACGAATGCTTGTTCTTGCAGTAGGAACCACTATCTCTGTAGGGATCACTGATTCTGCTCCAAATACTAAAGAAAATGGAGTTTGGCCAGTAGCATTCTTGGGAGTTGTCCTATCAGCCCAAAGTACATAAGGAAGTTCTTCTGCCCATTTTCCTTTCTTGGATCCAAGCTTCTTCTTCAAATTGTTGATGATGATCTTGTTGGATGATTCTTCCTAGCCATTAGCTGGTGGGTGGACTGGTGTTGATGTTATCATCTTAATCCCCCAGCTGTCACAAAAGTTCGTAGTTCTATTCCCAATAAATTGGGATCCATTATCACAAATAATTTCAGAAGGGATACCAAATCTAGTAATCATGTTTCTTTTAAAAAAGGATATAACTTCCTTTTCTCTGACTTGAGCAAAGGCTTCAGCCTCTATCCACTTGGAGAAGTAATCAGTCATAGCAAGCATGAATACTTTTCCACCAGGTGCCTTAGGAAGCTTACCAACTATATCCATTCCCCATCTCATAAATGGCCAAGAAGAGGATATAGGATGCAAAAGCTCTGCTGGTTGATGAAGGATATTACTATGTCTCGGACAAGGATCACACTTCTTGGCATATTCCACAGCATCCTTCTTTATAGTAGGCCAATAGTGTCCTGTGCTCAGGATCCTTGAGAATAATGCCCTGCCCCCAGTGTGGTTTCCACAATCTCCTTCATGGAAATCCTTTAGGACTTCTTGGATTTCAGGATCCTCAATACATCTTAGATATGGTCCTGCAAGAGATCGTTTATACAACATATTATTCAATATTGTAAATTGAGATACCTTGATTTTGAAAGCCCTAGGGTTTTCTCCTATAGGAATCTCTCCGTGTTGAATGTATCTCATGATTGGAAGGATCCATGATCCTGAATGAGATTGTGTATCATCACTAGGGATGATTGCAGAATCCTCTCCTATCTCCATGGCTACATGATCCTCGATAGCAGGTGTCAGGATGTGGATTATAGGAATCTTGATATCCTCTGCGATCTTGAAGGATGATCCTAGATTGGCGAATGCATCAGCCTCTGCATTCTCTTCCCTTGGTACCTGTGTCAAACTAAAGGAAACAAAAGAGAGTGCCAATTCTTTGACTATCTCTAAATATTTGATTAGCTTTTCACCTTTAACAGCATAGGATCCATTAAAGTGATTAGTGCTTAATAATGAATCTACATGTACCTCAAGATACCTGATCCTCATATGCTTGGCAATTTGCAAACCAGCTATCAAGGCTTCATACTCAGCCTCATTGTTGGTAGTTTGAAATTCACAAGTTGTGGAATGGGGTATTATGTCCCCCTGTGGCGATTTTAGTAGTATTCCAAGCCCTGTTACTTTGACATTAGAAGCACCATCAGTGAAGAGTATCCAAGGATCCTTAGTTTCTTCTAGCTGTTGCACCTCTAACTCAGCTTCCTTTTGCAAGTCACTACTAAAATCTGCCACAAAGTCAGCTAAGGCCTGTGATTTAATGGCAGTTCTAGGCTCATATCTTATATCATAAGCACTAAGCTTCACTGCCCATTTGGCCATCCTTCCTGACATTTCAGGTTTCCTGAGAACATTCTTAATTGGAAAAATAGTCTTAACAATAATGGCACGAGTCTCAAAATAATGTCTTAATTTAGTAGATGCCATAATTAATGCAAGGATAAGTTTTTCTAAATGTGAATACCTGGATTCAGCATCAAGTGAACTCTTACTTACATAACAAACAGGATGTTGTGTACCTTGGTGATCCTTAACAAGGACCGCACTTACTGTTTTTGAGGATACTGCTAAGTATAAGGATAATATATCCCCCTTTTCTGGTTTTATCAAGGCGGGGGCTGAGGATAGGTAATCCTTATGAGCTTTGAGGGCATTTCCATGCTTCTCAGTCCATTCAAATTTCTTGTTCTTCCTCAGGATATCATAGAATTCCTTGCACTTTTCTGAGGATTTGGATATGAACCTGTTCAAGGCTGCGATCCTGCCTGTCAATCTTTGCAAATCCTTGGCATTGGCAGGAGATTTGATATTCACAATAGCCTTAATCTGCTCTGGACTTGCTTCAATGCCCCTCTTTGTCACCATATAGCCTAAGAATTTACCTGCCTTAACACCAAAATGACACTTTGAAGGATTTAGTTTCATATTAAATTTATCAAGGATATTGAATGCTTCCTCCAAGTCTTTAAGGTGATCCTCAGCTTTCTTGGACTTAACCACCATGTCATCTATATAGACTTCCATAGTGTGTCCAATTTGTTCCTTGAACATCATATTGACTAGCCTTTGATAAGTAGCACCTGCATTCCTTAGTCCAAATGGCATAGCAATATAACAATATATACCAGTTGGGGTCATAAAGGCTGTATCCTCTTGATCAAATGGTTCCATCTGAATTTGTTGAAATCTAGATGAAGCATCCATAAAATTCAACAACTCATGACCCGCGGTAGCATCCACCATGGAGTCAATGTGGGGTAATGGGAAAGGATCCTTGGGACATGCCTTTTTTAAATCAGTAAAATCGACACATACCCTCCACTTTCCATTTTTCTTTTGAACAACAACCACATTGGCTAACCACCTTGGATACTTAACCTCTCTTATCATACCTGCCCGAAGTAGTTTATCTACCTTTTCCTGGATAATAGCATTCCTTTCAGGTGCAAACTTCCTCCTCTTTTGATGTATAGGCTTGAATGACCTGTCAATACCGAGTTTATGAGTAATTATATCTTTAGATATACCTGTCATGTCTTCATGCTTCCTGGCAAAGGTAGTTTTCCTTCTCTTAAGGAAGGATACTAGATCCTGTTCAATGTCATTAAGGATCCCTGATCCTATAAAGATCTTGGATTCAGGATCATGAGGATCCATGAGGATTTCTTTTACATCCTGCTCTCTTGCCTCCAAGACATCTCTTGGAGGATACTTTAGTTGCTATTGCTCCCTTGGTCTTGAGGCTGGCTTCATTGATGATGTGTAACTATTTTTAGCTTCTTGTTGATCACTCTTAATTTTCACCACTCCCCACGGACTAGGAAGCTTTATGCATTGATGATATGTGGATGGGACTGCCTTCATGTCATGTATCCACGGCCCGCCAAGGATAACATTACAACATGATAAGCAATCTATCACACAAATATTTTTATAAGAATGAAGTCCTTCGATATAGATAGGGAGTTTGATGTCCCCCAATGTATTTTTGGTTTCCCCGCTGAATCCCACAAGTACTGAGGATCTTGGAACAATGTCTGATTCAGGAATATTCATCTTCTTGAGGACATCAAGCTGGATGATGTTTACTGAACTTCCTCCATCTACCAGGATCCTGCGAACAAAATGGTTAGAAAAAAACAGGGTAATAACAAGACCATCATGATGAGGATCCTGAACATCAAGACGATCATCCTCATCAAAAGTTATGATCTTATCCTTGGTGACAGTGGAGGTCCGGATGGGTCTGTCTCCATTATCCATCTTGGTTTCCTTGGCATGTCTTTTGGCTGCTGAAAAGGAAGTACCACAAATGTCTGATCCACCAGATATGAAGTTTATAAGTTGTGCATCTGTCGAAGGAGCAGGAGTCTTTTCTGGGATCCTTTCAGGATCCTGGATCCTTGACTTCTTTTGTCCCAAAAGCTCCTTCAAATGCCCCTTGCTTAACAAGTAACCAATTTCCTTTCTAAGTGCAATACACTCTTCAGTGAGATGCCCAAAATCCTCATGATATGCACACCATTTGGACTTATCCTTTGTAGCAGCTGGTTTATCACTTTTCCTTGGCCACCTAGCTTTCTCACCTAGATTCTGCATTGCAAGAATTAGTTCATTGTTATCAACAGAAAAACAGTATTCAGAAATGGGAGGATAATCCTCATCATCCTCTTCTTGTTCCACTGCATGCACGTTCTGGTTGTCAGATTTGTTGTAGGACTTGAACTTGTTATTCTTAAAGTAGGATCCTTGCTTCTCCTGCTTTGAGGATCCTGTCAATCTCTCCTGGATCCTTTTGTCATCCTCTAAACGGATGAACCTAAGGGCCCTGGTTCTTACTTCATCAAGATTCCTGCATGGGGTCATAACAAGATCATCATAGAACAATGAATCCCTAAGCAAACCCATTTTAAAGGCTTCTACAGCCGTAGCTATATCCAGGTTGGGGATATCTAAGGATTCTTTACTAAACTTAGTGATGTAATCTCTAAGTGATTCATTTTGACCTTGTGTTACCCTATATAGATCACTAGTTAATCGTTCAAACTTTCTACTACAAGAGAATTGACTATTAAACTGATTAACTAGATTAGCAAATGAAGTAATAGAGTAAGGGGGAAGACTTTGCAGCCATTTAAGAGCAGATCCTGTGAGTGTGGATCCAAATCCCTTGCATAGACATGCTTCTTTTAACCTCTCGGGTATTAGATTGATCTCCATCCTCTCCCTGTATTGAGCTACATGTTCCTCTGGATCCGTTGAACCATCATACAGCTTCATGGATGGTATCCGGAATCTTTTGGGTATCTCAGCATCACATAAGGGTGGTGCAAAACGAGATATCCTATGGCTACCATCTGCAATCTCAGGAATGGGTTTGACCACTCCTGGAACACTGGATATCGTATGCTTAAGCTTCTGTAATTCCCTAGCCATAGCTTGATTGATACCTGTATCCTGCATAGAGCCATGGTTAGTGTTATATGAATTATTGAAAGTGTTACCTCCCATGGGATTCATGTTTGGAATTCCGAATGTGAATCCATATTGACGGGGTTCTGGTATGATTGAAGGACCAAAGGAAGCAATGGTCTGCATTGGTATGAAGTCTCCTTGATGAGCATCCGAGCTTGGAGGCTGCATACTCCTTAAGAATCCTTGATCCTGAAGGATGTTGGATCCTTGAACCTGAGAGGATCCTTGAACCTGGAAGGATCCTTGGGGCTGAGAGGATCCTTGAACCTGAAAGGATCCTGGAACCACAGAGAATCCTCGGACCTGGGAGGGTCCTTGGACCTGTGTGCATTCCCAAATACCCTCCTGAGCTGACGAAGGATCCCTGATGCAGAGAAGAGGATCGTGATGGCTGAGAATAGGATCCTTGAGGCTGGAAGTGAGAGGCAAATGCTTGACTCATAGTTGCTGTTCCATAAGGCCTTTCTGATGGACCACTTTGATACTGGATGCCCGGAACTGCCGATTGTAGGGTAGTTACAACCGGAGTGTCAAAATTCAAGGACCTTGGCATCAGAGGAGAGTGATCCTCCACTGATTTCTTCTGTTTCTTGATATCACTGTAACACCTCGAAAATTCACGTCCTATAATGTGTTGACACGTGATGTGTGTAAAATGCAACATATAAATTACATCAAATAAGGCATAAAACTAACCCTTTTTAAGTACTAATATTGGAAAAAGAGTGTTTTTGTCTTCCTTTTGTATTTTCAGGATTAAATGAGCTCAAAAACACAAAAGAAGCAAAAAGACAGCTAATTCCAACATAAATACAAGGAAAGGAACATTAGTGGACTGCCCGACCCCTCAACGGCACCTTCCAAAGCAAAAAAAGAAAAGTCAGAAGACTGAACACGCCCCATGCTCAGCCAGCACGGGGCCGTGCCCAAGAAGCAGCAGAAAAGACAAACCTATAGAAGCTTCTATTGCCCACCACGGGGCCGTGCCCAGCGGACACGGGGGCGTGGCGAAAGTACAGCAGGCGCATTAATTGTAATTGCGAATTACAATTAATGAGGAGAGAGAGAGTGTCAGACGGGCACGGGGCCGTGCCCAGCTCTCTGTTCAGCCTATAAATAGGAGTGCTTGGATTCATTTCAACTCATCCCTTGGCACACCACCTCTCTCACACTTCATCCACCACCCACCACCATCACAACACCATCATCCACCACCATCATCCATTGTCCATCGTAGAGTGTGTGAGTCGTCTCGGGATCCAAGATTGATCGTAAGAGTTCTTGACAATCAAGGCCATGTTTGCCTAAGTCTCTTACATCACTTGGTGAAGACAAAGTGTCTAGTATAATACTTTTTATTTCTAATCTTTTTCACTTTTTATTTGGTTTTGTATTAATGACTTTAATAACTAGTTACTTATGTTGAAGGTGATCTTTCCTTATTGTTTGTCCGTGGTGTCTTGGCATTATTTTACTGTCTATATAAAATAAAGGATTTTCACCATTCATATCTCCACGGTCTATATGGAGGTATGTTGGCTACCTGGTCGGGGGTTAAGGGAACGGTTTGGTAAAGGTCTTGCCATTGTTCAACGTTTAGAGGTCCTGCAATGGACCTGGGTCAAATTTAGTAGGACCTCCTTCAATACTTCACGGTATTGGATGGCGGGGGTCCACACTCTTTGACCCCCTCATAAGTTAACTACTATTAATACTATAACCCGGCTATTTAGGACTGTATCCCTGCTGACTCAGACTACTTAGCCGAGGGTAACGTCACCGCCAAAAGCGGGGCCTACCATAATACTGCATTAATAACTTAATTCATTATCTTCCAATAATCCACCCTTTTAGGATTGTATCCTTGCTGACTCAAACTACTGGGGTGAGGGTAACGTCACCTTCAAAAGAGGGGCCTACTACAATAACTAAGATAATCTCTTAATTATGTGCAAAAGTGCGGAAATAATCAAAGGTTATACTATATACGAGTCGGAACCAAGTGATTCATCTTGTCTATCTGTTTTTCTTTTATTTTTATTTTTCAGCAATTTTAGTTAGTTTTTATTTTTCTTAGCTTAAAACATTTTTCTAAACTTTTATTTTGATTAGACGTTGAGGATAAACCGGTACTAAAAGCTCTTGTGTCCTTGGACGACCTCGGTATCTTACCAACACTATACTACGCTCAACGATGGGTGCACTTGCCCATATGTGTGTTTAGTGTTAGTGAAATATCGTGTTTTATAAATTTAAAACTTGGCTAAAATAAGTGTTAAAAAGGGCTTAAAATATACACCTAATATATACGACACTTCGCACGCATCAAGTTTTTGGCGCCGTTGCCGGGGACACAAGGATTTTAAGAAAGTTAGGAATCAACGGCCTAATCATCTTTTATTTTTCTTTTTATTTTTTTTAGGATTTTCTTAGTTTTTCAGCTTCTGCAGAGCTCAGCACGGGCCGTGCCCGCTGAACACGCCCCCGTGCTCAATCATTGGAACTGGCAATCCTGTTTTACGTCAGACAGTAAGCTGAACACGGGGCCATGCTCACCCAACACGCCCCCGTGCCCAAGATTCACTTACTGAAAACAGAACCGTTAGATCCCGGCGGTTGGTAATTTCTGACACAAACATGAGTGATAGTAATTGTTTTTACTTTCGGCACTCTTATGGTACGTGGTGTCAATTATGTGGTGGCAAACATGAAGAAGTAAAATGCTACTTTCTAACTTATAGGCCCCATTACATGGACCCACCGACTTCTTATAGCCTTAAGAGGGGCGAAAGTAAAAACAAGCACTATTTCTCCCTCGAATGCGCCCAGCCAGATATTCTAGGGGAAATGCTCCTTGATGAGTTATTTAAACTAGAAAAGCTAATTCTGAATTGGTTAAAAGAGCTTAGGAAAGATTTTATTAATCCACCCCAAGACGATGACCATGACGAAATGCTGGAACCGCATTCCAACAACCTCGTTGCTCCCGAAAATACCTTAGCACTTAGCAGAGACTTGGACGATAGTCGTCCTTGTGTCGATTGTGCCGTGAAGGACTCTCCATCGACTTCGTTCGATGCAAACATAGACCTGAGCGATTCGGCATACACCTTCTTTAACAAGAGCCCGGGAAAGGGTTGGACTTGTCCACCTAGAATAAAAATAGGAATTACCCTCACCGACAACCTCTTGCGTTCTCGCCTTAGTCTAGGACAATTAAGGTATCTTAGGCACTTTGGGGTTGTTCCAACCAGTCAGGAGCCACCCGATACTAACAAGTTCCTTAAAAAAACTAGACAACTTCATAAAACAGTCCCTCGACACGGGGCCGTGTCCAGCCAGCACGCCCCCGTGTCCATCAAAAGATTCCATTCTGATCAGTACGTCAGAATACGGACAAACTGTGTCAGAACTCCACCTGCACACGGGGCTGTGTCCACTGGGCACGGGGCCGTGTCCAGGATGCTGTCGTTTTCTATAAATGCAGCCAAGAATTTAGCACATTTGGACCAACTTGGGGCAGAGATTTGCAGGAATCTTCTCTCAAACTATCCTAGGTAAGTCTAAAAGAAGGTTCCAACAACCCATCTTGTCCTTTCCTCTTTTAGCCATTTCCTTCTTCTCCATCTTTCTTCAAAAGAACTACCATTAAAAGTTTGAATTCTTCAAACTTTGTGGTAAGGATTAATGAGTTTTGTTCAAGGAATCTTGGTAAAAACATGTTATGTAACATTGTTTTAAGTTATTAGCAACTAAAAAGACCCCACAAGTTCAGAAAATAACTTAAAAATCCAAGTTTCCTTACTCCAAAATTCTGCAGAAAGATGAACACGGGGCCGTGCTCATTGAGCACGGGGCCGTGTCCGGTAACTGTTTCATTTAAATAAACTTTTTCAGTTTATTTTTCGTAGAATGTCAAGTGAAAACAGCGAAACATCTTCTGTGCATTCGTCAAACAGCCGAAGAGGAAGAAGACCCTCCATTGAAGCTACACTTGTGCACTATGTGATAGCATTAAGGGAGGCTCTCGACGAAATGACTTCAGTAGAGGAGGTCCTAATCGACCGTATTAACGATCTTACGATGGGACTTGAAAGCAGCTTCCAAGAAATTAACCTCTTGCACCAGAGGTTAAATATTCTTGTAGCACCCCCAATGGGACCAGTCCTTCCTCAGCAGGATTGGAACCTGGCACTCGGAATCAACAATCCTACTGGGTGGGAAGACTTACGGGCGGAACCTCCCGTGGAACACCCACCAGAGATCCCGGTGGAAGTTGAAACTCCTCAAACTAATGCCAATGAGCCTTCTTTTCTCTTTCCAAGGGAGGTGGAAGAATGGCTCACCGACATTTGAGGAGAACCGCACGCAGAAGAAGGAGTTCAAAAGGGCCTTGTTTAACCAAGATTAGTTACTTCTTGGAAATTTTGCTAATTAAAATATAGTAAAGGCTAGGACTCCATGGTTTATTATATCCTTGTTTTATCTATTTAATTTAGGACTATGTAAGTTCTCTCTATGATGAAATGAATTGATGGTTTTAAGGTTTGGATGGTTTGTAATGAATAAAACACACTCATGGTGGTAAAGGATGAAAAGGGGAACGAGAAAAATGAACGCATGCACAAGAACAAAGCAACCCGACAATTATCTCCATTTCAGAAGGTTCAACACGGGCCGTGCCCAACCAACACGGCCCCGTACTGAACCCCCTGCAGAAAATCGCCCAGTGCAGGTAACTGGAGACGGGCCGTGTTCACCCAACACGCCCCCGTGTCCAGACTTCTGTTTCTCTTGTTTTAATTTTGTTACTGGCACTTGAACACGGGGCCGTGCCCGGATAACACGGGGCCGTGTTTAGCACCCAGTAACACAAATTTTTGCTTTTTAAACACTATTTTACACATCTAATCAACCTAAAAATTTATTTTTGGAACACATTGAGGACAATGTGTAATTTAAGTGTGGGGGGGTTGCTAAAACCTTGAATTTTGCAAGTCCTAAATACAAGCCTTACACAAAACTCTATTGGAACCGCTAATCACCCCAAATTTTTTTTCAAAAATTTCATTTTTTTACTTGTCTAGGTTTAACTTGGGAAATTCAAGTTCTCAAAAAGGTTATATTTTTACAAATTTACAACCGATAGCGTAGTGATAAAAAGAACCAACATAAGAAAATTATGAAAAGGCATAGCAAACTTAGTTAAAATTTGATTATATATACTTGATCACATAAAAACCCATTCCCACAAAAGTGAGTTTTGAGCCTTTTTTTAGCACAATTACATATCATTAAAACTAAATGCTCATTTTTCGTTTCTTGTGTGAATAGCCGCTTGGTTCTTACGACTCTAGAACTTGCCATGACGATACATTCTCAGTCCTTATCAACTTAAACCCAAGTAAGTAAATGATGGAGGCATTAGGACTAACCCCTTTTTATTTCTACACCATTATTTTTCTTTTTCTTTTACCACCTACCCAAAAATCCCCCTAGTTAGCCCATTTGAGCCTAAACCTTTTCATTTCATCACCCAAACCAAAAACCCTTTTACCCACCAAAACCTTTTTATTTTTAACCCTTTGTTTTAGTAACAAGTTCGGTTTTTCGTAAAAAAAAAAAATGTGTGTTGTTGATGAAGCAAAAAGAAAAACAAACAAGTTCACCAAAAATAACTTTGTTTGAATAAACGCTTCATCAAAATAAAAAGTTACAAAAAAATAGAAAATCTTACGAAAACCGACACTTGTTACGCTTTTCGCCCTTTTTCTACTTTTCTACTAACCACTAACCCAACCACCTACCTTTAACCCAAGCCTAACCCTTAACCTCCAAAGTCCTCTTGATATTTACAAAGGTAATAAAGTTAAAAAGGAGGAGGATTGATTGCTTGGCAAGCTTATGGTAGGAATAAGTTCCACGCCGCTCTCGAGTGATTCACTAAAAATACACCTTCGGCCGAGTGTGAGTGATTTCTCCCGTGAGGTATGTGAACTTGTATATAAATGGAATTTTAAAAAGGCATGTTATGCCCAAATAAGTAATTTCTCCTATGAAACGTTCTAAATAAATCATTACGAATAGGATTGTAAATAAATAAAGATAAAACCCAAAAAGACCTTGGATTCCCGACACTCTACGACAAGCCCAAAACCTTCTCTTCTACCTATTCCATTTGGGAGTGTAAGCCACATATTAAAGAGTTTTGCTTGAGGACAAGCAAAAGTTCAAGTGTGGGGGTATTTGATGTGTGTAAAATGCAACATATAAATTACATCAAATAAGGCATAAAACTAACCCTTTTTAAGTACTAATATTGGAAAAAGAGTGTTTTTGTCTTCCTTTTGTATTTTCAGGATTAAATGAGCTCAAAAACACAAAAGAAGCAAAAAGACAGCTAATTCCAACATAAATACAAGGAAAGGAACATTAGTGGACTGCCCGACCCCTCAACGGCACCTTCCAAAGCAAAAAAAGAGAAGTCATAAGACTGAACACGCCCCGTGCTCAGCCAGCACGGGGTCGTGCCCAAGAAGCAGCAGAAAAGACAAACCTATAGAAGCTTCTATTGCCCACCACGGGGCCGTGCCCAGCGGACACGGGGGCGTGGCGAAAGTACAGCAGGCGCATTAATTGTAATTGCGAATTACAATTAATGAGGAGAGAGAGTGTCAGACGGGAACGGGGCTGTGCCCAGCGGACACGGGGCCGTGCCCAGGTCTCTGTTCAGCCTAACAATAGGAGTGCTTGGATTCATTTCAACTCATCCCTTGGCACACCACCTCTCTCACACTTCATCCACCACCCACCACCATCACAACACCATCATCCACCACCATCATCCATTGTCCATCGTAGAGTGTGTGAGTCGTCTCGGGATCCAAGATTGATCGTAGGAGTTCTTGACAATCAAGGCCATGTTTGCCTAAGTCTCTTACATCACTTGGTGAAGACAAAGTGTCTAGTATAATACTTTTTATTTCTAATCTTTTGCACTTTTTATTTGGTTTTGTATTAATGACTTTAATAACTAGTTACTTATGTTGAAGGTGATCTTTCCTTATCGTTTGTCCGTGGTGTCTTGGCATTATTTTACTGTCTATATAAAATAAAGGATTTTCACCATTCATATCTCCACGGTCTATATGGAGGTATGTTGGCTACCTGGTCGGGGGTTAAGGGAACGGTTTGGTAAAGGTCTTGCCATTGTTCAGCGTTTAGAGGTCCTGCAATGGACCTGGGTCAAATTTAGTAGGACCTCCTTCAATACTTCACGGTATTGGATGGCGGGGGTCCACACTCTTTGACCCCCTCATAAGTTAACTACTATTAATACTATAACCCGGCTATTTAGGACTGTATCCCTGCTGACTCAGACTACTTAGCCGAGGGTAACGTCACCGCCAAAAGCGGGGCCTACCATAATACTGCATTAATAACTTAATTCATTATCTTCCAATAATCCACCCTTTTAGGATTGTATCCTTGCTGACTCAAACTACTGGGGTGAGGGTAACGTCACCTTCAAAAGAGGGGCCTACTACAATAACTAAGATAATCTCTTAATTATGTGCAAAAGTGCGGAAATAATCAAAGGTTATACTAGATACGAGTCGGAACCAAGTGATTCATCTTGTCTATCTGTTTTTCTTTTATTTTTATTTTTCAGCAATTTTAGTTAGTTTTTATTTTTCTTAGCTTAAAACATTTTTCTAAACTTTTATTTTGATTAGACGTTGAGGATAAACCGGTACTAAAAGCTCTTGTATCCTTGGACGACCTCGGTATCTTACCAACACTATACTACGCTCAACGATGGGTGCACTTGCCCATATGTGTGTTTAGTGTTAGTGAAATATCGTGTTTTATAAATTTAAAACTTGGCTAAAATAAGTGTTAAAAAGGGCTTAAAATATACACCTAATATATACGACACTTCGCACGCATCAACACGTGTCATAAAGTTTGAACATGTGAAAGAATGTTATAAAGGGACTAAAGTTGACAAACATGGAAAGTATGTGTTTATACGGGTTCTAAATGTCAACAGTGAATAAATATACTTCATAATAACCCTACATGATGTTTATAACATCAAACGAATAAATCATGGATCATACGAAGCAAAAAGTGAGAGATTTCAAACTACAGGGGCTAAATGTGTCAACATGTTTAATTTATACCTCTGAGTGACCTTTTGACAAACCCGAAGCTTTGTAAATGTTAATTATGCTCACTAGAATGCACGATATAAATATCATAAAGTTTCGTTATCGTATGAGAAAGTTATGATCAAATTCGTGTGCGAGGGGTTAAAGTGCAAACATTGAAAGTTAAGACTTTTAAGTTAACCGGAAGTGTTCAGGGACTTGGCAAAGTGGGTATAAGTCCTAAAGCCCTTGTGGGTAAATATAAGGGGGTCAAAATGCAAGAAATAACCCTAGTTGCCCCTTCGTGAAGCCAAAGGTCAAGCTGCAAAACAATTAAAAAAATAAAAATCTGAAACGCAGGCCCAAGCGGCCCGCGTACGGGTATGTCAATTGTGAGGCGGGCCGCGTCCGACCCCCAGTTCCGTAAAATGTTGGCTGCTGTCTGCCATTGCGTTTATGCGCGACCTTTACCCGATTTTTCACATCTCCTGGCCCCTAAAACACCCCCTAAGCATCTAGGACACATGTTGATCGATTGTCGGCACTAGTAGACTTGTTTGTCAATCAAATGTGGTGAGTGAATCCACTATAAATAGGCCTTCAAGTTCACAACACTTCCTCACATCATTCAAGTGCCTTCTGATCGATTCTGGAGCTCTCAAGCAGGTCCAACTGATCATAAGTCGTGCATAGGACTCCTGTAAGTCTGCTAGTCCTTCTTTAATTGAGTTTAGCTTGTTTAATTAGCTAAAAGTCAAACCGTCGTAATTACGGTTTGACTTCGAGATTAGTCAACAATGGCTCAGTCATATCTCGAATTAAAAGTAGTTATAGCTTGGTATTTATGTGGGTAATAAAACCTCAAAAGGGTTTCCCCTGATCACCACTCTAACCAGGTCAAAAGTCGGGTCAAACTAGTTTAGAAAAAGTCAACAGGAAGCTTAAAATGTCATTTATGCATAATTAACACTATAGACCATTTACAACATGTTTGATCATTGTTATAACTTAGTAATAAGTGTAAGAACATGTCTAAACATGTTCAACCCGACAATTTCCTGTTTAGACCCGGTTCGGAACCGAAAGCCACATAGTTTGACTTTCACTTTGACTTTCAGTTCTGACCCGTTAAGGCATGTTTTAGAAATTCCTCAGAGCTTTAATTGGATTAGGTTACATGTTAGAACAAACCTCTATGATTATACACCTTGTTTAATTAGTTATCCAATTAATATGCATGTTTCCGCTAATTGCTCATATGTTGACCGTTATGCCCTTATTACCTTAAAACGCGAATTATGAAAATGTAAAAGTGTAGAAACCTTAAATACTGATATATAAACTTGTATGCAAAGTTTGACATCAGTTTGACTTGTAGATTAAGAGTTATGCTCAATATCGCAAATTTAAGGCTTTATGTTAATTAAACGGCATAATTAGCGTATAGCCTAGTTAAGCCTACTTTTTGATATCAAATCTTTTACCCACTGATGTAATATATTATTTTAGGATTTTTAAAGATTTTTAATTAATTTTAGGCTGAGCATAACTAGTAGTCGTAGGCTTAATCCGGTAATTGTCGGTTTTGCCCTTACGGGCCATAAAATGAGTTTTACATATCTAAACGACTCCAAACCTTTTGCTACTGATCACATATGATAAATAAATTATTTTAAGCCTTCTGGAAATATAAAAATATCAGATTTAAGTATCGAACCCGGAAATGGCCTTTAATCGCCTTATTTAGCGTTTTTTTTCGCATAGTATGTTTTAAAATCATATTGAACATACCCGGGTTGATACCTACTGATATTTTAGGCAAATTAGAATATTTTAACAGTAAGCAAAGGTTGATTAACTCAGACTCCGGTTTTGAGCTTTTCGGCTTATGTGAAATTACCAAAATACCCATACGGGGCATAGTTTGGTTAAAAATGATAAATTTCACATATATGCTTTAACCTACTGATATAACTTGGTAAATGGAGTATGTTTGCTGTTTACATCAGACCTGTAACTCAGTTAAACATCTAAACTCTTTTACAACCATTAAAATGACCAAACTACCCCCACGAGGCCTAGTTTGTGTTTAAACACGTTTCGGGCATAATGAAAGACATCTTACTGATGTTACAACATATTTGAAGCATATTAACTTAGGAACCCTGTATATGGCTCTTACGGATACCCGTTACGCCTATTTCGCGTTCGGTTCGGTTTATGTAACAAGTTTACATAAATTAGCCGAAACGGGTCAAACCTTATCGGTTTTATCTCAAAATCCAGAATGTGAATAATAAACCCATATTAAATAAGTCTTCAAACTTGTCGGGTCTGAATCACATTCTATCCGGTCTTCGCTTAATCGTGCGTACGAACCGTATCATGAAACTAGCCGGTCTAAGCTTAAGCTTAATAAAAGGCCCGTTAGAATTCTAATAGGTTATTATAAACCTTCGTTCCAGATTAGGAGGACCAGTAAAAGCTACGTGCATTTTGCTTATTGTGATTAATACTTACTCAGGTAAATACTTTTAACTTATTTTCCCTATACGGGCTTGGGTTACGGTATATAGCATACCGCTTGATCGAGCATCAAATCTCCACAGTTGAGTGGGTAGTTGACTAATTTGATCGGCTCGTTTAAACAATCTTGATTACTTAAAGCCTTTGGGGGGTTAATGACCATGTCCCGGATATCCTTGGCATCATCTTACGAGATGGCCACGACCTGAGCACGGGGTGTAGGCGTACACTTGTCAGTGTATAACTCTATAATGTGGTGTGTTTATTGATCTTTAACCCGGACAAGATCCAGGCTACTGAACGCACAAGTAACATGTAATTCGTTCACAAGATTATAATATTAAATAATTCTCCCAAGTTATAAAAATCTTTATGCCATGTGCATCCAAACCAATTTTTAATCATTTTTCAAAATGAGTTAGTTGATTATATTTACCAGTGTAAACTGACGTATTTTCCCAAAAAGACTGAATGCAGGTACTAAACGAAATTGGCTGGATTGTCTCCTTAGCATCAATAAAAAGTCTCGCAAGCTTAGGATGCCTGAAGTCTGTTGAACTATTGTTTCATATTTTATTTCGATCCGTTCTGTGGATAAACATCCGAATGTTGTGATACTTGATATTACAATAACTTATTCGGTTGTATTATATCTTTTAAATTTGCTTCCGCTGTGCATATTAAATATTGTGTTGTTTGACTGATACGTTGCCAACCACGTCACGATACTCCCCCACCGGGCCCACCGGTGACACGTGGAAATCGGGATGTGACAGGTTGGTATCAGAGCCAACATTGAGTGAATTAAACACTAGCCTTTTGTATTTAATCTCAATAACACAATTGCACATATCTAAACCTTCGAGTCTAGACTTATAACATAGGACAAATTCCACCTTATTCGGGTTTTTGTTTTGTCCTTTAAAATTTTATATTTGTTATTGTTATCTCATGCTTTATTGACAGGAATATCAAAATGCCTCCAAGATTTTTCCGTAGACGAGGACGAGGAAAGGGGCCAATCACCGCCCCCAACGACAATGAAGCGGGACCGTCCAATGTACGAGCTCCATCTGCTACGGAGAGTGACGATCCACGTCAGAACAGGAGGAACCTGTTCGAGCCGGCGAGACGATCCATTTCGCACAGCTCTACACCTCCGGTCCAAAATTCATACGGACCGCATTCGGAAGACGAACCCAACAACCCTCTGCCTTCCTTCATACCGCTGCAGAGGTCTTTGTCCCATCATTCCTATGGAGACCCTACACCTGTTTTTCGGGGACAGTTTAACCCGGCAGGATTCATACCAGAACCCGTGGGTTTCAACCCACTAGGGCCAGACGATCACTTCTCCAGTGATAATGCGGATGACATGGACGAGGATACGGACCCCGTCATGCCGGCAAGTGGTACTCCGAACCACCCGATAGAGATCTCCGACGGATCTTCATTCCACGGATCGCCCTATGTTGGTCCGGATAGCTTCCAAGCCTTGTTCACTCAACACGAGTGGTATTATACACCTTCTCACCACTCGTCGCCTCATGAGCAGCAGCAGTCTCAGCAGCAGCAGCCACAGCAGCAGCAGCATCATCAAGATTCCTCTGAGGATCACCGGTTTGTGGCAGTCACGCCACCGCCTCCACCACCACCAGTTAATCAGGTGCCTCCGCCACCACCGAGGCGTAGGAGGTCAGGTGCACGAATGTCATCACGTGCGGGAGACTTTCATTTCAGATCCCCACGTCAGTCAAGTGCAAGCCACTACCCGCCACATCAGGAGGACCCACAAATGGGTGGACCTTCCAACCCCGCAATGCCGCAGCCGCCGCCAATGGGTTTTGACAACCCAATCCCAGCTTATACTGGTTCCATGGCATACAACCCGTTCGAGCCGCCAGTCCACCACAACTATGGGTACGCAGAGGCCGACCCTTACTTGGTAGCAGCCAACTACAATGCCCTGCACCCGGAAGGACCATACGGAGCTCCATGGGGAGTTAGGTACCCAACACAGGGATACCAGATACCACCTAGGCCTATTATGCGGGCTCAATCGCAACCGCCTAGGTTCTCCCCACCTGAGCGTGAAGAACTCTTTCAGAGGCTGGATCAGGTTGAACGGGAAGTGCACAGGGACCGTAGGGAGAGACAGACTTTCTTCCAAGGATTAGTAGGATTGATCAAAGGGAAGAACAAGAAGGATCATTGAACCCTTCCATTTTCTGTAAAAGCCCCTGCGTGGGTGTAATTGGTTGTTAAGCCCCTATGTGGGGATGTGTGTTGGTATGTTTGCTTTGAGCCCCTGCGTGGGCCTATTTTTCCATAAACCCCTACGAGGGTATATTGTTTGTGTAAGTCCCTGTGTGGACAATTATGTTATTAAGCCCCTGCGTGGGCATGTGTGTTATTAAGCCCCTGCGTGGGCAAGTACTTGTTTAACCCCTGCGAGGGTAAGTTTGTTATTTGGAAAGACCCGTTTAGGGCAGTGTATAATATTTTAAATAAATCAATGGAATGTTGTTTTATAAATTTCATGTTTGCCATTTTGCGCATAAATAATTTATAAATGAAATAAATAAATTAAAATCATTCCTTTTAAATTAATCTGCCTATGTAATTATTTAATTAAGAGTCTTAAAGTGTGAAACCTAGCCACGTGTCAAATATAAGACCGGACCAAGATGATAAGACCTGTTTAAAAGATTCAAATCCCTGTTAACATCTTAAAACATGTTAACACTCCTAGCAGAAGTGATTCGTTAAAATCACATGTCATTCTTATTGTACAAGGATTCTTTAGAAGATTCCAAACCCAATTATATGATCTCTGAATCATGGGATAAGATCATCAATTAAGATGATCATATTTTACCATACGTGGTAATATGACGCCTACGGGCCCAGCTCACTTCCATATGAGCCAAAAGACAGAGGTAGTTATGACTCCCTGTCTGATAAGGGTAATGAACTAGGTTCAAACTTTAAAAGTCTTGATTCTCTGAAATCATAGCTTATAATTTAAATTGTCCATGTGACTAAGCCTTATGTGCTAATATATATTGTGATTGTTATAATTAGGATAAATTTTAATTGAAATCCTAAGTCAATACGATTAATAAGTTAACCAAATATGGTCTCTGTTTACCATGGTTAATGAATTTCCCTAAGGGGTAATTCCATAATAAACTCCCAAATAAAATATTGTCCTTGTTTTCTGCAACAGTTCAATTCAAATGGCTGACTCAAATGAAATAAATAGCCATCCAGTGGAGCAAAATGAGAACGCCCAGATTACGTTAACGGGTGCTGAATTAAAAGCGATCATAGACGGTGCTGTTACACAGGCTCTGGAGCGGCAGTATGAAGAATACAGTGGTACTCGAAGTAGGACCCACTCTGCATCACATTCAAAACCCAAGACACATTCGGAGGCTCATAGCAAGCCTCCTCCCAAAAAGAATGGACCCAAGAAAGATGGCGATGACCGTCAGTCCACCAACCATCAAAGTGTCCCATCTCAGCAATTAATACTGCATCAAGAACCCCGTAACAAGGGTTGCTCCTATAAGTACTTCGTGTCTTGTAAGCCCAGGGATTTTACTGGGGAAAAAGGAGCCGTCGACTGTATGACTTGGCTGGACGAGAGGGACACGGTGGTAGATATCAGCGGGTGCGCTGAAAGGGATGTAGGTAAGTTTGTGTCGCAGTCCTTCAAGGGTGAAGCATTGGCATGGTGGAGGTCTCTGATTGAGGCCACCGCAAAAATCCCATTGTATAATATGTCGTGGGATCAATTTGTAGCCCTAATCTAGGAAAATTACTGCCCTCAACATGAGGTGGAAAAGATAGAATCTGACTTTCTATCGTTGGTGATGACGAACCTCGACTGCCAAGCTTACCTGACAAGCTTCAATACGCTGTCCCGGTTGGTTCCTTACCTGGTAACCCCGGAGCCAAAAAGAATCGCTCGCTTTATCGGTGGTTTAGCCCCGGAAATCAAGGCAAGCGTAAAAGCTTCTCGACCAGCTACCTTCAGGTCTGTAGCTGACATTTCCTTATCCCTCACTCTGGATGCGGTCAGGCAGAGATCGCTGAGGAATAAGGAGGCCGAGAAGAGGAAGCGTGAAGATGATGGTTCACGAAAGTCGAACAGGAAGCACCATGGGAGTGTTGACAACAAGAAAGGGTCGGAGTCGAGGAATGTCACGGCCCCCGACCCACCATGGACGGAATCGGGAGTCGCGAACAGCCCAGTGGTACCGGTGATTATTTTGAAAACGTTGCAGCGGAAATTTTATCAGGACCGTGAGTTAGGAAAAATATCAGAGTTTAGAAACACCGGATTTTTTATTAAATAGATGGAATAAATCCATGTTTTACAAAGGTAGCTTTAAAGATATTTACATAAAACAATATTTCTTAATTTTAATTTAATTAATAAAATAAGCCACTTCTTGATGCCTTTCAGTGCCGTATCCATTTATTACTCCAATCTACTGTAATTACCTGAAAAGTATTTTAAAAAGGTTTTGTCAGCGGGAAATACTGAGTGAATCATTCTATTTACTAAAATGACACATTTGTTATAATTTACAGTATTAAGGAAGATTACAATGTTTCTGATATCAAACCAATTACCCACAGTACTTTGTCACTCGACCCATTGGCCCTTCCGTCCAATGGTGTCTGTGACTATGGTCATATCACCCATTGGCTGCCCCAATGGTGAAGATTATCAAGTAATGTATACAAAACCCCACATACCGGCTGTAATATGGTGATTACATAAACTTAATCCCTGTAATTATAACTTTGAAATAAATAGGGTTTTGTAAATAGATTTGATAAAAAGAGAATGACTCACTTATAATCATGCAGATTCATACGGCCAAAGTTTAGTCTACAGATAAGCCTTGATATATTGTAGATACAGGCAGAGCTTAGCCTATTGATTTAGCCTTGTAGCCTAGTGCATACGAACTAGGTAGGTAACTTAATACAGCATTTACGATAACTCACGAGATCAAATTCTCACAACGAACGACAAAGTGCGATACTTAAACATCCATCGAATTAACGACGAACGACAAAGTATGATACTTAAACATCCATCGAATTAACGACGAACGACAAAGTATAACCCTAATGTGGGCGGCACTTAAACATCCATTGGATATATTGATCGGTCGGAAAATGAATCGTAATAGCGATCGAGTTAATACCCGGTATCGTAGCAGAATTTTAGCTAGTGTGTGTTTGGTAGTAAACTGTGATGATAATATCGAATGGGAAATGCCCCCCCCCCCCCCCCCCCCCGAGTTTTAGGGGCCCTGATCCTGATTGTTATGAAAATTTTAGGAATTGTGTAGGATTATTTGGGTGTCTCAATTAGGGTTTCTTTTTAGACAAAATATAAATAATAATAATAATAAAAATATAATAGTTTTGGTGAGAGTTGTTATGGTTTGGAATATTTTTGAATATAATTATATTATAAAGAAAAAAGAAATAAAATAGTGAGAAAAGAAAATGGACTCACTTTGTAACTTTAGGGTTCAACTAGAAAACCTCCTGGTAGAATTTTGGGTATAACTTTGGAGCTATTTAAAAATATATATTGCACTCGTGTTAAGTATAGTACCCCTAATTCAACCTTGTCCCGATATCCCGAGACAGAATCCAAACGAACTTAGTCGGGCAGAGCCCTGACATGCGTTATGGCTCAGATCAATCGGAAAGGGTAGCGGTGATCGGGAGTTAAAACACTTAAAACAGGGCAGAGGCTTATTATTATTATAGATGAAAATAAAAAAAATAGATTTGTAGAGAGAGTAGGCGAAAGTTTGAAGAGACTAAGCAAGTATGAGAGGCTGCTACCTTCATCCTTTTATAGTTGAATTGTATCTTGGAAAATAAGTTTGGCATCTCCACGATAGCATTCACATTTAATTATTAGTCCACGTAGCTTTCATACATTTCTTACACACATACTTACATGTACACATGTTTGAATTTCATGCATATTTCATGCATATATTGATTTTAATATTCATGCATTTACTTTAGATAATATAATTCATAAATAGATTTTATTATTATATTTAATACGTAAATTTTAAGTTAGTTACTATTATATTATTTATTTTATTCTTTACGTAGGTTTATTATTAGTATGATTATTATTATATTTTATTAACTTATTATAATTAATTCAATGCTTTATTTATTTGGCGTGTATAACTTGTAAAATATAATGTTTTATCAAATAATAAATATGTCATTGGAACCATAATATTTTTGTCTACATTTGGGTCTAAGTTTCATTAAAAATAGAGTAGGTTCAAAATACAATGTATTTTTATAATTTTAATTATTATATGGTTCCTAGGCCCGTCTAGGAGCTTCATATTTCTTACAATCAACTTACCTGTAATATATCTTTCTAATAATATAAGTTTTTATAAACTTTTATTTTATTAGAAAGGGCACTCATATACAAGCCAATTAATTGATATAATATTTCAACCAACTATATAAAATAATGTTTAAAACTATTTGGGTTGAATATTTATATTAAAAATAAACTAGTTACTAGTGGGTAATAAATTTTAAATAAACCTGTAATTATTATATGATAAAAATAGGGATGTTATAATCTCCCCACCTTGTTTTAAATCTCGTCCTCGAGATTTGGGTTACGATATTTCTTTTAGACTTATGTCATATTTTAGTCAATAAAAACAATGTTAAAGTAGATAACATATAATTAAAATATCAAATTTTGTGAATATGAGTTGTATCATAGGTAGAATTCAATTGTTCAATTGAATTAGTTCGATGGCAAATGAATGAGATGAAATGATATAACTTTCAAAGTGACTAGGTTCAAGCCAAAAGATATATGAGCAATAGATATTTAAAATGAATGTGAAGAACTTTTTAGAATCAATAAAAATTCTTTGTCAAAAGAAAGCTTACTTTGATTGGCAACTGAGGAAGACTTATAATTGACAGGTTCAAAATGAAATAAAAGCATGGAAAATGATTTGTCAAATATTTATGATATGAAAAAAAATCAAAGTATTGAGATGAGTGAATTGCAGGGATATACCAAAAGACAATAAAGTTAGTGTATCTTTATTTTAGAGTTCGTATCTTAAGTGATGATCGTGAGATAATAGATTACGTCTAGATGATAGCGAAATCCTATAATATTGTTATAACTATATTTAGATATGTTAAATTCTTATTTAGTATTTTAAATTTCCGGTCACCTTTATGTATAAATTTTGATATGATATACATATACATGATTTATACTGTATATTCACATATATTATACTGTATATTCGATTTTTCTTATATATATATAGTTATCACAGTATAATTTAGCAGTTATAAATAATCTTTCTTATATATAAAAATATATATATATTTATATATAGAGAAAAAATTACTTTATATCAAATATTTTTATAAAGAAAATTTATATAGGATTATATATATCGATTTTTATGAATATATGAAGATATATTTATGTGATAAAATTCCATATAGATATGGAGTCTACGTTTCATAAGAAAATTAAAGTTATTTTTTTTTTAACTAGTCATTATCATGGTTAGATATTGGTTAGTGCTGCCTTGTTTAAGCATAGGTGGCCAGTCCATGCCTAACTAAGGCTAGGTTATCCAATATTTGCCCTTGACAATAACCCTAGTATTTTAAAATAATACTAACACTATTATTATTTAATATTTTCTTACTAATAATAAAACTGATATTAGTATTACATAACTAAACATACAGTTAAATGGAAAAATTTCTAATAAAAATGGTGAAACCAGCCGTCCCCAGGATCGAACCCAGGTCTAGGCCACACCCTTTCGCGCGCCTAGCCAACCGAGCTAAGTGCTTAGTTTGTGAAAATTTCTATTTTGGTTAAATATAAGCACATGTACAATAAATTCTGTACTTCTTATTATAAGTCACCTACCTATCCTCCTTATGTTGACTAATAATAATATAGTAATACTATTAGGTAATCACTTATGTAAGTTTCCATATATAAAATAAATTTTATATAATGTTTTTCGATTGAAGATGTTAAAATAATAATTTATCATGAAAGGCTAGATTGATGTTGTAAAAATTATTTAAGAGATACATTAAAATATGACAAGAATTTGTGTATCATTATCTTAATACATGATTTGTGTTAAGATAACTTTTATAAATATCCGTATATGATATATATATAAATGAGATTAGTGCAAGTTTTAAATTTTATGAAAACGTTAGTACAAGGTGACCGTGATCAAAGAAATGATTTAGTGAAGTCGAAGACCAAATAAGCATTTTATAGTTCTAGAGAATTGAAGTGTTTGTTGGGATTATGTTGAATATGATAGCTTTAATCCATCATATGGGAATTTGAAATGAATATGTAATGCGAACAAGTTCAAGCAATTGAACTTGGTTTAATCACAACGAGTTCATGTATTAATAAGAAAGTTCGAACATGGTTACAGCAAAATCATGTATGCCAAAGAAAATTGAGTTTCTCAAGAAATTTATTGACTCAATATAAAAGGGTCATTGTTTTGCATTACTGCGGTATACAGTGCCAAAAAAAATCGAGTATAGCGAAATGATATTTGAGTTTGGATAAAACAACAAATTAGAATGAAGTCCTCCAGTTGGTTTCATAAATCAAATGAACCATATGTGCAACAAATAGTGCATGTGTAACGTATGGATTTATCAAGAAATGAAATAGATCAATATTTGTCACCATGAAAGAAATCCTCATGGTATGACGACCTTTAGGGAAAGTAAAAACACGAAAGTCAATTCTTTATATGCAGAAGTCAGAAAAAAAAAATTATCTGAAAATTTTGTATGATAATCGTTATTAAGTGATATTACCAAGGAATATCAAATAAAATGAAATAGGGAATTTGCAAAGTATGTAACTCCTTTTGCAGTGATAATAATTATGACTTTGATTAGACTGTGCACCGATGATTGTGAAATATTGTTTCAAAGTACCTCAGAGATATTCATTTTGTAGGATCATGTGGCAAAGTGCTCCTTTTTTATTAGTAGCTTTTCCACTAACGGGATTAGTCTTGTTGCCATTGTGCCCAATTATATTTTTCAAAGGTCTTGCCTTTAGAAGTCGTGTGTGACATACTTTAACGTCTGTGGACGTAAAATTTAAGTTTCATGTGTTTTCTTGGGCACTAGCACAACTTTACATGGTTCTTACTTGCGTTAATAGTTTATGGTAACGTGTTTAGAAATTCTTTTGATGGCATTTTAACTTAAAGGGTTTCCATTATTTTATTTTATCACACGAGCTACGAGACAGATGATTAAACGAAATAATGTTTGGTATCGGAAAAGAAATTCCTGATAAAGAAATCTAGACACAAATACTTGTGCTTTATTCCTATTTGACTTTTGGAATTCTTTATAAATATACCTATCTATATAATCACATATTTCACATGCTGTAATATACATACCATCTATCAGGTCAATGTATTTAACAGATTCCTATTTCCAAAAACCAGTCAGATATCTGGTCATGAAACTATTTAGGGAAATCTTGTCACTCGTTTGACATATTACATACTCTGTCTTATCCGGTTCGCGCCGGAGAGGTAACCTCAGTATATCCGGACAAACTGGAGAGTCTGCTACACCATACCCAGTCTTGCCGGAGAAAATTTTTCTATTTCCTATAAATAATATCTTTTTAAAAGTGCCTCTTTTATTAGGCTTTTATCCAGAATTAGGGAAATTCGTATTCCCGTAACATATCTTATTCTTGGTCCAAGTAATATCAATAAACAATAATTACTATTAATTCTTGCTTATTTATCATATCTTGCAATATTCTAATTATCATTCTTATGGTATATTAAAACCCATCATACTTTATTTACACAAGTACTTAGCTTATCTCGAAGCTGATACTAAGGCATCTTTTCTTAAGTTCAAGTCTAAATGCTATAATGTGTGCTACCAGTTAATAGCAATCTCCTAACTCTTTTATATAAACTTAGGTATTATTATCACAACACCTTTAGGCTTAAAGTAGTGGCTCTGATACCACCTTCTGTCACGGCCCCCGACCCACCCTGGACGGAATCGGGAGTCGCGAACAACCCAGTGGTACCGGTGATTATTTTGAAAACGTTGCAGCGGAAATTTTATCAGGACCGTGAGTTAGGAAAAATATCAGAGTTTAGAAACACCGGATTTTTTATTAAATAGATGGAATAAATCCATGTTTTACAAAGGTAGCTTTAAAGATATTTACATAAAACAATATTTCTTAATTTTAATTTAATTAATAAAATAAGCCACTTCTTGATGCCTTTCAGTGCCGTATCCATTTATTACTCCAATCTACTGTAATTACCTGAAAAGTATTTTAAAAAGGTTTTGTCAGCGGGAAATACTGAGTGAATCATTCTATTTACTAAAATGACACATTTGTTATAATTTACAGTATTAAGGAAGATTACAATGTTTCTGATATCAAACCAATTACCCACAGTACTTTGTCACTTGACCCATTGGCCCTTCCGTCCAATGGTGTCTGTGACTATGGTCATATCACCCATTGGCTGCCCCAATGGTGAAGATTATCAAGTAATGTATACAAAACCCCACATACCGGCTGTAATATGGTGATTACATAAACTTAATCCCTGTAATTATAACTTTGAAATAAATAGGGTTTTGTAAATAGATTTGATAAAAAGAGAATGACTCACTTATAATCATGCAGATTCATACGGCCAAAGTTTAGTCTACAGATAAGCCTTGATATATTGTAGATACAGGCAGAGCTTAGCCTATTGATTTAGCCTTGTAGCCTAGTGCATACGAACTAGGTAGGTAACTTAATACAGCATTTACGATAACTCACGAGATCAAATTCTCACAACGAACGACAAAGTGCGATACTTAAACATCCATCGAATTAACGACGAACGACAAAGTATGATACTTAAACATCCATCGAATTAACGAGGAACGACAAAGTATAACCCTAATGTGGGCGGCACTTAAACATCCATTGGATATATTGATCGGTCGGAAAATGAATCGTAATAGCGATCGAGTTAATACCCGGTATCGTAGCAGAATTTTAGCTAGTGTGTGTTTGGTAGTAAACTGTGATGATAATATCGAATGGGAAATGCCCCCCCTGAGTTTTAGGGGCCCTGATCCTGATTGTTATGAAAATTTTAGGAATTGTGTAGGATTATTTGGGTGTCTCAATTAGGGTTTCTTTTTAGACAAAATATAAATAATAATAATAATAAAAATATAATAGTTTTGGTGAGAGTTGTTATGGTTTGGAATATTTTTGAATATAATTATATTATAAAGAAAAAAGAAATAAAATAGTGAGAAAAGAAAATGGACTCACTTTGTAACTTTAGGGTTCAACTAGAAAACCTCCTGGTAGAATTTTGGGTATAACTTTGGAGCTATTTAAAAATATATATTGCACTCGTGTTAAGTATAGTACCCCTAATTCAACCTTGTCCCGATATCCCGAGACAGAATCCAAACGAACTTAGTCGGGCAGAGCCCTGACATGCGTTATGGCTCAGATCAATCGGAAAGGGTAGCGGTGATCGGGAGTTAAAACACTTAAAACAGGGCAGAGGCTTATTATTATTATAGATGAAAATAAAAAAATAGATTTGTAGAGAGAGTAGGCGAAAGTTTGAAGAGACTAAGCAAGTATGAGAGGCTGCTACCTTCATCCTTTTATAGTTGAATTGTATCTTGGAAAATAAGTTTGGCATCTCCACGATAGCATTCACATTTAATTATTAGTCCACGTAGCTTTCATACATTTCTTACACACATACTTACATGTACACATGTTTGAATTTCATGCAGATTTCATGCATATATTGATTTTAATATTCATGCATTTACTTTAGATAATATAATTCATAAATTGATTTTATTATTATATTTAATACGTAAATTTTAAGTTAGTTACTATTATATTATTTATTTTATTCTTTACGTAGGTTTATTATTAGTATGATTATTATTATATTTTATTAACTTATTATAATTAATTCAATGCTTTATTTATTTGGCGTGTATAACTTGTAAAATATAATGTTTTACCAAATAATAAATATGTCATTGGAACCATAATATTTTTGTCTACATTTGGGTCTAAGTTTTATTAAAAATAGAGTAGGTTCAAAATACAATGTATTTTTATAATTTTAATTATTATATGGTTCCTAGGCCCGCCTAGGAGCTTCATATTTCTTACAATCAACTTACCTGTAATATATCTTTCTAATAATATAAGTTTTTATAAACTTTTATTTTATTAGAAAGGGCACTCATATACAAGCCAATTAATTGATATAATATTTCAACCAACTATATAAAATAATGTTTAAAACTATTTGGGTTGAATATTTATATTAAAAATAAACTAGTTACTAGTGGGTAATAAATTTTAAATAAACCTGTAATTATTATATGATAAAAATAGGGATGTTACAAGGAAGGATTGGCATAATTCTGGTGAAAAGTCCAAGTGTAAAATTTGCAAGAAGCAGCACTATGGAAAGTGCAGACTGGAGTCGAACTCTCAGACTCAGTCAAAACCTTTTGCTTGTGGTATTTGCATTTCCACGGATCACAAAACCCTGGATTGCAAGAAGATAAAAGACGCAACGTGCTACCGTTGCAATGAAAAGGGGCACATTAAGACCAACTGCCCGAAATACAACAAGAAGCCGGAAGAGGCTAAGAAGACTAATGCCAGAGTCTTCAGAATGGATGCGAAAGAGGCTGTGCAAGACGATAATGTCATAACAGGTACTTTCCTTGTAAATGATGTCTTTGCAAGAGTACTTTTTGATTCAGGCGCAGATAAATCTTTCGTAGATCATAAGTTTAGTAAACTGTTGAATTTACCTGTCAAAACCTTAAGCGTAAACTATGAGGTAGAGTTAGCATATGGTACCATAGAAACCGTCTCTACGGTGTTAGATGGATGTGTTATATCCATTAAGAACCATTCTTTTCCTCTGTCTCTACTTCCCTTTAAGTTGGCCGGTTTTGACATAGTTCTGGGTATGGACTGGTTATCTCATAACCAGGCCCAAATTGTCTGTAACCAGAAACAAGTGGTAATAAAGACTCCGTCTGGTGAATCACTTACCATTCGGGGAGATACCCAGTATGGGTTGCCTGAGCAGGTGACTATGCTCAAGGCTTCCAAGTGTTTGAAGAAGGGGTGTGTCATTTACATGGCACAAGTGATCATTGATGAGCCTAAACCGAAGATAGAAGACATCCCTGTCATTTCAGAATACCCAGAAGTGTTTCCTGAAGATCTACCTGGTTTACCACCAGATAGACAAGTGGAATTCAGAATCGATATCATCCCCGGAGCAGCACCAGTTGCTAGAGCACCATACAGATTGGCACCCACAGAAATGAAGGAGTTGAGGACGCAGCTAGATGAATTGCTGGCTAAAGGTTTCATTAGACCTAGTTCATCTCCTTGGGGAGCGCCAATCTTGTTTGTCAAGAAGAAGGATGGGTCGATGCGTCTGTGCATCGACTATCGCGAGCTTAATAAAGTCACGATCAAGAATAGGTATCCTCTGCCCAGGATCGACGATTTGTTCGATCAGCTTCAAGGGGCAAGTTACTTCTCGAAGATTGATTTGAGGTCAGGCTACCATCAATTGAAGGTCAAGGATGAAGACGTGCACAAGACTGCATTTAGGACTCGTTACGGTCACTATGAGTTCCTAGTGATGCCTTTTGGGCTCACTAATGCACCAGCCGCGTTCATGGATCTCATGAATCGCGTCTGCAAGCCTTACTTATATAAATTTGTCATCGTTTTCATCGACGACATTCTTATCTATTCGAAGAATCAAGCTGACCATGAGAAACACCTTCGTTGTATTCTCAAACTTCTACATCAGGAGAAGCTCTATGGCAAATTCTCTAAATGTGAATTTTGGCTACGAGAAGTCCAATTCCTTGGACACGTGGTCAGTGAGCGTGGTATCCAGGTGGATCCCGCTAAAGTTGAAGCCGTAATGAACTGGCAAGAGCCAAAGACGCCTACTAAAATTCGTAGCTTCCTGGGATTGGCAGGATATTACAGGCGTTTCATTGAAAATTTTTCAAGGATTGCTGCACCCATAACCTCCTTAACTAAGAAGAAGGTTAAGTTTGTTTGGGGCCCTAAGCAGCAAGAATCCTTTGATATCTTGAAGCAAAAGTTGAGCAACGCCCCAGTACTGACACTGCCGGATGGAATTGAAGACTTTGTGGTTTATTGTGATGCTTCGCACACTGGCATGGGGTGTGTGCTTATGCAGAAAGGCAAGGTTATTGCCTACGCTTCAAGACAATTGAAAGTGCATGAAAAGAATTACACCACCCATGACTTGGAGCTGGGTGCCGTTGTATTCGCACTAAAGCTTTGGAGGCACTATCTTTATGGTGTCAAGTGTGTGATCTATTCTGATCACAAGAGCCTTCAACATCTGTTTAATCAGAAAGAATTAAACATGAGGCAACGCCGTTGGATGGAGACCTTGAATGATTATGATTGTGAAATCAAGTATCATCCCGGCAAAGCGAATGTAGTCGCTGACGCCTTGAGCAAAAAGGAAAGGGTTAAACCCATCCGAATCAATGCCAAGCGCATGGAGATAAAGAATAATTTGATGGAAAGGTTGTTAGCTGCACAGAAGGAAGCTGTGTTGGAAGCTAACTATCCTAATGAAAAGTTAGGAGTAACTGAGGAGCAGTTAACTCTTAGCAAGGACGGAATTTTACGATTAAATGGACGAATATGGGTTCCAATTTACGGAGGACTTCGAGATGTCATCCTCCAAGAAGCCCATAGTTCCAAATACTCCGTTCATCCTGGAGCTGATAAGATGTACCAGGATCTAAAGGCAAATTATTGGTGGATAGGCTTGAAAAAGTCTGTAGCCACCCATGTAGCAAAATGCTTGACATGTGCGCAAGTCAAAGCCGAGCATCAGAAACCGTCCAGTTTGCTACAATAGCCTGAACTTCCTACGTGGAAGTGGGAAATGGTAACTATGAATTTTATTACCAAGTTACCTAAGACCAGGAAAGGAAATGATACGATATGGGTTATAGTTGACCGACTGACTAAGTTAGCTCATTTCTTACCCATCAAGGAGACTTATAGCTCCGATATGTTAGCCCAGTTATACGTTGATAAGATTGTAGCCTTGCACGGCATACCTGTGGCTATTATCTCTGATAGAGATACTAGGTACACGTCACATTTTTGGAAGAGCTTCCAACAATCTTTGGGCACACGTTTGAACTTTAGTACGGCTTACCATCCTCAGACAGACGGTCAGAGTGAACGTACTATTCAAACGTTAGAAGACATGCAACGTGCATGTGCAATCGATTTGGGTGGTAATTGGGATAAGAACCTACTGTTAATCGAATTCTCCTACAACAATAGCTACCACACCAGCATCAAGGCTGCGCCTTTTGAGTCATTATACGGTAGAAAGTGTAGATCGCCTATTTGTTGGGCGGAAGTTGGAGATGTCCAATTATCAGGACCGGAGATCGTGTTCGAAACGACGGACAAGATTGTCCAGATTCGTGACCGTCTCAAAGCTGCCTGTGATAGGCAGAAGAGTTACGCTGATCCGAAGCGTAAGGATTTCCACTTCGAAGTAGGTGACAAAGTCCTACTTAAAGTGTCACCCTGGAAAGGAGTGATGCGGTTTGGTAAGAAAGGCAAACTAAGCCCGAGATACATAGGACCTTTCGAGGTTATCGAACGTGTCGGGACAGTTTCCTACAAGTTAAACTTACCGGAAGAGCTCAGTGGAATTCACAATGTGTTCCACATCTGCAATCTGAAAAAGTGTTTCGCTGATGAATCACTGGTTATACCGCATACAGATGTGCATATAGACGAGAGCTTGAAATTTGTTGAAAAACCTTTGTCGATTGAAGATCGACGGGTTAAGAAGCTTCGAAGGAAGCATGTGCCTATTGTAAAGGTCAAATGGGATGCCCGTAGAGGTCCCGAATACACGTGGGAGGTTGAATCCACGATGAAAGAAAAGTACCCTTACTTATTTCAGTAAATCTCGGGTCGAGATTTATTTTAAGGGGGTGAGGATGTAACACCTCGAAAATCCACGTCCTATAATGTGTTGACACGTGTCATAAAGTTTGAACGTGTGAAAGAATGTTATAAAGGGACTAAAGTTGACAAACATGGAAAGTATGTGATTATACGGGTTCTAAATGTCAACAGTGAATAAATATACTTCATAATAACCCTACATGATGTTTATAACATCAAATGAATAAATCATGGATCATACGAAGCAAAAAGTGAGAGATTTCAAACTACAGGGGCTAAATGTGTCAACATGTTTAATTTATACTTCTAAGGGACCTTTTGACAAACCTGAAGCTTTGTAAATGTTAATTATGCTCACTAGAATGCACGATATAAATTTCATAAAGTTTCGTTATCGTATGAGAAAGTTATGATCAAATTCGTGTGCGAGGGGTTAAAGTGCAAACATTGAAAGTTAAGACTTTTCGGGTTAACCGGAAGTGTTCAGGGACTTGGCAAAGTGGGTATAAGTCCTAAAGCCCTTGTGCGTAAATATAAGGGGGTCAAAATGCAAGAAATAACCCTAGTTGCCCCTTCGTGAAGCCAAAGGTCAAGCTGCAAAACAATTAAAAAAATAAAAATCTGAAACGCAGGCCCAAGCGGCCAGCGTACGGGTATGTCAATTGTGAGGCGGGCCGCGTCCAACCCCCAGTTCTGTAAAATGTTGGCTGTTGTCTGCCATTGCGTTTATGCGCGACCTTTACCCGATTTTTCACATCTCCTGGCCCCTAAAACACCCCCTAAGCATCTAGGACACATGTTGATCGATTGTGGGCACTAGTAGACTTGTTTGTCAATCCAATGTGGTGAGTGAATCCACTATAAATAGGCCTTCAAGTTCACAACACTTCCTCACATCATTCAAGTGCCTTCTGATCGATTCTGGAGCTCTCAAGCAAGTCCAACTGATCATAAGTCGTGCATAGGACTCTTGTAAGTCGGCTAGTCCTTCTTTAATTGAGTTTAGCTTGTTTAATTAGCTAAAAGTCAAACTGTCGTAATTACGGTTTGACTTCGAGATTAGTCAACAATGGCTCAGTCATATCTCGAATTAAAAGTAGTTATAGCTTGGTATTTATGTGGGTAATAAAACCTCAAAAGGGTTTCCCCTGATCACCACTCTAACCAGGTCAAAAGTCGGGTCAAACTAGTTTAAAAAAAGTCAACAGGAAGCTTAAAATGTCATTTATGCATAATTAACACTATATACCATTTACAACCTGTTTGATCATTGTTATAACTTAGTAATAAGTGTAAGAACATGTCTAAACATGTTCAACCCGACAATTTCCTGTTTAGACCCGGTTCGGAACCGAAAGTCACATAGTTTGACTTTCACTTTGACTTTCAGTTCTGACCCGTTAAGGCATGTTTTAGAAATGCCTCAGAGCTTTAATTGGATTAGGTTACATGTTAGAACAAACCTCTGTGATTATACACCTTGGTTCATTAGTTATCCAATTAATATGCATGTTTCCGTTAATTGCTCATATGTTGACCGTTATGCCCTTATTACCTTAAAACGTGAATTATGAAAATGTAAAAGTGTAGAAATCTTAAATACTGATATATAAACTTGTATGCAAAGTTTGACATCAGTTTGACTTGTAGATTAAGAGTTATGCTCAATATCGCAAATTTAAGGCTTTATGTTAATTAAACGGCATAATTAGTGTATAGCCTAGTTAAGCCTACTTTTTGATATCAAATATTTTACCCACTGATGTAATATATTATTTTGGGATTTTTAAAGATTTTTAATTAATTTTATCCTGAGCATAACTAGTAGTCGTAGGCTTAATCCGGTAATTGTCGGTTTTGCCCTTACGGGCCATAAAATGAGTTTTACATATCTAAACGACTCCAAACCTTTTGCTACTGATCACATATGATAAATAAATTATTTTAAGCCTTCTGGAAATATAAAAATATCAGATTTAAGTATCGAACCCGGAAATGGCCTTTAATCGCCTTATTTAGCGTTTTTTTTTTCGCATAGTATGTTTTAAAATCATATTGAACATACCCGGGTTGATACCTACTGATATTTTAGGCAAATTAGAATATTTTAACAGTAAGCAAAGGTTGATTAACTCAGACTCCGGTTTTGAGCTTTTCGGCTTATGTGAAATTACCAAAATACCCCTACGGGGCATAGTTTGGTTAAAAATGATAAATTTCACATATATGCTTTAACCTACTGATATAACTTGGTAAATGGAGTATGTTTGCTGTTTACATCAGACCTGTAACTCAGTTAAACATCTAAACTCTTTTACAACCATTAAAATGACCAAACTACCCCTACGAGGCCTAGTTTGTGTTTAAACACGTTTCGGGCATAATGAAAGACATCTTACTGATGTTACAACATATTTGAAGCATATTAACTTAGGAACCCTGTATATGGCTCTTACGGATACCCGTTACGCCTATTTCGTGTTCGGTTCGGTTTATGTAACAAGTTTACATAAATTAGCCGAAACGGGTCAAACCTTATCGGTTTTATCTCAAAATCCAGAATGTGAATAATAAACCCATATTAAACAAGTCTTCAAACTTGTCGGGTCTGAATCACATTCTATCCGGTCTTCGCTTAATCGTGCGTACGAACCGTATCATGAAACTAGCCGGTCTAAGCTTAAGCTTAATAAAAGGCCCGTTAGAATTCTAATAGGTTATTATAAACCTTTGTTCCAGATTAGGAGGACCAGTAAAAGCTACGTGCATTTTGCTTATTGTGATTAATACTTACTCAGGTAAATACTTTTAACTTATTTTCCCTATACGGGCTTGGGTTACGGTATATAGCATACCGCTTGCTCGAGCATCAAATCTCCACAGTTGAGTGGGTAGTTGACTAATTTGATCAGCTCGTTTAAACAGTCTTGATTACTTAAAGCCTTTGGGGGGTTAATGACCATGTCCCGGATATCCTTGGCATCATCTTACGAGATGGCCACGACCTGAGCACGGGGTGTAGGCGTACACCTGTCAGTGTATAACTCTATAATGTGGTGTGTCTATTGATCTTTAACCCGGACAAGATCCGGGCTACTGAACGCACAAGTAACATGTAATTCGTTCACAAGATTATAATATTAAATAATTCTCCCAAGTTATAAAAATATTTATGCCATGTGCATCCAAACCAATTTTTAATCATTTTTCAAAATGAGTCAGTTGATTGTATTTACCAGTGTAAACTGACGTATTTTCCCAAAAAGACTGAATGTAGGTACTAAACGAAATTGGCTGGATTGTCTCCTTAGCATCAATAAAAAGTCTCGCAAGCTTAGGATGCCTGAAGTCTGTTGAACTATTGTTTCATATTTTATTTCGATCCGTTCTGTGGATAAACATCCGAATGTTGTGATACTTGATATTACAATAACTTATTCGGTTGTATTATATCTTTTAAATTTGCTTCCTCTGTGCATATTAAATATTGTGTTGTTTGACTGATACGTTGCCATCCACGTCACGATACTCCCCCACCGGGCCCACCGGTGACACGTGGAAATCGGGGTGTGACAATTACTAATCTCCTGGAGGATCCTTTCATTGGTTTTGTCCTGCTCTTGCATGCGATCCCTCATCTGCAAAATCAGAGTAAAAAGATCATTAGTAGTAGGATTAGAGGAAACATAAGAACTTGGTGGTTTTGAAAAAATGGGGGTTTGTCTCTTCGCATCATTTTCAGCATTCTTCTGGGATCCAGAAGGTGGTGGAGGCAAAGGAGGAACGCCTTGTGAAGAACTGATTGCCGGCATAGAGCTTGATGTATTCTTTGCTGAAGAAGCCATCTGCTTGGTTGCAATGAACCGAAATGATCACAAGAACAATGATTTCTCAAGAACGAAGCACCAATTTCCCCACGGTGGGCGCCAAACTGTTTTGGTCAAAAATCAAGCTAAGATAATGCAACCAAACTTTCTGTTGTGAGGTGTGATGCTTGAATCAATGAACAATACTAGGGATCACTCAGAAATGTAATGAGCAAGTGACACAATGATTTATACGAGGAAAAAGCCCTTGATCAAAAGCTGATCTTCGGCATAAAAAACCTCGGGTGATGGAAACTACCGATCACCAACTCAGATTAAACAGAAAATGTATTACAACTTTGGATGATAGCGAGCTAGTTACAAGGATCACTAGAGTGTAATGTGCAAAAAAGTGTGTAATCGCCAAGCAAACTGTCAAGAGCTGATGAGAGCTGTTACGAGTGTGTGTGTTTAGCCAAAAATAGCCAAGTGTTCTAATCTAGCTCGCTATCCCCTTTTAAATTTGGAAAATATCTAAGCTAACTAACTATCCGCATTTCATGCAAGTCTTCCACGAACTCCATAACGTCCATATTAGTCAAGCACGTGCGGAATAAAAAGGGAATATGTTCCACAAATATCGCCAAGACCAAGTCCAAGCACGTATTCCTGCAAAACAACATTATATTCAAAGCAGACAATCGTTAGTGTAAGGATCACTATGATGATCCAGGATCCTGATCCTACACTACTCTCTGAGGATCACTAATTCAAACAGAATTAAGGATCCCTAAGCCCAACAGTAATTGAGGATCACTGATCTATGGAAAATCCTCCCCTAACAGTGTGCTTGAAAGGTGTGTCAAAAATGTTCAAGTTAAGTTGTTTTCAAAAATAGTTTCAGGATACAACTCAGGATATAAAGTTGTATCTAAGATCAAACAATGAACAAAAAAGGTAAAGGGTGACACGAGATGTACGAGGAAAGCCCTTGATCAATCTAGATCGCCGGCATAAAACCTCGGGAGCTGACAATCGCAGCTGCCTTATTCTTCTATTACTTCAAATGTCAGGATACAGTGCAGGATATGATGCGGATCAACTAGGTGTTACAACGTGATTTGATTACAAGTGTAGTGATTGCTAGTAACCAGAGAGTAAAGTGTGCGAATGAAAAGTGAGTGCCTTAACTTGATCCGATCATACTATTTAAAGCTAAACGAAAACAACTAACTTTCCTAATAAACCGAGATGCCCCGAATATTCCCAAGTAAACATTGCAGTCCTGGTCTTTCGGGATTAACGTCTCTATTTCAACTGATTTGCCCGAGTCTTGGGGGAAGAAGTCTTCTTGAACGTTGGAGACTTGTAACTCTTAATCTGCACGTGATTAATTCAGTCAATACCAGGATATCGTACCAGGATGTTACCAATATCCTAATCCGGTATCCTGATCACAAGTAATCAATCAAAAGCAGAATATTAGTCAGGATATATGCTCAGAAAATGACCCATAACAATTGTCCCCAAAATATACCTGTTGGAATTCCGAATTCAAACAGATATATTTTTAAATTTTATCACCTGGATCGAGGTAATCAATATGACGAGACCCTTGAAATGACAATGTGCAACTTCCAAGATGTTATTTACTCTTTACCCCCTATTATTCAGCCTATAACTAGCCGAAACAGTTTGTATTTTGATCATCACTTATCAAGCGGATCTCAGGTATTTCTCTCATCTTCTCTATTTTTCCTTTCTTTGGATTTCCTGTTTTTCGGCCGATACCCTTTATGGCATCTCGAACAAGATCCCGGTCAAATGAGCCAGTCGCAAACCTAACGAGTCAGAATCTCATACGAGAGCCTCAAAACGAAATCTGATCCTTCAATAACGCTGACATCGCCGCCCTGAAAGATTCTGGTGCGTTCCCCGCTGGAGTGGTCATACGCCCTTTTGATTGGGAAGTCCGATCAGACGCATCGTCAAACGAATGGGTTTGCTTCCTTGCCTATCCCTTTTCCTTGGGACTCCGGTACCCATTTCCACCCTTTGTCTCTCGTTTCTTTGAGCTTACCGGCCTTAGTTATGCCCAAACCATGCCAATGGTTTGGCGAGTTTTAATGGTGCTGAACCAGATTAAATCTCGTCACTGCCCTAACCTTTGCATCGAAGACCTCCCCATAGCATACCGGTTGAGGTCCCATGGTAATAGCCGCTTTCTTCTGTTTTCCACCTCCAAGAGACCTCTAGTCCTTAAAGCCACCAAGAACGAAGACCAGTGGCAGCGAAAGTTCTTTTTCGTGAAAAGAGACTCTATTGACATGGGTTTTGACCTGCCGATTAGATGGTTAACCAAGGGTAGGATCTAGGGTTTTAGGAATATCCCGAAGTGTATCCTTAAACTATATCCCAAACTTATATCCTGATATTTTTATGCAGCGAATTTCAGAGATCTAGCATCCCCAAGCGCGAAATCAGAGTCCAGGATCAAGGAAATCTACAGACTTCCTGTTAGTGAAAGAACCTTCTCCCTGCCTCTCATAAACTCAAGCCAAAAATCAAGTTCAGAGATGTCTGGTAAGTACACAATTATAATGATTGTAAAGTACAAGAGTTGCATATTGGATATTTCTTCCCTTATTCAGTGCCAGTCATCAACCTTGAAGGCTTCCAACTTGACGAGTTGGATAGTTATTCCAGTCTCGCACCTGTTAAGCAAGAATCCAACCCGAAGTCATCCGTTACACTGAATCCTACCAGTTCGAAGACAATTCCCGCTCCTAAAGCTCCTCCGGCATCTCGGACCCGGGCCTCCAGCTCCCAGAAAAGAAAGGAAACAGAGCCTCTCGCTACCCCCAATGTATTCCCATTTGAAAATCATGGGTTTGCAGAGTCTAGCAAATTCATGACCGGCTTCCTCAACCAGGTAAATATCCTGACCCATATCCTACAACATATGCTGGTTACTAAACTTAATTAAAGTTAATACCTGTTTCTTTACTTTGCAGGGTCTTGAACGTCTGATTTTCCTTTACGAGGATGCATGCGGCTCGAACGTCATGCTTGAAAGCCAGCTGAAAAAGGCCCAAGCCACCATTGCAGACCAAGCAGCAATTGCCACCACTAAATCAGAGCACTACGAGGCCAAATACAAGGCAATGGCCCAAGAGCAGCAGTCCACCATCCAAAAGGTTACCCGTGAAGATCAGGCCAAGATCGACGCCGCCCAAGTCCAACAAGAGCAGGCTATGGCTTCGTATCGGGAAAGCCTCAAGAACTCTGTTGTCATCTCCCTTCTCTAGGCCAGACTGAAAATGGCTTATGAGGCAATGGCTTTGGGCTTTCAATGCCCCTCTTGGAACACCAAGGCCTGGGAAACGAAACTAAGAGATCTTGGGGGAAATCCTGTGGAGCCTCCTGCCAAATCTGTTGTGGAAGAACCTGCTAAGGTGCCTGATGCTAGTTCTTCAAAGGATGCCGGTGGCGATGCTGGGACAGATGTCGGAGAGAATGCTGGTGGAGAGGATGCTGCTGATGATGCGGAGAGGAATGCTGAGGAGGATACTGGTGGAGATGTCATGGTGAAGGAGGGAACTGCCCCTTAAATGCAGCGACGTGGGCGATGATGGATATATGTGCCAAGGCCAGAGCCCACTTTTTTAAATTTCATGGTTGTGGTCTGTTTAAACAATTTACTTTCCTTGTCTTTGAACAATTTATATTTCCTGCACTAAAACAATATGATGGCCAAGGGTGGATGGGTCCTGGGTTTCAGGATGAAGCCCTCGGTCATCAATTAATATAACCAGTTTTGAACGATACAACGGTTGGAGGCGGATGGGTCTCGGTTTGAGATGAAACCTTCAACCGTTGTGTACATATGGTAAGGAACTTACCGTGCTTTTGGTGGATAAGCCTCGGTTTGAGGTGAAACCAAAAGCACAACTTTTGACTTGTTAATAATATAACCACCTTTTGACCTATTTGTTGTCACCTTTTAATTTTTTGTTGCTTGGTTCAAATTTCAATTTTGCAAGATTAATGCCATTACTTTTAGAAAATATCTTGACCAGGATACTCAGGCGATATCTTTCGTCAAATAAAATTCAAATAATTTAAAACAGTTTGTTCAAACAATAGACTTTTTAAAGGAAAAAGATAGTTTGCTTAGAACCTATAAACCTTGTTTTGATAACACATTTAACTCTGATTTTTAAATCCAAGTATTGTATCCCAGATGTTCTAACCGAATATCCTGAATCATATTCCGAGAATATATCCTAAAGATATATCCCAATCAGGATACTTAAACTTTAAACATGGTTTTAAAAGTTCAAACAAGTTGTGTAAGATTCACAAAGGAAAGACCATACCAGGAATACAGTGTAACCCCAGTACCAAACTTCAACCCTTCTTGTAACTTCCTCCTGTAAGATGTCCCCAGCCTTAGTGTACTGGGTTCAAATTTGACTCTTTGTGCCATCCATAATCGCCTTAGGAGAAACGTCCCCTGTGCACGAAATCTTCCAACACTTAGAAAATTGTTTGGATTCATGTTTAACTGCATAGATAGTTCTTCTGTTACTGGGGTAAAACCCGAAAACATTCTGGAGATAAATCCTTAGTATCTTGGGGTAAATCCACAAGTATCCTGGGGAAAATCCCAAATTTTCATGCGCTACAGGCGGGAGTGTATAAATTCCAAGACTTAGAAAGGTGAAAACCTTTAAACCTTAGAGAGTATGAAAATACCCTTTCTTGAGAGAGGGCGATCAATCCTCATATACCTTAAGGGTCCAAGATATAGCCAACAGTGACGAAATTGTCAGCCACTTTTACATGAACTGGTCCCGCCACCTTGAACTATCCCTGGACAACTTGCGCTCCAGGCAGGGTGTTTAAACCCAATTCGTGAGAAAGATGAATACCTTTAAACCTGTGAAGGGATCAGGATCCCTTATACGTGAGAGAGGGGGCTAATCCTCTAATCTTCCGAAGTATCCTGAGTTTGTATCTTGGAGCTATATCCCGAAGCGTATTCTACAAAACAATTATAAGCTAAGGTGGGTGTTAGCCTGGCTAACACCCCTCCGATGCTTAAGTCAGTAACGGGTTCAAAACAATAAATAATATTAAACATATTAAAAGAGATAATATTCATACCGTCCTGAGTTAGAAATTAAATTCCTAACTCACTTGAAATACAGCTTCAAATGTATAGCATTCCAGGATCTTGGTAACATATCCCCCTCCATATTCTTGAGTCGGTATGCTCCTTTCCCTGATTCTGATTCAATCTCATAGGGTCCATCCCATTTTGGAGCTAACTTTCCATCAGCAGAATTAATAGTGTTCTGAAAAGCCTTTCTCAATACCCAATCTCCAACCTGGAACCTTCTAGTCCTTATATTCTTGTTATATGCTTTGGATATCCTTTGTTGATATGCTGCCATCCTTAGCCTTCCTGCGTCTCTTGTCTCATCAATAGTATCCAATTCATGGCATAGGATTTAAGGATTCTGCTCAGGATCCTGGAGGCTGGATCTTGCTGTAGGTATTACCATTTCAGTCGGGATCACCGCTTCTGCTCCAAATACCAAGGAAAACGGGGTTTGGCCAATTGCACTTTTTATCATCGTTCTATCAGCCCATAAAACAAAGGGTAATTCTTCTGCCCATCTTCCTTTTTTGGCTCCCAGTCTCTTTTTCAGGTTGTTGACAATTATCTTGTTTGAGGATTCTGCTTGTCCATTTGCTTGAGGATGTACCGGTATGAATGTGATCATTTTGATTCCCCAACTCTTGCAGAAGTCAGTAGTCCTCTTACTTATGAATTGAGATCCATTGTCACAAATTATTTCAACTGGTTTACCAAATCTAGTCAGTATATTCCTTTTTATGAAGGATACCACTTCCTGGTCTCTGACTTGAACAAATGCTTCAGCTTCAACCCACTTAGCGAAATAATAACTTATTACCAGCATGAAGACTTTTCCTCCTAGAGCTTTTGGCAATTTTCCTACTATATCCATCCCCCATTTCATGAACGGCCAAGGAGATACAATAGGATATAATGGCTCTGTAGGCTGATGTAGTATGTTGCTGTGTCTTTGGCATGCATCACATTTTCGAGCATATTCCGCAGCATCTTTTCTCATGGTAGGCCAATAATATCCTGTTCTTAATACTTTTGAGAATAATGACCTGCCCCTAGTGTGGTTACCACAATCCCCTTCGTGGATATCCTGAAGCACTTCTTTGGTCCCGGGATCCTCCAAGCACCTCAGATATGGACCTGCAAGAGATTTCTTATATAAAACATTATTTATAATAGTAAATCGTGACACCTTCATCCTAAAGGCCTTAGGATTCTCATCCTTGGGGATGTGTCTTTCCTTGAGATATCTTGTGATTGGAGCCGTCCAGGATCTAGGATCCTCTTCATGATACTCAGCACCAGGATCCTGGACACTTACTACCTCCTTACCCTGAGGATCCGTCATAGGATGCAGGATATGTAGTATTGGTATTTGGGTCCCTTCTGGTATCCTGACTGATGATCCCAGATTGCCAAGGTATCAGCTTCAGCATTGTCCTCTCTTGGTACCTGTTCAAGTGTAAAAACATCAAAATATCCTGCTAATTTTTTGACAATTTCAAGGTATTCAGCCAATTTTTCACCTTTTACTGCATAAGATCCATTAAAATGATTAGTGATTAACAAAGAATCAACAAACACTTGTAGACTCTTGATATTCATGCTCTTAGCCAATTCTAATCCTGCAATTAAAGCTTGATATTCTGCTTCATTCTTAGTGGCAGGAAACTCACATCTAATAGCCTGGGGTAATATGTCCCTCTGTGGCGATTTTAGTAGTATACCCAAACCTACACCTCTTACATTAGATGCACCATCAGTATATAATATCCAGGATTCTAAGTTTTCTCCTAGCTGTTGTACCTCTAGGTCTACTTCATTTTGAATATCACTACTGAAATCAGCCACAAAGTTAGCTAGAGCCTGAGACTTTATGGCATTTCTAGGTTCGTATACTAGATCATATGCACTTAATTTTACCGACCATTTAGCCATCCTACCCGACATTTCTGGTTTCCTAAGCACATTCTTGACAGGATAGTTGGTTTTAACATGAATCCTATGTGTTTCAAAATAATGTCTAAGTTTTGTTGATGCCATGACTGGGGCTAAAATCAGTTTCTCTAAGTGGGAATACCTAGTTTCAGCATCTAATAAACTTTTACTAACATAATAAACAGGATACTGCTGACCTTCATGATCCTTTACAAGGACAGCACTTACTGCATTCCCTGATACTACAAGATACAGGGATAATGGTTCGCCATCCTCAGGCTTCATCAATAAGGGTGCAGTTGAAAGATAGTGCTTCAAATCCTGCAAGGCTGCTTCAGGCTTTGCTCCCCATTCGAACTTCTTATTCTTCTTGAGGATATCATAAAATTCCTTGCACTTTTCCGAGGATCTTGAAATAAATCTGTTCAATGCTGCTACTCGGCCTGTTAACCGTTGAACATCCTTCATATTTGAAGGTGACTTGATATCCAAGATAGCTTTAATCTGCTCCGGGCTTGCCTCTATCCCTCTTTTAGTCACCATATATCCTAGAAACTTTCCTGCCCCCACTCCGAAATGGCATTTAGCAGGATTTAGCTTCATGTTATACTGATCCAGGATATCAAATGCTCCCTTGATATCCTGGAGGTGATCGACTTTACCACCATGTCGTCGATGTATACCTCCATAGTGTCCCCCAGCTTGTCTTTAAACATCATGTTCACCAATCTCTGATATGTTGCACCTGCATTTTTCAAACCAAAGGGCATGGCAGTGTAGCAGTAAATACCTGTTGGTGTCATGAAGGCAGTATCCTCTTGATCAGAGGGTTCCATTTGGATTTGTTGAAATCCTGAAGAGGCATCCATGAAGGATAACATTTCATGGCCAGCAGTAGCATCCACCATTGAATCAATATGAGGTAGAGGAAACGGGTCTTTGAGACAAGCTTTATTCAAGTCGGTATAATGCATACATACTCTCCATTTCCCGTTTTTCTTTTGCACCACAACCACATTAGCCAGCCACTTGGGTAACTTCACTTCCCTAATCATCTTGCTCTTTAGTAGCCTTTCAACTTCCTCTTGGATGATCATATTTCGTTCCGGAGCAAATTTCCTTCTCTTTTGTTGGACTGGTTTAAATGATCTTTCAATACCAAGCTTATGTGTTATAATATCCTTGGAGATGCCTGTCATATCCTCATGTTTCCATGCAAATGTCGACATCCTGCATTTTAAAAAGTTAGTCAATTGATTTTTAATATCCTGAGGGATATTGGTTCCTACGAGCACTGAGATATCCGGGTTATCCTGATCCAGGATAATTTTCTTTACATCCTGCTCAGAAGCCTCCAGAATATCCTAGGCCCGCCTCTTTAATTGCTATGCTGCATTTGTCTTGGTAGAGGATTTCATGGATGATGAGTAGCATTCCTTTGCTTCTTGCTAGTCACTATCCACTTTGACAACTCGCCAAGGCGTAGGGATCTTGATACACTGATAATAGGTCGATGGCACAACTTTCATATCATGGATCTAAGGCCTACCCAATATAATGTTGTAGCAGGATAGTGAGTCCATCACGCAAAAGCGTTGTATTGAATTGACTCCTTCAACATATACTGGTAATTTTATCTCCCCTACGGTATTCCTGGCTTCTCCACTGAACCCGACGAGCACGGTGGACTTCGAAGTAATATCCATCGGGGACACATTCATTCTTTTTAACGTCTCCAGCTGAATTATGTTGACGGAACTGCCGTTATCTACCAGTATCCTGCGCACAAAATGGTTAGCGACATACAAAGTGACTACTAAAGCATCATGGTGAGGATCCTGAACAGTGTTCCTGTCATCACTATCAAAAGTGATCACTTTGTCAGTTGTGAGCGTCGTCATCCTGGTTGGCTTTTCTCCTCTTTCTACCTTAGCTTCCTTTGCATGTCTCTTAGCTGCGGAATATGAAGTCCCGCAAATATCGAATCCTCCTGAAATAAAGTTAATTATTTTGGCATCTGCTGGGGGTGATGCTGCTCATTCAGGATCCTTCTCAGGATCCTGCCCTTTATTCTTCTTTTTTCCCAGCAGATCCTTTAGATATCCCTTACTCAGCAGGTAGCTTATTTCTTTCCTTAGAGCAATGCAATCCTCGGTGATATGTCCGAAATCCTCGTGGAAGGCACACCATTTGGACTTATCCTTCCAATCAGCTTTTTGTTGATTTTTGCGAGGCCACCTGGCTTTGTCTCCTAAACCCTGCATATCATACATTAGTTCATGTATATTAACGGAAAAACAATATTCAGACAACTCAGGATACTCCTTAGGATCCTCATCTTCAATAGTATTGACTTTTTTACTATCATTTATGCCATATGGCTTTGAGCGATATGGTTTATACGAGGATTCTGATTTTCTGTTGGTTGACTCATAAGTTGTGGACGAATTCATTCTTTCTTGCATCTTTTTGTCATCCTCCAGTCGAATGTATCTTAATGCCCTGTTACGAGCTTCATCCAGATTCCTGCAGGGATTCATTACAAGATCCTGGTAAAACTGGGAATCTTTTTGCAATCCCATCTTGAAAGCCTGCACAGCTGTTGCAACATCAAGGTGAGGGATATCTAAGGATTCCCTGCTAAACTTATTCACATAATCCCTCAAGGATTCCTGAGGTCCTTGAGTTATCCTGTAAAGGTCACTGGTTAGTTTCTCAAAACTTCTGCTGTAGGAAAATTGACTATAAAATAAATTAAGTAAATGGGCAAAAGAAGTAATTGAGTGAGGAGGAACGTTTAACAGCCATTTTAGGGCTGATCCTGTTAAGGTGGAGCCGAAACCCTTGCATAAGCATGCTTCTTTGAGATCTGGGGGGATAGGATTAATTTCCATCCTTTCCCTATACTGGGCGATATGCTCCTCAGGATCCGTAGTTTCGTCGTAGAGTTTCATGTTGGGGGTTTGAAATCTTTTTGGGATTTCAGCATCACAAATGGGATATGCAAACCGTGATATCCTATGGCTATCCTGGGATACTTCAAGAATTGGCTGCACCACCCCAGGTACACTGGATATCATGTCCTTCAGCTTCTGAAGCTCTCTAGACAGTGCTGTGTCATACCTACATCCTGCAAAGATCCAACACCGTTAGTAGCAAAAGTATTATTATTATTAGATACATTACCGTTCTGAGGATTCTGGCCATATCCTGAGCTTCTCACAGTTGATATTCTAACTGATGAGGGTATCTCAGGAGTATGATTCTGGGGATGGCTAGGCACAATATTTCCTCGGTTATCCTCGGTATAAACTGCAGAACTGAAGTTTAAAGCCCTGGGTTGCAAGGGAGTGACAGTATCTTCAGCAGGCCTGCTCGAGCCGGATTCAAGAGTTGTATCTCTCTCATCAGCATTTGATTAGTTTCCTACTGCTGCCTCATCTGTTCCTGTACACTACCAAACAAATTTAGAATTTCCTCATTAGAAGCTAAAACAGGACCAGATCCCCGGGTGTTGCGAGCGGGGATAACATCCCGAGCCACATGAATTTCAGTTCCTTGGGAAGAAGTTTGAGATCTCAGAGGAGGTGGTGGAAGCACCGAACCAATCGTTGCAAAGGTTGTAGCAGACATGGTGGAAGAGCTCACGTTTGATCTTGAGGCCATTGAAAATAGTTTTGAAAAGAATTTCAAAAACAGAAAACCGAGTAGCGATTTTGCAAAAGCTTTTAGTAAAAGTAGCACCACTTGCCCCACGGTGGGCGCCAAATTGTTTTGGTCAAAAATTACCGAAGCAATTAAGTGATCAAATTAGTTAAGTGAGGTAGTGTGCTTGAAAGGTGTGTCAAAAATGTTCAAGTTAAGTTGTTTGCAAAAACAGTTTCAGGATACAGCTCAGGATATAAAGCTGTATCTAAGATCAAACAATGACCAAAAAAGGTAAAGGGTGACACGAGATGTACGAGGAAAGCCCTTGATCAATCTAGATCGCCGGCATAAAACCTCGGGAGCTGACAATCGTAGCTGCCTTGTTCTTCTATTACTTCAAATGTCAGGATACAGTGCAGGATATGATGCGGATCAACTAGGTGTTACAACGTGATTTGATTACAAGTGTTAGTGTGTAGTGATTGCTAGTAACCAGAGAGTAAAGTGTGCGAATGAAAAGTGAGTGCCTTAACTTGATCCGATCATTCTATTTATAGCTAAACGAAAAAAACTAACTTTCCTGATAAACCGAGATACCCCGAATATTCCCAAGTAAACGTTGCAGTCCTGGTCTTTCGGGATCAACGTCTCTATTTCAACTGATTTGCCCGAGTCTTGGGGGAAGAAGTCTTCTTGAACGTTGGAGACTTGTAACTCTTAATCTGCACGTGATTAATTCAGTCAATACCAGGATATCGTACCAGGATGTTACCAATATCCTGATCTGGTATCCTGATCACAAGTAATCAATCAAAAGCAGAATATTAGTCAGGATATATGCTCAGAAAATGACCCACAACAATAGGGTAACACAAGGTCAAATGAATCACTTAGAGATTATATCACTAAATTTAGTAAAGAATCCTTAGATATTCCTAATTTGGATATTGCTACGGCTGTAGAAGCCTTCAAAATGGGTTTACTTAGGGATTCATTATTCTATGATGATCTTGTCATGACCCCATGCAGGAATCTTGATGAAGTGAGAACCAGGGCCCTTAGATTCATCCGATTAGAGGATGATAAAAGGATCCAGGAAAGACTGGAAGGATCCTCGAAGCAGGAGAAACAAGGATCCTACTTCAGGAACAACAAGTCCAAATCTTATAACAAGTCTGACAACCAAAATGTGCATGAAGTAGAACAGGAAGAGGATGATGAGGATTGTCCTCCCATTTCTGAATATTGTTTTTCTGTTGATAACAATGAACTGATCCTTGCAATGCAGAATTTAGGTGAAAAAGCAAGATGGCCCAGAAAAAATGATAAGCCAGCTGCAACAAAAGACAAGTCCAAATGGTGTGCATATCATGAGGATTTCGGACATCTCACTGAAGAATGTATTGCACTTAGAAAAGAAATCGGTTATTTGTTAAGCAAGGGGCACTTGAAGGAGCTTTTGGGAAGAAAGAAGTCAAGGATCCAGGATCCTGAAAAGGTTCCAGAAAGAGCTCCAGCTCCTCCGGCAGATGCACAAATTAGAAACTTCATATCCGGTGGATCAGACAAATGTGGCACTTCCTTTTCAGCAGCCAAAAGGCATGCCAAGGAGACCAAGATGGATAATGGGGACAGACCCATCCGAACCTCTACTGTTACACAGGAAAAAGTTATAACATTTGATGAGGATGATCGAGTGGATGTTCAGGATCCTCATCATGACGGTCTTGTTATTACTTTGTTCATATCTAATCATTTTGTTCGCAGGATCTTAATAGATGGAGGGAGCTCGGTGAACATCATTCAGCTTGATGTCCTCAAGAAGATGAATATTCCTGAATCAGAGATCATCCCAAGATCCTCAGTTCTTGTGGGGTTTAGTGGAGAAACTAAGAATACATTGGGGGACATTAAGCTTCCCATCTACATAGAGGGACTTAATTCTTTTAAAAAATTTTGTGTCATAGATTGCTTATCCTGTTGCAATGTTATCCTTGGCAGGCCATGGATACATGACATGAAAGCAGTTGCATCTACATATCATCAGTGTGTAAAGCTTCCTAGTCCATGGGGGTGATAAAGATTGAGAGTGACCAACAAGAAGCAAAGAATTGCTATACCTCATCAATGAAGCCAGCCTCAAGACCAAGGGAGCAATAGCAATTAAAGCATCCTCCAAGAGATCAACTGGAGGCAAGAGAACAAGATGTGAAAGATATCCTTATGGATCCTCATGATCCTGAGTCCAAAGTCTTCATAGGATCAGGGATCCCCAGCAATATTGAACAGGATTTGGTATCCTTCCTCAAAAGGAGAAAAACTACCTTTGCCTGGAATCACAAAGATATGACAGAATGTTCTTAGGCAACCTGAAATGTCAGGAAGGATGGCTAAATGGGCAGTGAAGCTTAGTGCTTATGATATAAGATATGAACCAAGGACTACCATCAAATCCCAAGCCTTGGCTGACTTTGTGGCAGATTTTAGTAGTGATTTACAAAGAGAAGCTGAGTTAGAAGTTCAGCAGCTTGAAGAGACTAAGGATCCTGGGATACTCTTCACTGATGGAGCATCTAATGTCAAAGGAACATGACTTGGAATACTACTAAAATCGCCACAGGGGGACATAATACCCCACTCAATAGCTTGTGAGTTTCAAACTACTAATAATGAAGCTGAATATGAGGCCTTGATAGCTGGTTTGCAAATTGCCAAGCATATGAGGATCAGGTATCTTGAGGTACATGTAGATTCATTGTTAATTACTAATCACTTTAATGGATCTTATGCTGTTAAAGGTGAACGACTAATCAAATACCTAGAGATAGTCAAGGAATTGACACTCTCTTTTGTTTCTTTTAGTTTGACACAGGTACCTAGGGAAGAGAATGCAGAAGCTGATGCTTTACCCAATCTTGGATCATCATTGAAAATTCCAGAGGATATCAAGATACCTATCATCCATATTTTGGCTCCTGCTATTGAGGATCACATAGTTATGGAGATAGAAGAGGATTCTGCAGTGGTTCCTGGTGATAGTGCACAGTCTCATTCAGGATCATGGATCCTTCCAATCATGAGATATATACAACATGAAGAGATTCCTACAGGAGAAAACCCCAGGGCTTTCCAAATCAAGGTATCTCAATTTACAATATTAAATAACATGTTATATAAACAATCTCTTGCAGGTCCATATCTAAGGTGCATAGAGGATCTTGAAATTCAAGAAGTCCTAAAGGATTTCCATGAAGGAGATTGTGGAAACCACACTGGGGGCAGGGCATTGTTCTCAAGGATCCTTAGGACAGGATACTATTGGCCTACTATGAAGAAGGATGCTGTGGATTATGCCAAGAAGTGTGTTGCTTGTCAAAGATATAGCAATATCCTTCATCAGCCAGCAGAGCTCCTGCATCCTATATCCTCTTCTTGGCCATTCATGAGATGGGGAATGGATATAGTTGGAAAACTTCCCAAAGCACCAGGAGGAAAAGTGTTCATGCTTGCCATGACTGATTACTTCTCCAAGTGGATAGAGGCTGAAGCCTTTGCTCAAGTCAGAGAAAAAGAAGTGATATCCTTTATTAAAAGAAATATTATTACTAGATTTGGTATCCCTTCTGAAATTGTTTGTGATAATGGATCCCAATTTATTAGGAGTAGAACTACTAACTTTTGTGACAGCTGGGGGATTAAGATGATAACATCAACACCAGTCCACCCACAAGCTAATGGTCAAGCAGAATCATCCAACAAGATCATCATCAACAATTTGAAGAAGAAGCTTGGATCCAAGAAAGGAAAGTGAGCAGAAGAACTGTTTTGGTCAAAAATCAAGCAAGGATAATGCAACCAAATCTTTTGTTGTGAGGTGTGATGCTTGAATCTAAGAACAATTGTATGAACAATTTGCAAATCAAATAAAGAGGGGACACAAGGATTTATAAGAGGAAAAGCCCTTGATCAAGAGTTGAACTCCAGCACAAAAAACCTCGGGTGATGGAAACTACCGATCACCAACTAAGATTAACCAAAAGGTTATTACAACTCGGGATGATAACAAGCTTGTTACAAGGATCACTAGTGTGCCAAAGTGCAAAAGTGTATGAAATCGCCAAGTAAACTGCCGAGAGCTGTTCGAGAGTGTGTGTTTTTGCTAAATTAGCCAAGTGTTTCCACTCAAGCTTGTTATCCCCTTTTTAAAATTAGAAATAACTAAACAAACTATCCGCTAATTGTGCAAGCTCCCCACGACCTCCATAACGTTCACAAGGGCCAAGCACGTGCGGAATATTGAGAGCATATTCCCCAAGAATATCGGTAAGAGTTAGTCCATGCCCATACTCCTGCAAAACAAGCTCACGCATAATGAAGACAATCGTTAGTATAAGGATAACAATAAGGATCCTGAATCCTGATCCTGCAACACCTACTGAGGATCCTTAATTCAAACAGAATTCATGATCCTGGCAGTACTTGAGGATCCGTGATCCTTAGGATTGGAAAATCCTCCCCTAACAATTGCCCCCAAAATATAAGGAGTAAAGTGTAAATTAGCGAGTTATATTTTTTGATCTTATCTGTAACTAACTAACGGATATATAGTCGTTACAATCTAACTAGCCATTGCAAATTATACGTCATTGAAGCGACATCCCTGCAGAATCATCATTATATATAGGTTAGAGATAAGGACTAATGTGCATTTAAATTCGAGCAATACTCCCTTTAAATCCTCATTCGAAGATCAAGCAGGTACTTCTCTCTCCTTTCTCTTTTCACCTTCTTACTCTGTTCCTTCTTTCTTTACCATCATCCATGGCCAAGATGGTTCTAAGCTCCTCACAGGCTAAGGATCACCAAAAAGATAGCCCCCTAAAGAGCCAAGGAATTATCAAAGATTCTCCGAAGGAACGCTGCTACTTTACTGATCCTGATATCGACAGGATTCGTCATTGCTTTCCGGTGAACACTGTCTTTAAACCTTATAACCCTACCTCCTTGAGCGATTTTATTTCTGAAACCTGGGTTGCTTTTCCGGCCACTCCATTCCTGATAGGATACTCCTATCCTTTCCCTGCTTTTACCCAGTCTTTCTTCTCCCTTACCGGCATATCCTATGTCCAGGCCATGCCAATGATGTGGAGGGTTTTATATACCCTTGATGTGGAGGGTTTTGTATACCCTTGAGAGAATCATTGAGCATGAAGATATAGAGTTGGGGATGTCAGAATTGGCTGAACTGTATAACCTTGTGAGCCATGGTTCACATCGCTTCTTATTCAAACATAAACACGATGATGCACACCCAATCCTCAAGACCACCAAGAATGACACCAATTGGAAGAAGCATTTTTTCTTCGTTAGGAGGGATTCTATCCCGGATGGGAAGGATCTCCCAAGAGAGTGGGCCACCCATGGTAGGATAGAGGATCCTTATAGAAGGATCATAGGATAACCATGTTTCTGTTGAGGATCACTAACATCTTTTTGTTTCTTTTTTGCAGATATCTCTGTTTCTCATATCATTTCATCACCTGCAACCAAAGAGAGGATCACCGCTTTCTGGAATCTTGATCCTGCAGCAAGATCATTCCAAGCAAACACCAAGGATTCTCAAGAAGTATCCTCAGGCTCAGTTACAATGTCATGTAAGTATCCGAGTTTGTATATGATTAAATATTTAGATGTAAATAAAACAAGAATAGTTATCTATTGTTTTGTAATGGTAGGTGCTGGAAAATCTTCGAAGTCAGCCTCCCGCTTTAGTGTCAGTGATCTCAGCACTGTAGGTCTGGGAAGAAGAAGAAGACTGCTACTAGCCCAAGTGCTCTAGTCCCCAAGCTCGTCACCTCTAAGGGGGGAAAGAAGAGGAAGGCCACTGAAGCTGACAATCTTGAAGGCCTGCCCCTCATCTGCCACCAGTTTCAGGAATACTTTGCTGATGTAAGGACACTGATCCTGACCGATTATACTGCCCACTTAAGGATAATGGATCCTGAACCCTACCTTTTCTTTTTGCAGAAATTCACCGAGATCGAGATGCTCTTTGATGCATACGTTGAAGAGGCTGAGCAGGAGCATCTGGAGTTCCAAAAGATCTTCCTGGCCAAGGATCAAACCATCTCCTCCCTCGAGAAAGACCTCAATCTGGCGAAGAAGCAGCTGGTCATGGCCCAGATAAATGCTGATCACGAGAAGCATGAGGTGCTGGAGGATGCTAAAGTCTCTGCTGCCATCACCATGTACATGATCAAGCTGCAAATGGCCCAGGAGGCTGAGGATCCTGATTTTGACAGGACCATGTGGGACCAGGAGGGTTGGAAGGCGAAGCTGGCTGAGCTAGATGATGAGGAGGAGGCTACCGAGGTCTTGGCGATTGAGGCAAGTGGCAGCGGGAAGGATCAAGCCGGTGGTGCTGATGCTGGTGGTGATGCAGCCAAGGTGTGAGCTGCAGAAATGGGCGATGATGGATATTTCTAGACGCGGCCGGAGCCCATTTTTTAGGATTTGGTAGTGGTTTTTTGATTATGATGTTTTAAACAATGTTGGGTCGTAATAACTAAACAATAGCTATTAGGGTTGAGGATCATGGATCCTTTGAACAATAGGTAGGATAATAGGTGGTGGAGGGATCCTCTGTTTGGGGGATGAAACCACTTGTTATCCTGCCATCTGTTATTTCCTGCACTTTCAAGACCTGTTAATAATGGACACCCTTTGCCAACCCAAGTGGACGGGCCACGTATCGCTGGTAGAAACTTGGGTTGGCAATTTTGACAACCTTTAAGGGTTTAACTGTAGGATCGTTTTCTGACCCGAACGAGTCGATCAGGAGAGTTTTTCTAAATATGAATGGCAGAAACAGACGTATCGAGTTCAATTCAGCAAGATATTCACTTTAAACTGTCTTTTGATTGATAACAGATCGATTACAATGCTGTAGACACTTCGGCAGAGCTTCGCTACCGGAATCAGAATCGTTACAAATGACTAGACACATGAGGTATTTATAGGGAAGTGATTTCGCTTGAAACAGTCTCAAACGGAATCTAATTCCGCACGGAATTGCCTCAAACGGAATTAGCATCCAGTTTCAAGCGGAATTAACCTCTTGATTTCGTTTGAAATGACCATGTTTAATTTCAAGCGAAATTACCTAAAAACACATTTTCTCGTATTGCGTGCCTTGATCTATCTATACAAATGCAAGACTCGATACAAGACGAAGTCGACAGACGCATGCACCAACAGACTACCCCTCGAATGTTGAGGAGTCTTCAGTGTCGAGTCTTCAACATCTTCAGTCTTTATCAGTCCTTTACTCTTGAACTCTTCCAAAATATCTAACAATGTAACGCATCCTCAAACTTTATCTTCTTCTCTCTTCCAAAATCGCAATCTGGCTCTTACCATCTTTTGATCAGGTCTTTTGATTCCTTAAGTTCATCACCATCATCAGCTTACGTGAACATCAGGATCTGAACTTGGCTCTACAATCTTCAGACTCCCCCTTAAATTGTGCTTGGGATCGTAGTCTGGCTCTTACAGGTTCAGGATCATGACCTAGCTCATATCCTGCTCAGTATCAAAACCTGACTAACCTGCACAATTCTTAACCCATAAATAAATTTCACAAATTTAAAATTTTACAAATTTATTATCTGCTTACTACTTGTATACACAAATCAATAAATGATTTTACAATGTTAATCACTGATGAACCACTTGTAAACATAACATTTATTTTCAACACTTTTTTTCATCTCAAACATCTTAAACAAATTCTCCCAAACCTTTTGTTCATCATGTTTAGCATTTAGAATTTTGAAAATCAGCTCTCCAACATCAGTTGTCGAAAATCTTTTTGAATGTTTCAAAATTTATGCTAAAACACACTAAAAATCTTTTTGGAATTTTATTAAAATGAAATGCAATAAAGAAATATTTACATACAATATTTTTGTGAGTTTGTGTAAGAGGATCATATCAGTTTATGAGACAAAACACCAACACCGTTAAGCTTTATACATTTTAAGTTCTAAACGATTCACATAGATTGTCAGTATACTGATCCACTTAAATTCTCACACAAAGTTCAAATGATTCGAGATACGAGATTAGTGTTTTAAGCACTTAAACTTATTCGTGTGTCCCACCTCAGAATATACTCCCGTATCCAGATCCCAATATTCAGTCTTACAGGTGAGTATACCTAGATGATATCTGTAAAGGGTTAAATGTGAGGGCCATGAGAGCTCAGGCTATTGCTTCCACAAAATCAAAGAGATGACGGCTTCGACTTTTGGTGTGTTCCCTTTAGAGAATCTTTTCTTCAGCAGCACATGATTAGCATTTTTCAATGTTTCATCATTTTTTGTACTGAGGGTGATGTTATATTTCAAGCAAGCAGAAAGTATTATACGGGGACTAGGCCATTGCTTCCGCAAAATCAGAAGTCCCGGGATAATACCCCAGATATCACTGAGTATAAAGACCTAGTATCTCAGAAAGAGGGACCTTTCAAACAAGATTTCGGGGGTTACCCATATATCCGAGAGATGTTCCCCACGATATAAGTAAGTTTGAAATTTAGGTTTATATCTCGTCACAATCTACTAAATGTGTAAAAACCTACTGGCACATCATCAGTTAGACCGTTTATCACATTTTGACCTTCCAATTCTTTAGCATGCAGTGATCGTCCACTGATGTACTATCATTTCCTCTTTTTACAACAAAACTCATTTTTTGTATTTATCATGTTTTTGTCTTTTTCAAATTTTCAAATGTTTTTGAATTTTCAAAGTTTTTGAATTTTCAAAAATTAATTTCTTACTCCCCCTAAAATACAAACTCATTTAAAGAAAATTTGAAAACAAACTATACAAGTAAAGCGACAACTGATATCGAATCACTTCAAATCGCCATCCACTTGGCATAAACAATCAGAACTCCCCCTGTCAACAAACTATTTTCCCATTGTGATTTCAAAACACTTAAGTTTGTTTTAATCAAATGGTTTTTCCGAAAAATTAGTTTTGTTGATTTCATAAAACCACTCGTTTCATCACCTTGTTCTACCATCACTTAAAAAATTATGACAATTTTAAATTCAACCAACAACTACCACTTGTAGAAAATCAAGTACAACTTAATGTCCCTGATTTACCACTTGTAAATCGAAATATCACCAGAGTGAATTTCTCAAGAAAGATGCCGATTCCTGCTCCACTCTTACCAACCTGGGAGCTCCGGCAAGTCATATTTTTCACTTATCATAATATGTTCCATCCCAGTCACAAACCTGGGACGACACATTCTTACCTGGTTTCTTCAATTTTTTTCTCATAAAACTCCTTCACCCCTTTAACCTTCCCATCAACCATTTTACCAAAAATATGATGCACTTTGGGGTTAAAAGCTTTTTCAATATCAAATTCTTTCTTTTCAGAGAAAATTTGATTTGAAATCTCAATTTTGCCAACTTTTTGTTTAAAATTCTCAACCCTCAATGGTGGAAAATTAACATCATCCATTGGAGGTACTGATGTTTCCAACTTCAACTCAACACGTGGCTCCTCTGACTTTGTGGAATCAGATTCATCGCCTGAAAATAGCTCCTCTGTTTTTGATGAAACAGAATCATTGCTAGAACTATCATCAGATTTCTTAACAACCCATTTCTGATTGTCAAGATTTGTTTTTCTCTTGTAAAACCTCTTTGAACACTCACCAACCTCAAACTTAGAATTTTTGAAAACTATAAAAGTTTTGGTTAGAGGTTCATTTTCAACAATCTTTCCTTTCAATTTTTTAGAAACTCCCTGTTTTGTTTGGATTGCCTTTGAACAATTCCTAGCAATATGACGCACTGTTTTGCAGTTAAAACAGATTCACGTCTCTGTCTTTTTCTGTTGAGCAACATTTTTCTCTATTTCCTCTTGCTTCTTTGCAAGGAATTCTTTGTTTGATTGATTCCTGAACAACTGCTCCTTTTCTTCTTCAGTTGATGTTCCTGAAACAAAAACAGTTTTTGGTTTATAAGTTTTCTCATTTTTATGGTTTTTCGGTGGAATAAAGCCAAGACCTTTTCTTTTGAAATTACCGTTATGGTTTGGTTTCTTTTAAAAACCAGAACCAGAACTATAACCCTTTTTCTTGTTTTCTCTTTGTTGAACTCTTGAGGTGTATTTTTTAGGTTTTCAGAAAGATTTACATCTTTTATTTCAGAAATATTAATTTCTGTCATTTTAAAAACCTTTTTGATCATTTCAGGTTTAACATCTCTTATTGGAAATTCTTCATCAGAATATAATTTGTCAGAATCATTCAAAGTATATGCCACTTTGATTGGTTCATCATTCAAATTAGATTTTGATAACAAAAACTCTTTATTATAAACCCGTTTGTCCTTTTTGACTGTTGACTATGATTTATCAGACTTTGACTCTGAGTTTGACTCCAACTTTGACTCCTCAGTTTCATCATTATCCAATAGCTGATCGACCACTTTCTTTATTAATTCGGACTCATGATCAGTGTCAGACGATGTGTAAGTAACATCAATGTTGTCTGGAAAATTTTCTGTAGACTCTGACTCCCACTGTAAATTTGTTGCCTTTTTTACTCTTTCTGAATTTGGATTTCGTGGAGAATATCCATTTTCAAGCGGGGGTGGACACTTTGTATAACTGGCACTTTATTTCTTACCAGAAATCTTCACTTCAGTATCCTTTTTCTTCTCAGAACTCTTGTCTTCAGATACTTCATCTTCATCAAATGCCTTCATGCCTTCAACGGTTGGATAAACCCTGTCAATAACATAAGAAGTACATGAGTAACTTTTTAACAACCTATTAACTCTTTCTGTTTCAATCCTTTGTGTTTCCAGTTTCTGTTCAAGCACAGAACATTTTCAATATAACTGTTAACACTTTTCTGCTTTGTCATGAAAGCTCCTTGCAGTGTCTTCATTGATGTCACTTGTTCACTGCTTGATTGATTGTACTGATTCATTGCTTTGTTAAGAACATCATACGATTCTTTCAATCTGTTCATGTTATGAATCAAAGTACTGTTTTGCTTCTTCATTGCTTCACAGTTTTCACATATCACCGGAATCTTTTGTGCATCAGCTTCTGCATCCACTTTGAAAACTGGAATGTCTTTTATTTTCTTCCTTATCACAGGAACTTCTTCATCACTGCTAATGGGTTTTTTAACTTTCTTCTTTTTCTTTTTGACTTTTTCATCATCACTGTCACTCTCTTCCATCATTTTTAAATGCTTTTCCATTCTCCTTGCATAATAATCATTATCATTATCACTGTCTTCAGCAACTCGAGCAACAAAAGCTTTGTGACTTGGAGTTTTGTTAGGATCATAATCATCCCAACTGAAATTTGCCCAGCTAAACCCTTCTGGTAGTCTTTCATCATCTTGGTTTATCAAACATGCTTTACTGTCATCTGAAACATATTTGTCCCAACTGAACTCTTTTGATGATTTCTTATCTTCTTGATTCACCATACATGCTCTCTTTGATGACTCCTCAATTGTCTTCTTGGCATGTGCAGTTTGCGGCTCTTGTTGTTGTTGAGCAACTTGATGATAAATTGCTTTCCTGTAATAATCATTGTTATTGAACGGGTTTTGAGCTCCACTTGATTCGCAATTTGTGTACTCCCTCTTGAAGTGTCCTTTTTCCCTGCAACGAAAACAAGTAACTTTAGATTTATCAAAACCTAAAGTAGAAACATTGGCATCACGAAAATCATCTCTTCCCGTAATTTGTTTAAACTTTTTGGCTCTTCTCAAAACACTCGCCAAACACCACTTTATGTCCATCAATTCCATCTCCTCAGCATCAATCTGATCGTAATCCTCTTTTATCAACATTGGATTCCCTATCCGACCTGCCACTAAACTCTCATATGATTGTAATACAGTCACCAACAAAGACATGTGACTTTTTGCAACCTCCTCAGTGTAATTTTGACCATTTTCAAGATCTAATACCATGTTGCACTGTAATTTCTTTCCATTCTTTGTTGTTGAAAAGTTTGGATTATACGATGGATATAAAGAAAATTCAGTTTTGTTGTTTGATCCTTTTGATGACCCTCCTGATTAGCATTGAATGCAGTCTCAACCTTTGGTGACATGTTGGACTTATCACTAACACCACCTTTGTAATAAAGACTGATGTCTTGTTCACCATCAAAATCTTTCATTCTAGAGATCTTTCTTTGTTCCATCTCTTGAGCTTCAAGCTTTTCAATGAACTTATTCAGTGTTAGATTGCTAAAATCTTTCTTGTTCCTCAACATCATAAGATACGTGCCCTAAGTTTCATGTGGCAATGCATCAGACAACTTTTCTATCAACTCTTCATTATCTTTATTAATGCTCACTCTCTTCATTTGAACTAACAGATTGCAGTATCTTTCGATGATCTGCTTGGTACTCTCAGTTCTCAAACCACGAAATAAATCGAATTCTTTCTTCAAAAGTGACTTTTTGTTCTTAATCATCTCTTTACTTCCAACAAACTTTGATTTTAAAGCTTTCCAGATAGAGTATGCACTTCCAGTGTGTTGCAGTAAAACCAAGATAAATTCCTTCACAGCTTGATGCAATAAACTAATCATCATCTTTTCATTTTTGTATTTCTTTCTATCATCAACACTTAAATCTTTAATTGCAATTTCCTCTTCCTCATCATTCAAAGGTCTAACATATTTCGTTTCCACGCATTCCCAAGCATCCAAATAATTTGCTTGTACCTAATTCGCAAATCGTTCTTCCCATCCTTTATATTCCTCAATATTCATGAGCTTTGGCGGTTTTTGCATAGTGCCCGTTTCATTTTCCATGGTCAAGTTCTGAGTAACACTAGCCGGAGTAGTCGGGGTAGTAGCAAAGGCGTTATAAAATTCCTCTTCCATGTTTCGGTTTTTCAATATCACAAAAATCATAATGCTCAAACGGAATTAAGTTTCATGTGGAATAACCTTTTGGTACGAAATAAGCCTTTTCAACCGGAATCAACACTTTCAAACGAAATCCCAATCTCACATGAAATTACCTGTTCAAACGAAATACCAGCTTCACACGGAATTACCTGATTTCGTGTGAAACAACTCCCTTTCAAACGGAATAACAACTTGAAATGAGATTACTAATTTCGCGTGAAAATTTTCAAACGGAATTACAATTTGAAGCGGAATAGTTGATTTCAAACGGAATCACTCAAGCGAAATACTGGTTTCAAGCGAAATTAACAGCAACTTCAAGCGAAATTATGCTGATGTCATCATTCTCGATCTATTTTTCAAGCGAAATTACAAATTTTACCAATTTTAGATTGAATTAAGGTCCAATACTTTCAAGGATTCGTTAAAACACTGTTTCGCTTGATATATGTGAAATTCAAGTCATTTTGAGCGTAAAAAATGTTTAATTTTGAAAAGAAGGTGTAGAAATCAGATTTTGCAGCTGAATTGGTATGAACTCTTCCTCCTGAACTCTGATACCACTTGTAGGATCGTTTTCTGACCCGAACGAGTTGATCAGAAGAGTTTTTCTCAATACGAATGGCGGAAACAGACGTATCGAGTTCATTTCAGCAAGATATTCACTTTAAACTGTCTTTTGATTGATAACAGATCGATTACAATGCTATAGACACTTCGGCAGAGCTTCGCTACCGGAATCAGAATCGTTACAAATGACTAGACACATGAGGTATTTATAGGGAAGTGATTTCGCTTGAAACAGTCTTAAACGGAATCTAATTCCACACGGAATTACCTCAAACGGAATTAGCATCCAGTTTCAAGCGGAATTAACCTCTTAATTTTGTTTGAAATGACCATGTGTCATTTCAAGCGAAATTACCTAAAAACACATTTTCTCGTATTGCGTGCCTTTATCTATCTATACAAATGCAAGACTCGATACAAGACGAAGTCGACAGACGCATGCACCAACATTAAAATTTTGTGAATAAATAAAACTTTAATCTTTTGGCTTATCATATGTTATCACATTTGTATACACTTTACCTTTCAGTTGCTATTATACACTTTGTTTGAATTTATTAAGTAAATAAGAAAAGTTTAATAGATCATATCAACAAGTTTTAGGATATGATCAAGGATCAAATATCCTATAATCGATAAATTCAAAAAAGTAGTATAGCTTAAGGATCATAAATCTTGTTGTCAAAGGATAAGGGTCATTTATGTAAATAATGAATAAAATTAAAGTAATTAAGGATCATACCTGAGAATCCAAGTTAGGATCCTAAACCTTTAACATTTACAATCAGGATAACCAAAAGACAAACCTTAGTAGAAGGTAAGGATCAAGGGTCCTTAGCTGTTTAACTTCAAAAACCTGAAATGGAACATAACTTGGGACTAAGCCAATATAAGAGAAGAGTTAGCAACTGGGGACAAGCCCAACAATTCTGTGGACAAGCCCAATATACTGGGGACAAGCCCAAAAAACTGGGGACAAGCCCAAAGGATCTTGTGTAAACTGAAGTATGGCCCTCACTGGCGACTATCCAAACTTAGTGACATGAAGATGCCAAAACCTTAGCTAACGTGAAAATGTTAGTAACCTTAGGATCGGATGTATGGTACGTCTACCATTATATGTAGGATCCCGGATACAGCCAGTACAATGAAATTGTCAGCCCCTAAAGCGAGTACTGGTCCCATTGCCATGAACTGTACCAGGATCATCGTGCGCTGTTGGCGATACTGGGAAGAGGCCCAAATAACTGGGGTCAAGCCCAAAAAACTGGGTTCAAGCCCAAATAACTGGGACCAAGCCCAAACAACTAGGGTCAAGCCCAAATAACTGGAGACTTCTGTGGATACTCAATCCTTCATTAAGGATACATGAACCTTCTGCAAAACTCAGAATCAAGTGAAAGGAGGATAAAGGATCCAGGATCCTTCTCCTTGTATATAGGATAATTAAAGAATGAAATAGAATGAGATTAGATCATTACCCAAATGAGGATCCTCTGTCCTGTAAGGATCCTTCCAGAATATCGATCATGAAAATGGTTGAGGATCCTGGATCCTTACTACATGAAATATTTCTTCAGGTGGACAGCATTCCAAGCTCTTGGTAGCAAATCACCTTCCATTGTTAGCAATCGATATGCCCTCTTTCCTGCCTCAACTTCAATCAAATAGGGGCCTTCCCATTTTGGCGCCAACTTTCCATCAGCAGGATTGGTGGTATTCTGAAATGCTTTCCTCAACACCATATCACCAACTTGGAATTTCCTGATCCTGACATTCTTATTGTAGGCTCCAGCCATCCTTTGTTGATAACTAGCCATCCTTATCCTTGCCAAATCCTTGAGCTCTTCTATAGTATCCAAGTCTTGAACAAAGTTTTCAGCATTCTCTTCAGGATCACGGATGCTTGTTCTTGCAGTAGGAACCACCATTTCTGTAGGGATCATTGATTCTGCTCCAAATACCAAAGAAAATAGAGTTTGACCAATAGCATTCTTGGGAGTTGTCCTATCAGCCCATAATACATAAGGTAGTTCTTCTGCCCACTTTCCTTTCTTGGATCCAAGCATCTTCTTCAAATTGTTGATGATGATCTTGTTGGATGATTTTGCCTGACCATTAGCTTGTGGGTGGACTGGTGTTGAAGTTATCATCTTAATCCCCCAGCTGTCATAAAAGTTAGTAGTTCTACTCCCAATAAATTGGGATCCATTATCACAAACAATTTCAGAAGGGATACAAAATCTAGTAATAATGTTTCTTTTAATAAAGGATATCACTTCCTTTTCTCTGACTTGAGCAAAGGCTTCAGCCTCTATCCACTTGGAGAAGTAATCAGTCATAGCAAGCAGGAATACTTTTCCATCAGGTGCCTTAGGAAGTTTACCAACTATATCCATTCCCCATCTCATAAATGGCCAAGAAGAGGATATAGGATGTAAGAGCTCTGCTGGTTGGTGAAGGTTATTACTATGTCTCTGACAAGGATCACACTTTCTGGCATAATCCACAGCATCCTTCTTCATAGTAGGCCAATAGTATCCTGTCCTCAGGATCCTTGAGAATAATGCCCAGCCCCTAGTGTGGTTTCCACAATCTCCTTCATGAAAATCCTTTAGCACTTCTTGGATTTCAGGATCCTCAATGCATCTTAGATATGGTCCTGCAAGAGATCGTTTATATAACATATTATTCAATATTGTAAACTGAGATACCTTAATTTTGAAAGCCCTGGGGTTTTCTCCTGTTGGAATCTCTCCATGTTGGATATATCTCATGATTGGAAGTATCCATGATCCTGAATGAGATTGTGTATCATCACTAGGGATGATTGCAGAATCCTCTCCTATCTCCATAGTTATGTGATCCTCAATAGCAGGAGCCAAGACATGGATGATAGGGATCTTGATATCCTTTAGAATTTTCAAGGATGATCCTAGGTTGGCCAATGCATCAGCTTCTGCATTTTCTTCCCTGGGTACCTGTGTCAAACTAAAAGAAACAAAAGAGAGTGCCAATTCCTTGACTATCTCTAGGTATTTGATTAGCTTTTCACCTTTAACAGCATAGGATCCATTAAAGTGATTAGTAATTAACAATGAACCTACATGTACCTCAAGATACCTGATCCTCATATGCTTGGCAATTTGCAAACCAACTATCAAGGCTTCATATTCAGCCTCATTATTAGTAGTTTGAAACTCGCAAGCTATGGAGTGGGGTATTATGTCCCCCTGTGGCGATTTTAGTAGTATTCCAAGTCCTGTTCCTTTGACATTAGAGGCTCCATCAGTGAAGAGTATCTAAGGATCCTTAGTCTCTTCAAGCTGTTGAACTTCTAACTTAGCTTCTCTTTGCAAGTCACTACTAAAATCTGCCACAAAGTTAGCTAAGGCTTGGGATTTGATGGCAGTCCTTAGTTCATATCTTATATCATAAGCACTAAGCTTTACTGCCCATTTAGCCATCCTTCCTGACATTTCTGGTTTCTTGAGAACATTCTTAATTGGGAAATTAGTCTTAACAATAATGGCATGAGTTTCAAAATAATGTCTTAGTTTAGTAGATGCCATAATCAAAGCAAGAATAAGTTTTTCTAAATGTGAATACCTGGATTCAGCATCAAGCAAACTCTTACTTACATAATAGACAGGATGTTGTGTACCTTCGTGATCCTTAACAAGGACCGCACTTACTGCTTTAGAGGATACCGCCAAATATAAGGATAATATATCCCATTTTTCTCGTTTCATCAAGGCAGGAGCTGAGGATAGGTAATCCTTAAGAGCTTTGAGAGCATTTTCATGCTTTTCAGACCATTCAAATTTCTTGTTCTTTCTCAAAATGTCATAGAATTCCTTGCATTTTTCTGATGACTTGGATATGAACCTGTTCAAGGCTATAATCCTGCCTGTCAATCTTTGCACATCCTTGGCATTGGCAGGATTTGATATTCACAATAGCCTTAATTTGCTATGGACTTGCTTCAATGCCTCTTTTTGTCAGCATATAGCCTAGGAATTTACCTGCTTTAACACCAAAGTGACACTTGGAAGGATTTAGTTTCATATTAAACTTATCAAGGATATTGAATGCTTCCTCCAAGTCTCTAAGGTAATCCTCAGCTTTCTTGGACTTAACCACCATGTCATCTATATAGACTTCCATAGTGTGTCCAATTTGTTCCTTGAACATCATATTGACTAGCCTTTGATAAGTAGCACCTGCATTTCTTAGTCCAAATGGCATAGCAATATAACAATATATACCAGTTGGGGTCATAAAAGCTGTATCCTCTTGATCAGATGGTTCCATCCGAATCTGTTGAAATCCAGATGAAGCATCCATAAAAGTCAACAATTCATGACCTGCGGTAGCATCCACCATGGAGTCAGTGTGGGGTAATGGGAAAGGATCCTTGGGACATGCCTTGTTTAAATCAGTAAAATCGACACATACCATCCACTTTTCATTTTTCTTTTGAACAACAACCACATTGGCTAACCACCTTGGATACTTAACCTCTCTTATCATACCTGCCCGGAGTAGTTTATCTACCTCTTCCTGGATAATAGCATTCCTTTCAGGTGCAAACTTCCTCCTCTTTTGGTGTATTGGCTTGAATGACCTGTCAATGCCAAGTTTATGAGTAATTATATCTTTAGATATACTTGTCATGTCTTCATGCTTCCAGGCAAAGGTAGTTTTCCTCCTTTTAAGGAAGGATACTAGATCCTATTCAATGTTGCTAAGGATCCCTGATCCTATGAAGATTATGGATTCAGGATCATGAGGATCCATAAGGATTTCTTTCACATCCTGTTCTCTTGCCTCCAAGACATCTCTTAGAAGATGCTTTAATTGCTATTGCTCCCTTGGTCTTGAGACTGGCTTCATTGATGACTTGTAGCAATTCTTAGCTTCTTGTTGATCACTCTCAATTTTCACCACTCCCCATGGACTAGGAAGCTTCACGCATTGATGATAGGTAGATGGGACTGCCTTCATGTCATGTATCCATGGCCTGCCAAGGATAACATTACAACAGGATAAGCAATCTATAACACAAATTTTTTTATAAGAATGGAGTCCTTCAATATAGATGGGGAGTTTGATGTCCCCCAATGTATTCTTGGTTTCTCCGCTGAATCCCACAAGAACTGAGGATCTTGGGACAATATTTGATTTAGGGATGTTCATCTTCTTGAGAATATCAAGCTGAATGATGTTCACCGAGCTTCCTCCATTGATTAGGATCCGGCGAACAAAATGGTTAGATATGAATATGGTAATAACAAGACCATCATGGTGAGGATCCTGCACATCAACACGATCATCCTCATCAAAAGTTATAACTTTATCCTTGGTAATAGTGGAGGTTCGAATGGGTCTATCCCCATTATCCATCTTGGTCTCCTTGGCATGTCTTTTGGCTACTGAAAAGGAAGTACCACAAATGTCTGATCCACCGGATATGAAGTTTATAACTTGTGCATCTGCTGGAGGAGCAGGAGCTCTTTCTGGGATCCTCTCAGGATCCTGGGTCCTTGACTTCTTTCTTCCCAAAAGCTCCTTCAAGTGCCCCTTACTTAACAAATAACCAATCTCTTTTCTCAGTGCAATACACTCTTCAGTGAGATGCCCGAAATCCTCGTGATATGCACACCATTTGGACTTGTCCTTTGTTGCGGCTGGTTTATCACTTTTCCTTGGCCATCTTGCTTTCTCACCTAGATTCTGCATTGCAAGAATTAGTTCATTGTTATCAACAGAAAAACAGTACTCAGAAATTGGAGGATAATCCTCATCATCCTCTTCTTGTTCTACTGCATGCACATTCTGGTTATCGGACTTGTTGTAGGACTTGAACTTGTTATTATTGAAGTAGGATCCTTGCTTTTTCTGCTTGGAGGATCATGTCAGTCTTTTTTGGATCCTTTTGTCATCCTCCAACCGGATGAACCTAAGGGCCCTGGTTCTCACTGCATCAAGATTTCTGCAAGGGGTCATGACAAGATCATCATAGAACAATGAATCCCTAAGTAAACCCATTTTAAAGGCTTCCACAGCCGTAGCTATATCCAGGTTAGAGATATCTAAGGATTCTTTACTAAACTTAGTGATGTAATCTCTAAGTGATTCATTTTGGCCTTGTGTTACCCTATATAGATCACTAGTTAATCGTTCAAATTTTCTACTACATGAGAATTGGCTATTAAACAGGTTACCAGATTAGCAAATGAAGTAATAGAGTAAGGGGGAAGACTTAGCAGCCATTTAAGAGCTGATCCTGTGAATGTGGATCCAAAACCCTTGCATAGACATGCTTCCTTTAATCTCTCCGGAATTGGATTGATCTCCATCCTTTCTCTGTATTGAGCTACATGTTCCTCTGGATCCGCCGAACCATCATACAGCTTCATAGTTGGTATCTGGAACCTTTTGGGTATCTCAGCATCACAAATAGGTGGTGCAAAACGAGATATCCTATGGCTACCATCTGCGATCTCAGGGATGGGCTTAACCACTCCTGGAACACTGGATATCATATCCTTTTGCTTCTGTAATTCTCTAACCATAGCTTGATTAATACATGTATCCTGCATAAGGCCATGGTTTGTGTTGTAAGAATTATTCAAAGTGTTACCTCTCGGAGGATTCAAGTTTGGAATCCCAGATGTGAATCCATATTGACGAGATTCTGGTATGATTGAAGGACCAGAAGTAGTAATGGTCTGCATTGGAATGAAGTCTCCTTGATGAACATCAGAATTTGAGGGTTGTACACTTCTTAAGAATCCTTGATCCTGAAAGATGTTGGATCCTTGAACCTGGAAGGAGGATCCTTGAACCTGAGAGTATCCTTGAACCTGTGAGGATCCTTGAACCTGGGAGGATCCTTGGACCTAAGAGGATCCTTGAACCTGTAAGGATCCTTGGACCTGGGAGGATCCTTGAACCATGTGCGTTCCCATATATCCTCATGGGCTAACGAAGGACCCCTGATGCTAGAAAGAGGACCTTAAGGCTGAAAGTGAGACCCAAAAGCCTGACTCATAGTTGTTATTCCATAACGCCTTCCCAATTGTCCACTCTAATACTGGATATCCGGAGCTGCAGATTGCTGGGCAGTCATAGCTGGAGTGTCGAAATCCAGTGACCTTGGTATCAGAGGAGAGTGATCCTCCCCTGATTTCTTCTGTTTTTCGATGTCACCAATTTCCCGGAGGATCCTTTCGTTGGTTTTGTCCTGCTCTTGTATGTGATCCCTCATCTGCAAAATCAACGTAAAAAGATCATTCGTAGTAGGATTAGAAGAAACAGAAGAAGTTGGTGGTTTTGAAAAAATAGGGCTTGGTCTCTTTGCAGCATTTTCAGCATTCTTCTGAGATCCAGAAGGTGGAGGAGGCAAAGGTGGAACGCCCTATGAAGAACTCATTGTCGGCATTGAACTTGAAGTGCTATTTGCTGAAGAAGCCATCTGCTTGGTTGTAATGAACCGAAATGATCACAAAAACAAAAACTTCTTAGGAATGAAGCACCAATTGCCCCACGGTGGGCGCCAAACTGTTTTGGTCAAAAATCAAGCAAGGATAATGTAACCAAATCTTTTGTTGTGAGGTGTGATGCTTGAATCTATGAACAATTGTATGAACAATTTGCAAATCAAATAAAGAGGGGACACAAGGATTTATACGAGGAAAAAGCCCTTGATCAAGAGTTGATCTCTGGCACAAAAAACCTCGGGTGATGGAAACTAGCGATCACCAACTAAGATTAATCAAAAGGTTGTTACAACTCGGGATGATAACAAGCTTGTTACAAGGATCACTAGTGTGCCAAAGTGCAAAAGTGTATGAAATCGCCAAGTAAACTGCCGAGAGCTGTTCTAGAGTTTGTGTTTTTGCTAAATTAGCCAAGTGTTTCCACTCAAGCTTGTTATCCCCTTTTTAAAATTAGAAATAACTAAACTAACTAACTATCCACTAATTGTGCAAGCTCCCCACGACCTCCATAACGTTCACAAGGGCCAAGCATGTGCGGAATATTGAGAGCATATTCCCCAAGAATATCGGTAAGAGTTAGTCCATGCCCATACTCCTGCAAAACAAGCTCACGCATAATGAAGACAATCGTTAGTATAAGGATAACAATAAGGATCCTGAATCCTGATCCTGCAACACCTACTGAGGATCCTTAATTCAAACAGAATTCATGATCCTGGCAGTACTTGAGGATCCGTGATCCTTAGGATTGGAAAATCCTCCCCTAACAAGAACTACCTTATGTACTATGGGCTGATAGGACAACTCCCAAGAATGCTACTGGCCAAACTCCATTTTCTTTAGTGTTTGGAGCAGAATCAGTGATCCCTACAAAGATGGTGGTTCCTACTGCAAGAACAAGCATTTGTGATCCTGAAGGAAATGCTGAAAACTTGATTCAAGATTTGGATACCATAGAAGAAATCAGGGATTTGGCAAGGATAAGAATGGCTAGTTATCAACAAAGGATGGCTGGAGCTTATAACAAAAATGTTAGGATCAGAAAGTTCCAAGTTGGTGATATGGTGTTGAGGAAAGCATTCCAAAACACCACAAATCCTGCTGATGGCAAGTTAGCACCAAAATGGGAAGGCCCTTATCTTATTGAAGCTAAAGCAGGAAAGGGGGCATATAGATTGTTAACAATGGAAGGTGATTTGCTACCAAGAGCTTGGAATGCTATCCACCTGAAGAGATACTTCATGTAACAGGGATCCTGGATCCTTAGCTATTTTCATGTCCAATGTTCATGAAGGATCCTTAGAGGATAGATGATCCTCACTCTGGTAATGATTTATTTTAATATATTTAATTCTTTAATTAACTTATATACAAGGAGAAGGATCCTGGATCCTTTATCCTTCTTTCACTTAGTTCTGAGTTTTGCAGAATGTTGATGTATCCTTAACAAAGGATCGAGTATCCATAGAAGTCTCCTAAGTTTTATAGGCTTGTCCCCAGTATTTGTGTTGGTGCACTACATCTGTCGACTTCGTCTTGTATCGAGTCTTAGACTAGTTAGAATAGATCAGGGCACGTAGAACGAGAGAATGAGAGAGAGTTAGCAAGATTTCGCTTGAAGGAATTTGTATGTAAAGGATTTCGCATGAAGCAGCTCAAGCGAAATCAACATGTTAAGATTTCGCTTGAGTCTTGCTGAAGCGAAATCTCATTGTCTATATATAGGGGTTCAGTGTCAAGCGAAATTAGAAGTTGTCAGAAGTTGTATTTGAGTGATTCCATACCGAGGTGCTGCCGGTGTGAGAACTGATTGTATTCGTGTTCAAATATCAATATAATCAGTGTTAAAGTGAAGATTCAGCTGTTTTATAGTCAGATACTTGTTTTCCGCACCTGTATTTGATGGAATTCCTCTTAACCGACTCGTTTAGGTCGCGAACCCGGTCCTTACAATTGGTATCAGAGCTCAGGAGGAGGAGTTCTGCAAAATTCAGCCGAAATCGATCAAAATTTCTTACTTCTACACCTTCTTTTCTTACTTCAGAAATTTTACACGGTCAAAAACTATTCAATTTCTCACGGATTGTTTAAAAGTACTAGATAACAAACCCTTGAAAGTTTCACAGCAAAATTCGACCTAAAAGTGATCAAAATCGACATTTGAATGGAGTTCGCTTGAACAATTCAGTATTATTGGACGATTTCGCTTGAAACTTCAAGCGACACTTAACATTTCGCTTCAAACCAGAGTTCGTTTTCGCTTCAAGATTTTCATTTCAAGGTGTTCGCTTCAGGGTTCTTTTATTCAGGATCGCTTCAAAGTATTTCGCTTCAAGAACTTCGCTTGAGAGTTGTTCAGTTTAAATTGTTTCGCTTGAAGGGTATCGCTTGAAAGATAGTATTTCGCTTGAAAGTGTCTGAAACATGGACAACGATTTCCACAATGCTTTTGCAATATCGCCTAGTTCATCTTCCATTGCTCAGAACATGAATTCAGAAAACGAAACGGGGACGACTCAGAAACCCCCGAAGCTTATGGGAATTGAGGAATACTACGGATGGAAAGATAGATTCGAAAACTGGGTGCAAGCAAATCATCTAAGATCATGGGAATGTATTCTGACAAAGTATACTCCACCACAAACCGAAATGCAGACTGAAAAACAGCTTTCAGATTTTAGTAAGGAAGAACGAGAAATATACCGAGCTGAAAAGATGATGATCAGTTTACTTCAACAGGCCATCAAAGAAGACATCTTCATACTACTTCAACATGACAAAACATCACAATCAATATGGGATGCTCTAAAAATTAAGGTTGAAGGCAGTACGAGTATGATTAAAAGCAAGAAGGCATTGCTTAAAAAGGAATTTGATTTGTTCACAAGTTTGCCCGGAGAAGATACGAAGAAACTCATTGAACGATATTGTCACTTAGTGAGAACAATGTCAATGATGAGCATTAAAAATGAAAATGATGAATGGGTGGATAAACTTGCTGATGCGTTACCTCAGAAAGAGTGGGGAACTTATTTGATGATACTGAAGAATACTGGAGTTTATGATAGATTGTCGATCTCTCAGTTCATTGAAAAGATTGAAAGTCAGGATTTGGAACAGCAGAAGATCGCAAGGATGAATAATCCAAGTGGTCAACAGGATGTAAAGATGTATTACAAGGGTAGTGTTCCAACTTCAGAAGCTGAGAGAAGTCTGAAAATTCAGACTGCTTATAGTGTTGGAGATTCTACAGAAAAGACTGATCAAAACTCAAACAAAAGCAACAGTGGTTTCTCATTGTATCCGAGTGTTAATCCGAAAAGTTCATCAGAAAGTTTTCAATCTCAAAGCACAAAGATGGGAAATGGTTGTGTGATTCAATGCAACATAGCTCTAAATCTTCCAGAAGGTCAAAGTTTTTCTAAAGACATTGCGAAAGATCATATGGCATTACTTGGTTCCGTGCTTATCTCTTATGAAGGTTTAGTTGCTGGTCGAATTGGAAATCCTATGCTTACTAAAGAGGATTACGACCAAATAGATGCTGAAGAGATGGAACTAATGGATATCAAATGGTGTCTTGCAAGTGTTCTTAGACGTGCTGAGAAGTTCAAGACAATTACCGGGAGAAATGATTTTCTTGATGCTTGTGTTTCTACTTTAGGTTTTGATAAATCTAAAGTTACTTGTTTCAGGTGCAGGGAAAAAGGTCATTTTAAGAGGGAGTGCAAGAACAGAGAAGTTAGTGGTGCTCAGAATCCATTTGGAAAAGATGACTACAACCGGAAAGCCATTTATCAGCAAGTTGGTCAGACACAAGAATTACAGACGGCTCATGGTAGAAAGATTGAAGATTCAAAGAAAGGATGTTTGGTAGATTTCAACTGGAGCAACTACATTTCTTCTAACAGCACAGCATGTATAGTGGACCAAATTGATGAACAACTACCTGAAGGATTCAGCTGGGATATGTTTGTTGATGAAAAGGGAGATTTCAAAGCTTTCATTGCAAAGATTGTTAGAGAACCAGATCTGTTTGCTACTTGGATGAGATCAATTGGTGAAACAGTGAAAGATCAATCGAGTACATCTGAAGAAAGTTCAGAAAGTGCTGATTCTGAATCATTAAGTACAGATGAGAGTGTGCAAAATGATGATACTTCAGAAAAAGAAGTTGTTTTTGATCAAACACCATCTGATTCTGGTGTTTCAGATGCTGAGTCTGAAAAATCTGTAGAGTTTGATCAAACACCGATGGAGAGTAGCAGTGATGATGAAGAAGAGAAACATATTAATATTGCTAAAAAACATCTTTCTCCTGAAAGTTTTCATTTTTATTTTGCAGATCGCATGGAGAAACTGAAGGAGAAACAAGCTGCAAAAGAACAACAACAAGATGAGAAAGTTGAAAATGTTGTTCAAACTGAAGAAGTTAAAAGTGTGAATCAAGAAAAGGTGATTGAAACTGAGAAAGTAACTGGAGTAGAAAAAGTAATTGAAGTGGTAAAAACAATTGAGGTTGAGAAGATTGTTGAAGTTGAAAAGCCTTGCAAGAAATGTTTGGAAATTTGCAAGAGTTGTGAAGAAAAAGATGTTACACTGTTTGATAGAGAAAGACTGATAGAAAAGCTACTATCTGACATCAGCTATGTGAAAGAATCGTATAGTGTGTTGAACAGAACAGTGACAGGTCTTCAAACAACAAACTCTGAAAGAGAAAAAGCTTTAACGATGACGAATTCTACGTTGATGGCAAAGCAAAAGGCAATTAATCATTACATCGAAGAAAATGCTAATCTAAAGCAAGAGTTGGAGAAAGAAAAGATTGAGAATGAAAGGATCAGAAGGTTATTACTGAGTTATTCTTGTTCTGATTATGTTATTGATCGAGTTTATCCTACTGTTGCAGGTTTTGAAGCATTTCAGGATGAGAAGCAAAAGAATGAGACTGGTAAGAAATCGACTGTTAAATACAACAAGTGTCCGCCTCCTATCTGGGAAGGGTATTCTCCTAGAAAACCAAATGAGGAGCAAGTTGAAAAAGCAGTCAATATAAAGTTAAAATCCGAGACAACTGACGTTTTACCAGATAACATTGATATCACGTTTACCTCGTCTGATACTGATCATGAGTCTGAGTTAATAAAAAAGGTGGTCGATCAGGTGTTGGATACTGAGGAGGTGTCTGAGTCAAAGTTTAAGTCTGGGGGTTCAAGTTCGTCAGTCAACAGTTCAAAATCATCGGAAAAACGGTCTTACAGTAAAGAATTTTTGTTATCAAAGGCAAATTTGGATGATGAAACATTTGAAGTTGCATATACTTTAAATGATTCGGACAAATTATACTCTGACAAAGAGTTTCCGATTAGAAGTGTTCGTTTTGACATGATTAAAAAGGTTTTCAAAATGACGGAAATTAATTTTTCTGAAATTAAGGATTTAAAATATATTGAAAAACCTAAAAAATATACTTCTAGAGTTCAACAAAGGTTAAACAAGAAAAAAGGGAAAAAGAATTACAATTCTGATTCTAGTTTTCAAAAGAAAACAAATCAAAATTGTAGTTACAAAAAGAAAGGTCTTGGTTTTACTCCACCTGAAAATCGTAAAAATGAAAAATATGTTAGAGATTTTAAATCAAAAATGACATATGTTGCAGGTAAAAGCTATGAAGAGGAGTCAAATAGCTCATTGTTGAAAAAATCAAATCAAGAGTTCCTTGCTGAAAGAAAAAGAACAGGAACTGGAGTTTTTCATCAAATTGGAGTTTTTCAACCAAAAGACACAAGAACTTGTTTTCAATGTCAAGTTGTTGGACACATCGCTCACAATTGTCCAAACAAAGTCAACAGAAAACAGGGAGTCTCTGAAAAACTTAAAGAAAAAGTGGTTGAAAAGAATGATTCATCAACTACAAACTTCAAAACTTTTGAAAATTCAAAGAATGAAGTTGGTGAAAATTCTAAAAGATTGTACAAAAAAAGTGCAAAAGACAATCAAAAATGGATTGTTAAAAAATCAGATGTACAATCTGGCGATGATTCTGATTCCACAAAATCAGAGGAGTCACAAGATGAGATCAAAGATTTCATGAATGATGTTGATATTAAATCACTGAGTGTGGAAGAGATTAAACAAATGGTTGATAAAGTAGAAAGCTCAGAGTTTGATATTGAAAAAACATTTAATGAAAATGTTAAGAAAATTTTCAAGAAAATGATTGATGGGAAAGTAAAGGGGGTTAAAGATTTTTATGCAACTAAAAAGGCAACTTACAACCCTACTGCTCAGGAATTGGAAGCCACCAAGTCAAATAAGACTTGGGTGGAAGTTTGTTTTCCTTAAAAGTCTTAGGACTTGCCGGAGATCCCAAGTTTTATATCGTGGATCAGGAATCGGCATCTTTCTAATATTTGAAGTTTTTAGTTGAAAGTTTTTGATAGTATTTGGATGTTTACAGGTTGTATGACTACGCCGGAGCTTCCAGGTTGGTAAGTGCGAAGCAGGAATCGGCATCTTGATTGGTAAAATGGTGATGTAGACGTAACATTCCTACAAGTGGTATTGTGTGTTTTTACAAGTAGTTATTTTTACAATTGATTTAGAGGTTGCTTGAATGCAAATGGTAAATCAGGGACATTAATTTGTACTTGATTTACTATATATGTCAAGAGACGAACAAGATGATGAACCATATCCCCGTTCTTAAAATGATAAAACTTACAAATGGTTTTTATCAACACAAATTCATTTTCCGGAAAAATCATTTTGATTAAAACAAACTTAAGTGTTTTGAAATCTAAATGAGAAAATGGTTTGTGATAGGGGGAGTTCTGATTGTTTATGCCGAGTGAATGGCGATTTGAGGCGATTCGATATCAGTTGTCACTTTATTGTACAGTTTATTTTCAAATTTCCTAAAATGTGTTTGCATTTTAGGGGGAGTAAATTTTTTAGAAAATCCAAAAACATTTGAAAATTTGAAAAAGACAAAAACATGATAAAATTCAAAAATAAGTTTTTGTTGCATATAGAGGAAATGATAGTACATCAGTGGACTATCACAACATGCTAAAGAAATGTAAAGATAAAAATGTGATAAACAATCTTACTGCGGATATGTCAGTAGGTTTTTGCACATTTAGTAGATTGTGACGAGATATAAACCAAAATTTCAAACTTGCTTGTTTTGTGGGTTAACACAAACTTGGATATATAGGTAACCCCTGAAATCTTGTTTGAAAGGTCCCTTATTCTGAGATATTAGGTCTTTATGCTCAGTGATATCTGGGGTATTATCCCGGGACTTCTGATTTTGCGGAAGCAATGGCCTAGTCCCCGGAGAATACTTTCTGCTTGCTTAAAATATAGCTCACCCTCAGCTAAAAAATGATGAAACATTGAAAAATGCTAATCATGGCTGTTGTAATTCAAAAGATCCTCTAAAGGGGACACACCTAAAAGTCAACTAGGCTCTCTGCTGAACGGAAGTTCTGACCTGAGCTATCACGGTTGCATAATTTATTCCCCTGACAGATATCATCTGTGGTATACTCACCTGTAAGACTGAATATTGGGATCTGGATACGGGAGTATATTCAAGTAGTGGGACACATGGATAAGTTTAAGTTGCTTAAAACATTAACAACGTATCTCGGATCAGTTGAACTTTGTGTGAGAATTTAAGTGGACAAATATACTGACAATCTAGGTAAATTGTTTAGAACTTAATATGAAATGAAGCTTAACGGTGTTAGTGATCTGTCTCAGAAACTGATATGATCCTCTTGCACAAACTCACAAAAATAGTGTTTGTAAATATTTCTGTATTGCTTTCCTTTACAATCAAAAATTACAAAAAGATTTTAGTGTGTTTTAGCATAAAGTTTGAAAAATACAAAAAGATTTTCGACAACTGATATTGGAAAGCTGATTGTCAAAATTTCAAGTGCTAAACATGATGACTTGGTTGTGAGGGGGAGTGAATCTTAAAATGTAAAAAGGTTTGTTAAAATTCCTACAATTGGTATTTTAAAAACCTACATTTGATTCATCATTGAATTGTGATATGAGAGAGAATTATCTAATTATATCAGATTGTTGGTGCATTTAAATTGTTAAATTTAGAAAATTTATTTCTGGGTTAAGATTGTTACAGGTGAGCCAGGTTAATTCATTCAAAGCTTATAAAAGTCAGAATCTGATCATGAATCTAAAAGTTTGCTAGCTGCTGATGCTGATGAACTTAAGGAATCAAGAGATCTGATCAAGAGAATTAGATGAGATCCAGGCAATGATCTTGTAAACAACATTTGAGTCAGACATCGATCCTAAAGCAGATGTTGCTGAAGAACAAATGAATACCAGCAAATCGTGAGGGGGAGTCTGATAGAGAAAGGTGATTTTGGAAGAAGAAGATAGAAAGAGAAAAGCCCAGAGACTGATCAAGAATGAAGATGTGAAGACACAGCATTGGTGTGACTCGATAATCGACTCGTTAACATCTGAGGGGGAGTCTGTTGGTGCACTACATCTGTCGACTTCGTCTTGTATCGAGTCTTAGACTAGTTAGAATAGATCAGGGCACGTAGAACGAGAGAATGAGAGAGAGTTAGCAAGATTTCGCTTGAAGGAATTTGTATGTAAAGGATTTCGCTTGAAGCAGCTCAAGCGAAATCAACATGTTAAGATTTCGCTTGAGTCTTGCTGAAGCGAAATCTCATTGTCTATATATAGGGGTTCAGTGTCAAGCGAAATTAGAAGTTGTCAGAAGTTGTATTTGAGTGATTCCATACCGAGGTGTTGCCGGTGTGAGAACTGATTGTATTCGTGTTCAAATATCAATATAATCAGTGTTAAAGTGAAGATTCAGCTGTTTTATAGTCAGATACTTGTTTTCCGCACCTGTATTTGATGAAATTCCTCTGAACCGACTCGTTTAGGTCGCGAACCCGGTCCTTACAATTTGGGCTTGTCCCCAGTATTTGGGCTTGTCCCTAGTTTTTTGGGCCTGTCCCCAGTTTCGCCAGTAGCGCACGATGATCCCGGTGCAGTTCAAGGCAATGGGACCAGAACTCGCTTTAGGGGCTGACAATTTCATTGTACTGGCTGCATTCAGGATCCTACATATAATGGTAGACGTACCATACATCCGTTCCTAAGGTTTCTAACGTTTTCACGTTTGTTAAGGTTTTGACATTTTCATGTCACTAAGTTTGGATAGTCGCCAGTGAGGGCCATACTCCAGTTTACACAAGATCCTTTGGGCTTGTCCCCAGTTTTTTTTGGGCTTGTCCCCAGTTTATTGGGCTTGTCCCCAGATTATTGGGCTTGTCCCCAGATTATTGGGCTTGTCCCCAGTTGCTAACTCTTCTCTTATATTGGCTTAGTCCCAAGTTATGTTCCATTTCAGGTTTTTGAAGTTAAACAACTAAGGATCTTGATCCTAACCTTTTATTAAGGTTTGCCTTTTGGTTATCCTGATTTTATATTGAAGATTTAGGATCCTAACTTGGATTCTCAGGTATGATCCTTAATCACCTTAATTTTATTCTTTGTTTATCTAAGTGACCCTTATTCTTTGACAACAGGATACATGATCCTTAAGTTATATCACTTTTTTGAATTTTTCGATTATAGGATATTTGATCCTTGATCATATCCTAAACTTTTTGACATAATCCATTAAACTTTTGTTCTTAACTTATGAATTCAAACAAAGTGTATCATAACAATTCAAAGATAAAAACCAACTGGGGTGTCCCAGTTGGCCAGTCTCACCCCTACTCTTCATAGAGACCCGGGTTCGAGTCCAGGCACGGGGACATTCGGCCACCTTCTTCCCAGAAGGAAACGGACTCAACTCAGGATGGGGTATTCACCCCCTGGCACCATGAGGCTAGGTTGCTGGTGGACTGTTATCACTCCAGCGGTTGGGAGGACCGTTGAATATCCCCCCCCCCAACAATTCAAAGATAAAGTATTCACAAATATAACAACACATAAGATAGTCAAAAGATTAAGCTTTTATTTATTTAGCAAAAGGTTAACCCTCTAAAGGTTGTCAAAGTTACCTACCCCAAGCATCTACCAGCAATCCGTGGCCCGTCCACTGGGGTAGGTAAAGGGTGTCCATGATAATAAGTTATAATAAGTGCAGGAATAAAAAGACGGCAGGATCACAATGGCTTCATCCCCCAAACAGAGGATCCCTCCACCGTTTGTTCTCCTACCTATTGTGAAGGATCAGTGATCCTTAAACCTAAGAACTATTGTTTAGAGTTATTACAGACCCACCATTGTTCAAAAACATCAACAATAAAAAAACTACCAAACCATAAAAAAATGGGCTCCGGCCGCGTCTAGATAAATCCATCATCGCCCATTGTTGCAGCCTAAACCTTTGTTGCTTCATCATCACCACCAGCCGCTGCATCATCAACCTTATCCTTCAGCCAACTGCCACCAACCTCTATTGCCAGAACCTCTTCAGTCTCCTCTTCATCATCCAGCTCAGCCAGCCTGGCCTTCCAGCCTTCCTGGTCCCAGGCGGTCCTGTCGAAATTTGGATCCTCAGCTTCCTTGGCCATCTGCAGTTTGATCTTGAGCATAGCAATGGTAGTAGAGAGCTTAGAACCCTCCATCACTTCAGTCTTCTCCTGGTCAGCAGTAATGTGGGCCATGACCAACAGCTTTTTCACCAAGTTGAGCTCCTTCTCGAGGGAAGAGATGGTCTGATCCCTAGCCAGGAACAGCTTTTGGAAGTCCAGCTCCTTCAGCTCAGCCTCTTCAGCATAAGAATCCATAAGCATTTGGATCTCAGCAAATTTTTGCAAAAAAGAAAGACACAAGTCAGGATCCTTTATCCTCAAATGGGCGGAACAGACTTAAGGATCCGGGATCCTTACCTCAGAAACATACTCATCAAACTGATGTCGAATGAGGGGCAGGCCTTCAAGAGTGTCGGCGGTTTTCCTCTTCTTTCCACCCTTGCCTTTGGTGCTGACGGACTTTGGAGCTGGGAGGCTAGGACTAGCAGCAGATTGTCTTTTGCCGGACCGGGAGATGGCAAATGCGTCAAGATCACTGACGCTGAAACGGGAGGCTGGCTTTGAAGACTTTCCGGCACCTACAAAGGACAAATAACAGATAAGTATCCTTATTCTATATCTATTTCAATATTTAATTATGCATAAATGAGAATACTTACTTGACATGGTGACTGAACCAGAGGATACTTCTTGTGAATCCTTTGTTTTGGGATGGAATGTTCTAACAGCTGGATCAAGGCTCCAAAAGGAAGCAATCCTTTCTTTTGTTGCAGGTGACTGAATGAGATGAGAAACTGAGATAGCTGCACAAAAAGACAGAAAAGGATCAGTTATCCTCAACAGAAATAGAGTCAACCTATGATCCTTCTATAAGGATCCTATATCCTACCATGGGTGGTCCACTTTTTGGGGAGATCTTTCCCGTCAGGGATAGAGTCCCTCCTAACAAAGAAGAAACGCTTTTTCAAGTTGGTATCGTTTTTTGTGGTCTTGAGGATTGGGTGAGGATCACCAGGTTTGTGTTTGAATAAGAAGTGGTGTGAACCATGACTGACAAGGTTATATAACTCGGCCAACTCAGACATTCCTATCTCTATACCCTCTTGCTCGATGATATTCTCTATGGTGTACAATACTCTCCACATCATCGGCATGGCCTGGATATAGCACATGCCGGTGAGTGAAAAGAAAGATTAAGTGAAGGCAGGAAAAGGATAGGAGAATCCTATCAAGAATGGGGTGGCCGGAAAAGCAACCCAAGTGTCCGAGACAGAATCACTCTTCGCAGAAGGGTCGAAGGATTTGAAGACGGTATCCGCCGGAAAACAATGGCGAATCCGGTCAATCTCCGGGTCGGTGAAACAGCAGAGTTCCTTTGAAGGATTTTGGATAATGCCTTGGCTTTTCAAGGGACTATCCTTCTTTGGGTCCTTAGCCGGTGAGGATCTAAGAACCATCTTCGTTATGGGTGTTTAGAAAAATAAAGATCAGAATAAGCAAATGAAGAGAGAAGGAGAAGAGAGATACCTGTTCCGATCTTTGAATGAGGATTTAAAGGGAAGTATCGCTCGAATTTAAATACAAATCGATCTTTATCTCTAACCTATATATAATGATGATTCTGCAGGTTGTCACTTCACTGACGCATTATGTGTAACAGCTAGTCCTGCTCTAACGGCTATATTTACGTTATTTAGTTTGTTGCAGATAAGATAAAAAATAAGACTCATTAAGTCATATTTTATTCCTCATATTTTGGGGGCAATTGTTAGGGATAGATTTTCTAAAACTAAGGATCACGGATCCACAAGTGCAGTCAGGATCACGGATCCTCAATTCTGTTTGAATTAAGGATCCTCAGAAGACGTTGTAGGATTAAGGATCTAGGATCCTCATTGTTACCCTAACACCAACGGTTGTTTCCATTACGTTTAAGCTTGTTTTGCAGGAAGGAACGAGTGGGACTTGGTCTTGCCGATATTCTTGGGGAATATGCTCTCAATATTCTGCACATGCATAGCTTAATGACCGTTATAGAAGTCGTGGGTAGCTAGCACCATTTGCAGGATGTTAGTTATTTAGTTTATTTCTATATTTAAAGGGGATAACAAGTCTTGACAGTTAGAACAATTAGAAAACACACACACACTCTCGCAAGCTCTCTGTAACTTATTGGCGATTTCATACATTTTGCACACTAGTGATCCTTGTAACAAGCTTGTTATCATCCCGAGTTGTAACAATCAGTTGTTTAATTATAGTTGGTGATCGGTAGTTTCCACACCCGAGGTTTTTTATGCCGGAGATCATACATTGATCAAGGGCTTTTTCCTCGTATAAATCCTTGTGTTACTTGTTCATTTCATTTACGAGTTGTTCATACATATGTTCATTGATTCAAGCATCACACCTCACAACAGAAGATTTGGTTGCATTATCCTAGCCTGATTTTTGACCAAAACAATACCTTCTCTAAGCAGTTTATCTACCTCCTCTTGGATGATGACATTTCTTTCAGGTGCAAACTTCCTCCTTTTCTGATGTATTGGCTTGAAGGACCTGTCAATGCCAAGTTTATGAGTAATAATATCTTTGGAAATACATGTCATGTCTTCATGTTTCCAAGCGAAGGTAGCTTTTCTCCTTTTTAAGAAGGATACTAAATCATGTTCAATGGTGTCAAGGATCCCGGATCCTATAAAGACCTTGGATTCAGGATCCTCAGGGTTCATTAGAATGTCTTTGACATCTTGTTCTCTTGCCTCCAGGACATCCCTTGGAGGATACTTTAATTGCTATGCCTCCCTAGGTCTTGAGGCTGGCTTCATTGATGAAGTGTAACAATTCTTGGCCTCTTGCTGATCACTTTCTATCTTCACCACACCCCATGGAGTAGGGAGTTTGACACACTGATGATACGTAGAGGGGACTGCTTTCATATCATGTATCCATGGCCTGCCAAGGATAACATTACAACAGGATAAGCAATCTATGACACAAAATTTTTGAATAGAATTTACTCCCTCTATGTAAATAGGAAGTTTAATATCCCCCAATGTGTTCTTGGTTTCCCCACTGAATCCCACAAGAACTGATGATCTTGGGATAATTTCTGATTCAGTGATGTTCATTCTCTTGAGGACATCTAGTTGGATAATGTTCACTGAGCTTCCCCCATCTACGAGAATCCTGCGAACAAAATGGTTAGAAATAAACAATGTAATAATAAGACCATCATGATGAGGATCCTGAATATCCACACGGTCATCCTCATCAAAGGATATGACTTTTTCCTCTGTAAGGATAGAAGTTAGAATAGGCCTATCTCCATTCTCCATCTTTGTCTCTTTCGCATGCCTCTTAGCTGCTGAAAAGGAAGTGCCACATATATCTGATCCACCAGAGATAAAGTTGATAATATTGGCATCAGCTGGAGGAGCAGGAGCCCTTTCTGGAATCTTTTCAGGATCCTGGATCCTTTATTTCTTTCTTCCAAATAGTTCCTTCAAGTATCCTTTGCTTAATAGGTAACCAATCTCTTTCCTGAGTGCTATACATTCATCGGTGAGATGACCAAAATCTTCATGACAGGCACACCATTTCGATTTGTCTTTTGTGGCAGCTGGCTTGTCATTCTTTCTAGGCCATCTAGCTTTATCACCTAGATTCTGCATAGCCAAGATTAGTTCACTATTATCAACAACAAAGCAATATTCAGAAATAGGAGGATAATCTTCATCATTTTCCTCTTGCTCCACAGCATGCACATTTTGATTGTCAGACTTGTTGTATGATTTGGATTTGTTGTTTCTGAAATAGGATCCTTGCTTTTCTTACTTTGAGGATTCTGACAGTCTTTCATGGATCCTTTTGTCATCCTCTAAACGGATAAACCTAAGGGCCCTGCTTCTTACTTCATCAAGATTCCTGCAAGGTGTCATAACAAGATCATCATAGAATTGCGAATCCTTAAGCAAACCTATTTTAAAAGCTTCTACAGCTGTGGCAATATCCAGATTGGGAATCTCTAAGGATTCTCTACTGAATTTAGTTATGTAATCCCTTAGTGGTTCATTATGACCTTGAGTTACCCTATATAAATCACTAGTTAATCGTTCAAATCTCCTACTACATGAAAATTGGCTATTGAACAAGTTAACTAGATTAGCAAATGAAGTAATAGAGTAAGGAGGAAGACTTAGCAGCCATTTAAGAGCTGATCATGTCAGTGTGGATCCGAAACCCTTGCAAAGGCATGCTTCTTTTAACCTTTCAGGAATGGGGTTAATCTCCATTCTTTCCCTGTATTGAGCTACATGCTCTTCTGGATTAGTTGTACCATCATAGAGCTTCATGTTTGGTGTTTGAAACCTCTTTGGTATCTCTTCATCACATATTGGTGGTGCAAAGCGTGACACTCTGTGACTCCCATCCAGGAGCTCAGGAATAGGTTTAACCACTCCCGGGACACTGGATATCAAATCCTTGAGTTTTTGCAACTCTCTTGCCATAGCTTGGTTGATCCCTGGTTCCTGCACGAAGCCATGGTTAGTATTATAACATGTATTTAAAGTGTTACCTCCTGATTGATTCGAGGCCGGGATTCCTGATGTGAATCCAAACTGATGTGATTCTGGAATGATCGTGGGACCAGATGAAGCAATAGTCTGTATGGGGATGAAGTCTCCCACATGAATCTCTAAACTTCTGGGTTGTTGACTCCTTAAGGATCCTTGATCCTGAAAGATGTTGGATCCAGTATACATCGGAGCTGAAGGTCTTGGAGGATACTCCATGGATCCGTGAACCTGCGATGAGGATCCTTGAACCTGTGAAGAGGATCCTAGATGCTGAAGATAGGATCCTTGAGCCGATAGAGTCCCCATGTATCCTCCTGAACTTGAGAATGATCCTTGATGCTGGAAGGAGGATCCTTGAGGCTGATGAGAGGATCCTGAAAGTTGAAAGTAGGATCCTTGAGCCTGTGTCATTGCCGATGATCCATAGTGCATACTCGATGATCCTCCATGGTACTGGACACCTGATGCCGTGGAATGCTGAACAGTTGTTGCTGGAGTACCGAAATCCATTGATCTAGGCGCCAATGGAGAGTGATCCTCTTTTGATCTCTTCAATTTCTTGATTTCATCAATCTCACGAAAGATCATGTCATAACTTTTGTCCTGCTGCTGCATGTAGTCCTTCATCTACAAAATCAAAGAATAAAGATCATTGTTAGTAGGACCAGAAGAAACAGCAGTAGTTGCTTTTGTGAAAACGGGGGTTGTCTTCTTCTCAGCATTCTTCTGGGATCCAGAAGGAACAGGAGGCAAAGGTGGAATGCCCTGTGAAGAAGTGATCGCCGGCATGGAGCTTGAGGTGTTCTTCCCATGAGTAGCCATGTGGTTGAAGGTAATGAACAGAAATGAATGAAATGAACAAGATTTTTCAAGAATGAAGCACCGATTGCCCCACGGTGGGTGCCAAACTGTTTTGGTCAAAAATCACACAAGGATAATGTAACCAAATCTGATTTTTGTGAGGTTGAGTGCTTATCGTGTTGATCAAATGTATAAACGAATAGAAAATGAAATCAACGATGAACACCAAGATTTATACGAGGAAAAAGCCTTTGATCAATGAATGATCTACGGCATAAAAAATCTCGGGTGATGGAAACTACCGATCACCAAATGTATTGCAAAAACAATAATAATGATCCTTGTACAACTTCGGAAGAAAACAAGCTCAATACAATGGTTTGCTAGTGTGAGTGTGTATTTCGCCAACGAATATCAGAGAGTTATGTGTTTTTTGTGTTGTATTTGACTTCTGCCTAAAATGTGCTTATTTTCCCCTTTAAAGATAGAAAATATCAAGTAATTAACTTTCCGAAAAATGTGCAAGTCACCCATGTTCTCCAAAACGGTTATTTTTCATCAAGCACGTGCCTATATGAAGCATATTCGACGAGATTCCAGCAAAGACTAAGTCCATGTCGTCTATTACCTGTGTATAAGCATTAAAAACGTCACAATTGTTAAAAACATAAACAATAGTAAGGATCCTGGATCCTCAGACTCCCTGCATTATCCGTTAAGGATCCGTGATCCATGCCCAGTCTCAGGATAGATGATCCTTAGCATAAAATCCATGTCCTAACAGTGAAGACATATCTTTTATGTATTTCTTTTATGACTTCCAAACTTTTGCTACTTTTTAATTGCGTATGTATTAGTGACGTTAATAAATAGTTTTTTTTTTATATTGAAGGCGAATTTACTCAATCATTCTTCATATGTTCGTTGATTCAAAATATCAATGTCTTTACAGTCTATATAAAGCATGTTAATTGGCTGGAAGGGGGTTAGAAGGGTGGTTTGGGTAATTCTATGTCTTGTTCAGTGTATAGATCCTGCGAGAACCTGGTTCAAACCCAGTAACACCTCACGAGTCGGAGCGGACATTATCCACAACGGGAGAGGTGCAAAAAGCTTGAATCCCTCATTCTTAAACTTTTATTAAAACATTAAACCAACCCCGCGAGTAGGGATCGGTACCGTCCGGTACCGATACCGAAAGAACCGCTACCGAAAATCCTCAAAAGTGAATATACCCGGTTTGGTACCGGTACCGGTTCGGTACCGATATTTGAGGGTAAAAACTGGTACCGAACCGGTACCAAAAATGCTAAAAGTCGGTACCGAAAAAGTACCCGGTTCGGTAAATTCGGTACCGGTACCGGTATCGGTTCGGTACCGGTACCAGGAATGATTTGCTCATCCCTACCCGCGAGGACTGTATCCCTGTTGACTCAGACTAACGGGTTGAGGGTGATCGCCGCCTCGGAAGAGGGGTCCACCACATTTTACATTAATAACTTACTTAATTATCTTTCAAAAATCCGACTTAGTTGGATTGTATCCTTGCTGACACAAACCACTAGGTTGAGGGTAACGTCGCCTTGGAAGAGGGGCCTACTACTATAACTAAGATAATCTCTTAAAATGCCTAAAGTGCGGAAATCATCAAAAGGGTACATGAAAGATAAGTTGGATCCAAGTGATTCTTTCTTGTCTATCATTTTTATTTTATTTTTTTATTTTCTGTTTTTACCTTTTTATTAGCTTAAAAATCTTTTCTCAAAAAATGGTTCGATTAGACGTTGACGATAAGCCAGTACTAAAAGTTCTTGTGTCCTTAGACGACCTCGGTATCTTGCCATCACTATACTACGTCCGTGATGGGTATACTTGCCCTACCGTGTGTGTAGAGTGATAGTAAAATATCGTGTTTTATAAATTAAAACTTGAAATCGGTGAGTAAAAAGAGCTAAAAATAACTAAAAAAATCTATACACCCGCACGCACGTCACGTACATAAATATATGCACGTAAATAATTTGTTTTTTAAGTAAAGGGAATATAGGTAAACTCGAAACAATTATTAGTAAAAAACTTAATATGTTAAAAACGTTCGTAAAACCTTGTCAAGTAGCACCAATGACACACCACTTCCAACGACCACCAACATCAGAAAAGCTCGTAAAAATAAAATAAATAAAAAAGAAAATAACACCGAACGAAAAGCATACGTTAAAACGCTGAACAACGCACGCTCGTTGCGGAATGTCAATGCAAAGAAATTAGACTGAAACGTAAAACGCAGAAAAAAATAACTAAGGCGATTTACGACCCGCGTGTTGCTACGAATTTATCAAACGGGGAAAATACTCGTGTTGCGATGGGCCTGTCAAACGGAAAAAATAGACGAAAAAACGTTGAACCCCACACGTACTTTGTGGCGTGTTAACTCGCAAAATTTAAAAGGGAAAACCAAAAACTTGCGAAAAATGAAAAGTGTGGTGACCAAAGTTGAAAATAAAAAAGTGTTGGGGTTAAATTGAAAAAAAATAAAAAGCTTTGGGTTAAAAGTAAAAAAAATCAAAATGGTTAAAATACAAAAGATGAAAACCTTTGGGTTTGAAGTGAAAAATAATTTTTTTTTTAATTTTGAAAAACTCCCTATAAAACATTACAATGTTACTAATTTATAGTATGGTAATTCTAATGAAAAAAAAGATTATTAGAAAACCTTATTAATTTTTTGTATAATTTTTTTTAACCTTTGGGGAAAGACGTTTTAAATATAATGATTTATATAGGTATGAGGGCGGCAGTTGGCTACAAAGTTAATTTTTCCTACAAAGTGTAAAAGTCATAAAACATCGTAATGTCAACCATGAAACGAACTCAAAACCCAAAATAACAAAGTGAAGATTACTAAAACGCCATATTTGTGGGTTTTGTGTTGTGTTTCGGATGATAGGGCTTTGATTATCGAATGACTGACATTAGTCTGTTTTATGTTGATTATCATGTTGGGTTTTATATTCACGATGGTGTGTGAGAAATTTTTATGGACTGTTAGGATTTGGATATTGTGTTTTAGTGATCTTCACTTTGTTATATGTGGGTTTTGAGTATGTTTTATCGTTGAAATTGTAGTGTTTTATGACTTTGTACACTTTGTAGGAAAAATTGACTTTTTGCGGAATTTCACCCATAGGTGTGAAACATAACAAGTATTAAAGAGATACTTTTAGAAAGAGGGCATGAAAAGTAAAAATGGAGATGCATTTAGCTAACTTTTTTTTAATTAGGGCATGTTTTGGAGTGCTTATAAAACTCCTTATTGATTTGTTGGAAAAGTCACTTTTCCCCTCATATACACTCTCATTGCCAAACATTATTTTAGAGCTTATAACTTTTCAAAAAGCCAAAAACTAAAGTTTTTCAAAAAGCTTAGCCAAACATGCACTTAGTATATTATTGATAGAATAAGTTATCATGTAAATGGCATCAATAATAAATTAGTTGGCCACTTACCATGTAACTATTAATCAGAGGTACTTTAGGCATTTGGTATCGGCTTGGTTAGGGGGTTAATAATTGCTTAATTAAAAATCCCCTACATGTTGTGAATTTAAGAATGCATCAATAATAAATTAGTTGGCCACTTACCATGTTACTATTAATACAAAGTACTTTAGAATAAACGTATTCAAGTTTCATAAATACTAGTAAAATTGCCCGTGCGCGTTGTGTCGTGGGTTTGTCGGATGATCGCGTGCGTTACGTCACACAACGCACAGGTTCATCGAATGATCATGACACAGGTCTATCAGATGATCACATGCATTGTGTGGCACGCTCACACACTTATATCTCAAGACGCAAGGTAAAATAGGTAAAATGCATATTGTTTAATAACTCAACTTTAGAAAATTAACTCTTTAATTAGTTGCTTGTGTACAGTTAAGTTATTCATACTGTTGTAATTTTTAGAATCATTTGTGTGGTTATTTATTTAACTAACAATAACATATCCAATATTATGTTCAATACACGTATTAATGAAGTTATGATTGATAAGAACTGAATTCATCTTATTAAGTCAAAGATTTCACTTTATTTTCAGCCAAGCTGTTGAAATTTTTTTCAAATATTTTTACTTCTTCAAAATTTTAAATCCTGGATCTAGTTTCAACTATATATAAAAGCAATGTACATAGGTGTGTGACTTCTTCACAGACATGTCTATTTCACTGTCCGAGACAGTGCCCAGATAGTTTTGCCTTTTGTGCGGGTCGGAACTTACGAGACAAGGAATTTTGCTACCTTAGGACCGTTATAGTTAGGGCTGCCATTCACCGTTAGAAGAAAATAAATTGAAAAAAACAAATGTAGCTTTGTTTTACGCAAGACTCTGTATTCTTCGTTTTGCAAAAACAAACTCAAAAACTTGTATTTCCCTGGAATGTTTAACATCTCGGTAACGAATTAGATACATCTTATGTCTTCATCACAGCCTCCCAGCCTTTGAGATCGGATTAATATCAAATTTGGCAAAAGGTACAGGGGTAAAACCAAGTGTCATATCACAGAACCAAACAACTCTCCAATAAACCATGGTCACCAGTCACCAATTTCGCATTCATTTTTATTCATTTAAGAGATCACAGATCGATACAACTCTCAGATGGACCTAAAGTCATCATCACTAAGTTTGCAATCAACTTTCTTCACCGACATAAAAAAAGTTACGGTTTATCAAAGCTCGAAAATACTCTCAGTTGAACCTATGGTCACCATCATTGAGTTTGCAATTAACTATATAATATAAGATTACCAACTAAAATAAATGCTCGTTTGTTCAAAATACACAACCGCCATCATCAAGGCAACAAATAACATATATTCCAGAATTAGATGTGAGATGAACCATCATCGACCAACCGCAAAAAACAAGGTCATCAAAATCATATCTCAGATGACCGAACACCATGGGTCTCTGGCTGAAGGCGCCGAGAAACACGAAAACAACATCCCTGGCGTTGAAACCGAAGGAACATTCACTACTACAAAAAGAGGCATTTGCTATGAAATTTTGCTACAGGGAAAAGCGGTCGCAAATTTTGCTACGAGTTAGCTACGGATTAGCTAGGAACGCATTTTGCTACAAATTTGTTACGAATATTCCGTCGCAAATGAAATCCGAAGTAAAATCCGTAGCAAGATTGAGGAAATATATATAAAATATACAATCGGTAACAAAATCCGTAGCAAAACCATGAAAATAAGCATTTAGAAATTAACTAAAAAATGTAAAATAAAATCTGTAGCAAAATCGGTATCAAAATTGTGAAATAAATATAATAAAAAAAATTAGTAAGATTGGTAGCAAAACCCATAGCTAAATCATGAAAATAAACATTTAAAAACTAACTAAAAGAAGTTAAAAAAAAATTGGTAGCAAAGTTGAGAAAATAAATATATAAAAATAAGTGAATAAAGTTCATAGCAAAATTGCTAGCAAAGTCTAGAAAAAATTACTTAAAAACTAAAATAGCAAAATCTGTAACAATATCCATAGCAAAATCCGTTGCAAAAACAAGAAAAAAATTTTTAATTATAATTTACTAATGTCGATAGCAACATCTCTAGCAAAATAATCAAATCTTATAAAATTAATTAATAATCTTGGTAGCAAATTCCATAACAAAACTAACAAATTAAATATTCAAAAAACAATACAGTAAAACCCGTAAGAAAATCCATAGCAAAATTTAACAAAAGAAGTAATAAAAAATAATTATACAATATACAATAGAAAATTCAAGAGTAAAAATATTAAATACTTAAAAATAGTTTAACAAAGTCAAATTTTGTCTTTCAAAAACGCTATTGATGATTTAAAGCCACACTTGTAGTATATGATTAATCATGTACGTCATTCGATAATTTGGATAAGGCAAAGTCACTGTTAATCAATCAAAATTACTAATTGGTCAATTGAAAACATTGCTCGTATTATACATCGACTTCATAACTACGAGTCGATCTCGAGCTCGGGCTTGGGCTAGGCTTGTTTGCATCCCTACATGGCACCAATTCGGGCATGTATACGTGATGTATAAGAATTTATACATCTTTTAACGTCAAATTTATCCCTGTTTATGCGAAAACTCTTTGTATTTTCATAGATTTTGGTACTTATTTGAGTTGTTTGTGAAAATACAAGTCCGGGCTTCGGCCCGGTGGTAAAACGATGGCTTTTGGAGAAAAAACATATTATTATTGTGTCCGGTTATCCATCTCTAGCACCATCATCAGCATGCACCAGCACTAGCACCAGCCAGATCAGCAAAAATAACCGACTGGCCACGATCATGCCAACCGCAAGCACGACCGTGCTTGGCCAAATCAGCCCAAGTGCAATCAGTTCACGAGCACAACATCGATGATTACCGGTGAACACTAACCAGCACGATCATGCCAAATCCTGGCGCGATCGTGCTTGCCTCGAACCTTTTGAGCCAGATTTTTCAAGACATGGTAGCAAACAAGAAGGACAAACGGAAAGCGAAACTGACATAAACGAAGCACGATCGTGCCAAATGTCCAACAATTTATATACATGAATGCAACTCATTTGCAAGGAAGTTGGGTCTAAAAGTGAAGTTTTTCTCTCACAATTTTTCACTTAGAAGGAAGTTAGAGCCATTGACGAGTTAAGGAGAAGACTAAAGACTTATTATCTATCATTTATTTTTTACATTTAACTTCTCATGTTAAACTTTGTAATATTTGAAGAATTTATGCTAGTTATGATAAGCCTTATAGGCTAAACACTAGTGGTTGCTTAAACTATGTTGAAGCTTTTGATTATGTGATGATATGGAGTTAGGGTTAACACGGGTAAATGTTAATCAAAGATGGTCCATGAGGGTTACTATTGGTCAATTAGAGTTAACTAATGTTGGTCGATTATGATCATATTTTTACAATCGAGTATGAGACTGAGATTACCAATACACGTCCCATGGTGATCCTTTGCGATCCTTGATGATGGTCAATTAGGGCCAAGGAGAATCAATGATGGTAAATGGCAGTCTGCGAGGGCCAATACTAGTTAATGAGAGTTATATTTTTACAATCGCAAATGGGATTTTAATTACTAACACACGTCCCAAAACCATCCCATGGTCTAGGGTGAATAAGGATTAATTATGAGAGTTAGCTAGGGTCAACACTATTATAAGGATCGTATTTTGTATTTTTACAGTCAGGTATGAAACCAAAATTACCAATACACGTCCCAATGCTACCCTTGGTGACGTTCAATTGTTAGTGAGGATCAATCATTTTAGAGTAAACAGCCAAAATGGTCTCTGAGGTTTGGTCACTTTTGCCACTTTAGTCCAAAACTCAAACCTTTTGAATATGGGCCCATGTGGTTTCAATTTTGTTGTCATTTTCATCCAAAAGCAAAATCTAATCAGATTTTTCTGTTAACATCCAGTTTTTTTGTCTTTTTTCTCACTTTTAATGAAGGGCAAAATGGTCAGATTTTTTTAATTTGTTAAAATAAAATGTTAAAAGACCATTTTGCCCTTCATTGAAAGGGAGAAAAAAAGACAAAAAAGTTGGATGTTGGATGAAAAATCTAACAAGGTTTTGATTTTGGATGAAAATGACAACAAAATTGTAACCATATGGACCCAGATTCAAAAGATTTGAGTTTTGAATTAAAATGGCAAAATGGACCAAATCTCAGGAACCATTTTGGAAGTTTACTCATAATTTTAAGTAAAATTCGGATACTAAGGGGGAAAGGCCACAACCCTCTTTTACCCTAACCCCCACCAATTTTGAAGTGTCAAGTCACTCACTCCATCCATTACCCTAAACTACCAGATTTGGTGGCATCATTACCCTAAACTACCAAATTTGGTGACATCACTACCCTAAACTACCATCTTCTTTAAAAAAAATCAACCATTTAATTAAAAAAATATAAAACATTTAACAAAATAAAAAAAAATATTTAACTAAGTATTTTATGTATTACCCCTAAAAAACATAATATCCAACCACCAACAAAAAAAAATTAAAACAAAATATAAAAAAATTTCATCTTCACCCAACCCAAATATCACAAAAAAAAATATATTTTTTCCTTTTGTCCAAAACCCCAAAAAAAACCATAACGTCACAAAAAAAAAATCATCTCTCAACAACGGTCACTTTTCACCTCCCGCTTCGGATTCTCCCACCCCATACTTAAACCCACTGACAACTACTTGCTGACCACTACTAGCTGGACCGGCGACGGTGTCCCCGCTCGGGTACCACCTACACGAAGCCAATCGGATAGTGGCCTTACCCCCTAATGAGGATCAATAATAGTTAATAAAAGTCAATTAAGGACAACAATGGTGAACGGAAAATATTACTAAATTTTTGTACTTAAGTTATAAATATTTCAAGGGTATCTTCAATACTATTATTATTACTTATTTCGTTATAATTTATATTTTAACGAGTTAACGTTAACCCGCGCGTTGCGGCGGGATGTTAATTTTGAATGCAGTAGACTTGCATTGATGAAGTGCATTGTGAAGTCATTTTATGGTTCTATGTTGTAGACAAATAGTATAGATGTTTTATGATTGTGCAACGGAGGCTACGAACGCCCCCTTCTCTCATCTGTGTCGACGCCCCCTACTTCTCTACTCTACCGTAGATATCACATCATTCACATCGGTCAACAGACCTTTTCAAATGTTCGGGTTTATGAATGGCCTAACAAAGTATCTTGAAGTATAATTAACAACATACCTCTACGGTTTATTTTTATTTCAATGTTAATGTCAATTTTAATATTGTGACAATCAGTAATTAATTTGTATGTCATTCTAGTGAAAACGTTGATAAGTTGATGTTAATATGCGTCTCATCAACACAAAAACAAAAAAAAATGTTAGAATACAGAAAACATTTATAATAAAATAAAAAAAAGCATCACATTTAATCCATAAGTATTCCAGTTTAATCACTTCCCTTATGAACCTTGTTCCTCAAACGCCTTCGCCGTAAACGTAATGTTTTAAAATTCGGTTTTTAATTCGTACCAGGTTTGATACAAAAACGGTTTACCCGGGTGTATTGGATGGTTCAACCGGTACAACCGGCTGGTTTGAACCCGTTTTTAAAACATTGTGTACGCGACAACCCAAGCGGCATGGCAAAAGTAATCTTCCCAACCTCCGTCACACAAATATCTGAAACTGTCACCCAAATCAACAGCCCTTCACTCTTCACATCTGTTAGACTCGGCATCCGACGGTTCTCAACAAAAACCGTACGACACTTTCTGTCTGATCGCACGAAACACGCAATTTGTCTTCTTCTTCCGGCAGACCCACAGGCCACACGAATCCTGTTTTAGCGTTGTAGCCGACCTCCGTGACATCAGTTAACGGGATTGGGCCTTTTTGGGGAGAATTTGCTTAAAAGTTCGTGAGTTTTTTTATTCCAATATCATTATGATATGAAATGTTCAAAAATCTTTATATTTTAATTCCAACTATGATATGAATTGTTCAAAAAACCTTGAATGCGTTTGATTTGAGAAAGTAAATTTCAGTTTTGATGATTTTTTTCCACGGTAACTGTCTTTCTTCGTCGTTCCTTTGGATCGGGAATTCTTGAATCGATTATTTCGTATTTAATCGATGATCAAAAGTGATGTTCTTGGTGTTGATTTGATGACTTCATAAAAATACGGATTTGATTAAGTGATGCGATGGTTGGTGCTAAACATTATTGATTGGACCATTGAATTATGCAAGTTGTTATACGATGGTGGGTGTTAAATGTTAATAATATTGAATGAACCGGTAAATTTTGTATTTGATTAAAAGATGCGATGTTGGTGTTATAAGAATTCTTAAGTTGCTAATCGTACCTGTTGGTATTTGTATACGTAGAATAAGGAAACGACACAACCTTTACCGTATACATCTAGCACTTTATTTCATATGAAATTATGTTTGTTTGTTTTTCTTGTAGGGTTTGATAGTTTAAAGGGTTGTTACTTTTTAAAGGGTCGATATGTTTAAAAGTTTTAACTTTTTGTAAGAGATGTGATATATTTAAAATTAGTTGGAAGGGTTGTGATTTTTTTGTGCATGTATATACATGTATATGAAGTGTTGTTACTTTTTTGTAAGGGTGTAATGTATTTAAAAGTAATTTGAAGGGTTATGATTTTTTGAAAGGGTAAGATATTTTTAAAAGTTGTGACTTTTTGAAAGGGTGTGATCTAAAACATTGTGTCTTAAGTTGATTTCTTATGTATAAAATGAAAAGATGTGAGTAAAATGAATTAAATGATGTGACTTTTAAACAAATGAGACATAACCCAAGTTGCTAATTGTATAAGGGTATAATTTGGTAAATATATAAACTTAAGTTATAATTATTTTAAGGGTATCTTCAATACTATTATTATTATTACTTACTAGTAGTAAGACCCATGTGCAAACACGAGTGGTTTTTAAAAAAGCCATGTATAACACATTATAATAGAAAGTAAAAAAAATAATTAGTGTAGACTTACAAAATTGATATGAACTAATGGTCAACAGGGTTAGTCAACAGGAGTTCCATAATGTTGACAACCTAATGGTCAAAAGGGTTAGTCAACAGGAGTTCCATAATGTTGACAATCTAACCACTGTTGTCTAGATGTAAAACCCGTGTAAAAACACGGGTAGTCTTTAGAAATTTTACATACCAAATTTATTAAACAACGAATGCTTCTATATTAGATGTTACATAAGTGTATGATGTGAATTGTAGTCGACTATTTATGAATGTAATATTAGTCATTGCACATTATTCTGTTTTAGCTCCATTACGTCAATCACTTTTGTTTAAGTTGACAAAGTTTAAATTGAAAAACTTCAAATCTTAAACAAAATCAAGACTCAAAAGTATATATCTGTAGTTCATTAGTGGAATAAACTATAATATTAGTCATTGCACATTATTCTAATCAAAACACCTATATTACTCATATGATAGATTGCATTTTGACCAGAGTCCATTTTGACTTAAAGTAAATCCAAAACCAGTTTGATCCAAACCCGCTTTTACACGTTACGGTCGTTACCTAACCCGTCTCGTGACCCGTCCTTTGGCTACACTTAAATACTATAAAGATTCAAATCATGCATATCCATGAATAGAAAAAAACTTGCAAGTAGTTAATAGAAAATGTCTTTCATAAAATTCTGTACAAATCCAAATTTTGATAATGTGAATTAGATGGAACACATGCGTTGGATTTATTAGATGATGTTGATTGTAAAACATTATATATGAATCACCATTGTATTTATTATTGTGTACAGATGAAATAGGCTCACTATCTTTGTTTTTAATTTGTTGTTTTCTGTTTGTATTCATGTTCTTGTTTGTATGCCTTACCATTCTAGTGTGCAAGCTCATAAACCGCGAAAAATCTATCAAGATAACTGAATTATCACACACTCAAATGTCATTCTAAAACTAGCACAAAACAATACAAACCATTATAAACAGTAAAGATACAACTACATGATACAACAAACAAAACCAACCTTGACCTTATCTCAAGAAAAAGACTACTACCTTTTATAAAGATATGTACACATTTAATGAGTAATGGAGTCAAGTGGGATAACCGAAGGCGGAAAATCGGTTCTTGGACCAGCAAGAGAGTAATAAGCAAGTATATGCGCAGGATGTTCCATCTCTCTACAATCTCCACAGTTAACCTTTCGTGGCGGGATTATTTCGATATTCCAAAAAGGGCGGGCCATTGTTAGCAGATCGAATCCTATTTTAGATTCCCTGTAACTTTGTACACATAAGTACCTTAAAGATCTCAGCTGTAAAACCGCCATAGCAAGTGTGTTTTCACTGAAGCAACAGCCTCTTACTTCAAGCTTTTGTAGGCTTGGGCAGCCTCTAGAAAATCCGAGAAGCCCGAAATCAGATTCTTCGAGTTAGCCCAAAAACATACGTCTTATATTCTCTTATATTCTGACTGTGTTGACCGATATAAGTCAAACCCACATCTGTTAACCCTCTGGGTCTAAGATAAAGTGCAAATCTTCTTAGTTTATTATGGCCACTTAGTAAAGAGCAGATTCCGGTATCCGGTAACTCTCTCTATTATTACTCATCCATTGTCTTTAAAGCAGGCAATCAATTCCACATGTTCAGCATTACTAAGATCCACTATTTTATTGTCGCTTTCCAGTGGCTTCAAGCTTGTTATCCATCATCAAATCTTTGTTAACATGGTGGCTCTGGCCCTTGTGATTATAATTACTCATGGTCCCCTCTCTGATGCCGTCCACAATATCCTTAAGGTCCTCATCAAACAAATCGATTAATTTATCGTTGAAAGTCAACATGCGTTCACAACTTAGGTGTTGCTTTTATAGGAACACATCAACGGTTTATTCAGCCTCGCGTGCTGCTTTGATAAGCCTTCTCTTCCAGTTTCCCAGATCTTTAAGTTCCAGTTTCCCACATTTAGGTCGCGAGATCTTTAAAATAGCGACCTAAATTCAAAACATGTAAATCGAGTCCCAATACACTACATGAATTTCACCAATTCGAATAAAAAACAGTTGAAAATCTTATAGTCTAAAGCAGATAAGAGAATTTTATTAAACCTTATAATCTAAAGCAGATAAGAGAGTTTTATTAAACCTTATAATCTATACATTATAATCAAACTCGGCTTGGAGAAAACAGTGGTTGAAACTACTGTTGGGTAATATTTTATTGGGTTAAAACAGTTTTTTGTGGAGAAAACTATGGTTGTAACCACTGTTGGTTTTATCCCAACAGTGGTTTCAACTATTGTTTTCTCCACAAAACATTGTTTTGGCCGAACAGTGGTTTCAAACGACGGTTTTAACCCAACAGTGGGTTTCAACCACTGTTTTCTCCACAAAACACTGTTTTAAGCCAATAAACCCAATAAAATATTATCCAACAGTGGTTTCAACCACTGTTTTCTCCAAGCTCAATTTGATTACAACAATGTGTTCAACCACTGTTTTCAAACCTTATAACATATTACCCAACGTTTGGGTTTGAAATATTTAGCAACTTGCACAAAAATATAAATCTATACACAAATTCAACTTCTGATGCTTACGACGTTGATTGGAATCAAGTGCATAAATAAAATATTACCTCAGCTTCAAAATCCACTTCTCCAATGCTTACGACGTTGCACCGTTTTCGACATCGAATAGATTCATTGTACCTCTTTCGACATCGAACTGAATCGGTTTTAAACTACAAGTAACAACTATTATCAATAAGCTTAGGATTGAAATTTGTAATGCTAACAAAGTAAAGGTTCAGCTTATAGAATACATAGCAACGCTGACCCTCGATCAAAATCTGTGAACATGTGAACTTATAACGGTGACAGTCATTATTTAATGAAGATCCAAACTCTTTTTACTGAGAGATGTGTCATATATCCAAAAAGATATATGTCACTGCAATTCACCACTGCAGCTCTGCCTGCAAAAGTTACTTGGTTGTTTCTAATGAAAGAAAAATTGACGTCGGACAAATCTTCTAACGAATGCATAGGATGGTTCATATTAGTTGATGTGTTGATACTCTACAGCAAATATGAAAAGTTGAAAGGAAAAGAAAAAAAAAACAATTAGAAATATACCAACTTACTTACTATGGTATGCATTTTAAAAACATCAGCAAGCCATATAGTCAATGACTTTTAACTTTCATAAGCCATACATTCCTCGCAGTTCATCAGCAAACACACCATCTATGACTTTTTCATGTTAGCATCATCTTCATCATTCTCCTATGTCTTCCATATTTTCTTCAATTCAGCTATTGGGTTGGTTTGTTTCAAGATAACACAGTAATAGATCAACTATCATAAATAAAAATAGTAAAAACACCATACTCCAAGAACCAAAAATAGAAATTCAATTAAGACACAAAACATAATTTTAACTAATGCTCAAACGAAATACCTCCTCTACCTCTCACAATTATGGAACATGAACCATATTACTGTAAGCTCGCTCATAACTTTCAAACCTACGATATAATAAACAATCGAAATCTAAATACCACTCTATAGTGCTTTTATGTAATAAGAACTAAATCTGAGTATATAAACGACAATAAATCACAGTACTTTATAGTGATAAAAAATAAAGTCTAAATTTAAAAAATGCAAGAAATCAATTAATATAGAAAACGATTACAGAAGCAAACTGAAAGCAGGAAATTATACCTAAAGGCCATCGATTTGATGGTAAAGACCTTCAACTGCGATTGTCACGAACTGTCAACTATCGGCACACACACACACACCTCATGTTCTATTTATTTCTTTCCTGGGTGTTTTGGAGCCGAGGGTCTCACTAGAAGCAGCCTCTCTATCCCTAGGGGTAGAGGTAAGGTGTGCCTACATCCCACCCTCTCCAGACCCTACAAATAGCTTTGCTATTTGTGGGATTTTACTGGGTATGATTGATTGATTGATATCAACTGTCGGCATGCTCTTAATTGTCACTTATCACCATCTAAGGGAGTTTGATTTCATGTGAGATTGAATTGATTCCGACATTGTGTTTGCTTCAACTCTCTTCCTGTAAAAGAATTAAGAAAAAATGCATTCAATTGCATTAACATCGACTACAAGCAATTCATATATTATAAAAATAGAATAGCTACAGGTTTCAATCCATGTTAAGCTTCCTATTAACAAAATTTGCTAGGAAGTTCAACACCTGATGGTGCAAGATATGTGATTTTCTTTGTGAAATAGTGAATACAAAGCGCCTGTGATGTTTCTAAAAGGCGAAATAATCAAACACTTCAAAAACTAATTCTAAGATTATACCTTACCACCAGGCGGCAAGTAATAACTTAATAACTGAGAAAATGCAGAACAATCATATCAAGGATCTATATGTGCTAATACAATATGACCACCATACCTTTTACATTTTAAAAACATGTTATTGACTAAATTCCTGCTACAAAGATGCATGATTTTCATATGTCAAAAGGACAAAAGGGCATACCCTTTCCTCATATGAATTCGAATAAACAAATGTGCATTCATATGAAAATTTTAGTTATGAAATATCTAGTTAACTTCATCAATTCGAACACCAAAATCTGGAAAAAATGATTTAATTGTTTTATTCATTAAGCTTTGGTTGATTTCAGCCTTTTTGACCTGCTTCCTTTTCAAATAGCATCAGAGAACTTCCCTATGTGGGCACGTTGTTTTAACCTCTGAAGTGTTCAAATATTTTAGAAACACCTTTGCTATCATGTTACTTACAACAATTCAAACATTCGACCTATTTATTTTATAATTTTATTGTTTTTGGTTTTGGGGGGAGCGTATGCATCATATCTTAAGAAGAATCCCCCTTTATAAAAAAATCAAGGCTGCCAATACATTCTATTCTTTGCCTTCTTTGCCATGTTCCTCACCCAAACCATTACTGAAACATGAATAAAAGCAAATCAAACCTTAAATATTGTATAAAATCAATAGCTTAATGGGTATAAGTTAAGTGTTTCCTTTAAAGGGCCATTATTTAACACGTAACTTCTTTTTATCCTAGAATCAACAAACAATTCAATTACTAACTAAAACATACTTGTCCATAATTGATAAAAGCTACTTCCAGATGTTCAACAATCAGAGTCGATCTATTCTCTTTTAATCTCCAATAAAATAGTTTTTTGAGTAAAATAAATATAAATATAAATCATGAAATGAAATAACAGTCCGTGATTGTGATTTTAACTGGGCAACACAAACTATAACAATTCTAGATTGAATATAACACTAAAAACATGATAATAACTTTGCAAATTACAAATACTAAATCAATGGAAATGAGTACAAATTTATAACATGCATGTTGAAAACAAAAGATCTGGTTCTAAATTTAGACAATAAACATAAAAGTAAAAGCTAAAGAAGTTGGATAGCTAAGAATTGGTTGTTCGATGTTCGATTGGAACTAAAACCCTAGACTCGAAGTCCAGCCGCGACGGTCTGCACAAAAGAGATTGAAAGTTAAAGCTTCACCAATTTCAATATCTAAACAACCGAATTCACAAATCATAGATCAAATTCTCATAAACTAACCTAGAATTAGAGCATTTTATATGGATCACAAAAGGTGAAATTTCTTGTGGACTGACGGAACCACAACCGTTACCTTCAGAACAACAACATGTACGTCTTCTTGTCACCTTTAATCAACCATGGATCACAAAAGGTGAAATTTCTTGTGTACTGATGGAAGGATCTGGTTTTGAGTGAGAGATGGATTGAATTTTGAAAGTGGAGCCAGAATCATGTATGTTATATATGTATATGGTTTGAATTTTGAATCTCGAGCCAGGATTTTGAATTTTGAATATGGGTAGAGGTTTTGATGGCAGAGGTTTGAAGTGTGTATAGAGCTTTGTCCTTTTGTATGTGGGCAGAGCTTTGAAATTTGAATGTGGGCCAGACCTTTGAAATTTGAATATGGGGCAGAGCTTTGAAATTTAAAGTGATTTTATATATTAAGACTTATGATGCAATAATGACATAAGATAGGCATTGTTGGACAGTCTCTATGACCACGTACCAGTGAATGTATGCTTCCCAAATCCCAACCGTCTGCAAATGAGTCCCATTCGTTAAGGTGAATCCAACTTTGACAAAAATGTAAATAAAATGTATCCAGATGCACCTGTCGGTTCAATTAATAAAATGTAAATAAATATAATCTAAGTTACAAAAGTAAGAAAAATAGACAAAAAGTGTAGCAAATTTTGAGTGAGTCCACTACACATATAAACATATCTAAATATATTGTTGGTGAATTTAAATCAGAACGTATGGCTGTAAATTCATAATTGCACTTGAAACTTTTTGGATAGCTTATGCTATAAACAGCTATAGGCCAGTCCTTACGCATAACACATTATTGAAGTATGATGTACATGAAGCAATGGTTCTCGAACCCTAATATTTGATTAAAAAAACAAAAAATAAAACACTAATCAAACTATTAGATAAGATTGAAATCCCAAAAAATTATTCCAAAAATTGAAATTGAAATAGGATTTAAAAGAAAAACATTACTCACCTACTCAGTGACATGAACTCACATATAACACAAAACATGGTTGAAGCAAGAATCAAATCAAAACCGTATACACTAAATAGGTATGAAACATACTAACTCTAATATGAATGTGAATCGAAGTGCCATGTGAACTTCAAAAAGAACAACTGATGAAGAGTTATGGTTTGATAACTCACCAAATTGATATATGAGATTATGAATTGATCAAATCCAAACAGAAAATCATGATTCTCCACAACCACAGAGACATCCTACACAATTATTGGGACTGTATGTGTTGGAAATTTGAGTGAAAATGAGTTTTTCACTAAATATTTTGGACATCAATAATATTTATATATGTGTTGTATAAATAATTATTTATGGTTTGTGTTCAAACTATGTCCAAATAGAGCTAAGATGAATGAGATATCGAAGCTTGAAGTTGTATATTTGGAACAAACAAAGAAGAATAAAATGGATTAGTTTTGTCAACTTGTCCCACATAGGTGGGATGACAAAACTCAAAGTGGTATATAAGGAGGAGCACTCCTTGTAAATTGTTTTCCTTAAAGGCAAACACTAGTGGGGACCAAAGGGTGTGCCGCACCCGCACATATGCGCGCATGACATGGGCTATAGGCCCAATGTGGTACACTTTGAACCTTGCACACCGCCATTGTATTTTTGCCCATGAGCGCGTGGTCAGATACATGGCGGGTCCGCTTATGGCGCACCCTTGGGTGGCGTAGGCGGATGCCATGACATGTCGATGCGGTGCGAGCTCCTTAGGCGCATGGCGCACGTCATTGGCTATGGTGAAGAATGCAAGTGGCGCACGAGTATGGATGGCGCATAACCAGGTGGCGTCCTGGGCATCCGTGTGGCGCGCGGCTCCATGTGGCATGGCGTGAGACCCTTAAAGTGTGGCGCGCGGACTAGTGGATCAGTTCTGGCGCGCGCACAGGTTTGCAGTAGTAACTAAGCGCACTGGTCTGCGTGTCGCGCGCATAGCACGGGTTCTAGTGCAGTGTGCGCAGCAAGCATACGAGCGGCTCGCGGGTCGCATAGGCGTGGATCCGACTGTATAGTGTCTAGCTCGCTTGCACCCGGGTTACAATCAGTCAACCTAGTCCCTGTCAGTTACGAGATCGTCATGAATTGATATGACAGTTATGTTGACCACTTCAACTCCAATTCAATGCGATTAAAACCTTTTATTGTCTTGTAGTTACAAGATTAATTATCTTGATTAATATTGTATTAACTACAAGATTAAATGAGTTTTAATTAGATGTTGACTACATTGTGTATAAGTAAAGGAATATGGTTCATTCTACAAGATTGAACAAAAATGAGATACACACATGTAGGTTGTCTTTGTTGGATAAAATTTAGAGAAATGTATTCTCTAAATTGTTTTAAACTTCAAAATATTTCCTATTTTATGAACACCATCATACCCGGTGTAACCTCGGGCACGAGTGCCATCTCCGGCAGTACACATACTGTTCCGGTTGTTGTACCCTGGGAGACAGACCGTCTGAGAGGAGGCGCGGAATCTGTTTTAAGGGAAGCGTGTTGAACACGTGCCTCAACAAAAAACCGTCAACAATTTTGCTTGTCTTGCAGCGGAGTTTCGATCTTGTAGATGCGGTTGAATTTTTCAAAGACATTGGCTTTGAATCAAGATTGGTACAATTTAGTTGTATTTTATTTTCGTTTATTTATTTTTGTAACTGGTATTGTACTAGTCGAATTTCCCACAAATAACGAGAGTCTCGTTATTATTTTATTATTTATTTTGTAATATATTTAATAAAAAGTGAACCTAGTTCCTACAGTATGAACATACACATCTCCTCGGGAGTAGAGAATTTATAATTAAAATGAAAAACAAAAGAACAAAATGCTGAAAGTTTAGTTGAAATCAATGTTGATTAACGGAGCCAGAAACATACCTTGAAGATAATCGTAGAGCACAAAAGCAGAATGTCTAAAGTGGCGGCGTCGATTATCGGAACCAAAACACACCTTGAAGAGAATGGTGTCCATAGAAGATTAGGGTTTGAAAGAGTATGGTTATAAATCTTGAAAAAAATGAGCAATAATAAAGGTGCACCTGATGGTTGAATCAATTCGGTTGCAGAGGTTGATGGATTACAGATCTTGAAGGAGAAGAAGGATGAACAAATGGAAATCTAGGGTTTTGTTAAAGAAGCGTACGTGAGAAGAGAAGAGGAGTACAGGAAGGAGATACAAATCTAGGGTTTTACAAAAGAAACTTATATGCGTACGGGTCATAAAAACAGAATACGGATCCCGTGTCAACCCATCCAATTTCCCGCCAAAACCACATCTAAGAAGCCCTAATATTGCGACATGTGTCCCATATTTTTTCCGTTTATTATATAATAGATTTTTTTGCAGGATGACAATGTGCTTCTATTTCCTGAATCTAAAGGGCCAATGGTAAAGCGTTATACAGCTATAATCAAGGCATCTCTATTTGGATAATCATTGCCATATTTTGAAGTATAAACCACCAAAAAGGCCATAAATTTTAAATATTTACTATGGGCATCAAAATTTATTGAGTTGACCCAATTTAATCTTTTTTGCAGTGTGGGCGTAGGAAGAAGGAGATGGGTGCCCTAGGATCTTTATGGATTAGAGAATACATTACTCTAGTAGAGGGTAAAAAGCGTTTACACAAATTTAGTTAAATTATCATTATTCAGTTCTTGTTGTATGTTTAAATTACAAAGATATCTTTTATACTTGGTATTTGCAGGCAAAATTCCATGACAATATCATCATATATGACAAAATTTTTATTGAAACACGAAAGAAAGATACGTTTTATTACAAGAATTTTATTGAATGTATGGGATCAGCACTATCGCTAATCCGCGTGTCGTGATGACGGGTGCACGAGAGAGAAGTGACAACGATGAGGTTTGTATTCTCTCTCTTTTAATAGAAAAAAAAGTCTATATTTTCATGTGTTAAAGACTATTAATGGGCAATTTAAATGAATTAGGTTATATTGAGTTAGTTTGTTTGTAATGTTCTATAAATATGGGTGTCATAACTTTTATTAGGTTATATCTGGTTATAATATGTTATGATATGTCATAACTTATTAGGTGTCATAATGGAAGTTAACGGATTATTTTTGCTTTTGATGTTATAGGTGGAATGCTTAAAGGAAAAAATAACGGAGTTGGAACAAGATAAGATAGAGAAACATACTATGATGGAGAAAATTAAAGAAAGTGTGAGGTTGTATGTCGAAATATATGAGATAGAGAAACATGCTATGATGGAGAAAAAATGCAAAGGGTAACAAATTCTCGTAGCAAAACTACTCCATAGCTAAAAGTTTCCGTAGCTAAAAATCCATAGCTAGCAACCTTTTTCGTACCAAATCCATGTCTAAAATTACGACGGCATTTTTTGTAGCTAAATTCGTCACCAACATAATTTTTGTAGCTAAAGTTCGTAGCAAATAAATTAGCGACGAGACTTGTAGCTACGAACCAAATTCGTAGCAACTCCGTAGCAAAATGGGTGTTTGCTACATATTTGCTACGGATTTGGCCGTAGCATATGCCTATTTCTGTACTAGTGATTACCAACGCGCAAGAAAGGCCGAAAACAACATTGATTGCCATATTTCTCTCTCTAGAAGATACAAAATGGCATATGGTTCTCTCTCCAGTACTGAAGCATTTGTAAAGGAAGCAAAAGATACGTGTTTGATAAAGTAAAGAAGACACGTGGAAAAAGAAGGAAGCGACAACAATGGAGCACAGGCTATACAAAATAGGCACAACTAAGAGGAAAGAGTTAATTACACAAATGAGTCCTGTGGTTTATACCTAATTTCGCCTTTGGGTACTAACTTTTTTTTTTAACATGTTTAGGTTCTATGGTTTCAATTTTGTAACACCTTTGGGTACTAACACCAAAATTAGTTAATTAATGACTAAAATACCCTTGCATTTTTTAAGTTTATCAATGTAACACATTTGGGAACTAACACCTAATTTTATTTAACTTTAAATCAATTTTACAAAATCTATTTATTTTTTTTATTTTCATCTTTTTATTATATCTCTTAATTAACATAAAGTCTATTTATTTTTTTATTTTCATATTTTTATTAAATTTCTTATTTAACATAAAATCTACTTGTTACACCAGTATTTTTTTAAATAGATTTTTTAAATAAAATCTACTAGCTATATAGTTTTATGTAAATTAAATTTCTTACTCGTTTTAAATAATGTAAACCTTACTCGTTTTCAATTTTGGATTGAAATGATTGATAATAATAAATATCTTTCATGTAAAAAAAATTTAAGCCTTTTTTTAACTCGTTTTTTTGTTCATTTACATTTTACTATTTTAGAAAGATATTTAATTTACATAAAATCTACTAGTTGCACCAGTAAAATCTACTAGCTATATAGTTTTATGTAAATTAAATATCTTTTTTACAAAAAAACGAGTTAAAAAAAAGGCTTAATTTTTTTTAGTTTTATCTAAAATACCTAGCTATATAGTTTTATCTAAAATACCTAGCTATATATTTTTATGTAAATTAAATATCTTTCTAAAATAGTAAAATGTAAATGAACAAAAAAAAAACGAGTTAAAAAAAGGCTTAAATTTTTTTACATGAAAGATATTTATTATTATCAATCATTTCAATCCAAAATTGAAAACGAGTAAGGTTTACATTATTTAAAACGAGTAAGAAGTTTAATTTACATAAAACTATAGAGCTAGTAGATTTTATTAAAAAAACTATTTAAAAAAATTACTGGTGTAACAATTAGATTTTATGTTAAATAAGAAATTTAATAAAAATATGAAAAAAAATAAATAAATAGAGTTTATGTTAATTAAGAGATATAATAAAAAGATGAAAATAAAAAATAAATAGATTTTGTAAAATTGATTTAAACTTAAATAAAATTAGGTGTTAGTACCCAAATTTGTTACATTGATAAACTTTAAAAAATGCAAGGGTATTTTTGTCATTAATTAACTAATTTTGGTATTAGTACCCAAAGGTGTTACAAAATTGAAACCATAGAACCTAAACCTGTTAAAAAAAAGTTAGTACCCAAAGGCGAAATTAGGTATAAACCACAGGACCTATTTGTGTAGTTAACTCAAGAGGAAAAAAAGGAACTTGAAGGGTAACTTTTGAAAAGCAAAGGGGTCAAATTTGAAAATGGAACCGACATTTGGCGGCTTTAAGATAGATGATAATAATTTATTTATAACCATTAAGATATATTTTAGGCATTTTTTTATTTTTTTGAACGGCTAATTTTTTTAATCCCCCATCGTTTGTGTGACTTGAATCCAAGACCTTTCACTTCCCAACCTATGTGTTTTAAAGGCTTTGCCTTTGCCATTAGCATTTGGTATCGGCTTTTGATAGGTTAGGCGGTTAATAATTGCTTAATTAAAAATCGAGAAAAATGCTCAGATAGTTCCTTTGGTTTGTCCATTTTTCACCTTTAGTCCCTAACTTTCTAAAATAGACAAACCACAGGGACTATCCGAGCATGTTTCTCTTAAAAATCCCCTACATGTTGTGAATTAAAGAATGCTTTCTTAAAGTTAAATATATTATTCCTTAAATTTACGAAGCACCGATGAGAATATATATATATATATATATATAGTGCTTTTATAATACAATTTGAAAAGATATTTGGGTGCAAAATCATTATATGTAATAAGTGAGAATATAAACCATGCTGTATTTATATGCACCGATGCAAATCTAAGATAAACCATCCGCCATGGAAGCTCTAAGAACTGTCTCCGCTGTTGCTCCACCTATCAGAGCTCACTTGTCCAAACCCATTTTCAGTCTTTCATTTTCTAAGAAAAAACCAAAATCACCCTTAACAAACTTAACCCAACTACCAAAATCCAAATTCATTAAGTTGCATGTCAATTCTCCATCTATATCAACCGAACCAACATCCTCACCCGGGCCCGAAGAAGAAACCGGAAGCCTTGATCAAGGTGAGAGGTTTGACTGGTTTTCTCACTGGTATCCAGTCGTGCCTGTGTGTGATCTGGACAAGAGTGCTCCCCGTGGGATCAAGGTGGTGGGTCTTGATATTGTGGTTTGGTGGGATAAGAACGATAACGAATGGAAGGTGTTCGACGATCGATGTCCACACAGATTGGCTCCACTTTCTGAAGGAAGAATTGATCAATGGGGTAGGTTGCAGTGTGTATACCATGGCTGGTGTTTTAGTGGCTCTGGTGACTGCAAATTAATTCCTCAAGCTCCCCTTGATGGACCTCCGGTAAGTTATAATAAGATTACTTGCACGCCTGTCCCTGAGAATGTTAAAAATAAAAAAATTGGGCTGTTGGCGAGACAAAAAAAAAAAAAGCCCTACGTACCCGCCCTATAATATAAACTCATCAATCAGATATATAAAAAACTAAAAAACTAAAAAGGTAAAAAACTTATGCGATAATTGTTATAAAACAAATAATACTAAAATAGATATTTGGTTTGGTTTAAATTCTGGGCTTTCTAAAATAGTTTTAACTCCAAGTATTAAAACTAGAGGTGCAAACAAGCCGAGCGGCTCGCGAGCTACTCGAGATCGGCTCGATAAAAAGCTCAAACGTGCCGAGCCTTATCGAGTTCGAGCCCAAGCCCGAGCTTGAAACTAGGATCGATTAGATATCGAGCCCGAGCTCGAGCCTTGTATGTGTAGCTCGTTTAGGCTCGATGAGCCTTATCGAGCTTAGTATACTCTAGGGTTTAAACTATATGTATTACTTTTTGAATGATCTAGATGTTCTTTTTTAATTGAGTTCTCAAACTATCGAGTCGAGCTCGAGCCGAGCCTTGGTTCATTAACAGCAAAAAACGAGCTCGAGTCGAGCTTTAGCTTGCTTTAACTCGCGCCATAGATGCGTAGATCGAGCTATCGAGCCAAGCTCGAGTTTTAAGTTTTACTAACGAGCTGAGCTCGAGGCCAAAATCAAAGGCTCAAATCGAGCCGAGCTCGAGCTCGAGCTTTAGAAAGTTGTAACGAGCCTAGCTCGATTAAGGTAAGGCTCGGGCTCGGCTCGGCTCGTTTAAAACAGACTGGTCCAACTAAAAGTAAATATAAAGGTGTTTTATATATATAATATATAAAATAAAAGTACAAATTTTGCGGCACCCTGAGGTTTTTGGCTCTGTGCCATCGGCCCACCCGCCCATGCTCAGGGTCGGCCCTGTTCACTTGGTATCTTCTTTCCAACAATTATTATGATTTTAGTGATAAACTAATAAAAATCTACCTGCAGGTTCATTCTTTCCCGAAAGCGTGTGTTGCTGTTTATCCAAGCACAGTGCAATACGGAATTCTTTGGTTTTGGCCCAACACTGATCCGAAATATAGAGATATCCTCACCAAAAAGAAACCGCCATACGTCGCTGAACTTGAAGATCCTTCGTTCACATTCCAAACGTTCAACAGAGATATACCATACGGGTATGAAAGTTGCTACATTTTGCTTCAATTCAACGGCTTTATTTACTACAAAATTATTATACCAAATAATGGGTTTTGTTGTTACTTATAGGTATGAATTCCTGATTGAAAATCTCATGGACCTTTCTCATGTTCCATATGCACATCACGGGATATTGAAGACACCAGAGCCCAAATAAGTATTTATGCAGTCAAATATTTTTTTTTCACATTCTTAACTGGTAATTTAATCACCCGCCTAACACCAGTTACCTGCACTGTTAAGCTTGATCGTGAAGGGGGTACGCCTATTGATATACGCATACAAAAGTTAGACATAAATGGTTTCACTACAACCAAACAGCCAGATTGTAAATGGAAGTTTGTACCTCCTTGTTTGTTTCATGTCATAGACCCAAATAGCACACAGGTATAAAACTAACTTGTAACTTTGTACGAGGAGCTTGATGCAATGATACTTCATTCCTTTAATTTGATTGATTCAGGTAAATTTAGAACAAAAGCGACCTGGAAAGGAAGTTACGATCTTTTTATGTATTCCAGTGAGCCCGGGTAAGAGCAGATTTATAGCTGTTGTCCCAAAAAACAATTGGGACGGTCTATTTTATTCAAGATGGAGGCACCATATGATCCAAAATTTGATTGTTGATTCGGATTTGCACCTTCTTCGCATTCAGGTAAACTAACTATCCCAACTGTGAGTATGATTCATACTCTTCTATTTTAATATTTGAAACATTATTCAACTTGCAGGAAATGAATTTGATGGAGGTAGGCCCGTTGAACTGGCAAAAAGCCTGTTTTGTGCCGACCAAAGCGGATACTAATGTGGTGGCATATAGAAAGTGGCTAAAGAAATATGCAGATGGTCAACTCGATTGGGGAACTAAATTTAATGGATCGCTTCCACCCACCCCTCCCAGAGAACAACTCATGGACAGGTTATTTGCATAAATACCAACCACATTCCGATTATAAATTAATATATAACTAGAAATAAACCCCCCCCCCCCCTCTCCCGTTGTGGCGGGGCATAAAACCGTTCTAAATAACACTAATGTCACACCACCGCCAGCGACCACCAACACTGAAGTTGCGGCGTGTTAATGTGAAGAAATTAGACCGAAACATAAAACATAGACAATAATAACTAAGTCGATCTAGTGCGTGGCGACGAAGACGATGTAAACACATTGAACAACACACGCACCTTGCGCCATGTTAACTTGCAAAATTTAGAACGAAACGTAAAACGAAAAATTTTCGAAAGATGAAAAGTATAAGGGACCAAAGTTGAAAGTAAAAAAGTTGTGATGTTAAATTGCAAAAGATGAAAAGTTTTAAGGTTAAAAGTAAAACATCAAATAATTTTAGGTTAAAAGTAAAAAAAAAAAAAAAGCGACAATTTTGAAAACCTCCTAAAGCATGAGGTACAACACCACCTGTATGCCTAGAAATGTTGTAAATTAATAGTGTAAGTAAATATAAGTTTATTTGATTTTTAATTGATTTGTTGTTTAGGTACTGGAGTCATGTGGTGAATTGCAGCAGCTGCAGTGGTGCATATAAAGGTTTTAATGCACTTCAGATCTCTCTTCAGGTGTTTTCAGTTGCTTTAGTGGCTATTATGGCTGCAACCAAACAAGGGATGTTACCCGTTGCTGCAAGAAATACACTCGCAGTTGCTGCAATTTCGTGTTTTGTGGGATCAAAATGGCTGGCACATTTCATTTACAAAAACTTTCATTTTCATGATTACAATCACGCCTTTAAATGAGGTTGTTTTTACCTACTTTATTTAATAATCATGCTGTATTTGGTGACGGATAATTCAAAATATGTGCATGTGACCGTTGGAAGCTGCCAGGTCAAGCAAGAAGAAGTCAAATGTGGGAGTGTGTCTTTAGCTTAGTTTGTTACCAAAATAAATTTGTTGATTGTTTTCCTAGGTCGAAGTGACTTTGGGCTTCTTTCAACCGTTTCTTTATAGCATTTCTTTTATTTAATCAGGCACGATTGTTACTAGCGAAGTTGAACCCTTAACCATCTTACAACAGTGAAGTTGGTTCTGGAATGGATGTAATATTCACAGATTATGTAAATCTTCAAGTATTCTTTGAACAAGTGCACAGGCTGGCAGTTCCGTTTTCTTGATACGACATAGTGACTTCTAGAGTTTAAAAGTCTCTATGAAAAGTACACATTTCGGTGGTCATTTTTATTATTCTTTTTGCACTTATGAAGTTATGATTCAAAATTTTTATGTCCTTATAAGAAAATCCAGTTGAGAAAGAAGTAATGTTCTGTAATCCCTATTGTAAATTAAAAATTAAATGACATATTCATATTATAACCACATTCTATAATCTAAATTTTTCAGAAAGAAGGATAGTGATATCAACCAATCTAGCCATGCATGTTGGTCTTGACTAAACAAACAAACAAACAAACAAAGTAAAATTCTACTCGTAGCAGAATGGGAGAAACCTTTCATCTATCTCAAAAGATAGAGAGGTTGCTCCCATTAAGACTCCCAACTTTAAAAATTAACCTTTCTTGACATGTTCGTCATGACTATTCTTATAAATTGTTGTTTTATTTCGAACATCATCGACAAAAGCTTGGAGATTGAGGGTCGATGATCCACCATTACCAAGAGCTTGTCTTGCCAACTCCTTCCATTTCTCAGCGTTTCTCCTCGTCTCTCCATCTTCCATCACTATTTCCACACACCTCTTAATCTCCTTCCCTTCAACCATTCCATCACCCTCCCTCTTTTTCACCTTAACACCTATTTTCCAAAAATCCTCAATCATCTTCGCATTGATCGCCTGATCCGACCATTGTGAAAACACAATAGTTGGAACACCAGCCGCCAACGCCTCCACCGTTGAATTCCACCCGCCATGCATCACGAAACACCCAATCGCTTGATTGGTCAATACCTCCACCTGAGAACACCAACTCACTATCATCCCTTGCTTTTTAAGTTCCTCTATCTTGCTCAATTTCCCCACTTGGCCACCATCTCTAATCACCCATAAAAAAGGTCGGCCACTTTCAACCAACCCAGATGCAATCTCCTCCACCTGATCCATCGATAAAGTCGCCAAACTTCCAAATGAAACATACACGACTGACGATTTTGGCTTCGCGTTTAGCCATTTGATATAATCTTCCACTGGTTTTTCAAACAAATCACAACCGAATGAATTGTACGATTGGCCATTTCCATCTAAGAATTCAGATGGAACGAGAGGTCCAACTGGGAACACCACAAGTTTTTCAATTGATTTAATGGCCTCAACTTCAAGTTCATTAAAAGTGTTCACTAGTATTCTTGAAGATATCTTGAGTACATCAAGATGGTCTTTCATAGATTCCAGAATAAATTTATGTTCCTTGAGACAGGATGGCAACATAAAAGACGGCAAATCAGCGATTGTTAACGATGGAAGTCTCGGTAAATTGATCGAAAACGTTGGGTTGTTGTTACAAGATATCAAATCTTGATAGCCGTTAAAATAGTAATAATAAATATCTAAAACAATGGCTGCTTGGCTCCATAGGAGAGTGGATTCTAGATTGTGGGCATTAGCCACTTTTGCAGCCCACTGTATAGCATTGGTGTAGACTAAGTGGTCAAACGGTTGACCTGCTGCAGCCGCGGATTTAATGATTTCCGCAATAGCAGAAACACCTTTAGTAGAAAAATCTGAGTAGAATTGTTGCCCGGTGGTAGTTGGTTGTAGGCCATTGTCGTATCCATCAGAAAATGGGGCAAAGGTTATGCCATGATGGGTGGTTTGTATGTCAATGTGTCATATGACGGAAACGCTAGTGGAATAGGTGACATCGACATTCAACTTAACAAGACGGTTGGCGAAACGGAGGGATGGGTTAATGTGGCCTTGGGTGGGATAAGCAACAACCAGGATTTTGGTTTTCATGTGGTTTACCATTGCGGTGGAGAGTGGTGGTGATCACAAGATGTATATATAATGAAAGGTAGCTTCACAAGTTTACATTGTAATTGTCACCTGATTTGGTAATTATCACTTGTACATAATTATATGTCCCATATACAAAGTGACTTGTCTATTTGTAAACTGACAAGAGTCACATGCATTTGAAATGGAATTCAAAAATAAATATTAAAATTAGCCGTAAATTCCAAGGAAACACAAGGACTGCTGCTCTAAGGTTGAAAGGTTTTGGAACTGAAAGGAAATTAGTGAAACTTGGTCTTAAGATGGTATAATTAGTGTTGTACTGGTCTTGCGGTGTGAATGGGTTAGAATAGGGCCAAAGTTGTCATTATGTTAATAGATGAAATGAGAATTGATTTTTAAGACATGCGATTTTGTATTCATGGTTAATTATGTTTAAGAAATTGTTAAATAGTGCAGATGAGTTAACAGGAAAAAGTGGAAAAAACCAGGTTGGATAAATAAGAAACTTGCTTATAACTAGTAAATGTGACAAAGTTTACAAAATGGACACACATCAAATAGGTTTTAACAAAGTTTTGTTAAATGATAAATGCTTTGAAACAGAAACTTGATCCACCACCATATAGACGGTGTTTTGATCAAACGTGTTTTTCATCTCTCGCTATTGTCGTTTGCTGGGTGAATTATAGGGATGAGCCATTGATACCAGGTACCGATATCATACCTTACCGATCATTTTCGGTCCCATTTATCTTTTTTTTGGGACCGGTACTGCCACTTATGAAGAGATCCAAACCAGTTGAGGTGAGAATGTGAGATGCAAGCATTTAGTTTTAGTTTCATTGTTTCAGAGGTTGAATAGGGATTTTGCACGCAGCACGCGCGGTTCTTGATTTGAGTGATTATGATTTTGTGAGTAACTAGTTTTTGCCCCGCCCTCGTTGTGGGGCAATAAGCCGAATATTTATCTCTCATAACATGCACGTCTGTACAGAGGGCAAAATCGGAATTATATTTTGAACTGGAGGCGAAATCATGATTTTAAACTGAGAGCAAAATCATAATTTTTAGCTAGGGGAAAACATAATTTTATTTTGAACTGTGAGCAAAAACGTAATTTTGAGCTGAGGGCATAATCGTAATTTTGAGCTAGAGGAAAAAACAACATTTTATTTTTAACTGTGGGCAAAACGTAATTTTAAACGGAGGGCGAAACCGTAATTTTAAACTGGGAACAAAATTAGAAAAGAGTTTTTGAACCGAGGGCAAAAGCGTATTTTTGAGATAGGGCAAAATTATAATTTTATTTTGAGCTGGGGGCAAAAACGTAATTTTAAACGAATGACGAAAACGTAATTTTAAATTGGGAATAAAATTAAATAAAAAATGAGTTGGTCCAATAGGGAAGTGACAAGCAGCTAATATAATTTTGAGCTAGGGGGAAACATAATTTTATTTTGAACTGGAGGCAAAAACGTAATTTTGAGCTGATGGCAGAATCGTAATTTTGAGCTAGAGGGAAAAAATACATTTTATTTTGAACAGGGGGCAAAAACGTAATTTTAAACGGAGGGCGAAACCATAATTTTAAACTGAGAACAAAATTAAAAACGAGTTTTTGAATCGAGGGCAAAAGCGTAATTTTAAGCTAAGGGCAAAATTATAATTTTATTTTGAGCTGGGGGCGAAAACGTAATTTTAGCTAGGGGCAAAATTATAATTTTATTTTGAGCTGGGGGCAAAAACTTAATTTTAAACAAAGGACGAAAGCGTAATTTTAAACTGGGAATAAAATTAAATTAAAAATGGGTTGGTGCAATAGAGAAGTGCCAGACAAGCTGCCTGGCACTATTCCTTTAACTTGGAAATGGCTTGCTTGGCACTATTCTTTAACTTGGAAATGTATATGTAGGTAATATTGTTAATCAATGATTGACATGAAATCGCATTCTGAATCTGGGTGTATTGTTGTAAGCCTTTTTTTGTATCCCTTGTATGCCTTCCAACTGTTTGATAAAATGTCTAACCCAAACCAGGGATTGCCCTTTCTAAATCGACGTTTTTCTGCTCTAAATCGTTGATGACTTGATTGAAATTTTCTGCTCTAATCGGCGCTTATTTTGCTAATTTGAGGTTTTCTGTCCTAAGATTGTCTCCAACGCGGTGCTTGTAGTAGTGCCCATCCCCTTCATTGTCATCGTGGCCAAGGGCGGACCTAAGCCCAGCCAAAGGTAGGCGGGCGCACCCCCGGGAAAAAAAAATTAGTGCTAAGTTCCGTCGAAAATCTCGTCCGCACCCCTTGGAATTTTTCGTCCGCACCCCATGGAATTTTTCGTCCGCACCTATTGGAATTTTTCGTCCGCCCCCCTTAGGTAAAAAGTGTTATCAATTTATATTTTAAAAATATTTTTAGTAAATTCCTATTTTATAAAAAATACTACCTAAATTATATTACTTTTAATACCTAAATAACTAAACACAAATACCCAATACATTTAATTAGCCCACTACTAAGTCTTAGCCCAATAAACAAACCCAACAAATCAACAATATTTCAAACTAAAATAAAATAAACAAGCTCAAAACCCTTACATATTCTATCCTGCTCTCTTTATCGTCCTTGCACACCAGCGATCAGAACATCAACAGCGACAACAGTGAACAGTCAGCATCGCATACCACCGTAATCAGCCACGGGTAAGTTTCTTTGTTATTTTTGATGATTTTTGGTTGATATTATCCACCTCTAGCAGCCTATTATAGCCGCATACTAACCATAGACATGTGCTTCGTTTTGTTTTCATTATGTTATGGTGGGTTATATTTTGTTATTGATGATATTTTGCCTTTTTTTATAGCCGCATACCACAGTATGTTTGGCTTTTTTTTAGTGAAGAACGTTTGGCTTTTTTTTTATGGTGTATATGTTGTTTAGATGATTTTTAGGGTGATTTACTTTATGATATTTAGGGCTTGAATAGTTGATACATTATGTAATATGTTATGGAGCCATGAACTTATAAATCAATTTGTTTGTGATAGCCGATAGGAACAATGAGCAGGGACGTTATGGCGCGATTTCTCAAGAGGAAAGTTGATACGTCTTCCGGATTCGTTGATGTGGATACTTGCGTAATCGGATTGGCGATGAGAATTTAAGTGAAGGTTGTATATGTTATATAGAGAAAGAGTTGCTTAAAAAAGTAGGTTTAGATGATGTTTTGGATAGATTTCAAAAAATGAAAACTCGTAGTACGACATTTTAATTATGTTTGTAAAAAGGTTTGACGTGTTTTTTATTATTATATAAATTAAGTTCTTTTGTTTTACATTACCCGACTCGACCCGAACCGACCCGATACGAACCGATTTTTTATTTATATATCTTTGGGGCCTAAAAATTTTAAAAATGTTTCTCACCCCCATGGAAAAATTCATTGGTCCCTCACTGATCGTGGCTGATGAGTTGGATGAGACAGACGAAACTCACACACGTTGCCAAGGGCGCGTGGGTAGATGAGAGAGAATGAGATTGTAAGAGTAGGAGGTGGGCCATGGTTGCATCACACGTTTCAAAGCATCCGGTGGAAAGGCGGGCAAGCCTATGTGGCACCGGGCAGGGAGAACGGGACACCTTTCTATGTTGTAGATTGTCTAATTTACACGTATCCTTCATGTCCTTGAATAATGCAACATCCATTAAAAACAAATGCTAAATGGAGAATGTGAATATGTGATGTCATTTAAATATCAGTTATGCAATATCCTATTATCAATAATAAGTTTTAGTTACTCTTACATTTTTATTTATTCATTAGGTGCTTGGTCTCAAGTTTGGTAAACATTATTTGCTTAAAAAACCTGAAAAAACCTAAGATGGGCATTATTTACTACATATAGATTCTCAAGTTGAGGGAATAGTGCCACGCAGCTTACTTGACACTTTCCTATTAACCCAACCCATTTTTAATTTAATTTTACTCCCAGTTTAAATTTACGGTTTTTTCCTTCGTTTAAAATTACGTTTTCGCCCCCAATTTAAAATAAAATTATATTTTTGCCTCTAGCTCAAAATAACGTTTTTGCCCTCGGTTCAAAAACCCCTTTTTTAATTTTGTTCCCAGTTTAAAATTACGACTTCGCCCTCCGTTTAAAATTACGTTTTTGCCCCCAGTTCAAAATAAAATGTTGCTTTTGCCTCTAGCTCAAAATTACGATTCTGCCATCAGCTCAAAATTATGTTTTCGCTGACAGTTCAAAATAAAATTATGTTCCCCCCTAGCTCAAAATTATGATTTTGTTTTTAGTTTAAAATTATGATTTCGCCTCCAGTTGAAAATATAATTACGATTTTGCTCTCTGTACAGACATACATGTTATGTGTCACACCCCAAAAATACCACATGCGGGAACCCCACGAGGTGTGTGACGTACCAGGATCCAGCCACTAATCACATTGAACTATAATAAGTATTTAAATAAAACATTCCATTCATTCATAATATCGTTTCAAACCATACCTTAAAACCAAAGTAAACATTCAGCGGAAGCATAAGATTATTTGTTGTTCAAGTGTTTCAAAACAATGTGCTAATCCAAGAATAAATATCCAAGAGTTGCGACCCATGACCACTCAAGCACTCCCAGATAGCAAGTTTCAATCCAAGAACCTGAGGACCTGCAAGCATGCAGAAAAGTGTATCAGACAACGCTGGTGAGTTCACAGTTTGTTTTAACCGTTTAATACCAAGTATTGTCTTATGATATGTTATGTCATGTTATGTTGATAATAACTCGATACCGCAGACGACCCTTTATGGTTACCATTATCGATTAGTTTTGTAACCATAAATCACATATCCCCTATTCATACCGCAGACGACCCTTGGTTTGCTCGGTAAAACTAGCTACTTGTTTACAGTTTGTCGACCGAATCCTAATATGGTTACCATTATCGATTAGTTTTGTAACCATAAATCACATATCCCCTTATTCATATTACACAAGTATCACCACATAATAACATGCAAGTCTTAACATTTGTTCATGCAATACAACAACTAAAACACACATCATAATGTCATACTGTGGGCGCTTGAATCCCGTACTGTTTGTTTACCAGTCGATTCCAAATATGGGTTGACAATTATTACATTCCTCCTACTAGCATGGGTTCACATTAGTTCAAGACCCAGTCCGGTTGTGCAAACAATAGTGTGCGAGGAACCCAACAAAAGTTCAGCCCATCTTACTAAGTAAGGCCCATTAGCAGCCTCGACGAAGAATCCTCAACCTTTGACGAAAACCCAACTTCATCGAGGTTACCTGTTATGAAACATCAAGGTGTTTCGTCGATGTGCGGGTGACGAATCATCAAGGTGTTTCGTCGATGGCCTTAACAGTTTCATGATTCCTAACCCTAGTCAAACGATCAATTGAAATCATTACTCTAACATAAGTAACCCTAAACAATCATCATGATTAATGTCACAAACTCGATTATTCAGTAACTGTATACACGGATAACATCATATTCATGTGGCAACAGAATCATCAACCGAGCAATGAGCCTGACTGCATACAATACATCAAATCTTTATCATGCGTGTTCCAATCTCTCGGCTTAAACGTTAAGATATCAAACCCTAAATACGACCAACCCTTGCTACCGTTCAACGTTTAATCACACAAACAGATTTATAAGCAATCAGTCACTATCGAATCAATCAACAAACGAAACCAATTATGATAACGGATACAAACAGCATAACCATAGATCGAGTCAGGTAATCACATACTAACCGATTATAAGATGAGACTGGGAAGAGCATCGAGAGGAATGATGATTGCCGTCGAGTGCAAGGGAGAGTCTAGGGTTTCGTTGGTTAGAACTTACGTATACGAATGCGCACAGAAGCCAAATATAACCAAATCATATTTGGGCTTCACTTGGGCCGAAACCCATCTCGGCGAACAACTGATCCTTGATGAATAAGTATTTTTCGTCAAGTAAAAGTGATGACGAAAAACAATGGGTGACGAAACATCATTCTTCGCCGGGTCCATCTTTCATCGAGCCCGCATGTGCCATTTTTCGTCGGGCAGTAGTTTTATCATAATAGGTTTTTACTTAATGCTCAATCATTAAATCACCAAGTAACTAACTTATATTGAAATCATATTAAAATAATATACGCGATACAACGTACAACGAAATGTAAAACAGGATTGTTAAACAGATGACGCGTAAAGGAAAGGTCTTGGAATCTCGGGTTGGCACATCATCCCCAACTTGAAAGAAATTTCGGCCCGAAATTTGATAAGTAGTCCAAAAGCGGCTAAGTGTCTGATCAGGATGACTGTGGATTTTCCCCGGGTGCCACATCACCCCCAACTTGAAGGGGAATTTCATCCCGAAATTCATTAGTTGCACCAGGTTTAGATTGTTTCTTTGGGAAAAGGTGAGGATACTTGACCTTCATCTGATCCTCGCGTTCCCACGTGAATTCTGGTCCACGTCTTGAGTTCCAACGAACTCTCACGATTGGAATTCGGCTATGTTTACGAACTTTGACTTCTCGGTCCATAATTTTGATTGGTTCTTCGACAAACTGCAACTTGTCGTCAATTTTCAGCTCTTGAAATGGTACTACAACTGTTTCATCGGATAAACACTTCTTTAACTGTGAAACATAGAAGACATCATGAACGTTACCCAACTCAGCCGGTAACTCGAGCTTGTATGCCACCTTACCGATTCGTTCCAGAATTTTGAATGGCCCGATATAACGCGGGTTAAGCTTGCCGCGTTTCCCAAAACGTACCACACCCTTCCAGGGTGAGACTTTTAACATAACGCGATCACCCACAACAAACTCCAAAGGTTTCCTACGTTTGTCAGCGTAGCTTTTCTGACGGTCGCGCGCCGCCGCCATACGATTTCTGATTTGCTCAATCTTCTCAGAAGTTTCGAGCACAAGCTCCGGGCCTGTGATTTGGCTGTCACCCACTTCAGCCTAGCAGAGAGGAGATCGACATTTCCGCCCGTACAAAGCCTCGAACGGAGCTGCCTGGATACTGGTATGGTAACTGTTATTGTAAGAAAACTACACCAAGGGTAAGTGTCTCTCCCAACCTTTACCAAAATCGATAAACACATGCTCGCAACATGTCTTCTAATGTCTGGATGGTTCGCTCACTCTGACCATTCGTTTGAGGGTGATAGGCAGTACTCATTTCGAGACGTGAGCCAAATGATTTGTGTATCGCTTGCCACAAATCGGATATGAAACGCGGATCTCGATCAGAGATAATGGAGGTTGGCACCCCGTGCCTGGAAACCACTTCCTTTAGATAGATACCAGCCAGCTGCGAGAACTTGTCAGTTTCTTTGATTGTGAGGAAGTGTGCAGATTTTGTGAGACGGTCCACGATCACCCAGATGGTATCATTTCCGTTTTGTGTTCTAGGTAGCCCAGTGACAAAATCCATGGTGATTTGTTCCCATTTCCACACAGGTATTTCTGGTTGTTGAAGTAGGCCTGAGGGTTTCTGATACTCCACCTTGACCTTTGAACAAGTCAAACATTTACTTACATAAGTCGCGATGAGGGCCTTCATCTTCGGCCACCAGTACAGAACCTTGAGATACTGATACATTTTATCCGAACCCGGATGAACTGAGTATCGAGACTTGTGCGCTTCATCTATAATAAGATCTCTAAGGTTACCATACAGAGGAACCCATATTCGTTCCATGAAATAGTAGATGCCGTCTGATCTCTCAACAAGTCGTTTCTCCATGTCCCGTAAATACTCAGCTTCAAAGTTTTCTTATTTCAGTGCCTCAGTTTGTGCAGAACGGATCTGGTCAGGTAGGTTAGAATGGATGGTGAGTTGCAAGGTGCGGACACGTTTGGGTTTTGTTTCCTTTCGACTAAGGGCATCTGCTACAACGTTAGCCTTACCTGGATGGTACTTGATTGCACAATCGTAGTAGTTCAAGAGTTCTACCCAGTGACGATGTTGCATATTCAATTCCTTCTGGTCGAAAATATGTTGGAGGCTCCTGTGATCGGTATAAATAGTGCAATTGGTACCGTACAAGTAATGCCTCCAGATTTTGAGCGTAAACACCACGGCCCCCAACTCCAAGTCATGAGTCGTGTAATTCCTTTCATGGATCTTTAACTGTCGAGAGGCGTAAGCTATAACTTTCTCGCGTTGCATCAACACGCAACCGAGACCTTGAATAGAGGCGTCACAATACACTACAAAATCTTCGGTACCCTCAGGTAGAGACAAATTCGGTGCACTGCAAAGCTTTTGCTTTAGAAGCTGGAAGGCGTCTTCCCGTTTCGTTCCCCAGGAATACACGACACCCTTCTGTGTTAAGGCGGTGAGGGGTTGAGCGATCTTTCAAAAGCCCTCAATAAATCTTCGATAGTACCCAGCGAGACCAAGGAACTGTCGCACCTCCGAAGGATTATTTGGTGCTGCCCAATTCCTGATTGAGTCAATCTTAGCAGGATCCACGTGTATCCCTTTTTCGTTAACGATGTGGCCGAGGAAGTGTACTTCTCGAATCCAGAAGTCACACTTAGAAAATTTCGCGTAAAGCTGCTCCTTCCTCATGAGCTCCAAGATAAGACGCAGGTGCCGCTCGCGATCCTCTTTGCTCTTAGAGTATATCAGAATGTCGTCGATGAACACGATAATGAAATCGCCAAGGTACGGCTTGCACACACGATTCATGAGATCATGAAGACTGCTGGTGCGTTGGTTAACCCGAACGGCATGACCAGAAACTCGTAATGACCATAACGCGTGTGAAAGGCGGTTTTTGGGACATCCTCCTCTCGGACTCTCATCTGATGATAGCCCGATCTTAGATCAATCTTCGAGTAGAAGCTCGACCCTTGCAATTGGTCGAACAGGTCGTCAATGTGAGGTAAAGGATAACGATTCTTGACCGTCACCTTGTTGAGTTCGCGGTAATCAATACACATGCGAAAGGACCCGTCTTTCTTCTTCACAAACAACACCGGGGCTCCCCAAGGAGAAGAACTGGGTCGGATAAAGCCCTTATCCAATAGTTCTTGGAGTTGATTGGACAATTCTTGCAACTTCCCAGGTGCAAGAAGATATGGTGCACGAGCAATCGGAGCTGCTCCTGGGGTAAGATCAATTTGGAATTAAAACTGACGATGTGGAGGTAAACCTGGAAGTTCCTCGGGAAAAACGTCAGGAAACTCCTGTACGACTGGTAAATCATCGATGACCTTCCGTAAACATTTCTGGGCTTTCATGGATGCAATAATGTTGACGGTTTCACCACTTCGATGACCCTGGACAGATAATGATTCCCCGCTAGGGAGAGGTACACGCACGATCTTCTCCTTGCAAAGTATGTCTGCTCCGTGTTTGGACAACCAGTCCATACCAATGACTATATCAAAACTACCAAGAGTGATGGGAAGAAGGTCAATGTCGAACACTTGACCTAGAAGATCGAGTTTACTGTCGCAACCCCTGATCCCTTATCTGTCCCGGGAACGGGCGGACGCGAACTCAGACTTTCGGTGGTATCAGTTGGTTAATTTGGCAGCGGAAATTACATCAGGACCGTAGTTAGGAAATGTTTATCAGAGTAAAACCACCATATTTGATATTAATAATCACATGGGTATAACCCAAGTTTCTTATTACAATACGTTTATAGGGATAAACCCTATTTTATTGAATTTAAAACATCGTCTTTTAGGTAACTTTTATAGCCACATTTTTTTCCCAAGCCTTTAGTGCTCTCCAGATGGTTTTTTACTAATTGGCTGTCACATTGTGTTACTTGAAACGCGTTTTAAAAACATTTGTCAGTGGGAAATACTGGTGAGTGAATCCCAGTTTAATCAAGAAACATTTTATCAATTAAAACAGTATTGAGAGCGATCACATTGTTTATTTCTACACAATTACTCATTCAGTACTGTCAATCCTGACTTGTGGGTCATATTACACATTGGCTAACTCATTGTCCAATGGTAACGTATTGTCGTCCCGACTTACTACTCACAGTGTAATAAATTTTGTATACAAAACCCCAACATACCGGCAGTAATTGAAGAACTACAAAGACTCAATCACCGCTTAATCACATTGTAAAACATTTAAGGTTTTGTAAAACATTACAAAAAGGTTAACAAAAAGAGGATAAACTCACATTGCTATCTTAGACTTCGCGTAGGGGTTTCCTGGGATTATTCTATAATTTACACAAATGTACATAGATTAGTATAATAACCCTTTGAAAATATTAATGATACCCTCCCCGAGATGGTATTCCAACAACTACGTCGGGCAGAACCACGACAGTTGTTATGGAACCCTAAATCAATCGGGCAGCGTATCTACTACGAAACTGGGGTTATAATACTTACAACGGAGCAGAACTTCGCTAATTAGGGAGTATAATACCAGCTTTATAAAGCCTATATTTCAGAAATTGTGATTGAGAAATGAAAACGGGACGAGCTGAAATGAAATCCGATGGCTCCTTTATATAGTGCTGATATCTGACTCTCACGTGGCCCGCGTAAGCGTAGCCTTAGGGCTACGCGGCCCGCGTCAAACTCCGGTCAAAGCGTAGCTCGTCCGGATCACCAACTAGACTTGACACGATGATGACACGTGTCATCACCGGGCTGCGCCACTATTTTGATCTTACGCGGCCCGCGTAAGCTTAGGGGGAATCTTACGCGGCCCGTCTAAACTAAAGAAACCAACGAAATCAGTTTCCAACCTTGATACCGCCCGCGTAAATGGTTGGGGTGGGTCTACGCGGCCGCCTCAACTTAATAATCAGATTTTTATTTTATTTTTAATGTTATACTGTATTTCGGGCTCGATTTTCACATACGGGGTGTATTTTAAAGACATAATGGGACATTTTAAAATATACTAGAGTGTTGGAAATATTCGAGAGTGTCGGTTTTTATTGAGGGTTGTTACATCCTCCCCACCTTGTTTTAGAGCTCGTCCTCGAGATCTACTGGAACAAGTGCGGATATTTCCTTTGCATCTCTGATTCAAGCTCCCATGTGTACTCAGGTCCTCTTTTGGAGTCCCACTTCACTTTGACCAGAACTAATCTCTTGTGCTTGAGATTTTTTATTTTCCTGTCTTCAATCTGTAGAGGCTTTTCCACAAACTTGAGTTGTACATTTACCTCTATATCCTTAAGAGGTACTATCAGTGATTCATCAGGTAAACACTTTTTGAGATCAGATACATGAAATACATCATGTATTCCTGCCATTTCCTCTGGTAGTTGTAGCTGATAGGCAACAAGTCCCATTCTTTTAATAATCTCAAAAGGTCCAATATACCTGGGACTTAGCTTTCCCAGTTTGATGAATCTTACTACTCCTTTCCAAGGAGAGACTTTCTGTAACAACCCTCATAATTTTTCCGACACCCTAGAATATTTTAAAATATCCCAATATGTCTTTAAATATACCCCGTATGTGAAAACCGAGCCCGAAATACAGTATAGCATTAAAAATAAAATTTAAAATCTGATTATTAAGCTAAGGCAGGCCGCGTAGGCCCACCCCAACACTCACGCGGGCGGTATCAAGGCTGAAACTTGATTCCGGTGGAATTTTAAGTTCAGGCGGGCTGCGTGAACCCCATCTCAATCTTACGCGGGCCGCGTGAGATCAACAACACGGCAACACCCCAGGCTGACACATGTCATCATCGTGTCGAGTCTATACGCTGATCCGGACGAGCTACACGTTGACCCGGAGTCAACGCGGGCCGTGTAAGCCCCTGCGTACATCTACGCGGGCCGCGTGAGAGTCCAGTTTAGCAACTATATAAAGAACGCGTCGGATTTCATTTTAGTTCGTCCACAATTCATTTCTCAATCACAATTTCTGAATATTAGGCATAGAAAGCTGGTATTATACCCCCTAATTAGCAAGGTTCTGCCCCATTGTAAGTATTATAACCCCAGTTTCGTAATAGATACGCTGCCCGATTGATTTAGGATTCCGTAACAACTGTCGTGGTTCTGCCCGACGTAGTTGTTGGAATACCGTCTTCGGGAGGGTATCATTAATATTTTCAAAAGGGTTATGATACTAACCTATGTACATTTGTGTAAATTATAGATTATTCCCAGGAAACCCTTACGCTAAGTCTAAGATAGCAATGTGAGTTTATCCTCTTTTTGTTAACCTTTTTGTAACTATTTTACAAAACCTTTAATGCTTAATAATATGATTAAGCAGTGATTGAGTCTTTGTAGTTCTTCAATTACTGTCGGTATGTTGGGGTTTTGTATACAAAGTTTACTACTGCGAGTAGTAAGTCGGGATGACAGTACGTTACCATTGGACAAAGAGTTAGCCAATGTGTAATATGACCCACAAGTCAGGGTTGACAGTACTGAATGAGTAATTGTGTAGAAATAAACAATGTGACCGCTCTCAATACTGTTTTAATTGATAAAATGTTTCTTGATTAAACTGGGATTCACTCACCAGTATTTCCCACTGATAAATGTTTTTAAAACGCGTTTCAGGTAACACAATGTGACACCAATTAGTAAAAAGCCAGCTGGAGAGCACTGAAGGCTTGGGAAAAATGTGGCTATAAAAGTTACCTAAAAGACGATGTTTTAAATTCAATAAAATAGGATTTATCCCTATAAACGTATTGTAATAAGAAACTTGGGTTTTGCCCCATGTGATTATTAATAATAAATATGGTGGTTTTACTCTGATAAACATTTCCTAACTACGATCCTGATGTAATTTCCGCTGCCAAATTAACCAGCTGATACCACCGAAACTCTGAGTTCGCGTCCGCCCGTTCCCGGGACAGATAAGGGATCGGGGTTGCGACAGAAGGTGGTATCAGAGCCTAGCCACTGGTCTAAGCCAAAGAAGTGTTCTGCTGACACTTAAATTCTAAATTTTGTGTTAGGAAATAAATTACAGAAATACGTGCATAACTGTATTTATTTGTTATGTGTTATTTGACTATTTGTTAGTTTACAGTATGAGTGATCAAGGACCCTCAGACATGTGTCGTCAGTTGTCTGATTCACCTAGGAGTAAATGTACCTCTTCACAGCCTGCCCTTTCTGGGTATTCTGCTGATCAGGAAAAAGGGATGTTTGCCTTTAAAGCTCAGTCAGAAGAGCCATTCCCTCATAAGAAAAGATGATGGTTCAGTAAGGAAGCCTTTGCACGTAGGAAAAGAATGCGAAAGTTGCAACAGCAAAGAGCCCTAGTAGCCGCTAAGTGAAAGACAGATGCCCATACACAGGATATGCTTAATAGAAGCCTAGCCAATTTCCATATCCTAGCCACAACTGCTGCTGACCCTAATCTGGAGCAAACAATAGCACCCCAACCACAATTGCAATTCCTGACCAACCAATGGAGATAGAAAACCCTGAAAACCAAGTAGAGATGCATGACTTCAATCCGGAAGAAATCCCTAGGGTACCAGCACCAAATCCCCTAGACCCAAATTACGATCCCTGGTGGGATGACGTTAGGGACTATGTGCAACGTTACCCGATCCATGAAGACACACCTATACAGAACATAGGAGCCTATCCAGGTATGGACCCTTTAGATCCCTATTACCATGATAACTACATTAGGGAAATCTTAGAAGATCCTTACCGATTTCAGGCACTTTCACCCCCATATCAGGAAACCACACCCCAGATTCCGAACCCAGTCTTAGAACCTGCACCCCCAATGAGTGCAGAAAACATGCAAGAACTTAGGACTTTTGGTGAAGAAATTCTATAAAGTAGTGAGAGAATGAGACAGCTGGGAGAGCGACTCGTATGGAAATACGATGAGCGCAATATGGATTTTTGGATGAATCCATATCCTTGAATGTGATGGTAAAACGGTAAGAGTAATAATAATATAATAAATAAAATATGTGTGTACGGATGCCTATTACTATTAGTGTAATTCTATTTCAGTTGGTATTGTAATTTTATTTCAATACTGGTGTGAAATAGATGCATAATAGTATATGAATAGAGTAAAGTCACAATGATCGATGCTTTTGGCAAAAATGCGTGTCATGTGATTAACTATATTAAATATTATCTTGTGATATTAATGTGGGGTAAATGTTTAAAATTCAGATGGCCGACGAAGGAAATCAAGGAAATCTGAATAACGATAACCAGAGTAACATTAACGTGGTTAATGAGAATCCAAGCATCAATAACAATGGAAACCAAATGGATAATAGTGCCATTCAACATATAGTGGCACAAGGAATTATAGATGCAATGCCATTTATTATTCAAACTATTCAAGAAGCGAATAATAAAAGTAAGCATAACAGTAAGCGACCAATCGAACCCGAAAACAGCGTGAACAATGGACCTGTACTTCAAATATCCATTCCCAAAAGGAGAATGTCACACCCCCAAAATCCACACGCGGAGTGTCACCGCTATGAGGCGTGACATGACCAGGATCGAGCCACCAATCATATTGAACAACGTAATTAAGTAAGTAAAACCAACCACAATACAATTGGTGACCAAAAGCTAGTTAACCAAGTTCAAATTAAACAGCGGAAGCGTAAGACGTGAACCCCAAAACATAAGTTCAATAAGTTCATAATGTTTAGATGTTTAGAACGGGACATAACAGTCCATATCCCACAACGACCTCCTCCTCGCGCAAGCTCCATAAGTACCTAACGACCTGCAAGGCATGTAACAACGAATCAACAACAAAGTTGAGCGAGTTCACAGTAGGTGTTCGTTATAAAGTAGTTTTTCAAGAACTATGAGTTTGTTTGCAACTACAAGTTAAATCAGCTTTCCTTGATTTCCAAAACATGAACGGTGGGGGCTACCCCATATTGTAAACCACTAGACTAGGTGTATATATATATAGGTGTCCTTCCCAATCCGAGGACAGAGGTGCGTATAAGAATACGTAGGTTTAGCGCAGGTGCCCTTCCCAATCCGAGGACAGAGGTACGTATAAGAATACGTAGGTTTAGCGCTGGTGCCCTTCCCAATCCGAGGACAGTGGTACGTAGTGAATACGTAGGTTTAGCGCTGGCGTCCTTCCCAATCCGAGGACGGAGGTACGTAGTGAATATGTAGGTTTAGCGCTGGCGTCCTTCCCAATCCGAGGACAGAGGTAAGTAGTCTAGTAGTGGTGAAAGTACAAGTTTCGTCTTAGCTATTCAATCCCATTTCCAACCCACTGGGAATCCCATGCCTTAAGAGTGTGAACTCACCTTTGGTTGCTCGGTTTGACTCTCAAAAATAGCTAACAGTCAAGGCTGGTCAATCACGTCCTAATATGATTACCAGTTAGTCATTTAGTGGTTTCAAATAGAGCACAAAGTTCCTACACGCATCTATCACATAGCATGCATCACTTTAACGGTTCATGCCCATATAAACTTCCCATCTATTCCTGTTCATAAGCAAATATACGACATTGCACATAACACTTTTATTGACATATAACATGTTAGATCCTTCTCAGATAACATAGCCGACATTTAGACATGCATATCAATTGTTATATTGTTTCAGCTTGAACATCCAAAACTGGACTGTTTTCGGGTATTTTAATAAAATAGTTAACTTGTTCCAAAATTCCCAACTTTTTACAGAAGGTCTTAAACGATCCAAATATTATTTTGTAAAAATCTCGGGATCCAATTCATTACCAATATTTTATAAAAATTCATTTACCGGACTGAAATCAGATTCATCACTTTCTGACTGCAGTCCATGGAATAATTTATTAAAATTACATCGCAAGTCCGATTGATGAAATTCCAATTGGAGCATTACTATGACATCAGTGGTCATCAACAGTAAAATTTTCATGAGCTAATTCTACACAGATTTCAAGTTATGATGAAGAATATAACACACGTTTTCTGCAGTAAAACGCAGCTTGAGCTGCTGTCCAAAAACAGACCTTTAAAAATAGTAAACGACCTCAAAAAATTACGATTCCAGTTCCATTTGATCCGTTTTTCGAAAATACATAATTTAGGCTTCAGAAAATCAGTTTTTCGATTTATTATGATCTGTTTACAGCCAGTTGAAGTTGGCTGAAAATGCTAATCAGCATGCTTTTTATAGTCTAGATGTTACTAAAACGTATCAACAAATGTCCTAACAACGGGTTTATCAAGAAATCAATGATCAAATATCGTGCATGCTTTAACCAACCTTAACCCAACAATATTTCATCTTCATGTAAACTTATGTTCATGTTCTTTGTTCATTTTCTTTTTATGTTCTTGTGTTAAACATCAAATAACAATCTTACGAATAATCATCATACAAGTAACCAAGAGTGAAGTCAAAGACTTACAACTAGCTCAAAGGCTAGGGATGAACTTATGAACAAAGAATGATGATGAAGATGAGGTGTAGAGCAAAGTATGAAGTTCCTTCAGGACCCCCAAGCTTCAACCTCCAAGTATCACCTTCTAGCACTTGTATGAAGCTCAAGAATGGATGAAGATGGTGGTGAAATGGTGGTGATGGTGGCGATTGTGGTGTAGCCGAGAGGAGGGAGAGAGAGGTGAGGGTGTGGAGTGAAAATTTAGTGAAGATATGTTATGATCTTTAGAAGATAGCCTCCATACTTATAATCATTCTTTTCAAATATTATGTTTACTTCAACAAGTAAGATCTAATATAAAATATAAACATATCTAGGAAGTATGTTGGTAGATTTTGGTGGGTCCTCTTGGGACCGAATTCGGTTAGGGGGGGGGGGGGGGTTGATGTAAATTTTGTAACTAGATAGTAAAGGTAAGTTCAATTCCAAGTAATATGATTTCATATATTAGTTAGTTGATATTTAGGGGGGTGTTATGGTGTACGGGGATCATGACTAGCCAAGAAATAATTAAACAATATTTCTTGCAATATTTAGGTGTCCCGGGTAATGTCTGGTTGTTCGGTTGGATACCGTTCCGTTAAAGTGCTAAGTTATTCCATATAGTGTCCTATATATATCTTTTTGTAGCACTTTTAATTCCTAATACTTAGGAAAATATTCGGGACCATTTAGTCAAGTTTCTGCACAATCATTAAGCACAATGTAATATTAATCAATCGTACGAATACATGTAATTACGAGGGTTGTCACAGAGAAGAACCGTGTCTTACGGATGGAATTCTCGGGCAATGAAGGGGCTATTGCAACCCTACGCTGGATAGAGAAAACTGAGGCAGTCTTAATGTAGGATCGTTTGCACGACCAAACGAGTCGTTCAGAAGAGATCTCGTCCAATACGAGAGGCGGAATCAAACGTATCGGTGATATTTCAGCTATATACACACTAGAATCACTTAATCTATCTCTTGTATTGATATGAAAGTTTTACACGGTCTGGAGATACCTCGGCAGAGCTTCGCTACCGGAAATGCCAAAATTACAAATGAAATAACAAGTCTACTATTTATACTAATCCCACTTCGTTTGAATGTCCAGTTCGTTTGAACTATCCACTTCGTTTGAACTGGCTTGTTCGTGACTTGTTTCATCTATTTTATTACACGACTCGATACAAGACGAAGTCGACAGACGTATGCACCAACAGACTCCCCCTCGGATGTTGACGAGTCTTCGGTATGCCTTCAGAACATCTTCAGTCTTGATCAGTCTTCAAGATCTCTCCAAAGTATCTGACAATGTAAGCATCCTTAAAACTTTATCTCTTTCTCCTCTTCAGCATCAACAGACTCCCCTCGAACAATCTTTCCTCAGATGTTGATTGCAGTTTGACTTTCACAGAATCAGGATCATGACCTGGCTCTATACTCAGACTTCAGATTCCAGGCTATCCTGCACATCCTCTACCCAACAGTAAATTTTTCACAAATTTATCATTTTACAAAATTTATACAACCAAACTCTCCCTCAAATTTATCCAAGATGATATAACAATGTTAATCACTGATGAACCACATGTAGATAAAAATTAAAAATCTTCCCTCACCACATGCTCATCATGTTTAGCACTTGGAATTTTGAAAATCAGTTCTCCAATATCAGTTGTCGAAAATCTTTTTGGATTTTTCATAATTTATGCTAAAACACACTGAAAATCTTTTTGGATTTTTTTTAAATGAAATTAAATGCAATAAAGAAATATATACAGACAATATTTTTGTGAGTTTGTGTAAGAGGATCATATCAGTTTATGAGACAAATCACCAACACCGTTAAGCTTCATTTCATTTTAAGTTCTAAACGATTCACCTAGATTGTCAGTATACTGGTCCACTTAAATTCTCACACAAAGTTCAACTGCTTCGAGATACAAGATTAATGTTTTAAGTACTTAAACTTAATCGCGTGTCCCACCTCAGAATATACTCCCGTATCCAGATCCCAATATTCAGTCTTACAGGTAATTATGACACAAATGATATCTGTAGGGGTTAATAAATTATGAAGAATCATGAGAGCTCAGGTCAGAACTACCGTTCAGCAGAGAGATCATGACTCAACTTGTGGGTGTGTCCCCTTTAGAGGATCTTTTTTACAACAGCATTGTTAAGCAATTTTATTGTCTTATCATATATGCTGAGGGTGATGCTATGTTTCAAGCATTTGCGGAAAGTATTATTCGAGGGCTAGGTCAGAACTACCGTTCAGCAGAAGTCCTGGAATAATACCCCAGACATCACTGAGTATAAAAACCTAGTATATCAGAAAAAGGAATCTTTCAAACGAGATTTCGGGGGTTACCCATATATCCGAGAGATGTTTCCCCACGATATAAGCAAGTTTGAAATTTAGGTTTATATCTCGTCATAATCTACTAAATGTGCAAAAACCTACTGGCACATCATCAGTGAGACCGTTTATCACTTTTAACTTTCCAATTCTTTAGCATGTTGTGATCGTCCACTGATGTACTATCATTTCCTCTTTTATACAACAAAACTCATTTTTGATTTTATCATGTTTTTGTCTTTTTCAAATTTTCAAATGTTTTTGGATTTTCTAAAATTTCTTACTCCCCCTAAAATGCAAACACATTTTAGGAAATATGAAAATAAACTATACAATAAAGTGACAACCGATATCAAATCGCTTCAAATTGCCATCCACTTGGCATAAACAATCAGAACTCCCCCTTTCACAAAACTATTTTCTCATAATGATTTCAAAACACTTAAGTTTGTTTTAACCAAAATGATTTTTCCGGAAAATAAGTTTTGTTAAGTTTACCACTTGTAGATTAGGGGTGTGGTTCATCAAATTGTCTACTTTTAACTACTTGTAGTAGATCAAGTACAACTTAATGTCCCTGATTTACCACTTGCATGTATGCAACCTCTGTACCTCTTGCAAAATATATTTACAACATACAAGTCTATGTAGGAATAAACCTCTACACAAACCATTTTACCAATCAAGATGCCGATTCCTGCTTCACACTTACCAACCTGGATGCTCCGCCAATTCACACTTATCCTGTAAAAATTAAACAATTTTAAAATTCAATCACAAAAACAATTATCAAGAAAGATGCCGATTCCTGATCCGCAATTACAAACTTGGGATCTCCGGCGTAGTCCTAAGACTTCAAGGGAAACAAACTTCCATCCAAGTCTTCTCAGACTTGATGGCTTTCAATTCTTGCGCAGTGGGGTTGTAAGTTGCCTTTTTAGTTGCATAAAAATCTTTAACCCCCTTAACTTTCCCATTCAACATTTTTCCAAAAATTTTCTTAACACTTCCATTGAATATTTTCTCGACATCAAACTTAGTTTTCTCTGTGTAAAACTGATTCGAGATATCAACCTTACCAACTTTCTGTTTAATTTCTTCAAATTTCAGTGATGGAAACTCATCATCATTCACTGAAATTTTCATCTCACCTTGTGGCTCTTCTGGTTTTGTGAAACCAGATTCATCGCCGACTTTCTCATCATCTTTTTTAACAACCCACACTTGGTTGTCTTTTGCATTCTTTTTGTAAAAATTCTTTTTAGAACATTCACCAACCTCATAAGTTGAGTTTTCAAAAATTTTAAAATTTTCAATTGGTGGTTCAACATCAACAACTTTCTCTTTCAATTTCTGAGAAACTCCCTGTTTTGTTTTGGCATTTTTCTGACAGTTTCATGCAATGTGACCAGTTTCATTGCACTTGTAACAGGTACGAGTCTCTCTTTGATAAAATACTTCAGTTCCATTCTTTTTCTTTTCAGCAAGAAATTCTTGATTTGACTGTCTCCAGAATGGTTTCTTCTGTTCCTCTTCTGCACTCCCACCTGACACAAATTCTGTTTTTGTTTTAGAATTTTTTATATTTTTATGATTTTCTGGTGGAATAAAACCAAGACCTTTCTTTTTGTAGCTACGATTTCGGTTTTGTTTCTTTTGAAAACCAGAACCAGAATTGTAACCCTTTTTCTTGTTTATACGTTGTTGAACTCTTGAAGTATACTTTTTAGGTTTTTCAGAAAGATTTAAATCTTTTATTTCAGAAATATTGATTTCTGTCATTTTGAAAACCTTTTTGATCATGTCAAAGCGAACACTTCTTATTGGAAATTCTTTATCAAAATATAATTTGTCAGAATCATTCAGAGTGTATGCCACTTCAAATGTTTCGTCATCCAAATTAGATTTTGACAACAAAAATTCTTTACTATACACCCGTTTTCCCGACGACTTTGAACTCCTGACAGACGAACTCGAACTCCTGGACTCAGACATTGACTCGGACTCCTCATCCTTATCCAACACCTGATCGACCATTCTTTTAATTAATTCGGACTCATGATCTGTGTCGGACGCTGTGAATGTAATGTCAATGTTGTCTGGTAATACATCGGTTAACTCAGACTCTAACTTTATATTGACCGCCTTTTTGACTTGTTCCTCATTCGGTTTTCTAGGCGAGTACCCTTCCCAAATTGGAGGCGGACACTTATTATAACATACACTCTGTATCTTACCAGTATCCTTTTTCTTCGGCTTCTTGTCTTCAAATGCCTCAAAACCTGCAACAGTTGGATAAATTCGATCAATTAAGTAATCAGAACTTGTATAACTTCTCAACAATCTTCTGATTCTTTCATTTTCAACTGTTTCACTATCCAACTCCTTCTTCCATTTTGCACATTCTTCAATGTAAAAGTTTATCTCTTTCTGCTTCGACATCATTGTTGCATTCAACATCTTCAAAGCATCTTCTTTTTAAGAATTTGTTTTCTGCAAACTAGTCACCGTTCTGTTTAATACATCGTATGATTCTTTCAAATTCTTGACATCAAACAACAACTTCTCTTTCAACTTCTCAAGCTCACAAAACTTTTTATCTTTATCTTCACATTGTTTGCAAGATTCCAAACACGTAAGACACGGTTTTGTGACTTCAACAACTTTTTCGATCTCCACAATCTTCTCAACTTCAACTACCTTTTCCACTTCAACTATCTTCTCAACATTCTTGTCTTCTTTCATTTCTTTTGCAGCTTTTCTCTCTTTAAGTTTCTTCAATTTATCTGCAAAATAAAATTCAAAACTGTCAGAAGATAAATGAGTTTTTCCAACATTTATCTGTTCAAGCTCTTCATCATCATCACTGCTTTCTGAAGAAATAGATTCTTCATCTTGACTCTTCTCATCATCAGATAACACTGCTATCCATTCCTTCATTAATTCTGGTTTTTGAACAATTTGAGCAATGAAGGCTTTAAAATTTCCATTTTCATCTACAAACTTATCCCAGCTAAATCCTAGTGCCATTTTCTCATCTTCTTGATCAATGATACCAAAATAAGCTTTCCTGTTTGCATCTTCGATCATCTTCCCATGAGCAGTTTGTGAATCCTTTTGTTGATGTGGTTGATGAGAAACTTGTTGATATATGGCCTTCTGATAATAATCATGACCACCAAACGGATTCTTTGCTCCACTAGCTTCCTGATTCTTGCATTCTCTCTTGAAGTGACCTTTCTCCCTGCATCGAAAACAAGTAACTTTAGATTTATCAAAACCTAAAGCAGAAAGATGAGCATCCAAAAACTCATTTCTTCCTGTAATCATTTTAAACTTTTCAGCTCTTCTCAGGACACTAGCCAGACACCATTTAATGTCCATCAGCTCCAACTCTTCTGCATCAATCTGATCGTAATCCTCCTTGGTTAGCATAGGATTTCCGATTTTTCCGGCAATCAATCCTTCATAAGATTCCAAAGCAGTAACCAGTAAACCCATATGATTTTTCACAACTTCTTCAGAAAAGTTTTGACCCTTTTGAAGATGTAAAGCTACATTGCACTGAATCAGATGTTCATTTCCAACATTCGTACTTTGAATACTTGGAGGATTAACATTTGAAAATCCACTAGTGTTGACTGAACTTTGACTGCCTGTTCCAGAAGAATTTCTTGCACTAAAGGCGGTTTGGATCTTTGGACTTGATTCAACAGTTTGAACATTTCCTTTATAGTATAATTTGATGTCTTGTTGATTGCGTGAACTGTTCATTCTGGCAATCTTCTGCTGTTCAAGATCCTGTGCCTCAAGCTTTTCAATAAACTGTCCGATCGACAATCTGCTAAACTGTCCAGAATTCTTCAGAATCATCAGATAAGTACCCCATTCTTTCTGTGGTAATGCGTCAGCAAGCTTTTCAACCCATTCTGCTGGAGTTTTAGTGATTTTCAGCTGAGACATGGTACGCACAAGATGACAGTATCTCTCAATGAGTGTCTTTGTAGTTTCACCAAGCATGCTAGTAAACAACTCAAACTCCTTTTTCAGTAACGCTGCTTTACTCTGTAACATCTCTGTACTTCCTTCAAATTTCTTCTCAAGAGCTTTCCAGATCGAATATGCATTTCCATCATGCTGGAGCAAAACAAATATATCCTCTTTGATAGCTTGCTGCAACAGACTTATCATCATTTTCTCTCCTTTATAACTCTCTCTCTCTTGGTCTGAAAACTCTGAGATAATTTTATCAACATTCATAGCAGTCTGTGGTCTGATGTATGCTGTTTCAATACTTTCCCAAGCTCTTAGATGGTTTGCCTGAACCCAGTTCTCAAAACGATTCTTCCATCCATGATACTCTTCAATTCCCATAAGTTTCGGGGGTTTTTGCAATGTTCCAGTTTCGTTTTCTGCGTTCATGTTTTCAGCAATGGTAGCCGGAGTAGTCGGGGTTGTAGCAAATGCGTTGTAGAACTCGAAATCCATGTTTCGGTATCGAATAATTTCTCAAACAAGCCTTCACACGAACTGGTTCACCTAGTCAAATTTCCTCGGCAGAGCTTCGCTACCGGAAATGCCAAAATTACAAATGAAATAACAAGTCTACTATTTATACTAATCCCACTTCGTTTGAACAAGCACCTCCAGTTCATACGAACTGGTCCAGTTCGTAAGAACTGGCCACTTCGTTTGAATGTCCAGTTCGTTTGAACTATCCACTTCGTTTGAACTGGCTTGTTCGTGACTTGTTTCATCTATTTTATTACACGACTCGATACAAGACGAAGTCGACAGACGTATGCACCAACACTTAAGAATAAGCAAGTGTGCTGAAAAAGATAAGATATTGTTTGCTTCTAATCTATTTAAGAATTTAGCACTAGAATGGTGGAACACTATCCTCCAATCAAGAGGAAGTGATAGAACTTACAATATGGAATGGGAGGAATTTAAGAACAAGGTAGAAATGAAATTCTGCCCACCAAATGAGAAGGAACAGATAGCAAACAAATTCCTAAACCTTAGGATGACTGGTGTGGATAGTAAGGGATACACTAAATTATTCTTCGAATATGCTAGAATAGTGCCAACTCTTGCTTCACCAGAACCAGTGTTAATCTCCAGTTATATCTGGGGATTAATTGGGGAGATAAGACATGTAGTCAAGGCAGCTAGACCTCAAACCATAGAAGAAGCTGTAGAACTAGCAAATACCTTGACAGATGAATTAGTCCGTACCCGAGAAGAGGACCAAAGAAGGAACCTAACCTAAAAGCTCACACAAGAATTTCGTTCTGGAAATTTTAATCGTGGGAAAAATATAGGTTCTACCTCTACACCTTACTGTAGGAATTGCAAAAGAAAGCATTCAGGAAGATGCTCTATATACTGGAACTTTTGCAAAATATCGGGACACAAGGAAGAAAATTGCAGGAAGAAAGCTAATAACAGGATATGTTACAACTGCGGAGAACAAGGTCATATCAAGCTTAATTGTCCAAAATTAGCTCCAGCTATAAACAACAATAATACCAAAAATGCTAAAGCATTTGTTCTGACTGCAGATGAAGCCAAGATGATTCCAAATGTCATAGCTGGTACTTTTTTAGTTAATGATATTTTTGCTAAAGTATTATTTGACTCTGGTGTGAACCAAAGTTTTATTAATACATCATTTAGCAAATTTCTAAATCAATCATTAACTAAACTACCACAAGAATGTCTAGTAGAGACAGCTAATGGGGAAACTTGTTGGGATTGAACCCTATCAAAGGAACAGATAATTAAAGCCAAAACTGGATCAGAGCAGTGGATCCAGAATAAGCAGATGTTACATACAAGTCTCTCCCCTTGAAAGTGATTTCAACATCTGCTGACCTCCTATCTACTGATCGTGCAAACTGCTGACCTCCAAACTGCTGATCAATTAAAGGCCTGATGAAAGACTAAAGCTCTGCTGTTCAATCTACTGCCTTGAGTCAAGCACTGTTGATCCGGACAAGTATTGCTGGGTTCACAGCAGTGGAAGGATGCAGCAGTTATTTAGATGTCTTTTATGTAATGAAATGTAATAGCATTAGTTAGCATAGCAGTGTTTGTATTGATCAGAGGTTAGAGTTTGTTAGGAGGTTAGATGTCACTTTCATGGTGACGTCAGCTTAGATGCTCAGTGGTTTGCTAGTGCCTATAAATAGAACAGTACTCTGTACTGTTCTATCAACTCTTTGAAAAATTGTTTTCCTGCACGAACAAACACTGAGCTCTGGCTAAGGGGGAGTTTGCATTCAATCATCGCATTGTAATCGTAATTGAAATAAATTCAATCCTTCAGTTCTTTGTAGAAAATGTTTTGATTAAAGCAATTCTCTCGTTTGATTGTGTGTAAAGTTTGTTTCCATCTTAATTCCGCTGCACAACTCATCCATCTTCACCTTAATTCAAACGTGAAAACACAATCAAAACCAAACTCAGATCCAACAATTGGTATCAGAGCTTGGACAGTCAAATTTGATTTAACAATCATTTTGACATAAATAGTTCAGCTCATAATCGTTGATATCGATAGTTTGTTCGGTTTGTTGAAACACAGAGTAAGGTTTAATCACCATTAAAGTTGATTAATCAGTGCCTATAAAACAACCAGGATGACGTCACAATCACAAGATGATAAGAATAACATTGGCTCGCTTTTTAAACCACCCATGCTTAAACGTAATGAATACAACATCTGGGAGAGAAGGATGGGTCATATCCTTGCTCAACAGAACACTGGATGTTGGAGGTCTGTTGTTTTTGGTCCCCATGTTCCTATGGTGCCAAGTGCTGAGGATGCAAAGAAGTTCGTTCCTCAACCATCTGAAAACTATACTGAAACTGATTTTCAAAAGTTCGAACTCGATGCCAAAGCATTTAGCATCATAGCATCTGCATTACCAAATGAGATCTATGCTGGGCTGTTACATTGTAACAGTGCTAAAGAGCTATGGGATGCGTTGAAGGAACAGTTTGGGGGGACAGAAGAAGCCATTGAAAACAATAGGGAAATTCTGAATCAGCAGTATGAAACATTTTGTCACATCAAGGGTGAATCATTGACTCAGCAGTTTGAGCGATTCAGTTGTCTCATTAGTGAACTAAGGCTTGTTAAAGTAACTTTTCAAAATACAACTCAAAATAGCAGGTTCCTTAGATCACTACCAGAAAAATGGGACACCATAGCTTTTGTTACTAGAAACTCTGCTGAGTTCAAAGATCTGACCCTGACCCAACTTCATGGTAGACTCCTGACCTATGAAAGGGAGTTGAACCAGAAAAAGAAGTTGCAAGAGTCTGGCAAAGTTACTGATGATTATTCATTCGGTAGCACAGCTCTTTTTGGTCAGGAAGAATCTGGTAGCAGTGGTAAGGATCAGGGTTATGATCACTTTATTGATATAACTGCTGGTGGAAATTTTAACAACCCTGATCCTCACTTTGCAAATTATGCTTTTACTGCAAATTGTGAGAACCAGATGTCAGATAATTTGTGCTTTGAACTCAATGATTTGCAACACTTTGATCCCACTGACTTAGAAGAGATGGACATCTTGCATCAATTGGCTTTGCATAGTGTAAGAACAAGCAAATTCTACAAAAGAACAGGGAGAAAATTCCCAGGGTTACATGGGAATTTAAGGGTTGGGTTGGATAAATCGAAAATCAAGTGTTACAAGTGCAATAGGCTAGGTCATTTTGCTAGGGAATGCAGGAGTCAAACTACTGGTCCTATAATAACTCATCCCAGCTCAAACCCTAGACCACAAAATCAAAGCACTGTGCACTATACCCAATATACCCCTGCAGTCCATGTTAACACTGCTCACTATGCTGCTACCCCTGTGCCTGTGCATTATGTCCAAACCACTGTTCCACAAATTCAGTATGTTCAAACCCCTGTCCCTCAGGCACAAGTGTAATCTGTTGCACCTCAAATAGCTGCTCCAGCAGTGGTTCAACCAGATCAGTAAAACTTCTTCACTCAAGGCTTTGTTGACTGGAGCAGCATGCCTGATGAGCTTGGTGATGAAAATTTTGCACTCTATGCTTTTAATGAACCTTCTAATGATGAATTTTGTTTGATGGCATTAGAGTCAATACCAGAAGGGGGAGAAACTGAAGGTGAACAACTAAGTGATGAAACAGTGGATGAGGTGACTGAAGCAGTTGTTAATGCAGTTGCTGGTGAACTGCTGCTGGGAGAAAATTCAGAAACCCTGATTGAACCACTGACAGATCCCTGGTCCAAAGAGGACAAAGAAGAAGAGGAAGAAAAGAGAGCAGGTGAGAAGGAAGTAAGAGCTGATGATGAAGAAAATCATCAATGTGATTGTGCCATGATGGCTGCTGCCAAGGTATCACCTCAACTTCTTGAAAAACTGTGTTCAGACCAATGCATTATTGCATTTGCTAACATCAAAGAGGTAAATGAAAACCTTAGGGATAAAGTCCTGTCTGATGAAGTCAAATTTGAAAGGTCATTAAAAGAACTTAGAAACAAATTGGCTGAAAAGGTAAAGAGATCAGCAGTCTCAAAGAAGAGCAAAGCATAACCAAAACTCAACTCCAAACTATGGTAGAAAAATACCAAGTTTGCAAAAAGGAGTTAGAGTCCACCCAAATCACATGTGAGAAATGGGTGGAATCCTGCAAAGGATATGAGTTAATGCTTGAAAAACAGATTAAGCAATGTGAAATTTAGTATTGGTTATAGAAAACATGATGATGAAAACACTACTGTTGAAAAATCTGTTCAAACCACTGATGTAACCACTGAGTTTATCCCCACACACAAGAATGGCCAAGAAGTGAAAATCACTGATAAACTTGGTAACAAAATCACACTTGACAGACCAGTGGGATCCTCTACTTTTGAGGAGCTTGAAAAATATCAGTTTAAACCTACATGGTCTTATGAGTGTGACATTCTTGAAAATTTCAAGCCCATGGACTTTACAACCACTGATGGTGTCAAAGCTCCAAAAGCAAAAGTCATTACTCTTAAGGACATCCCAACAGAGGTTAAAAACTCTGTTGCAAAGGAGTCTGAAAAGAGAAAGAAAAGAGAAAAGATCAATAACTTGTTTTGTGAATTTTGTGAAAAAAGAAATCATCTAACAAAAGACTGTTTTCATCTAAAAGCATATGATCTAAACAAAACAAGTGTCATTGTTCCTGCTGAAAGCAGCACCATCTGTGGTAAAACAAACCACAAAACTCAAGCATGTGTGTATCTCAAAAAGTTTGATGTGAAAAAGAATGAATACACTGCTAAAACATCCTTGAGTCCATCAACATCATCTGTCAAATTCACCAAGAACCAACCACTGTTTGTGCCAGTTCAAACAGCTGAACCAAACATCTGTCAAAAGAGATGTTCAGGTTACTGATGCACCCCCTGCAAATCAGTTCAGAAAAGGAAAGGAACAATCATCTTACCAAAGGATTCCACACGTTTATGAGACCTACAAAAGGCCCTCTAAACCCAGAGTGAACAGGCATCCTTTTGGGTACCAACAGGGGATTGGTCAAAACCCACAACAGTGGTTAGAGAGAAACAGTCCTAAAACTGTCAAAACCCCTGACCTAACCACTATCCATCAATCTGTATCCATCCCAGACACTGTTGAGACCCCATCCAAAGCCTTATTGGCTTTGGAAACCCTATTGAACTAATCCTTTTACTTCATGTGCAGGGAGCTTCTGCATACTTAGATAGCCTTTGGTATGTAGATAGTGGAGGCTCCAGGCACATGACAGGATGTAAAGCCCTACTCAAAGATTTCAAAATTCATGGAGGGGGTGATATATCCTTTAGGAATAATAGTAAAGGGAAAGTTCTAGGGTCTGGTACAGTGCAGTCTAGAAATATAAAATTTGAAAATGTCAATCTGATAGACAGTCTGAAATTCAACCTCCTGAGTGTTTCACAAATGAGTGACAAGGGATATGGGTCATTCTTCACAAAGGAGTGTTGTAGGATTGTTGGACCAGAAATGGTCAAAAAGATTGAAGCAATAATAAAAACTGAAAAAACAAAACTTGTTGCTCAAAGAAGTGGCAATGTTTATGTTGTTGATATGTCAAAAGAGTGTCCCAGAGCTGATGCCTGTCTGTTCTCAGCTGCCTCTAACAAAGAGAAAGAACTTTGGCACAGAAGATTGGGGCACACAAATCTCAAGACAATCACAGAAATTTCAAAAAATGGCCTTGTAAGAGGCTTGCCACAAAAATTGTTTGCATGTTCTGAGCACTGTGTTTCCTGTTTAAAAGGAAACAGCATAAAAGCTCTTTTAAGTCCATTGAAGAGTCCAAAACAACCCAGTGTTTGTAAATGCTGCAAATGGATTTGTTTGGCCCAGTTCAAGTCATGAGTCTCAAGAAGAAAAGATATTGTTTGGTTATTGTTGATGACTTCTCTAGGTTTACATGGACTTTCTTTTTACACTCAAAAGATGAGACTGCAGGCATTTTGCAAGACTTTGTAACACAGGTTGAAAAGCAATTTGACCTTCCAGTAAAAGTCTTCAGGAGTGGCAATGACACAGAATTCAAAAATAAGGAGTTGGATGCCTTCTGTGTGAAGAAAGGGATTGTAAGGCAGTACAGCATCCCTAGAACACCAGAGCAAAATGGGGTACTTGAAAGAAAGAAAGAACAGAACTTTGATTGATGCTGCCAGAACCATGCTTGCTGATTCAGGTTTGCCATTAACTTTTTGGGCAGAGGCAGTAAATACTGCTTGCTATGTCCAAAACATAGTTTTAATAAACTCCAGGCACAAAAAGACTGCTTATAAAATTCTGTATAAAATCAAACCACTCATCTCATACTTCAAGGTATTTGGCTGCCCATGCTTTATTTTGAACTTAAAAGATTCCATTTCAAATTTTGTCGCAAAAATTGATTGTGGTTATCATCTGGGATACTCAACCACTGCCAAGGCCTACAAAGTGTTTAATACACGGACCAAGGCAGTGGAGGAGACCTTGAATGTAAAGTTTAATGAACTTTCATCAATGAAAATCCCAGCAAATCCTGCAGATCTGTTTGATCTTGATAAATTCACTTTTGAAAATTCTGTTGTCAAGACTAACAGTGCAGGTCCATCAGAGGATTCAACACCAGACTATGGGTATGAGATCATCATTCCTCAACAAAAGTCTGCCACAATGGGAAAAGCATCAGTTGTACAAAACAGTTGTCAAAGCTCAACCACTGCTACCTCAATAGTTGTTGACCAAAGTAGCCCATCAACCACTGCTTCCACATCATCAAACACTGCTGACAAAAGTCCCCAAACAGTGGATAAAAGTCAGCATGTGTCCTCACCATTACCTCCCATTCCACTACCTTTTGAAGCCACTGCTGGATCATCAAAGTCACCAGCAGTGGTTAGCTCAGATGATACACATTTGCAGCCTTCACAAACAAATGCCATCATACCATACCAAGGAGATTTAATATTCTTGAGATCTCATCCACCTGATCAAATCATTGGAAACATCAATGAAGGGGTGCTCACAAGAAGCCTAACCCAAAACATTTGTCTTTTTGCTGGTTTTCTATCACTCCATCAGCCAGTCAAGTACCAAGAGGCACTGAAAGACAACAGCTGGGTAGAAGCCATGCAAGAGGAGCTCTAACAGTTTAAAAGACAACAAGTATGGGAGCTTGTACCACTGCCAGAAGAGGTAAATCCCATTGGCACAAAGTGGGTCTTCAAAAACAAAACTGATGAAAGGGGTATTGTTGTCAAGAATAAAGCCAGGCTTGTGCTTCAAGGTTACAGACAGGAAGAGGGGATTGATTATGATGAAACATTCGCCCCTATAGCAATATTGGAAGCTATAAGACTGTTCTTGGCCTTTGCTGTCAACCACAACATGAAGGTGTTCCAAATGGATATCAAAAGTGCTTTCCTCTATGGTACAATTCAAGAAGAGGTGTATGTCTGTCAACCTCCAGGTTTTAAGGATCCATTTTATCCAGATGATGTCTACAGGCTAAACAAAGCCTTGTATGGCCTGAAACAAGCACCTAGGGCCTGGTATGAAACTCTTTCCACCTTTCTACTCTCAAATGGTTTCAAAAGAGGTACCATTGATAAAACACTGTTTCTAAAATGGAGAGGAAAGGATTTAATGATTGTCCAAATTTATGTGGATGACATTATTTTTGGAAGCACATGTAATAAAATGTGTGAAGAGTTTAGGGAACTCATGACAGCTGAGTTTGAAATGAGTGCAATGGGTGAGCTGCAATGCTTTCTTGGTCTCCAAGTTCAGCAAATGCAAAATGGTACTTTCATTCATCAAAGCAAATATGCAAAAGAACTTTTAAACAAATTTGATATGAATGATTGTAAACCATGCAGCACACCCATGGCAATAAATAAGCTTGTCATGTCTGATGAAAAGGATGAGCTGATTGACCAAACTCTATATAGAAGCATGATTGGGTCCTTGATGTACCTAACTGCATCTAGGCCAGACATCATGTTTGCAACATGTGTTTGTGCAAGAAGTCAATCAGCCCCCAGAAAATCCAACCTTATTGTTGTAAAAAGGATATTCAGATACATAAAAGGTGCTCCCACACTTGGTATCTGGTATCCAGCTAATGGGAATATCAAGCTTTCAGGATTTTCAGACAGTGACTTTGCTGGATGTAACGCAACAAGGAAGTCCACATCAGGAGGGTGCCAGTTTCTAGGTGATTGCTTAGTTTCATGGCAAAGCAAAAAGCAAGCAGCTGTTTCAACATCCACTGCTGAAGCTGAATACATTGCTGCTGCAAGCTGTACAGCCCAACTCATGTGGCTTCAAAATCAGTTGCTGATTTTGGTATCACTGCCTTAAAGACACCACTCATGTTGGATAGCCAGGCAGCAGAAAATATCATCAAAAATCCAGTCTCTCACTCGACCACCAAACACATCGATATCAGACATCATTTCGTGAGGGATAGCTATGAAAAAGGTTTGATTTCTCTGCATCATGTTCCAACTAAAGACCAGCTGGCAGATGTGCTCACAAAAGCATTAGATACAGCCACTTTTGAAAGCTTGGTCTCTAGGATTGGCATGCTAAACATGGAATAACAAGCAAAATCTTGTTTTTCTATGAATAAAAGCTAAAAATGAAGTTTTCATTAAAATCCTTAAAAGTCTGCCATAACCACTGATTGTTCAAAAGTCTGCTCCACTTCAAAATGTCTGTCCACTGCTGAAAGTCATCCCCTGTCCTCTCATTTCCTTGATAAACTCTGTTGTTCAAAAGCAGTGTCTTATCCACTGATATGCTATCCACTGATAGTGTAAATCATCCACTGCTTCCATTTGTTACCGTTGTAACCACTGTCTTCATCAGTAACTTTCACAAAAGTACTGTCCTTCATCTCATCAGGGGCTGGCATGTGGGCAGTACATAGTGGTCAGACCTTTTGTAACTGCTGCCAGGTCAGCCTTCACTTTTTCCTCTATAAAACCCCCACTTCACACCAAAACAGGGTTTTACTGTTGAATTGAATTCTCAAAAATTCTCTTCTTAAAGAAGTTTCTTCATCAAATTCCTTCAACATCTTCTTCGATCATCATCTCCAAAATGACAAAATCGAAGCCATCTACAAAACCCACTTCCAAATCATCTTCAAAAGAGGTCTCTCAAAAGGCCAAATTCACCGAAATTCCACACAAACCATCTCACAATCTTCTGGGTCTCCTCACAAAACCCGGCACTAGCGACGCTTTCTATTCCATCCTTGCTACCATATCTGCATCAAAGTACAAAACTTTGTTAACAGCAGATGCACCCATTTACCTGCAAACCCAAAGGGAGTTTTGGAAGAATGTAACCCTTGACAAACAAGGCGACAATGTTATAGCCATTAACTCCACTTTACAGAGTAAAGCAGTCAACATCACACCACAATCCATATCAGAGGTCTTTCAACTCGATGATCAGACAGGTTTAACTTCTATCCCTAAAAACGAGTTAAAAATTGACTTCATTGAAAGAGGGTATGCAGACATAATGATGAAAAGCGATACCTTACAAAAAGGTTTCTTCCCCCCTGCAACAAGATTTTTATTCCATACCCTCCTAATGTGTAACACCTCGGAAATTCATGTCCAATGAAATAAAGACACGTGTCATGTTGTGCAAACGTGTTATAAATACAGATCCAGACAAAGATGTACGGTAGGATTTAAACGTCGACATGTTAATTTATACCTCTGAGCGACCTGTTAATAAATCCCTAACCAGGGTATATTATATCAAATATCTGATTTATATATATATAAATCTGGCCATTCTAAATAATAGATTCATTTTATAACTTTGGACATGGATACAAGGCAAATTCTTGGTAATTCCGTCAATAAAAACCTTCCACAAAGTGCCAAGATGTGTAATTACATGCCATGACATGCAATGGCTGGAAACATGGTCCCTATACTGACTAAAGTGCATGAGATTCGGAGTTGAAAAGGGTGCATGGTCATAGCTTGAATAAAAACAAAATTCTGGTCCCTGGCGATAGCTTGCGCACCGCAACATCCAGGACGCTACGGTGCGCAAGGCTGCTTGCGCACCTCAACACTCAGACGGCTGTGGTGCGTCAGCGTTGCATCTGGGCGAAATTGTTGACAGCTGCCTGTATAACCGGTTGCACCGACTTATATGGGTGGTTTTCGAATCCAGGGGCTCCTATATCTGGTTTTTAGCATTATAGGACACCTGGGGACATCTTGTAACCTTCCTAGACTATGTTGGCATGATCCTAAGCTCATGGGGTTCACTATATAAGAAGATGGAAGTTGCAACATTTGGGCATTTGCACTTGCAACATTCACAACTGATTTTCTGGAGCTCTCTGATCAGCAAGCCATCTTCCTAGTGGTCCCTAATTATAATTAGGACATTTGTAAGTAGCCTTAACCCTTTCTAATCTAGTTTAGCCTAGTTAATTAACTAAAAGTCAAACCATCGTAATTAAGGTTTGACTTCGTGATTAATTAAAATGTGCTTAGTCTAATCGCGAATTAAAAGTACCTTTAAGTAGGTATTTAAGTGGGTAATAAAACCTTAAAAGGGTACTTCCAGATTCCCACTCTAACTATGTTAATTGTCGAGTCAAAGCTTACTTTAAAAAGTCAACAGAATGTTTAATTTCAAATTAAAGCATAATTAGCAATGTAGTATACTTGCAACCTGTTTGATCATTAATATAACTTGGTAATTAATGTAAGAACATGTCCCAACATGTTCAACTCTACAATTTTCAGTTTAGGCTCGGTTTGGAACCGAAAGTCACATAGTTTGACCTTTGCTTTGACTTTCAGTTCTGACCCGTTTAAGCATTGTTTAGAAATGCCTTAGAGCCTTAATTGGACCAGGTTTCATATTAGTGTAACCCCCTGAGGTCACACAACTTGGTTCATTAGTTATCCGTTTCATATGCATGTTTCCGATTAATGCTTAAATGTTGACTATTATGCCCTTTTGACTATAAAACGTGATTTTTGAAAAATTGAAAGAGTAGAAACCTTAGTTACTGAATTATAAACTTGCACCTAAAATTTGATATCAGTTTGAGGTCTAGATTAAGAGTTATGCTCATTAGCGTAATTTGAAAGCTTTAGGTTAATTAATTGGCGTAATTAGCGTATAGCTTATTTAAACCCACTTTTTGATATCAAACTTTTTACCCACTGATGTAATATAATATTTTGGGATTTTTCAAGATTTTTATTTAATTTTTGGCTGAGCATAAGATAGGTCTCTAAGTTTAAATCGGTTAATACCGATTTTGCCCTTTTAAGCCATAAAATGAGTTTTACAAATCCTTTTGACCCCAAACCTTTTTCCACTGATTTTATTTGTTAAATAAAATATTTTGAGCCTTCTGGAATTATAAAAATCTCAGATTTCCTTTAAAAACCCGGAAATGGCTCCAAATCGCCTTTTTAAGCGTTTTTAACGCATAGTATGTACTATAACCATATTAAACATATAAGGTTGATACCTACTGATGTTTTTAGTATAATTTGAGATAATAACAGTAAGTAAAAGTTTTTGAACTCAGGTTTCCAGTTTTGACCTTTTTAGCCCTTGTGAAATTACCAAAATACCCCTAAGGTGCATAGTTTGGTTTTAAATGATAAATTTCACATATACGTCATACCCTACTGTTATAACTTATTAAATTAAGTGTATTTACTGTATAAATCAGACCTGTAACTCAGATTACTAATTAAACTCTTTTATAATCTTTTAAATGACCAAAATGCCCTTATAAGGCATAAATTGTGTTTAAATCCGTTTTGGGCATAATAGAAGATATCTTACTGATATTATAACATATTTAAGGCATATTAACTCAGGGAACTTGCATATGACTCTTATGGTTACCCGTAACGCCCTTTTCGCGCTCGGTTCGGTTTATGTAACTAGTTTGCATAAATTGACCGAAACGGGTCAAACCTTGTTATCTTTGTCTCAAAATCCAGAATGTATTTAGTATACCCATATTATACAAGTATTCAAACTTGTCGGGTCTAAATCACATTCTATCCGGTCTCCGCTTAATCGTGCGTTTGAACCGTATCGTCCTTAAAAGCTAACCGGTCTAAGCTTAGGCTTAAATAAAGACCCGTTAGAAATCTAATAGGTTATTATAAACCTTTGTTCCAGAATAGAAGAACCAGTAAAAGCTACCTTCACTCACTAATTGTGATTTATACTTACCAAGGTAAATACTTTTAACTTATTTTCCCTATACGGGCTTGGGGTACGGTATATAAAATACCGCTTGGTCCGGCATTGAATTCTTTAATTGAATAGAGGTTAAATTTATTGATAAGCTATGTTTTGAATGTGTTTTGTTTGCTTAAAGCCTTTGGGGGGGTTAATGACCATGTCCCAGATATCCTTGGCATCATCTTACGAGATGGCCACGACCTGAGCACGGGGTGTAGGCGTACACCTTTCAGTGCATAACTCAATATTGTGGTGTGTCTATTAATCTTTAACCCGGTCTACGGATTGGGCTACTGAACGCATAAGTAACATGTAAATCCCTTACAAGATTATTTTCACATAATTATCCCAAGTTATAAAATGTTTTGTGCCACGTGCATTCAAATCAATTTTCAAACCTTTTCAAAATGAGTCAGTTAAATTGTATTTACCAGTGTAAACTGACGTATTTTTCCAAAAGGTTAAGTGCAGGTACTACTCGTACTAGGCTGGCTGTCTTCTAAGCGTCCACAATAAGTCTCGCAAGCTTGGATGTCAATAAAGCTGTTGAACAATATCTTCTTTTATTTTGATCCGCCTGTGGATCCGTTTCAACTATTCGTGATATTTAATATTACACTTTATTAGAGTTGAAATGAATCTATCTTTGCTTCCGCTGTGCATTTATATATATTGTGTTGTTTGTCTATGATGATACCAACTACGTCACTATACTCCCCACCGGGCCCACCGGTGACACGTGGAAAATAGGGGTGTGACAGGTTGGTATCAGAGCCAACTCTTAGTGAATTAAACACTAGCCTTTTGTGTTTAATCACAGTTACACAATTGCACATTCCTCGATTCTCGAGTCTAGACAAAGAACTTAGGAACTATCCAAATTTTTGGTTTTATTTCTAACTTTGTCTTATATATTTCTTGTTGTATCACTTGTTTGTTTTTGACAGGTTGTTAAAATGCCGCCGCGAATGAGAGGAAGAGGAAAGGGAAAAGGGCCACTTACTGCCTCAAACGACCATGAAGCCGGACCTTCGCACCGGCGAACACCTTCAGATCCCTATAACACAGACCCTCAAGATCTCTGGAGGGCTTTGACTGAGCCAGCTAGGCGCTCGGTTTCACTGAGTACCTCCCCGTCTATCCCACACTCCTTCGGGCCTCATTCTGAAAATGAGCCCCACAACTCTCACCAGTCCTACATTCCTCTTCTAGGACACAATTCACCCTTTGACCATCTATCACCCGTCTTCCAGGGCCAGTTTAACCCTGCTGATTACCTTGGAGAACCAGTGGGTTTTAACCCACTTGGACCTGAAGACCACTTTTTCGGTGGCAACCCGATGGATATAGATGAAGATACCGATCCTTCAATGCCACCATCTGGAACTCCGAACCACCCCATCGAAATTTCTGACGGGTCACCTTTTGTGGGATCACCTTACAATGGTCCCGACAGCTTCGAGGAGAAATTCTGACAGTATGACTGGGTGTTTACCCCCAGTTACCACAGCTCTCCCCTGCACCAGCCACACCATAGCTCTCCCCTGCACCAGTTGCAACACAACTCTCCCCTACATCAGCCACAGCAGCAGCAGAATCCTTCCGAGGATTCCCGACTTGTCGCGGTCACTCTGCCGGCAGCACCACCTCAGCTTCAGCCTCCCTCGCCCCCGAGGCGAAGGAGAACGACCTTGCGAATATCCGCACGAGGGGGAGTGCGCATCAGCACCCCTCCACATTCAAGTGGCAGCCGGTACTCGCCACTTCACGAAGAACCGGAGATGGGAGAATCTTCACACCCCGTCTCAGAAGTGAACTCTGCGCCAGTCGCACCACAGCCACCATTGGGTTTTGGAGACCCAATTCCCACTTACACTGGTGCAGCAGCGTACAATCCCTTCGAGCAGCTGATCCACACAAATTACAACTTTTCCGAGGATCCCTACTGGATAGCAGCAAACTCCAACACTCTCCATCCGGAAGGTCCCTATGGAGGTCCCTGGGCTACAGGACACACGACCTATGGATACCCACCATATGGGTATCAACAACCGCCTCCTCGACCTCCGCAATATCAGCAACCCCCTCAGACACCAGTGATGTCACCGCCACAATTTCAAGAAATCCTTCAAGGGATAAAAGAAGTGCGATAAGAGGTGAGGCATGAGTTGTGGGAAGAACGAAGGCATAACCGGGGGATGTTCAAGAAGATGGTGGATTTGATCAAGGGAAAAAGCAAGAAGGATCACTAAATCCTTTGTTGTTTATTTATTTTAGTTGTAATCATGTCCCTGCGAGGACATTTATTTCTGTACTCTGCCCCTGCGTGGGCATATTTTCCTTTCTGTTCTGCCCCTGCGTGGGCATGTTTTTTCTATTTTGACCCCTGCGTGGGTTTGTTTTGATAGTTGGCCCCTGTGTGGGCATGTTGTTTATGTAAAAGTCCCGTTTAGGGCAAACTCGTACTAGTTTAATTTTTGTTTGGAATGGTTAATTCAAGTTTATCATTTTTAAATTATATGCATGAATATAATATATGAAGAAATGAGAAAATAACATTTATTACTTTGATTTACCATTTTGATAATAATAAGAATCTTAAGAAGGTAAAACCTAGCTTGAATGTCATATTAAAGACCTGGCCAATATGGTAGAACCTGTTTAAAAAGATTCAAATCTCTGTTAACATCTGCAAACATGTTAACATTCTTGGCTAGTGTGATCCGCAAAATCACACATGTCACCCTTTTTAATAAATTATCCAAATTTATATTTTTATATATATTTAATTGTGACAAAATGCCTACGGGTTATAATTAATGTCATATAAAACAAGAGGCAGCCGTAGTTTATAGACTCCCTGCCAAGAAAGGGATTGATTTGTCTTATTTGTTCAAACTTTAATCCTATAAAATCTAAATTGTAATTTAGAAATTTGTCTACGTGACTAGGCCTATGTGCTATTATTAATTTATGGTTTTGGATTATGATAAAGATCCTAAATAATCATATATTTAATAAAATTAACTAAATTGGCTATTAAAACCATGGTTAATAAATCGTCAAGAACGATAATACTGTTTAGGCTTCTAAATAGACCTTGTCCTTATTTTTATGTAGCAATTAAGACTACATGGCTAAGTCTGAAGAATTAAACAGTCGTCCAGCAGAAAACCCTGAAAATGCTAAGATACTTGTAACTGGTGCGGAGTTACAAGCAATAGTGGAAAATGTTGTTAACAAAGCCATCGAGAGGCAATATAGTGAATCGAGTGGTACTCGAAGCAGGACTAGATCAGCTCCTCACTCTAAGCCAAAAGTTCACTCTGAGGCTCATAGCAAACCGCCCTCTAAGAAAGATGAACCTAAGAAAGATGAGCTCAAGAAGGATGATGATCGACATTCATCTAATCGCGACAGTGTTCCCTCAAAAAGGATGGTGTATGATGCCAAACCACACACCAAGTCCTGTACTTACAAGTACTTTGTTTCTTGCAAACCCCAGGACTTCACCGGGGAGAAAGGAGCAATAGATTGTATGACTTGGTTGGACGAAATGGATACGGTTGTAGACATCAGCGGTTGTGCTGAAAGGGACGTAGTAAAATACGTATCCCAATCGTTCAAAGGAGAAGCACTGGCGTGGTGGAAGTCTCTCATACAAGCTGCTGGAAAGATCCCGCTCTACAATTTATCATGGGATCAGTTCGTTGCTCTCATTAAGGATAATTATTGCCCGCAGCACGAAGTCGAGAGGATCGAATCAGACTTCTTATCGTTAGTAATGAAGAATTTAGACTGCCAGTCATACCTCACCACTTTCAATACCCTATCTAGGTTGGTTCCGTACTTGGTAACCCCAGAACCTAAGAGGATTGCTCGCTTCATCGGGGATTTAGCCCCTGAAATTAAAGCAAGTGTTAAGGCATCAAGGCCTGCAACCTTCAGATCAGCAGCTGATCTATCTCTATCTCTTACCTTGGACGTAGTCAGGTTGAGATCACTCAGGAATTCAGAAGAGAATAAGAGGAAGCGTGAGGGCGATACCTCATGGAGATCAGATAAGAAACACCGAGGAAATAACGACCACAAGAAAGGGTCGGGATCTAAGAAGGATGGGCAACAATCGGGGGATAAGCCCAAATGTAAAACTTGTAAGAAGAACCATTTTGGGAGGTGTCGACTTGAGTCGAAATCCCAGTCTCACTCGAGACCCTGTGGAATTTGAAAATCCACGGATCATAAGACTTTGGAGTGTAAGAAGCTGAAAGACGCAACATGTTACGGTTGCAATGAAAAATGGCACATTAAGTTCAATTGCCCAAAGAACACCAAGAAAACCGAGGATGGGAAGAAGACCAATGCGAGGGTCTTCAAGATGGACGCTAAGGAAGCTGTTCAGGATGACAACGTGATTACAGGTACTTTTCTCGTAAATGATGTTTATGCTAGAGTATTATTTGATTCTGGAGCAGATAAGTCTTTTGTGGATAATAAGTTTTGTGAGTTGTTGAAATTGCCTGTAAAAGCCTTAAGTGTGAAATATGAGGTGGAATTAGCTGATGGAACCATAGAAACCGCCTCAACTGTTTTAGATGGATGTGTTATATCCATTAGGAATCACTCTTTTCCTTTGTCCTTACTTCCCTTTAAGCTAGCCGGCTTTGATATAGTTATAGGTATGGATTGGTTATCGCATAACCAATCCCAGATTGTGTGCAACAGAAAGCAAGTGGTAGTCAAAACTCCGTCTGGGGAGTCACTTACCATTCAAGGGGATACTCAGCATGGACTGCCCGAGCAAGTGTCCATGCTCAAGGCATCTAGATGCTTGAAGAAGGGTTGTGTCATTTATATGGCACAAGTTACTATTGATGAGCAAAAGCCAAAGATTGAAGACATCCCTGTCATTTCGGAATATCCTGAAGTTTTCCCTGAAGAACTACCTGGCTTACCACCAGATAGGCAAGTGGAATTCCGAATTGACATCATCCCGGGTGCAGCACCAGTAGCGAGAGCGCCATATAGGTTGGCACCAACGGAGATGAAGGAGTTAAGGACGCAATTAGATGATCTGCTAGCCAAAGGTTTTATTAGACCTAGTTCATCTCCTTGGGGAGCACCGATTTTGTTTGTCAAGAAGAAGGATGGATCGATGCGTCTGTGCATCGATTACCATGAGCTTAATAAAGTAACTATCAAGAATAGGTATCCTTTGCCCAGGATCGATGACCTGTTCGATCAATTGCAAGGGGCAAGCTACTTCTCCAAGATCGATTTGAGATCAGGCTATCATCAATTGAAGGTCAAAGATGAAGATGTGCACAAGACAGCGTTTAGGACTCGTTATGGACATTACGAGTTCCTGGTGATGCCTTTCGGGCTCACTAATGCACCGGCTGCATTCATGGATCTCATGAATCGCGTCTGCAAGCCTTACTTAGACAAATTCGTCATCGTCTTTATTGACGACATCCTTATCTATTCAAAGAGCCAAGCTGATCACGAGAAACACCTTCGTTGTATTCTCAAACTTCTACACCAAGAGAAACTCTACGCCAAATTTTCGAAGTGCGAATTTTGGCTTCGAGAAGTCCAATTCCTTGGGCATGTGGTAAGTGAGCGTGGAATCCAAGTGGATCCCGCTAAGGTAGAAGCAGTTATGAATTGGCAAGAGCCAAAGACGCCTACTGAGATTCGTAGCTTCCTGGGTTTAGCAGGATATTATAGGCGCTTTATCGAAAACTTTTCAAGGATTGCTGCGCCCCTAACTTCGTTGACACGTAAAAAGGTTAAGTTTGATTGGGGCCCTAAGCAGCAGGAATCCTTTGACATTCTTAAGAAAAAGTTGAGCAATGCACCAGTGTTAACATTGCCCGATGGTATAGAAGAATTTGTGGTGTATTGTGATGCATCACACACTGGTATGGGCTGTGTACTCATGCAGAAAGGCAAGATTATTGCCTACGCTTCACGACAGTTAAAGGTACACGTGAAGAACTACACCACCCACGACTTGTAGTTGGGTGCCGTTGTATTTGCATTAAAACTTTGGAGACATTACTTGTATGGAACCAAGTGTGTAATCTATTCAGATCACAAGAGCCTCCAACATTTGTTCAATCAGAAGGACTTGAACATGCGACAAAGACGATGGATGGAAACTCTAAATGATTATGATTGTGAGATAAAATACCATCCAGGCAAGGCAAATGTAGTTGCTGACGCCTTAAGCAGAAAAGAAAGAGTGAAGCCGATAAGAATCAATGCCAAGCGCATCGAAATCAGGAATAGTTTGAACGAAAGGGTGCTAGCAGCACAGAAGGAAGCTGTGCTGGAAGCTAACTATCCTGAAGAAAAACTATGAGTAACTGAGGAGCAGTTATCCTATGACAAGGACGGAATGCTAAGATTGAATGGACGAATATGGGTTCCAGTTTATGGAGGACTTCGAGATGTTATCCTCCAGGAAGCCCACAGTTCCAAATATTCCGTTCATCCTGGAGCTGATAAGATGTACCAGGATCTAAAGGCAAACTACTGGTGGATTGGTTTGAAAAAGTCTGTAGCTGCCTATGTAGCTAAATGTTTGACTTGTGCGCAAGTCAAAGCTGAGCATCAAAAGTCGTCAGGCTTGCTACAACAGCCTGAAATTCCCACATGGAAGTGGGAGATGGTGACTATGGATTTCATCACCAAGTTGCCAAAGACGAGGAAGGGAAACGATACTATATGGGTCATAGTGGATAGACTGACGAAGTCAGCACATTTCCTACCCATTAAGGAAACTTACAGCTCAGACATGTTAGCTCAATTGTACGTAGATAAAATTGTAGCGTTGCATGGCGTGCCATTGTCAATTATCTCTGATAGAGATACGAGATACACCTCTCATTTTTGGAAAAGTTTCCAACAGTCTCTGGGCACGCACTTGAATTTTAGTACGGCTTATCACCCACAGACAGACGGACAGAGTGAGCGTACCATTCAAACATTGGAAGACATGCTTCGTGCATGTGTGATTGATTTAGGTGGCAGTTGGGATAAGCATCTGCCATTGGTCGAGTTCTCCTATAACAATAGCTACCATACTAGTATTAAGGCTGCGCCCTTTGAGGCATTATATGGTAGGAAATGCAGAACACCTATTTGTTGGGCGGAAGTAGGAGACGTTCAATTGTCAGGACCAGATTTGGTCTTTGAAACGACGGACAAGATTGTCCAGGTTCGCGATCGTTTGAAAGCTGCCAGGGATAGGCAGAAAAGCTATGCGGATCCAAAGCATAAATTTTTTCACTTCGAAGTAGGTGACAAGGTGTTGCTTAAAGTATCACCCTGGAAGGGGGTGATGCGATTTGGTAAGAAAGGCAAGTTAAGCCCGAGATACATAGGACCTTTCGTGGTTATAGAACGCGTCGGGTCAGTTGCCTATAAGTTAAATTTGCCTGAAGAGCTCAGTGCTATCCACAATGTTTTTCACATCTGTAATCTGAAGAAGTGTTTCGCTGATGAATCACTGGTCATACCACATACGGATGTGCATATAGATGAAAGCTTGAAATTTGTGGAGAAACCATTGTCGATTGAGGATCGACAGGTAAAGAAGCTTCGAAGGAAGCATGTGCCTATCGTGAAGGTTAAATGGGATGCCCGTAGAGGTCCCGAATATACTTGGGAGGTAGAGTCAACCATGAAGGAAAAATACCCTCATTTATTCCAGTAAATCTCGAGGTCGATATTTCTTTTAAGGGGGTGAGGATGTAACACCTAGGAAATTCATGTCCAATGAAATAAAGACACGTGTCATGTTGTGCAAACGTGTTATAAATACAGATCCAGACAAAGATGTACGGTAGGATTTAAACATCGACATGTTAATTTATACCTCTGAGCGACCTGTTAATAAATCCCTAACCAGGGTATATTATATCAAATATCTGATTTATATATATATATATAAATCTGGCCATTCTAAATAATAGATTCATTTTATAACTTTGGACATGGATACAAGGCAAATTCTTGGTAATTCCGTCAATAAAAACCTTCCACAAAGTGCCAAGATGTGTAATTACATGCCATGACATGCAATGGCTGGAAACATGGTCCCTATACTGACTAAAGTGCATGAGATTCGGAGTTGAAAAGGGTGCATGGTCATAGCTTGAATAAAAACAAAATTCTGGTCCCTGGCGATAGCTTGCGCACCGCAACATCCAGGACGCTACGGTGCGCAAGGCTGCTTGCGCACCTCAACACTCAGACGGCTGCGGTGCGTAAGCGTTGCATCTGGGCGAAATTGTTGACAGCTGCCTGTATAACCGGTTGCACCGACTTATATGGGTGGTTTTTGAATCCAGGGGCTCCTATATCTGGTTTTTAGCATTATAGGACACCTGGGGACATCTTGTAACCTTCCTAGACTATGTTGGCATGATCCTAAGCTCATGGGGTTCACTATATAAGAAGATGGAAGTTGCAACATTTGGGCATTTGCACTTGCAACATTCACAACTGATTTTCTGGAGCTCTCTGATCAGCAAGCCATCTTCCTAGTGGTCCCTAATTATAATTAGGACATTTGTAAGTAGCCTTAACCCTTTCTAATCTAGTTTAGCCTAGTTAATTAACTAAAAGTCAAACCATCGTAATTAAGGTTTGACTTCGTGATTAATTAAAATGTGCTTAGTCTAATCACGAATTAAAAGTACCTTTAAGTAGGTATTTAAGTGGGTAATAAAACCTTAAAAGGGTACTTCCAGATTCCCACTCTAACTATGTTAATTGTCGAGTCAAAGCTTACTTTAAAAAGTCAACAGAATGTTTAATTTCAAATTAAAGCATAATTAGCAATGTAGTATACTTGCAACCTGTTTGATCATTAATATAACTTGGTAATTAATGTAAGAACATGTCCCAACATGTTCAACTCGACAATTTTCAGTTTAGGCTCGGTTTGGAATCGAAAGTCACATAGTTTGACCTTTGCTTTGACTTTCAGTTCTGACCCGTTTAAGCATTGTTTAGAAATGCCTTAGAGCCTTAATTGGACCAGGTTTCATATTAGTGTAACCCCCTGAGGTCACACAACTTGGTTCATTAGTTATCCGTTTCATATGCATGTTTCCGATTAATGCTTAAATGTTGACTATTATGCCCTTTTGACTATAAAACGTGATTTTTGAAAAAGTGAAAGAGTAGAAACCTTAGTTACTGAATTATAAACTTGCACCTAAAATTTGATATCAGTTTGAGGTCTAGATTAAGAGTTATGTTCATTAGCGTAATTTGAAAGCTTTAGGTTAATTAATTGGCGTAATTAGCGTATAGCTTATTTAAACCCGCTTTTTGATATCAAACTTTTTACCCACTGATGTAATATAATATTTTGGGATTTTTGAAGATTTTTATTTAATTTTTGGCTGAGCATAACATAGGTCTCTAAGTTTAAATCGGTTAATACCGATTTTGCCCTTTTAAGCCATAAAATGAGTTTTACAAATCCTTTTGACCCCAAACCTTTTTCCACTAATTTTATTTGTTAAATAAAATATTTTGAGCCTTCTGGAATTATAAAAATCTCAGATTTCCTTTAAAAACCCAGAAATGGCTCCAAATCGCCTTTTTAAGCGTTTTTAACGCATAGTATGTACTATAACCATATTAAACATATAAGGTTGATACCTACTGATGTTTTTAGTATAATTTGAGATAATAACAGTAAGTAAAAGTTTTTGAACTCAGGTTTCCAGTTTTGACCTTTTTAGCCCTTGTGAAATTACCAAAATACCCCTAAGGTGCATAATTTGGTTTTAAATGATAAATTTCACATATACGTCATACCCTACTGTTATAACTTATTAAATTAAGTGTATTTACTGTATAAATCAGACCTGTAACTCAGATTACTAATTAAACTCTTTTATAATCTTTTAAATGACCAAAATGCCCTTATAAGGCATAAATTGTGTTTAAATCCGTTTTGGGCATAATAGAAGATATCTTACTGATATTATAACATATTTAAGGCATATTAACTCAGGGAACTTGCATATGACTCTTATGGTTACCCGTAACGCCCTTTTCGCGCTCGGTTCGGTTTATGTAACTAGTTTGCATAAATTGACCGAAACGGGTCAAACCTTGTCATCTTTGTCTCAAAATCCAGAATGTATTTAGTATAACCATATTATACAAGTATTCAAACTTGTCGGGTCTAAATCACATTCTATCCGGTCTCCGCTTAATCGTGCGTTTGAACCGTATCGTCCTTAAAAGCTAACCGGTCTAAGCTTAGGCTTAAATAAAGACCCGTTAGAAATCTATTAGGTTATTATAAACCTTTGTTCCAGAATAGAAGAACCAGTAAAAGCTACCTTCACTCGCTAATTGTGATTTATACTTACCAAGGTAAATACTTTTAACTTATTTTCCCTATACGGGCTTGGGGTACGGTATATAAAATACCGCTTGGTCCGGCATTGAATTCTTTAATCGAATAGAGGTTAAATTTATTGATATGCTATGTTTTGAATGTGTTTTGTTTGCTTAAAGCCTTTGGGGGGTTAATGACCATGTCCCAGATATCCTTGGCATCATCTTACGAGATGGCCACGACCTGAGCACGGGGTGTAGGCGTACACCTTTCAGTGCATAACTCAATATTGTGGTGTATCTATTAATCTTTAACCCGGTCTACGGATCGGGCTACTGAACGCATAAGTAACATGTAAATCCCTTACAAGATTATTTTCACATAATTATCCCAAGTTATAAAATGTTTTGTGCCACGTGCATTCAAATCAATTTTCAAACCTTTTCAAAATGGGTCAGTTAAATTGTATTTACCAGTGTAAACTGACGTATTTTTCCAAAAGGTTAAGTGCAGGTACTACTCGTACTAGGCTGGCTGTCTTCTAAGCGTCCACAATAAGTCTCGCAAGCTTGGATGTCAATAAAGCTGTTGAACAATATCTTCTTTTATTTTGATCCGCAAAATGGTACTTTCATTCATCAAAGCAAATATGCAAAAGAACTTTTAAACAAATTTGATATGAATGATTGTAAACCATGCAGCACACCCATGGCAATAAATAAGCTTGTCATGTCTGATGAAAAGGATGAGCTGATTGACCAAACTCTATATAGAAGCATGATTGGGTCCTTGATGTACCTAACTGCATCTAGGCCAGACATCATGTTTGCAACATGTGTTTGTGCAAGAAGTCAATCAGCCCCCAGAAAATCCAACCTTATTGCTGTAAAAAGGATATTCAGATACATAAAAGGTGCTCCCACACTTGGTATCTGGTATCCAGCTAATGGGAATATCAAGCTTTCAGGATTTTCAGACAGTGACTTTGCTGGATGTAACACAACAAGGAAGTCCACATCAGGAGGGTGCCAGTTTCTAGGTGATTGCTTAGTTTCATGGCAAAGCAAAAAGCAAGCAGCTGTTTCAACATCCACTGCTGAAGCTGAATACATTGCTGCTGCAAGCTGTACAGCCCAACTCCTGTGGCTTCAAAATCAGTTGCTGATTTTGGTATCACTGCCTTAAAGACACCACTTATGTTGGATAGCCAGGCAGCAGAAAATATCATCAAAAATCCAGTCTCTCACTCGACCACCAAACACATCGACATCAGACATCACTTCATGAGGGATAGCTATGAAAAAGGTTTGATTTCTCTGCATCATGTTCCATCTAAAGACCAGCTGGCAGATGTGCTCACAAAAGCATTAGATACAACCACTTTTGAAAGCTTGGTCTCTAGGATTGGCATGCTAAACATGGAATAACAAGTAAAATCTTGTTTTTCTATGAATAAAAGCATTAAAATGTTTTCAGAAAATCAAAAATCCATCCTTAAAAATAGCTAAAAATGAAGTTTTCATTAAAATCCTTAAAAGTCTGCCATAACCACTGATTGTTCAAAAGTTTGCTCCACTTCAAAATGTCTGTCCACTGCTGAAAGTCATCCCCTGTCCTCTCATTTCCTTGATAAACTCTGTTGTTCAAAAGCAGTGTCTTATCCACTGATATGCTATCCACTGATAGTGTAAATCATCCACTGCTTCCATTTGTTACCGTTGTAACCACTGTCTTCATCAGTAACTTTCACAAAAGTACTGTCCTTCATCTCATCAGGGGCTGGCATGTGGGCAGTACATAGTGGTCAAACCTTTTGTAACTGCTGCCAGGTCAGCCTTCACTTTTTCCTCTTTAAAACCCCCACTTCACACCAAAACAGGGTTTTACTGTCGAATTGAATTCTCAAAAATTCTCTTCTCAAAGCAGTTTCTTCATCAAATTCCTTCAACATCTTCTTCGATCATCATCTCCAAAATGACAAAATCGAAGCCATCTACAAAACCCACTTCCAAATCATCTTCAAAAGAGGTCTCTCAAAAGGCCAAATTCACCGAAATTCCACACAAACCATCTCACAATCTTCTGGGTCTCCTCACAAAACCCGGCACTACCGACGCTTTCGATTCCATCCTTGCTACCATATCTGCGTCAAAGTACAAAACTTTGTTAACAGCAGATGCACCCATTTACCTGCAAACCCAAAGGGAGTTTTGGAAGAATGTAACCCTTGACAAACAAGGCGACAATGTCATAGCCATTAACTCCACTTTACAGGGTAAAGCAGTCAACATCACACCACAATCCATATCAGAGGTCTTTCAACTCGATGATCAGACAGGTTTAACTTCTATCCCTAAAAACGAGTTAAAAATTGACTTCATTGAAAGAGGGTATGCAGACACAATGATGAAAAGGGATACCTTACAAAAAGGTTTCTTCCCCCCTACAACAAGATTTTTATTCCATACCCTCCTAATGTGTGTTTCAAACAAAACCACTGCTTTTAATGAAATACCATTACAAATTCAAAATATGGGATATGCTATTCTTCAAGGAGAAAATTATAATTATTCTCGGGAAATTTTTAATGATTTGGTTAAAAATGTTGAAACAAAGGCATTCTTACTATTTCCAAGATTTCTGAGTTATTATTTTGAAAAGAAACTTGGTAAGAATGATCCTTCTGCAATAAAACAAGGTGAATCTCTTCAAATGCACAGCTTAACTGCTGAAAATTTTACAAGAATGTCAACATCAAAAGGTTGTCAAGTGTTGAAGGAAGAAGACCCCAGTACCAAGAAAAAGGGGCATCAGTAGTTAATGTTTGGAGTACACTCCTTACCTCAACCACTGATAAAACCACTGCTAGTGGGAAATCAGATGATCCCATTAAATTGGGTGATGGTTTGAAATATCTGGATTTGACGGAACGAGTTGATAAACTGGATACAGCTGTTGCAGATATCAAAAAACATGCTACAACAGTTGTTGACAGTACAAAAGATGCAATCCACTGTTGTTCCACCTCAAGCACCTGCTCCATCCCAAGCAACTGCTACAAATGAGCTCTGGAATCTATTTCAACCTTTTCTCCAACAACAAAAGCACATAGCTGATCAGCAACATGCACTACATGTGCAAGAGCTGAGAAACACCATGGAGTCAAGGTTCAAGAACACACAAGCAGATATTAAGGCAATCAAGGCCCATTTATTGAAACCCACTGGCACTGCTCCTCCAACAGTTCTTTTTATGGATCAACTTCCCCCAGATAATGCCAAAAAGGGCCAGAAAATTCAGGAGTGGAAGAAGAAGGGAATAGATGATGGTCTTTACATTGAACCAGAAAAAGATGCTATGACCAGAAATATTCCTTTGCCAGATGGTAGCAAAAAGGTTGATGTTACCCAAAATGCACTTGATGAAGCTATAGCATGTGTAAAAAGGGACAGAGAGGCAAAGGATATGTCAAGGTGGAATGAGGAGAAAAGAGCTTACATGGAGCTGAGTGCGCAGGGTTGTTCTGAGCCAAAGGATGCTTAAAATCCTAAGCCAAAAAGAAAACCCAAGTCCATCCCATCCAGACTCACAAAGCATACTCCAAAACCACCATCCAAAAGCCTCCAACATCAAACCTCCACCCAAACAGCTATTGTAACTCCTGTTGTATCAACTACTATTGGCACTTCAGAATATTCAACATCTGTTATCACTTCAACACACACCACTTCAACATACACCCCAACTACTGCTTTACCACCACCATCACCACCAAAAAGAACACCACCACCATCGTCTCCTGCCAAAAAGCAGAAGACAACAGATGTTACAACATCTGTTGTAATGATAACAGTGGTTGAAACACCAGTTGTTTCAACAGCTGTTAGTCAATCACAAACCACTGCCACTCAAATCACCACCACTGATCCACCCAAAACATCATCTGCCTCTCCTAAAATAAAAAGGAGAAGGATTTTCATACCAGATGATGATTCACCATCACCACCACCAACATCTTCAACATCTCTATCACTTGTTACAATACCCAAATTTGTTCCTCTCTCATCAGCACAAGTTCAACAGCCCTCAGCTCCTGCAGGTGTTCAATTCCCTCTTGAACTTATAGCAGTCAGAGAAGAAATCAAATCTTTCTACTATGAGGATGACCCTGCTAAAAGGAGATTGCCATCAGTTAAAGGATATCCCAGGCCTAACAATATTGAAGAATACTTGAAAATCAAGGCTAAGCAAGCAGAGGATATCTCAAAAAGAAATACACAAGGGAAATCTGATAGCGAAATACAGCAGAACTATCAATACTTGCTCACACAAGTCAGATCCCTGGAACAGTTTGCAAAAAAATGTATGTCAACAAATTTCAGAAAGAGCAGATGAAACTCTAAGAAAAGACTACATTGAAAGCATTATGTCAACCAAGAAGTACAAGGGAGAAAAGCACATGTACAAGGAGTGGACCATTCCTGAGCTTGAACAAGAAGCAGCCAGGATTCAAGAAATGATAAACAAAAAGGTCAAACACACTCCTCCTGATTGGTCAAAGTACAAAAAGAATGTGCCTGAGAAATCACTTGAGCTGAAGAGAATGAAAGAGGAGTTAGTTGCTGCTGATTATGGGTCTAAACATCAAGTGGCAAGATGGAAAGAAGATACAGTCAGGACCACCTACAAAAGGTTGGAGGAATTAAGGAAGAAAGATCCCACAGTTCCACAAAAACCTGACTATCCTGAAGCAGAGGTTTCAAAAAGACCATCAAAGCTGCAAATCAGGAGAGCCACTGCTCCAGCTGGTGCAACCATCTATAAAAGAAGGCCACACAAACAGTCGGGTGCTGAAACCATTCAAGAGCTCATAGAAGGAGATGCTCTTGTAAAAGAAGGCATCAAGAAAATGATTGTAGAAACTCTTGGATTGGATCAACCTGCAAGTACTGCTCAGACAGTCATCAATAGGCCAGCTTCACCAAACACCTCTTCAAATAAAAATCTCCCAAGAAACCCACCAGGCTCAAAAGTTCTAAAGTAGGAAACTGACAAACACACCCATGTATTGACTATGTTCAGGTCTGGTGGAGAAGTGAAGAAAATGACAAGGGAACAAGCTCTTGGCCTGAGTCTTGAAGATATGCAGGATCTCCTTGATCTTTCACTTGGTAGGGATGAAGATGACACAGATGCCCTAGACTTTGAGTTACAGCTTAAAGGTCAGATAAGGGAACTGTTGATGAGGCAATAAAGTTCCACAATAATGAAGAGTTTTGGCATTATCTGTTCCAGGGGAGATTGTTGGGATTGAACCCTATCAAAGGAACAGATAATTAAAGCCAAAACTGGATCAGAGCAGTGGATCCAGAATAAGCAGATGTTACATACAAGTCTCTCCCCTTGAAAGTGATTTCAACATCTGCTGACCTCCTATCTATTGATCGTGCAAACTGCTGACCTCCAAACTGCTGATCAAGTAAAGGCCAGATGAAAGACTAAAGCTCTGCTGTTCAATCTACTGCCTTGAGTCAAGCACTGCTGATCCGGACAAGTACTGCTGGGTTCACAGCAGTGGAAGGATGCAGCAGTTATTTAGATGTCTTTTATGTAATGAAATGTAATAGCAGTAGTTAGCATAGCAGTGTTTGTATTGATCAGAGGTTAGAGTTTGTTAGGAGGTTAGATGTCACTTTCATGGTGACGTCAGCTTAGATGCTCAGTGGTTTGCTAGTTCCTATAAATAGAACAGTGCTCTGTACTGTTCTATCAGCTCTTTGCAAAATTGTTTTCCTGCACGAACAAACACTGAGCTCTGGCTGAGGGGGAGTTTGCATTCAATCATCGCATTGTAATCGTAATTGAAATAAATTCAATCCTTCGGTTCTTTGTAGAAAATGTTTTGATTAAAGCAATTCTCTCGTTTGATTGTGTGTAAAGTTTGTTTCAATCTTAATTCCACTGCACAACTCATCCATCTTCACCTTAATTCAAACGTGAAAACACAATCAAAACCAAACTCAGATCCAACAATTGGTATCAGAGCTTGGACAGTCAAATTTGATTTAACAATCAGTTCAGCTCATAATCGTTGATATCGATAGTTTGTTCGGTTTGTTGAAAAACAGAGTAAGGTTTAATCACCATTAAAGTTGATTAATCAGTGCCTGTAAAACAACCAGGATGACGTCACAATCACAAGATGATAAGAATAACATTGGCTCGCTTTTTAAACCACCCATGCTTAAATGTAATGAATACAACATCTGGGAGAGAAGGATGGGTCACATCCTTGCTCAACAGAACACTGGATGTTGGAGGTCTATTGTTTTTGGTCCCCATGTTCCTATGGTGCCAAGTGCTGAGGATGCAAAGAAGTTCGTTCCTCAACCATCTGAAAACTATACTGAAACTGATTTTCAAAAGTTCGAACTCGATGCCAAAGCATTTAGCATCATAGCATCTGCATTACCAAAGGAGATCTATGCTGGACTGTTACATTGTAACAGTGCTAAAGAGCTATGGGATGCGTTGAAGGAACAGTTTGGGGGGATAGAAGAAGTCATTGAAAACAATAGGGAAATTCTGAATCAGCAGTATGAAACATTTTGTCACATCAAGGGTGAATCATTGACTCAGCAGTTTGAGCGATTCAGTTGTCTCATTAGTGAACTAAGGCTTGTTAAAGTAACTTTTCAAAATACAACTCAAAATAGCAGGTTCCTTAGATCACTACCAGAAAAATGGGACACCATAGCTTTTGTTACTAGAAACTCTGCTGAGTTCAAAGATCTGACCCTGACCCAACTTCATGGTAGACTCCTGACCTATGAAAGGGAGTTGAACCAGAAAAAGAAGTTGCAAGAGTCTGGCAAAGTTACTGATGATTATTCATTCGGTAGCACAGCTCTTTTTGGTCAGGAAGAATCTGGTAGCAGTGGTAAGGATCAGGGTTATGATCACTTTATTGATATAACTGCTGGTGGAAATTTTAACAACCCTGATCCTCACTCTGCAAATTATGCTTTTACTGCAAATTGTGAGAACCAGATGTCAGATAATTTGTGCTTTGAACTCAATGATTTGCAACACTTTGATCCCACTGACTTAGAAGAGATGGACATCTTGAATCAATTGGCTTTGCTTAGTGTAAGAACAAGCAAATTCTACAAAAGAACAGGGAGAAAATTCCCAGGGTTACATGGGAATTTAAGGGTTGGGTTGGATAAATCGAAAATCAAGTGTTACAAGTGCAATAGGCTAGGTCATTTTGCTAGGGAATGCAGGAGTCAAACTACTGGTCTTATAATAACTCATCCCAGCTCAAACCCTAGACCACAAAATCAAAGCACTGTGCACTATACCCAATATACCCCTGCAGCCCATGTTAACATTGCTCACTATGTTGCTACCCATGTGCCTGTGCATTATGTCCAAACCACTGTTCCACAAATTCAGTACGTTCAAACCCCTGTCCCTCAGGCACAAGTGCAATCTGTTGCACCTCAAACAGCTGCTACAGCAGTGGTTCAACCAGATCAACAAAGCTTCTTCACTCAAGGCTTTGTTGACTGGAGCAGCATGCCTGATGAGCTTGGTGATGAAAATTTTGCACTCTATGCTTTTAATGAACCTTCTAATGATGAATTTTGTTTGATGGCATTAGAGTCAATACCAGAAGGGGGAGAAACTGAAGGTGAACAACTAAGTGATGAAACAGTGGATGAGGTGACTGAAGCAGTTGTTAATGCAGTTGCTGGCGAACTGCTGCTGGGAGAAAATTCAGAAACCCTGATTGAACCACTGACAGATCCCTGGTCCAAAGAGGACAAAGAAGAAGAGGAAGAAAAGAGAGTAGGTGAGAAGGAAGTAAGAGTTGATGATGAAGAAAATCATCAATGTGATTGTGCCATGATGGCTGCGGCCAAGGTATCACCTCAACTTCTTGAAAAACTGTGTTCAGACCAATGCATTATTGCATTTGCTAACATCAAAGAGGTAAATGAAAACCTTAGGGATAAAGTCCTGTCTGATGAAGTCAAATTTGAAAGGTCATTAAAAGAACTTAGAAACAAATTGGCTGAAAAGGATAAAGAGATCTGCAGTCTCAAAGAAGAGCAAAGCATAACCAAAACTCAACTCCAAACTATGGTAGAAAAATACCAAGTTTGCAAAAAAGAGTTAGAGTCCACCAAAATCACATGTGAGAAATGGGTGGAATCCTGCAAAGGATATGAGTTAATGCTTGAAAAACAGATTAAGCAATGTGAAATTTGGTATTGGTTATAGAAAACATGATGATGAAAACACTACTGTTGAAAAATCTGTTCAAACCACTGATGTAACCACTGAGTTTATCCCCACAAACAAGAATGGCCAAGAAGTGAAAATCACTGATAAACTTGGTAACAAAATCACACTTGACAGACCAGTGGGATCCTCTACTTTTGAGGAGCTTGAAAAATATCAGTTTAAACCTACATGGTCTTATGAGTGTGACATTCTTGAAAATTTCAAGCCCATGGACTTTACAACCACTGATGGTGTCAAAGCTCCAAAAGCAAAAGTCATTACTCTTAAGGACATCCCAACAGAGGTTAAAAACTCTGTTGCAAAGGAGTCTGAAAAGGGAAAGAAAAGATAAAAGATCAATAACTTGTTTTGTGAATTTTGTGAAAAAAGAAATCATCTAACAAAAGACTGTTTTCATCTAAAAGCATATGATCTAAACAAAACAAGTGTCATTGTTCCTGCTGAAAGCTGCACCATCTGTGGTAAAACAAACCACAAAACTCAAGCATGTGTGTATCTCAAAAAGTTTGATGTGAAAAAAGAATGAATACACTGCTAAAACATCCTTGAGTCCATCAACATCATCTGTCAAATTCACCAAGAACCAACCACTGTTTGTGCCAATTCAAACAGCAGTCACAAAACAGCTGAACCAAACATCTATCAAAAGATATGTTCAGGTTACTGATGCACCCCCTGCAAATCAGTTCAGAAAAGGAAAGGAACAATCATCTTACCAAAGGATTCCACACGTTTATGAGACCTACAAAAGGCCCTCTAAACCCAGAGTGAACAGGCATCCTTTTGGGTACCAACAGGGGATTGGTCAAAACCCACAACAGTGGTTAGAGAGAAACAGTCCTAAAACTGTCAAAACCCCTGACCTAACCACTATCCATCAATCTGTATCCATCCCAGACACTGTTGAGACCCCATCCAAAGCCTTATTGGCTTTGGAAACCCTATTGAACTAATCCTTTTACTTCATGTGCAGGGAGCTTCTGCATACTTAGATAGCCTTTGGTATGTAGATAGTGGAGGCTCCAGGCACATGACAGGATGTAAAGCCCTACTCAAAGATTTCAAAATTCATGGAGGGGGTGATATATCCTTTAGGAATAATAGTAAAGGGAAAGTTCTAGGGTCTGGTACAGTGCAGTCTAGAAATATAAAATTTGAAAATCTCAATCTGATAGACAGTCTGAAATTCAACCTCCTGAGTGTTTCACAAATGAGTGACAAGGGATATGGGTCATTCTTCACAAAGGAGTGTTGTAGGATTGTTGGACCAGAAATGGTCAAAAAGATTGAAGCAATAATAAAAACTGAAAAAACAAAACTTGTTGCTCAAAGAAGTGGCAATGTTTATGTTGTTGATATGTCAAAAGAGTGTCCCAGAGCTGATGCCTGTCTGTTCTCAGCTGCCTCTAACAAAGAGAAAGAACTTTGGCACAGAAGATTGGGGCACACAAATCTCAAGACAATCACAGAAATTTCAAAAAATGGCCTTGTAAGAGGCTTGCCACAAAAATTGTTTGCATGTTCTGAGCACTGTGTTTCCTGTTTAAAAGGAAACAGCATAAAAGCTCTTTTAAGTCCATTGAAGAGTCCAAAACAACCCAGTGTTTGTAAATGCTGCACATGGATTTGTTTGGCCCAGTTCAAGTCATGAGTCTCAAGAAGAAAAGATATTGTTTGGTTATTGTTGATGACTTCTCTAGGTTTACATGGACTTTCTTTTTACACTCAAAAGATGAGACTGTAGGCATTTTGCAAGACTTTGTAACACAGGTTAAAAAGCAATTTGACCTTCCAGTAAAAGTCTTCAGGAGTGACAATGGCACAGAATTCAAAAATAAGGAGCTGGATGCCTTCTGTGTGAAGAAAGGGATTGTAAGGCAATACAGCATCCCTAGAACACCAGAGCAAAATGGGGTACTTGAAAGAAAGAACAGAACTTTGATTGATGCTGCCAGAACCATGCTTGCTGATTCAGGTTTGCCATTAACTTTTTGGGCAGAGGCAGTAAATACTGCTTGCTATGTCCAAAACATAGTTTTAATAAACTCCAGGCACAAAAAGACTGCTTATAAAATTCTGTATAAAATCAAACCACTCATCTCATACTTCAAGGTATTTGGCTGCCCATGCTTTATTTTGAACTTAAAAGATTCCATTTCAAATTTTGTAGCAAAAATTGATTGTAGTTATCATCTGGGATACTCAACCACTGCCAAGGCCTACAAAGTGTTTAATACACGGACCAAGGCAGTGGAGGAGACCTTGAATGTAAAGTTCAATGAACTTTCATCAATGAAAATCCCAGCAAATCCTGCAGATCTGTTTGATCTTGATAAATTCACTTTTGAAAATTCTGTTGTCAAGACTAACAGTGCAGGTCCATCAGAGGATTCAACACCAGACTATGGGTATGAGATCATCATTCCTCAACAAAAGTCTGCCACAATGGGAAAAGCATCAGTTGTACAAAACAGCTGTCAAAGCTCAACCACTGCTACCTCAACAGTTGTTGACCAAAGTAGCCCATCAACCACTGCTTCCACATCATCAAACACTGCTGACAAAAGTCCCCAAACAGTGGATAAAAGTCAGCATGTGTCCTCACCATTACCTCCCATTCCACTACCTTTTGAAGCCACTGCTGGATCATCAAAGTCACCAGCAGTGGTTAGCTGAGATGATACACATTTGCAGCCTTCACAAACAAATGCCATCATACCATACCAAGGAGATTTAATCTTCTTGAGATCTCATCCACCTGATCAAATCATTGGCAACATCAATGAAGGGGTGCTCACAAGAAGCCTAACCCAAAACATTTGTCTTTTTGCTGGTTTTCTATCACTCCATTAGCCAGTCAAGTACCAAGAGGCACTGAAAGACAACAGCTGGGTAGAAGCCATGCAAGAGGAGCTCTAACAGTTTAAAAGACAACAAGTATGGGAGCTTGTACCACTGCCAGAAGAGGTAAATCCCATTGGCACAAAGTGGGTCTTCAAAAACAAAACTGATGAAAGGGGTATTGTTATCAAGAATAAAGCCAGGCTTGTGGTTCAAGGTTACAGACAGGAAGAGGGGATTGATTATGATGAAACATTCGCCCCTGTAGCAAGATTGGAAGCTATAAGACTGTTCTTGGCCTTTGCTGTCAACCACAACATGAAGGTGTTCCAAATGGATATCAAAAGTGCTTTCCTCTATGGCACAATTCAAGAAGAGGTGTATGTCTGTCAACCTCCAGGTTTTGAGGATCTATTTTATCCAGATCATGTCTACAGGCTAAACAAAGCCTTGTATGGCCTGAAACAAGCACCTAGGGCCTGGTATGAAACTCTTTCCACCTTTCTACTCTCAAATGGTTTCAAAAGAGGTACCATTGATAAAACACTGTTTCTAAAATGGAGAGGAAAGGATTTAATGATTGTCCAAATTTATGTGGATGACATTATTTTTGGAAGCACATGTAATAAAATGTGTGAAGAGTTTAGGGAACTCATGACAGCTGAGTTTGAAATAAGTGCAATGGGTGAGCTGCAATGCTTTCTTGGTCTCCAAGTTCAGCAAATGCAAAATGATACTTTCATTCATCAAAGCAAATATGCAAAAGAACTTTTAAACAAATTTGATATGAATGATTGTAAACCATGCAGCACACCCATGGCAATAAATAAGCTTGTCATGTCTGATGAAAAGGATGAGCTGATTGACCAAACTCTATATAGAAGCATGATTGGGTCCTTGATGTACCTAACTGCATCTAGGCCAGACATCATGTTTGCAACATGTGTTTGTGCAAGAAGTCAATCAGCCCCCAGAAAATCCAACCTTATTGCTGTAAAAAGGATATTCAGATACATAAAAGGTGCTCCCACACTTGGTATCTGGTATCCAGCTAATGGGAATATCAAGCTTTCAAGATTTTCAGACAGTGACTTTGCTGGATGTAACACAACAAGGAAGTCCACATCAGGAGGGTGCCAGTTTCTAGGTGATTGCTTAGTTTCATGGCAAAGCAAAAAGCAAGCAGCTGTTTCAACATCCACTGCTGAAGCTGAATACATTGCTGCTGCAAGCTGTACAGCCCAACTCCTGTGGCTTCAAAATCAGTTGCTGATTTTGGTATCACTGCCTTAAAGACACCACTTATGTTGGATAGCCAGGCAGCAGAAAATATCATCAAAAATCCAGTCTCTCACTCGACCACCAAACACATCGACATCAGACATCACTTCATGAGGGATAGCTATGAAAAAGGTTTGATTTCTCTGCATCATGTTCCATCTAAAGACCAGCTGGCAGATGTGCTCACAAAAGCATTAGATACAACCACTTTTGAAAGCTTGGTCTCTAGGATTGGCATGCTAAACATGGAATAACAAGTAAAATCTTGTTTTTCTATGAATAAAAGCATTAAAATGTTTTCAGAAAATCAAAAATCCATCCTTAAAAATAGCTAAAAATGAAGTTTTCATTAAAATCCTTAAAAGTCTGCCATAACCACTGATTGTTCAAAAGTTTGCTCCACTTCAAAATGTCTGTCCACTGCTGAAAGTCATCCCCTGTCCTCTCATTTCCTTGATAAACTCTGTTGTTCAAAAGCAGTGTCTTATCCACTGATATGCTATCCACTGATAGTGTAAATCATCCACTGCTTCCATTTGTTACCGTTGTAACCACTGTCTTCATCAGTAACTTTCACAAAAGTACTGTCCTTCATCTCATCAGGGGCTGGCATGTGGGCAGTACATAGTGGTCAAACCTTTTGTAACTGCTGCCAGGTCAGCCTTCACTTTTTCCTCTTTAAAACCCCCACTTCACACCAAAACAGGGTTTTACTGTCGAATTGAATTCTCAAAAATTCTCTTCTCAAAGCAGTTTCTTCATCAAATTCCTTCAACATCTTCTTCGATCATCATCTCCAAAATGACAAAATCGAAGCCATCTACAAAACCCACTTCCAAATCATCTTCAAAAGAGGTCTCTCAAAAGGCCAAATTCACCGAAATTCCACACAAACCATCTCACAATCTTCTGGGTCTCCTCACAAAACCCGGCACTACCGACGCTTTCGATTCCATCCTTGCTACCATATCTGCGTCAAAGTACAAAACTTTGTTAACAGCAGATGCACCCATTTACCTGCAAACCCAAAGGGAGTTTTGGAAGAATGTAACCCTTGACAAACAAGGCGACAATGTCATAGCCATTAACTCCACTTTACAGGGTAAAGCAGTCAACATCACACCACAATCCATATCAGAGGTCTTTCAACTCGATGATCAGACAGGTTTAACTTCTATCCCTAAAAACGAGTTAAAAATTGACTTCATTGAAAGAGGGTATGCAGACACAATGATGAAAAGGGATACCTTACAAAAAGGTTTCTTCCCCCCTGCAACAAGATTTTTATTCCATACCCTCCTAATGTGTGTTTCAAACAAAACCACTGCTTTTAATGAAATACCATTACAAATTCAAAATCTGGGATATGCTATTCTTCAAGGAGAAAATTATAATTATTCTCGGGAAATTTTTAATGATTTGGTTAAAAATGTTGAAACAAAGGCATTCTTACTATTTCCAAGATTTCTGAGTTATTATTTTGAAAAGAAACTTGGTAAGAATGATCCTTCTGCAATAAAACAAGGTGAATCTCTTCAAATGCACAGCTTAACTGCTGAAACTTTTACAAGAATGTCAACACCTTGCAAAACACAAGCAGAGGTGCCTGAGCAGAATTTAGCAGCTACCACTGCTCCTCAGGTATCTGCTGCTGAGCCCACTGCTCAAGGTGATCAAAGTAGCAAAACAACTGCTTTGAAACCCACACCTACAATCACCAAAAAGCCAACAAAAAGAAAAACACAAAAACCTCCCAAACCCATCAAAAAGGCAACTCTGGAGGATGAGATACCAGAGCTACTGCCAGTGACAACACAAAAGTCACAAGAAACCACTGCTGCTACTTCCTCACAGCAGATGGTACAAATATCTCAACCTATAACCGAAACTCCTCATGCTTCTTCTCAAAAAGAACAGGTTGTACAAATAGGGACTCCACAATATGATGCTCTGGAATCACTCGCTTCCATCATCCACAGCCCAATGCCCGGGGCAAATTCTCTTTCAACACCAAACATCACATCCACAATTCCCCCACGAACTAAACTTTTGTTGGATGCAATTGATTTGAACCAGGCACTAACCAGTCCTTCTCAATCACCTATCAATGAGAACATGCCTCAACAAATTACTGGGTCTGATGTATCAATCTTTGCTAACCCACCAACACAACCTGAGGAGGTTACACCCCTTGAGTTACACGTAACTCTTGGTGGTATTCCAAGTGAAGCAGCCACTACAAGTGCTGAACCCACTGGTTTGCACTTGGACAGTGGTTACATCAATAAGACTTCCTTGGAGGCAATTCCTTCCATAGCACCTCTGACATCCACCAGTGGATTTGTTTTGACCACTGGCAACATCAAAAGGTTGTCAAGTGTTGAAGGAAGAAGACCCCAGTACCAAGAAAAAGGGGCATCAGTAGTTAATGTTTGGAGTACACTCCTTACCTCAACCACTGATAAAACCACTGCTAGTGGGAAATCAGATGATCCCATTAAATTGGGTGATGGTTTGAAATATCTGGATTTGACGGAACGAGTTGATAAACTGGATACAGCTGTTGCAGATATCAAAAAACATGCTACAACAGTTGTTGACAGTACAAAAGATGCAATCCACTGTTGTTCCACCTCAAGCACCTGCTCCATCCCAAGCAACTGCTACAAATGAGCTCTGGAATCTATTTCAACATTTTCTCCAACAACAAAAGCACATAGCTGATCAGCAACATGCACTACATGTGCAAGAGCTGAGAAACACCATGGAGTCAAGGTTCAAGAACACACAAGCAGATATTAAGGCAATCAAGGCCCATTTATTGAAACCCACTGGCACTGCTCCTCCAACAGTTCTTTTTATGGATCAACTTCCCCCAGATAATGCCAAAAAGGGCCAGAAAATTCAGGAGTGGAAGAAGAAGGGAATAGATGATGGTCTTTAAATTGAACCAGAAAAAGATGCTATAACCAGAAATATTCCTTTGCCAGATGGTAGCAAAAAGGTTGATGTTACCCAAAATGCACTTGATGAAGCTATAGCATGTGTAAAAAGGGACAGAGAGGCAAAGGATATGTCAAGGTGGAATGAGGAGAAAAGAGCTTACATGGAGCTGAGTGCGCAGGGTTGTTCTGAGTCAAAGGATGCTTAAAATCCTAAGCCAAAAAGAAAACCCAAGTCCATCCCATCCAGACTCACAAAGCATACTCCAAAACCACCATCCAAAAGCCTCCAACATCAAACCTCCACCCAAACAGCTATTGTAACTCCTGCTGTATCAACTACTATTGGCACTTCAGAGGTTTCAACATCTGTTATCACTTCAACACACACCACTTCAACATACACCACAACTACTGCTTTACCACCACCATAACCACCAAAAAGAACACCACCACCATCGTCTCCTGCCAAAAAGCAGAAGACAACAGATGTTACAACATCTGTTGTAATGACAACAGTGGTTGAAACACCAGTTGTTTCAACAGCTGTTAGTCAATCACAAACCACTGCCACTCAAATCACCACCACTGATCCACCCAAAACATCATCTGCCTCTCCTAAAATAAAAATGAGAAGGATTTTCATACCAGATGATGATTCACCATCACCACCACCAACATCTTCAACATCTCTATCACTTGTTACAATACCCAAATTTGTTCCTCTCTCATCAGCACAAGTTCAACAGCCCTTAGCTCCTGCAGGTGTTCAATTCCCTCTTGAACTTATAGCAGTCAGAGAAGAAATCAAATCTTTCTACTATGAGGATGACCCTGCTAAAAGGAGATTGCCATCAGTTAAAGGATATCCCAGGCCTAACAATATTGAAGAATACTTGAAAATCAAGGCTAAGCAAGCAGAGGATATCTCAAAAAGAAATACACAAGGGAAATCTGATAGCGAAATACAGCAGAACTATCAATACTTGCTCACACAAGTCAGATCCCTGGAACAGTTTGCAAAAAAATGTATGTCAACAAATTTCAGAAAGAGCAGATGAAACTCTAAGAAAAGACTACATTGAAAGCATTATGTCAACCAAGAAGTACAAGGGAGAAAAGCACATGTACAAGGAGTGGACCATTCCTGAGCTTGAACAAGAAGCAGCCAGGATTCAAGAAATGATAAACAAAAAGGTCAAACACACTCCTCCTGATTGGTCAAAGTACAAAAAGAATGTGCCTGAGAAATCACTTGAGCTGAAGAGAATGAAAGAGGAGTTAGTTACTGCTGATTATGGGTCTAAACATCAAGTGGCAAGATGGAAAGAAGATACAGTCAGGACCACCTACAAAAGGTTGGAGGAATTAAGGAAGAAAGATCCCACAGTTCCACAAAAACCTGACTATCCTGAAGCAGAGGTTTCAAAAAGACCATCAAAGCTGCAAATCAGGAGAGCCACTGCTCCAACTGGTGCAACCATCTATAAAAGAAGGCCACACAAACAGTCGGGTGCTGAAACCATTCAAGAGCTCATAGAAGGAGATGCTCTTGTAAAAGAAGGCATCAAGAAAATGATTGTAGAAACTCTTGGATTGGATCAACCTGCAAGTACTGCTCAGACAGTCGTCAATAGGCCAGCTTCACCAAACACCTCTTCAAATAAAAATCTCCCAAGAAACCCACTAGGCTCAAAAGTACTAAAGTGGGAAACTGACAAACACACCCATGTATTGACAATGTTCAGGTCTGGTGGAGAAGTGAAGAAAATGACAAGGGAACAAGCTCTTGGCCTAAGTCTTGAAGATATGCAGGATCTCCTTGATCTTCCACTTGGTAGGGATGAAGATGACACAGATGCCCTAGACTTTGAGTTACAGCTTAAAGGTCAGATAAGGGAACTGTTGATGAGGCAATAAAGTTCCACAATAATGAAGAGTTTTGGCATTATCTGTTCCAGGGGAGATTGTTGGGATTGAACCCTATCAAAGGAACAGATAATTAAAGCCAAAACTGGATCAGAGCAGTGGATCCAGAATAAGCAGATGTTACATACAAGTCTCTCCCCTTGAAAGTGATTTCAACATCTGCTGACCTCCTATCTACTGATCGTGCAAACTGCTGACCTCCAAACTGCTGATCAAGTAAAGGCCTGATGAAAGACTAAAGCTCTGCTGTTCAATCTACTGCCTTGAGTCAAGCACTGTTGATCCGGACAAGTACTGCTGGGTTCACAGTAGTGGAAGGATGCAGCAGTTATTTAGATGTCTTTTATGTAATGAAATGTAATAGCAGTAGTTAGCATAGCAGTGTTTGTATTGATCAGAGGTTAGAGTTTGTTAGGAGGTTAGATGTCACTTTCATGGTGACGTCAACTTAGATGCTCAGTGGTTTGCTAGTGCCTATAAATAGAACAGTGCTCTGTACTGTTCTATCAGCTCTTTGCAAAATTGTTTTCCTGCACGAACAAACACTGAGCTCTGGCTGAGGGGGAGTTTGCATTCAATCATCGCATTGTAATCGTAATTGAAATAAATTTAATCCTTCGGTTCTTTGTAGAAAATGTTTTGATTAAAGCAATTCTCTCGTTTGATTGTGTGTAAAGTTTGTTTCCATCTTAATTCCGCTGCAAAACTCATCCATCTTCACCTTAATTCAAACGTGAAAACACAATCAAAACCAAACTCAGATCCAACAAAACTGTTAGGATTTCTAAAATCTTGCAGGGAACAACAATAGAAATTTTAAATCATAAGTTTATGGCAAACCTTTATCCTATGAATTTGACAGGATTTGATGTTGTATTAGGAATGGATTGGTTAACAGCCAATAAAGCCAGTATTTTATGTGATCAAAAGTCAATCCAAGTAAATTCACCAAAAGGTAAAACAATCACAATAAAAGGAGATAAACCATCTAGATCCACAAAATTCATCTCTGTGATGAAAACTGCAAATTACATAAAAAAGGATCATTAGTGTATTTGATTTCTATAATCACTAACACTAAAGGAAAGGATTTAAAAGATATCCCAGTAGTATCTCAGTTTCATATGTATTTCCAGAAGAATTGTCAGGGCAACCTTCAGATAGAGAAGTTGAATTCAGAATCCATTTAATACCAGGAACAGCACCGATTGCCAAAGCACCTTACCGTTTGGCACCCACAGAAATGCAAGAAATAAAGAAACAATTAGATGAATTTTTGGAAAAAGGATTTATACAACCAAGTTCGTCACCATGGGGAGCGCCGATACTGTTTGTTAAAAAGAAAGACGGATCAATGCGTATGTGTATTGACTACCGTGAATTAAACAGGGTCACGATTAAGAATCGGTACCCATTACCAAGAATCGATGATCTGTTTGATCAACTGCAAGGAGCTCGATTTTTCTCTAAAATCGATTTAAGGTCAAGATATCATCAATTAAAGGTACAGGAAGAGGACATTCCTAAAACCGCATTTAGAACAAGGTATGGCCATTATGAATTTACTGTCATGCCATTTGGTTTAACCAATGCCCCAGCTGCATTTATGGACATGATGAACCGAATATGTAAGCCATATTTGGATAAATTCATAATTATTTTTATAGATGATATTCTCATTTACTCTAAAAATAAAGAGGATCATACAAAGCATTTGCACGCACTTTTAAGTTTATTAAGAAAGGAAAAGCTTTATGCTAAATTTTCAAAGTGTGAATTTTGGTTAGAACAGGTACAGTTTCTTGGACATTTAGTCAATCATGAAGGAATTCATGTGGATCCCACAAAGATCGAGGCGATTACTAAATGGAAAACCCCTGAGTCACCAACCGAGGTTAGAAGTTTCTTAGGATTGGCCGGGTATTATAGAAGGTTTATTCGAGATTTCTCTAGAATAGCCATTCCTTTAACTAAGCTAACCTATGAATCTGTTAAGTTTGAATGGGGATTAAAACAAGAAGAAGCATTTAGAATTCTTAAGCAAAGATTAACCCATACACCCATATTAGCATTACCAGAAGGAACTGAAGATTTTGTAGTCTATTGTGATGCTTCCAAATTAGGTTATGGATGTGTACTAATGCAACGCCAAAAGGTTATAGCTTACGCATCTAGACAACTTAAGAATCATGAACATAATTATTCAACCCATGATTTAGAGTTAGGAGCTATAATTTTTGCTCTTAACATTTGGAGACATTACCTTAATGGTAGTAAGTTTACCATATTCACTGATCATAAGAGTTTAAGATATGTTTTCAAGCAAAAGGAATTGAATATGTGACAAAGACGATGGATGGAGATGCTTAGTGATTATGATTGTGATATCCAATATCATGAAGGAAAAGCAAATGTAGTGGCAGATGCTTTAAGTCGAAAATATCATGAAAAGCCAAAAAAGGTACGTTCTTGTAGGATCGTGTACGGACCCGAAAGGCGTTCTACACAATATGAAAGGCGAAAACAGACATATTGTGTGTGATTCAGCAAGATATTCACTTTAACTGTTGTTCTATTTAACTTGACAAAGTTTTACAGCGAAACAACACTTCGGCAGCACTTCGGCTCCGGAAACACACATACAAGAATCACTCAAACGAAATCAGGCAACACCTATATATAGGCCACTTAATTCCGCTTGAACATGACTCAAGCGGAATCACAGTTCATACGGAATTAGCCATTTCAAACGAAATTGCAATTTCAAGCGAAATTAGCAAGCTAATTTCGTGTGAAATTACTGATCTATTTCAAACGGAATTACATCTTGTAATTTCGTTTGAACTTGCCTGTTGACCTATTTTTGATAGATTTCTCGTTTTCCGTGCCCTGATCTATTTACTACAATACAAGACTCGATACAAGACGAAGTCGACAGACGTATGCACCAACAGACTCCCCTCGAATGTTGACGAGTCTTAAGTGTCGAGTATTCAACGTCTTCAGTCTTTATCAGTCTGGTCGCTCTCTTTGAAGTATCTGACAGTGTAAAACTTCTTCAATCTTCTCTTTTCTTTTCATCAGCACCAACATACTCCCCTCAAAAAAATAATCTTTCCTCGGATGTTGATCGCAATCTGTCTTTCACAGGATCAGGATCGTGTCCTAGCTCTGTACTCAGACTCGGAATCCAGGCTATCCTGCACATCCTCTACCTCACAATAAATTTCACAAATTTAACATTTGACAAATTTATATATCACGTGCAGGTAACTTTCCAGAATGATTTAACACTTTAAAAACTTCTGATGACCACTTGTAAGAAAATATTCAAAATCTTTTCTTATTTAGAACAAAGACTCCCCCTCACGAAATGCTCATCATGTTTAGTACTTGGAATTTTGAAAATCAGCTCTCCAACATCAGTTGTCGAAAATCTTTTTGCATTTTTCAAAATTTTATGCTAAAACACACTGAAAATCTTTTTGGATTTTTCAACGTAAATGAAATTCAATAAAGAAATATTTACATACGATATTTTTGTGAGTTTGTGTAAGAGGATCATATCAGTTTTTGACAAGTCACAAGTACCGTTGAGCTTAGTTACACATTAAGAATTAAACAGTTCACTTAGATTGCCGATATACTAATCCACTTAAATTCTCACACAAATTTCAACTGATTCAGGATATGAATTAGGTGTATTAAGAACTTAAACTCATTCATGTTTCCCACCTCTTGAATATACTCCCGTATCCAGATCCCAATATTCAGTCTTACAGGTGAGTATACCACAGATAATATCTGTAAGGGGTTAAATGCGAAGACCGTGAGAGCTCAGGTCAGAACTTCCGTTCAGCAGAGAGATGACGGCTTCGACTTTTGGTGGGTCCCCTTTAGAGGATCTTTTTTACAACAGCACATGATTAGCATTTTTTAATGTTTCATCATTTTTTATGCTGAGGGCAGCCTTTTATTTCAAGCAAGCGTAAAGTATTCTCCGGGGACTAGGCCATTGCTTCCGCAAAATCAGAAGTCCCGGGATAATACCCCAGATATCACTGAGCATGAAGACCTAGTATCTCAGAAAGAGGGATCCTTCAAATGAAATTTCAGGGGTTACCTATATATCCATGTAGTGTTCCCCACGAAATAAGCAAGTTTGAATTTAAGTTTATATCCCGAAAAAGCTTACTAAATGTGTAAAAACCTATCGGCATATCATCAGTGAGACCGTTTAACGCTATATAAACAATACATTTCTTTAGCATACTGTACCTGTCTACTAATGTACTATCATTTCCTCTTTTTCACAACAAAACTCATTTTGTATTTTATCATGTTTTTGTCTTTTTCAAATTTTCTAATGTATGTTTTTGTATTTTCAGAAACTTCTTACTCTCCCTAAAATTCAAAATCATTTAAAGAAATTTGAAAACAAACTATACACATAAAGTGACAACTGATATCAAATCACTTCAAATTGCCATCCACTTGGCATAAACAATCAGAACTCCCCCTTTCAACAAACTATTTTCTCATTATGATTTCAAAACACTTAAGTTTGTTTTAATCAAAATGATTTTTCCGGAAAATAAGTTTTGTTGATTTTAACACTTGTAAAGTTGGGGTTTCATCACACTGTTCTTTCAACCACTTTGAAAAATGTAACAATTTTAATTTCAAACACCAAATATCACTTGTAGAAAATCAAGTACAATTTAATGTCCCTGATTTACCACTTGTAAGACGAAATATCACCGAAGTGAATTTCTCAAGAAAGATGCCGATTCTTGCTCCACTCTTACCAACCTGGGAGCTCTGGCAAGTCAGGATTTTACTTGTGAAAAACTTCCATCCAAGCCTGACCAAACTTGGATATTTCCTCCTCAATTTCACTTGGATAAAAAGTTGCTTTCTTTGTTTCATAAAATTCCGTTACCCCTTTGGCCTTTCCCCCGACCATTTTCCAAAAATCTTTTTAACATTTCCATTAAAAACTTTTTCGACATCAAATTCTTTCTTCTCAGAATAGAATTGATTCGAGATTTCAACTTTATCAACCTTCTGTTTAAAATTTTCAGCCCTCAATGGTGGAAAGTTCTCATTATCCATTGGAGGAACTAAATTTTCATCTTTTACCTCAACTTGTGGCTCCTCTGACTTTGTGGAATCAGATTCATCGCCAGATTTCACATCAAACTTCTTAACATCTTCATGAAACTTCTTAACAACCCACATTTGGTTGTCATGCTTAGCTCTCTTTTTATAAAAACTTGTCTTTGAACACTCACCAACTTCATATGTTGAATTTTAAAAAATTTTAAATTTGTCAGTTGGTGGTTCATTTTTCTCAACAACTTTTTCTTTGAGTTCTTTAGAGACTTCCTGTTTTGTTTTTGTTGCTTGAGAACAGTTCCATGCAATGTGACCAACTTCATTGCATTTGTAACAGGTTCTTGTCTCATTTCTTTGATAATCTCCATTCTTCACTTTTTCTTGCTTCTTGGCAAGGAATTCTCTGTTTGATTGCTTCCAGAATGAGCTTTTTGATTCCTCTTCACAGCTTGTCCCTGGAACAAATTTTGTATTTGTTTTAGAAGTTTTTTCATGTTTATAGTTTTCACGTGGAATACAACCCAGTCCTTTCTTTTTGAAATTACCGTTATGGTTTGGTTTCTTTTGATAACCTGAACCAAAACTGTAACCCTTTTTCTTGTTTAATATTTTGTTTATTTTTTGTTGATCTCTTGAGGTGTAAGGTCTTGGTTTTACAGAAAGATTTACATCTTTTATTTTAGAAATATTAATTTCTATTAATTTGAAAACCTTTTTAATCATTTCTGGTTTAACACCTCTTATTGAAAATTCCTCATCAGAATATAATTTGTCTGAATCATTCAAAGTACATGCCACTTTGATTGATCCGTCATTCAAATTAGATTTTGATAACATGAATTCTTTATTGTAAACCCTTTTAACCGACGACTTTGAACTATCAACTGATGATGAACTTGAACTCCCTGAATCCGACTTTGACTCCGACTCTTCATCTTTATCCAACACTTGATCGACCATCTTTTTTATTAACTCAGACTCATGATCAGTGTCAGACGATGTGAATGTGACATAAATATTTTCTGGTAACTCATCAGTTGTTTCGGATTTTAACTTTATATTGATAGCCTTTTTGACTTGCTCCTCATTCGGTTTTCTGGGAGAATACCCTTCCCAAATCGAAGGCGGACACTTTTTATAACTGACACTCTGTTTCTTACCAGTATCCTTCTTCTTTGGCTTCTCATCTTGAAAAACTTCTAAACCTACAACAGTTGGATAGATTCGATCAATTAGATAATCAAAACTAGAATAACTTTGCAGTAAACGTCTAATTCTCTCATTTTCAATCCTCTCAGTCTCCAACTCTTGCTTTAACTTTGCACACTCTTCAATGTAATGATTGATAGCTTTTTGCTTCGACATCATCACAGCATTCATCATTGTCAGTGCATCTTCTCTTTCAGAATTTGTCTTTTGTAGATCAGTTACCGTTCTGTTCAAAACGCCATACGACTCTTTCACATAATTGAGATTGAACAGTAATTGTTCTTTCATCTTATCTTGCTCACTCAACTTCTCATCTTTTTCTGCACATTGCTTGCAAGATTCCAAACACTTTAAGCAAGGCTTGATGACTTCCACAATCTTTTCTATTTCAACGATCTTCTCCACTTCAACAACTTTTTCAACTTCGACTATCTTTTAAACTTCAACCACTTTTTCAACTTCAATCACCTTCTCAGTATCACTCATCTTCTCAGTGAATTTAACTGCTTCACTTTGTTCATTCTTCACTTCTTGATCAACACTTTTACTCTTCATTTTTTTCTGTTCCTTTGATGCTCGTTTTTCCTTTAGCTTTTCAACACGATCTGCAAAATAAAAGTCAAAACTTTCAGGAGATAAATGAGTTTTTGCAATATTAATATGCAATTCTTCCTTATCATCATCATCATCATCAGTTGATGATTGATCAAATACTTGTGTTTGTTCTGAACTATTATCTGAAGAACTAGATTCATTTTCTTGAATCTTCTCATCCTCAACAAACGCTTTCATCCATTCCTTCATCAAATCTGGTTCTTTGACAATTTGAGCAATTAACGCCACCATCTTAGAATCAGGCGGAATATACTTGTCCCAGCTAAAACCTTCTGCCACTTTTTCATCATCTTGATCAATGATACCATAATAAGCTTTCTTATTTGCATCTTCGATCATTCTTGCATGCGCAGTTTGTGGTTCCTTTTGTTGATATGGTTGATGAGCAACTTGTTGATATATGGCTTTCAGATAGTAATCATCTTTTCCAAAAGGATTCTTTGCTCCACTAGCTTCCTGATTTTTGCATTCTCTCTTGAAATGACCTTTCTCCCTGCATCGAAAACAAGTAACTTTAGATTTATCAAAACCCAAAGTAGACACATGTGCATCCAAAAAATCATTTCTTCCTATAATCATTTTAAGCTTTTCTGCTCTTCTCAAAACACTTGCTAGACACCATTTGATGTCCATGAGCTCCATCTCTTCAGCGTCTATCTGATCGTAATCCTCTTTCGTCAGTACAGGATTTCCTATCCTTCCAGCTACTAATCCCTCATAAGATTCCAGCACGGTAGCAAGTAACGCCATGTGATCTTTAGCAACTTCTTCAGAAAAACTTTGACCATTCGGGAGATTTAATGCAATGTTGCACTGTATTACACAACCATTTCCACTTTTTGAACTTTGAGACTGAAAACTTGAAGTTGAACTCTTTGGATTAACACTCGGATATGAAGAAAATCCACTACTACTGTTTGCATTTTGATCAACAGTTCCAGATGAGTTTCCAGCACTAAAAGCAGTTTGAATTTTTGGACTCATTTCAATCTCTTGAACACTGCCTTTGTAATACATTTACACATCTTGTTGATTACTTGGATTGTTCATCCTTGCAATCTTTTGTTGTTCAAGATCTTGACCTTCAATATTTTCGATGAACTGAGAAATCATCAAACCATCATATTCTCTGGTGTTCTTTAAGATCATAAAAAATGTACCCCATTCTTTCTGAGGTAGAGCATCAGCTTATTTGTCTACCCATTCCTCTCGTTCTTTATTGATACTCAACAAAGACATTGAACGTACTAAGTGGCAGTATCTTTCAATCAACTTCTTTGTATCTTCTCCTGGAAAACTTGTGAATAGATCAAATTCTTTCTTAAGCAATGCCTTTTTACTCTTAATCATCTTCTCACTTCCCTCAAACTTAATTCTGAGTGCTTCCCAAATAGAACGTGAAGTTTTATCATGTTGAAGCAATATGAAGATGTCTTCTTTAATAGCTTGCTGGAGTAAACTGATCATCATTTTCTCTGCTTTGTACATGTCTCGTTCCTTATCTGTAAATTCAAAAATCTTTTTATCAACTCCCAGCTCAGTACGTGGTAGCACATACTTTTTCTCAACACACTCCCATGATCTCAAATGATTGGCTTGGACCCAGTTTTCAAACCTATCTTTCCAACCATAATACTCCTCAATGCTCATTAGTTTAGGGGGTTTTTGCATTGTTCCAGTTTCATTTTCCATGTTCATGTTTTGAGCAATGGCAGCTGGAGTAGTCGGGGTAGTTGCAAATGCATTATAGAATTCCTCTTCCATGATTCGGCAAAAAAATTTCAAAATCTGACACTTTCAAACGAAATCAAACTCAAGCGGAATACCCTCTTCAAGCAGAATACCAAGTTCAAACGGAATCCCTTGCACAACAACTTCAAGCGAAATACCAACTCAACAGTTTTAAACGGAATAACCAGTTCAAGCGGAATACCCACTCAAACAGAATTACACTTTGGAGCGAAATCACTTTTCAAACGGGATCACTCAAGCGAAATTAGGCTTTCAAACGGAATTACCCAAGCGAAATTAGGCTTTCAGATGGAATTAGCAGCAATATCAAACGGAATTAGGCACAAAATGTAATTTCAAGCGAAATTAACATGCTATTTCAAGCGAAATTATGCCGATGTCATCATTTCGGTCAAACTTTTGTCCAACTGATCCAGTTTTAAGCCTTTTTAAGATCTAAAACTTTCAAGGGTTTGTTAAAATACAATTTCACACATTATGTGAGAAAATTAGTCAATTTTAACGGTAAAAAGTTGTTCAATTTTGAAAAGAAGGTGTAGAAATTAGAAAATCTGATGAAATCAAGCTGAAAATGATAGAACTCCTCCTCCTGAGCTCTGATACCACATGTAAGATCGTGTACGGACCCGAAACGAGTCGATCAGAGGCGTTCTACACAATATGAAAGGCGGAAACAGACATATTGTGTGTGATTCAGCAAGATATTCACTTTAAATGTTGTTCTGATTAACTTGACAAAGTTTTACAGTGAAACAACACTTCGGCAGCACTTCGGCTCCAGAAACACACATACAAGAATCACTCAAACGAAATCAGGCAACACCTATATATAGGCCACTTAGTTCCGCTTGAACATGACTCAAGCGGAATCACAGTTCATACGGAATTAGCCAATTCAAACGAAATTGCAATTTCAAGCGAAATTAGCAAGCTAATTTCGTGTGAAATTACTGATCTATTTCAAATGGAATTACATCTTATAATTTCGTTTGAACTTTCCTGTTGACCTATTTTTGACAGATTTCTCGTTTTCCGTGCCCTGATCTATTTACTACAATACAAGACTCGATACAATACGAAGTCGACAGGCGTATGCACCAACAGTTCTCTTAAATTAAATCTACAAGTAGATTTAAATAATCAGATAAGAGAAGCACAAGAATCAGTAATCAAGGATGATACTGAAAAATTAAAGGGTATGTTAAAAGAATTAGAACAAGAAACAGATGGAATTTGGAGATTCCATGAAAAGAGAATGTGGATACCTAAATTAGGAAACCTACGTTATCGTATTTTAGAAGAAGCCCATAAGTCTAAATATACGATGCATCCAGGAAATGATAAAATGTACCAGGATTTAAGGAAGAATTTCTGGTGGATAGGAATGAAAAAGGACATAGCAGCCTATGTTTCTAAATGTTTAACTTGTTCACAAGTTAAAGCTGAACACCAGAAACCCTCAGGATTTCTACAACAATTAGAAATGCCAGTGTGGAAATGGGAATTAATAACAATGGATTTTGTTACTAAATTACCCAAAACAAAGAAAGGCAATGATACAATCTGGGTGATTGTAGATAGGCTAACCAAGTCAGCTCATTTTCTACCAATGAAGGAAACTTTCAGTATGGAACAGTTAGCTAAGTTATATGTAAATGAAATTGTTTCTTTACATGGAATTCCTGTATCAATTGTTTCTGATAGGGATAGCCAATTTACCTCTCATTTTTGGTCAAGTTTCCAAAAAGCCATGGGAACCAAGTTAAAACTAAGCACAGCTTATCATCCTCAAACGGACGGACAAAGCGAAAGGACAATTCAGACGATGGAGGACATGCTTAGAGCTTGTGTAATTGATTTCGGAGGTAATTGGGACGATCAATTACCTTTAATAGAATTTTCATATAATAATAGTTATCACACAAGTATCAATACTGGACCATTCGAAGCACTTTATGGACGAAAGTGCCGAACCCCAGTCTGTTGGGCGGAAATTGGGAAAAAGAAACTATATGGACCTGAGATAGCGCTAGAAACAACCGACAAGATTATTCAAGTCAAGGAACGACTGAAGGCAGCACGTGATCAACAGAAGAGTTATGCTGATAACCGACGCAAACCCTTGGAATTTCAAGAAGGAGATAAAGTATTGTTGAAAGTCTCTACTTGGAAAGGAGTGGTAAGATTCATCAAAAGAGGGAAGCTAAGTCCCAGGTATATTGGACCTTTTGAGATTATTAGAAGAATAGGACCTGTAGCCTAACAGCTACAACTGCCAGAGGAAATGGCAGGAATACATGATGTATTTCATGTATCTAATCTCAAGAAGTGTTTAGCTGATGAATTACTGATAGTACCTCTTAAGGATATAGAGGTAAATGAACAACTCAATTTTGTGGAAAAGCCTCTACAGATTGAAGACAAGAAAGTCAAAAATCTCAAGCACAAGAGATTAGTTCTGGTCGAAGTGAAGTGGGACTCCAAAAGAGGACCTAAGTATACATGGGAGCTTGAATCTGAAATGCAACGGAAATATCCGCACTTATTCCAGTAGATCTCGAGGACGAGCTCTAAAACAAGGTAGGGAGAATGTAACAACCCTCATAATTTTTCTGACACCCTAGAATATTTTAAAATATCCCAATATGTCTTTAAATATACCCCGTATGTGAAAACCGAGCCCGAAATACAGTATAGCATTAAAAATAAAATTTAAAAATCTGATTAGTAGGACCCACCCCAACACTCACGCAGGCGGTATCAAGGCTGAAACTTGATTCCGGTGGAATTTTAAGTTCAGGCGGGCCGCGTGAACCCCATCTCAATCTTACGCGGGCAGCGTGAGATCAACAACACGGCAACACCCCAGGATGACACATGTCATCATCGTGTCGAGTCTATACGCTGATCCGGATGAGCTACACGTTGACCCGGAGTCAACGCGGGCCGCGTAAGCCCCTGCGTACATCTACGCGGGCCGCGTGAGAGTCCAGTTCAGCAACTATATAAAGAACGCATCGGATTTCATTTCAGTTCGTTCACAAATCATTTCTCAATCACAATTTCTGAATATTAGGCATAGAAAGCTGGTATTATACCCCCTAATTAGCAAGGTTCTGCCCCGTTGTAAGTATTATAACCCCAGTTTCGTAATAGATACGCTGCCCGATTAATTTAGGATTCCGTAACAACTGTCGTGGTTCTGCCCGACGTAGTTGTTGGAATACCGTCTTGGGGAGGGTATCATTAATATTTTCAAAAGGGTTATGATACTAACCTATGTACATTTGTGTAAATTATAGATTATTCCCAGGAAACCCTTACGCGAAGTCTAAGATAGCAATGTGAGTTTATCCTCTTTTTGTTAACCTTTTTGTAACTATTAAACAAAACATTTAATGCTTAATAATATGATTAAGAAGTGATTGAGTCTTTGTAGTTCTTCAATTACTGCCGGTATGTTGGGGTTTTGTATACAAAATTTACTACTGCGAGTAGTAAGTCGGGATGACAGTACGTTACCATTGGACAAAAAGTTAGCCAATGTGTAATATGACCCACAAGTTAGGATTGACAGTACTGAATGAGTAATTGTGTAGAAATAAACAATGTGATCACTCTCAATACTGTTTTAATTGATAAAATGTTTCTTGATTAAACTGGGATTCACTCACCAACATTTCCCACTGACAAATGTTTTTAAAACGCGATTCAGGTAACACAATGTGACAGCCAATTAGTAAAAAGCCAGCTAGAGAGCACTGAAGGCTTGGGAAAAATGTGGCTATAAAAGTTACCTAAAAGACGATGTTTTAAATTCAATAAAATAGGATTTATCCCTATAAACGTATTGTAATAAGAAACTTGGGTTTTGCCCATGTGATTATTAATAATAAATATGGTGGTTTTACTCTGATAAACATTTCCTAACTATGGTCCTGATGTAATTTCCGCTGCCAAATTAACCAGCTGATACCACCGAAACTCTGAGTTCGCGTCCGCCCGTTCCCAGGACAGATAAGGGATCGGGGGTTGCGACACTTTCAACAACACTTTATCTCCTACTTTAAATTCTAATGGCTTGTGTCGGTTATCAGCATAACTCTTTTGTCGATCACGTGCTGCTTTCAATCGTTCCTTGACTTGAATAATCTTGTCGGTTGTTTCTTGCACTATCTCAGGTCCAGATAGTTGCTTTTCCCCAATTTCTACCCAACAGACTGGGGTTCGGCACTTTCGTCCGTAAAGTGCTTCGAATGGTGCAGCATTGATACTTGTGTGATAACTATTATTATAAGAAAATTCTATTAAAGGTAAGTGATCGTCCCAATTACCTCCGAAATCAATTACACAGGCTCTAAGCATGTCTTCCATTGTTTGAATTGTCCTTTCACTTTGTCCGTCCGTTTGAGGATGATAAGCTGTGCTTAGATTTAACTTGGTTCCCATTGCCTTTTGGAAACTTGACCAAAAATGAGAGGTAAATCGGCTATCCCTATCAGAAACAATTGATAAAGGAATTCCATCTAATTAAACAATTTCATTTACATATAATTTAGCTAGTTGTTCCATATTAAAAGTTTCCTTCATTGGTAGAAAATGAGCTGACTTGGTTAGCTTATCTACAATCACCCAGATTGTATCATTTCCTTTCTTTGTTTTGGGTAATTTAGTAACAAAATCCATTGTTATCAAATTCCATTTCCACACTGGCATTTCTAATTGTTGTAGAAATCCTGAGGGTTTCTGGTGTTCAGCTTTGACTTGTGAACAAGTTAAACATTTAGAAACATAGGCTGCTATGTCCTTTTTCATTCCTATCCACCAGAAATTCTTTCTTAAATCTTGATACATCTTATCATTTCCTGGATGCATCGTATATTTAGACTTATGGGCTTCTTTTAATATACGATGACGTAGGTTTCCTAATTTAGGTATCCACATTCTCTTTTTATGGAATCTTCAAATTCCATCTGTTCCTTGTTCTAAATCTTTTAGCATACCTTTTAATTTTTCAGTATCTTCCTTGATTACTGATTCTTGTGCTTCTCTTATCTGATCATTTAAATCTACTTGCAGATTTAATTTAAGAGAACGTACCCTTTTTGGCTTTTCATGATATTTTTGACTTAAAGCATCTGCCACTACATTTGTTTTTCCTTCATGATACTGGATATCACAATCATAGTCACTAAGCATCTCCATCCAGCGTCTTTGTCTCATATTCAACTCCTTTTGCTTGAAAACATACCTTAAACTCTTATGATCAGTGAATACGGTAAACTTACTACCATAAAGGTAATGTCTCCAAATCTTAAGAGCAAAAATTATAGCTCCTAACTCTAAATCATGGGTTGAATAATTCTCTTCATGATTCTTAAGTTGTCTAGATGCGTAAGCTATAACCTTTTGTCGTTGCATCAACACACATCCATAACCTAATTTAGAAGCGTCACAATATATTACAAAATCTCCAGTTCCTTCTGGTAACGCTAATATGGGTGCATGGGTTAATTTTTGCTTAAGGATTCTAAAGACTTCTTCTTGTTTTAATCCCCATTCAAACTTAACAGATTTACAGGTTAGCTTGGTTAAGGGAATGGCTATTCTAGAAAAATCTTGAATAAATCTTCTATAATAACCGGCTAATCCTAAGAAACTTCTAACCTCGGTTGGTGACTCAGGGGTTTTCCATTTAGTAATCGCCTCGATTTTTGTTGGATCTACATGAATTCCTTCATGATTGACTACGTGTCCGCGAAACTGTACCTGTTCTAGCCAAAATTCGCACTTTGAAAATTTAGCATAAAGCTTTTCTTTTCTTAATAAACTTAAAAGTGCGTGCAAATGCTTTGCATGATCTTCCTTATTCTTAGAGTAAATAAGAATATCATCTATAAAAACAATTATGAATTTATCCAAATATGGCTTACATATTCGGTTCATCATGTCCATAAATGCGGCTGGGGAATTGGTTAAACCAAATGGCATGACAGTAAATTCATAATGACCATACCTTGTTCTGAAAGCGGTTTTAGGAATGTCCTCTTCCTGTACCTTTAATTGATGATACCCTGACCTTAAATCGATTTTAGAGAAAAATCAAGCTCCTTGCAGTTGATCGAACAAATCATCGATTCTCGGTAATGGGTACCAATTCTTAATCGTGACTTTGTTCAATTCACGGTAATCAATGCACATACGCATTGATCCGTCCTTCTTTTTAACGAATAAAATCGGCGCTCCCCATGGCGATGAACTTGGCTGTATGAATCCTTTTTCCAGCAATTCATCTAATTGTTTCTTTAGTTCATGCATTTTGGCTGGTGCCAAACGATAAGGTGGTTTGGCAATCGGTGCTGTTCCTGGTATTAAATGGATTCTGAATTCAACTTCTCTGTCTGGTGGTTGTCCTGGCAATTCTTCTGGAAATACATCTGAAAACTGAGATACTACTGGAATATCTTTTAAATCATTTCCTTTAGTGTTAGTGATTATAGAAATCAAATACACTAATGATCTTTTTCTTATGTAACTTGCAGTTTTCATTATAGAGATGAATTTTGTAGATCTAGATGGTTTATCTCCTTTAATTGTGATCGTTTTACCTTTTGGTGAATTTACTTGAATTGACTTTTGATCACATAAAATACTGGCTTTATTGGCTACTAACCAATCCATTCCTAAAACGACATCAAATCCTGCCAGATTCATGGGATAAAGGTTTGCAATAAACTTCTGATTTAAAATTTCTATTCTTGCTCCCTACAAGATTTCTGAAATCCTAACGGTTTCTCCATTAGCGGTCTCTACTAGACACTCTTGTGGTAGTTTAGTTAATGACTGATTTAGAAATTTGCAAAATAATGTATTAATAAAACTTTGGTTTGCACCAGAGTAAAATAATACTTTAGCAAAAATATCATTAACTAAAAACGTACCAGCTATGACATCTGGAATCATCTTAGCTTCATCTGCAGTCAGAACAAATGCTCTAGCATTTTTAGTATTCTTGTTGTCTGTAGCCGGAGCTAATTTCGGGCAATTAGGCTTGATATGACCTTGTTCTCCGCAGTTGTAACATATCTTGTTGTTAGCTTTCTTCCTGCAGTCTTCTTCCTTGTGTCCCGATATTTTGCAAAAGTTACAGTATATGGAGCATCTTCCTGAATGCTTTCTTTTGCAATACCTACAGTAGGGTGCAGAGGTAGATCCTACATTTCTCCCACGGTTAGAATTTCCAAAACGGAATTCTTGAGTTAACTTCTGGGTTAGGTTCCTCCTTTGATCCTCTTCTCGGGTACGGACTAATTCGTCTCTCAAGGTATTTGCTAGTTCTACGGCTTCTTCTATGGTTTGAGGTCTAGATGCCTTGACTACGTGTCTTATCTCCCCAATTAATCCCCAAATATAACGGGAGATCAATACTGGTTCAGGTGAAGCAAGGGTTGGTACTATTCTAGCATATTCAAAGAATAACTTAGTGTATCCCTTACTATCCACACCAGTCATCCTAAGGTTTAGGAATTTGTTTGCTATCAGTTCCTTCTCATTGGGTGGGCAGAATTTCCTTTCTACCTTGTTCTTAAATTCTTCCCATTCCATATTGTAAGTTCTATCACTTCCTCTTGATTGGAGGATAGTGTTCCACCATTCTAGTGCTGAGTTCTTAAACAAATTAGAAGCAAATAGTATCTTATCTTCTTCAGCACACTTGCTTATTCTTAAGACTGCCTCAGTTTTCTCTATCTAGCGTAGAGTTGCAATGGCCCCTTCGTTGCCCGAGAATTCCAATGGTTTACAAGACCAGAATTCTTTATAAGAACAACCATAAGGCATGGTTCTTCTTCTTTTGGGAATGGACATTTGAAATGGCAGGCTGTGAAGAGGTACCTTCACTCCTAGGTACCTTCACTCCTAGAGGAATCAGACAAACATCCCTTCTTCCTGATCAGTAGAATACCCAGAAAGGGCAGGTTGTGAAGAGGTACCTTCACTCCTAGGTGAATCAGATAACTGACGACACATGTCTGATGGTCCTTGATCACTAATACTGTAAACTAACAAATAGTCAAATAACACAAAACACATAATCACATAAATTATTTCCTAACACAAAATTTAGAATTTAAGTGTCAGCAGAACACTTCTTTGGCTTAGACCAATGGCTAGGCTCTGATACCACCTTCTTTCGCAACCCCCGATCCCTTATCTGTCCCGGGAATGGGCGGACGCGAACTCAGACTTTCGGTGGTATCAGTTGGTTAATTTGGCAGCGGAAATTACATCAGGACCGTAGTTAGGAAATGTTTATCAGAGTAAAACAACCATATTTGATATTAATAATCACATGGGTAAAACCCAAGTTTCTTATTACAATACGTTTATAGGGATAAACCCTATTTTATTGAATTTAAAACATCGTCTTTTAGGTAACTTTTATAGCCACATTTTTTCCCAAGCCTTCAGTGCTCTCCAACTGGCTTTTTACTAATTGGCTGTCACCTTGTGTTACCTGAAACGCGTTTTAAAAACATTTGTCAGTGGGAAATACTGGTGAGTGAATCCCAGTTTAATCAAGAAACATTTTATCAATTAAAACAGTATTGAGAGCGATCACATTGTTTATTTCTACACAATTACTCATTCAGTACTGTCAATCCTGACTTGTGGGTCATATTACACATTGGCTAACTCGTTGTCCAATGGTAACGTATTGTCGTCCCGACTTACTACTCACAGTGTAGTAAATTTTGTATACAAAACCCCCAACATACCGGCAATAATAGAAGAACTACAAAGACTCAATCACCGCTTAATCACATTGTAAAACATTTAAGGCTTTGTAAAACATTACAAAACGGTTAAAAAAAGAGGATAAACTCACATTGCTATCTTAGACTTCGCGTAGGGGTTTCCTGGGATTATTCTATAATTTACACAAATGTACATAGATTAGTATAATAACCCTTTGAAAATATTAATGATACCCTCCCCGAGACGGTATTCCAACAACTACGTCGGGCAGAACCACGACAGTTGTTACGGAACCCTAAATCAATCGGGCAGCGTATCTACTACGAAACTGGGGTTATAATACTTGCAACGGAGCAGAACTTCGCTAATTAGGGGGTATAATACCAGCTTTATAAAGCCTATATTTCAGAAATTGTGATTGAGAAATGAAAACGGGACGAGCTGAAATGAAATCCGATGGCTCCTTTATATAGTGCTGATATCTGACTCTCACGCGGCCCGCGTAAGCGTAGCCTTAGGGCTACGCGGCCTGCGTCAAACTCCGGTCAAAGTGTAGCTCGTCCGGATCACCAACTAGACTTGACACGATGATGACACGTGTCATCACCGGGCTGCGCCACTATTTTGATCTTACGCGGCCCGCGTAAGCTTAGGGGGGATCTTATGCGGCCCGTCTAAACTAAAGAAACCAACGAAATCAGTTTCCAATCTTGATACCGCCCGCGTAAATGGTTGGGGTGGGTCTACGCTGCCCGCCTCAACTTAATAATCAGATTTTTATTTTATTTTTAATGCTATACTGTATTTTGGGCTCATTTTCACATACGGCGTGTATTTTAAAGACATAATGGGACATTTTAAAATATACTAGTGTCACACCCCGACCACGTATAACATACAAGACGTGGCGGAAACATCGGGGAGTGTTGTAACAGAATTAATTGTTTCAAATCCATGGCAAACAAAGTTGTATTTTATTTATTAAACAAGAGTTACATTGTCTTAACACAGGAAATATAGAGTTTATAACATAATTAAACAAAGTCTATCATTGTTTTTAGTCTCTAAGGCATAGGTCCGCCCTAGTGTCATGATCATCATCCTACGGAAAAGCACCTGAAAACACATGTGAAAGTAGGTACGTCAGCATAAAAATGCCTGTGAGATACATAGGTTTTGTGAAAATAGGATTCATGACTTAAGTTTAAGAAAATGTTTAGTCATGAACCTTGTAATTTGTTTTGTAAATTGCTTGAAAAACAATAAGTCCAGATGATATGTATTGATAAGTGAATAATGTATGGTTAAATGAATAACCATGCAAAATGAGTTGTATAAAATAAACTGTATTGTAAACCAAAGTCTTGTAAAAACATGTCACTTGTGTAAAATGTATAAGTCCAAAATGAATGATTTAAATAACGCTATGATATGTAATATAATACAAACACTTATGTATAGGAAGTACCAGCGGCGTATCCACCATGATTGTATCATATTACTCACATCTCGTTACTTAAGTCACTTAAACCAACCAACAAAGTATAATGTCTATGTTTAAACCAATAGTCAAAAGTCCTTGTATAAACCATGTCAAATGTTGATAGTCCAAAAGTAGTCAAGTAATGTGCAACAAATGTTATGTATGGTAAGTAAAATAAGACTACTTAAACCATAAGTAAAAATGTACAAAACAAAGTATTTTGAATATATCAAAAAGTTATGTTTTGCAAAGTGATGCATGATACATTGATACAAACATTTATGTGGTAAGTTAACGCATACATTCAAGCCTTGAGACAGTCGGATAACCCTTTCAGTCAAGGTTATCAAAAGAATTGTATTCGGATTCAGTCATTCCTTACATCCAAACAAACCTGGGATGTCAGGAATGGGATTTGTCAAGTCCTATGGTACCACTACTTACTCCCGAGCGGCGTAGCAAATGTTAATGAACGTAATAAAGACCCGTTTGTGCAAACCAAATGTTATAGCAGTTGTATACATGTCATATGAAAACAATGTACTAAGTATGCTAAGTTAACATACAAAGCAGAAAAGTCTTGTAAATCAATGTGCTAGCATGCTATCAGTCAACATACATAGCAGAAATGTAATGTAAAACAATGTACTAAGTATGCACACAATGGACATACATAGCATGAAATGTAATGAAATCATGTACTATAATGTACTAACAAACATAGTCGGTATATGATGTGAAAACAGGAAAGCAGGAAAGTAACAAGTAGGCACATGTGTTCCACCCCAAAACAGTTTGGAAAACAGTAAAAGAGGGGTCTATGTACTCACTTGTGATTACTCAGTAGTCCTGGAGTGACAAACAAACAATGATAGAGATCTCGGAATCAAACGGCACCTAATATAGGTAACTATGTTAATAAACCGGACCTAAATCGGATGATCGGGTAGCATGAGGGTCCGTAAACCAAACGAGTGTAGAGACTCGTGTCATTTGGTTTAACAAAGCCTACATACTAAATGAAACTTAAAGTAATTGTTTACGACCCATTACGACCCGTTTAGGTAGCTTATGCTACTTTAACGCGTCGTTCGCGTGAAACGCGTTCGGACCGCCTAACTAGTCCTATGACAAGTAGAATATGCCTAAACATGTTACATAATCAGTTATGTGACAAAGTTTTAGGTTACATATGCTTAATTACCAATTATACATGAAAAGGGTATTCTGGTAATTTACCTAAGGCATATAAACTACCTATCATACAACTACTTAAACGATGTGACCATAGGGTATAACCTCGGAAGGTTATTCCCTACCTACTATGGTCACCTAATGTGTTTGGTCGGATCCTAATGATCGACCAAATGGGTCGGGTTCGAGGTATAAGCGATTTATTAGATCGCTTACCCTACGACCCTAGACAACGTGGTAATCAGTAGGCATAGTCCCAAGGGACTATAACCAACGTGATTACACTCACGTTGCGAAGTTCAAACGAACTTCGCATTGACCATAACTGGTCAATGTAGAAAGTCAAACAAAGTTTGACTTTCAGACTCGAAAGACTCTAAAAGCAATAAAAGAACGAAAGAATACTTACGAAGGGTCCCCGAATGCTAACTTCGATTCAAAAATCTCAGGTATGAAACAATAGTTTCAACTTAGAGTTTCTCAAATCAAAGTTCTTGTAATTTTGAAGCATGGGGGGTGGGGTATTTATAGTAAAAGGTCCACCGTTAAGATCGTTTCATGGAAAACGTGCCTTAATCCCACCCGTACAAGTGTCGGGACCTTATGGTGGCTAAAAGTTGATCCTTATCAGCTGACTAGACAAATGAGAATGTGTGGTGTTGGATCAAACAGCTGCAATCTGCTGTTAGAAACATTTAATCTGGTCTGATAGTGGGAAGCGGCCCGCTTCAGGATCAGACAAACACAATGCGGGCCGCCTGGCCCTTCTGATCAGCAAACATGTTTGAAAAATGACAGTTTCAGTCCCTGCACGTGTTTAAGGCCATTTCCGACACTTCTAAGGCCCGTAAAGCCAACTTTAAGGCCCTAAAATGTTGCCTAAACATTGTGGACATGAAACATGCTCAAAAATATGCCGGGTGTTGGTTCGTTTGGTCGTACGAACGCGATGTTCGCTTAATTACGACGGAATGCGCATAAGCGCGAAAAACGATCCAAATGACGCAACGAATGGATTTTTGGCAAGCCAAACACTAAAGCATAATGTAGTCATGCTTACATAAATTTTTTGATGTCCGGATGTATTCAGAACGTGAATTATGCGCGAAAGTGCAAACTTGTGCACTTTTTGACACGTTTAGTCCCTGAATGACCCAAAAGTTTATTTTAGCACACCGAACCCCTCAAAGCCTATTTCTAAGCTATGTATAGGATATTTAAGGTATGTTGAGTATATGTTGATGTTCCGGAGTATTTTTCGCGTTAAACTGAGTACGTTTACGCATCAGTTTGCGTATAATTCTCCAGAAAGCGATGTAGAGTTTGAAATTACATAAAAGTCAAAACATGATAAATGTAAAACACAACCAAACAAACATTGGGATCAAATAACATTGTTTTATTGATAAAAGAACTGTTCATAGTGATTACAAACACAGTTGTTACAACTAGAGTGTTGGAAATATTCGAGAGCATCGGTTTTTATTGAGGGTTGTTACATTTACACCCTATGAATACATGTGTGGCTTCTATCGACTTGCCATCAGCTAATTCCACTACATGCTTGTTTACAAGAGGCGCAGGAGTCAACCCTAGCTGACGACTGAATCCCAAAGACATATAACTCCAGTCGGCACCATAGTCGAATAACACAGAAGCAATAATACCATTAACAGAGAACGTACCAGTCACGACGTTGCCATCGTTCCTTGCATCGCCTGCCCCAATAGTGAACGGCCTACCGCGAGCGCCATTCCCTCCGTTATTCCCATTGTTGTTGTTTCCCGCGTTGTTGTTGTTGTTCTGGCGGTTACCCCTATTGTTATGGTTGGCATTCTGATTCAATTGCGGGCAATCCTTCTTGAAATGCCCTTCACTGCCGCACCGATAGCATCCCCTCTGATTACCCCGATTCTGCTGGGGTTGTTGCCTCTGTTGTTGTTGCTGAGGTTGTTGCTGCTGTTGCTTGGGGTGTGGAGCTCTACAATTGTAACGACTCACACAAAAACGTCCTAAAAACGTTCTGTAAATATAAACCCGGATCCCTAATATAACAACTCTCATTAAAAATACTATTTCTTATTTTAATTTAACCAAGAGGAAACCTTAATTGAGACACCCAAGTGATTCTGCATAAACCCTAAAAATTTCAGAACAATCAGAATCAGGATCAGGGCCCCTAAAACTCAGGGGGGTATTCCCTACTCAACGATTATCCTTATAACTTATTATAAAAATCGAATTTAATCGAATCGTCGACTCACCTGCACTCCAAACACACGCGGCAAGCATATGGCCGTTTTGTGACCCTTGCGCACCGTAAGGGTCTAAGTGTTACGGTGCGCAAGGCTGGCTAATTTTTGGGTATAAATACAGAACATTGGCACTCGATTTATGGCGCTGAAACGTTATAGAAATTCCAATTCTACGCTGAGTTATAGTCGAAATACTACAATTAACACACACGAAACACTAATTAGTAGAGGGGGGTGCTGCTATGATACAGGGTATTAACTCGATCGCTATTACGATTCATTTTCCGATCGATCAATGTACTCAATGGATGTTTAAGTGCTGCCCACATTAGGGTTATACTTTGTCGTTCGTCGTTAATTCGATGGATGTTTAAGTATCATACTTTGTCGTTCGTCGTTAATTCGATGGATGTTTAAGTATCGCACTTTGTCGTTCGTTGTGAGGGTTGATCTCGTGAGTTATCGTAAATGCTGTATTAAGTTACTTACCTAGTTCGTGTGCACTAGATTACAAATCAATAGGCTAAGCTCTGCCTGTCTCAATCTATAATATATCAAGGATTATCTGTAGACTAAATTCTGTCCATATGAATCTGCATGATTATCTGTGAGTCATTCTCTTTTTATCAACTATTTTACAATACCTCAAATTATTTTCAAGGTTATAATTACAGGGACTAAGTCGTGGATATCTTGAATTACTGGTTAGTGGGGTATTGTGCACATTACTAATTTTCTCCCAGTTAGGTTCATTGACCTACTCGGGATAATCACTGTTAGGTTCATAGACCTACAGGGATAATCATCACTATTTAGGTTCATTGATCTAATAGTGGTATGACCATCGTCACCATTGTGACAGGATGCCAGATAAAAATAAGATAGAAGCCATTGTAATCGCTCTTATGCTGTAATTAATAACTATGCATCATTATGCAAAATAGAATGATTCACTCAGTATTTCCCGCTGACAAAACCTTTTTAAAATACTTTTCAGGTAATTACAGTAGATTGAAGTAAGGGCTGGATACGGCACTGAAAGGCATCCAAGAAGTGGCTTAATTTATTAATCAAATAAAAATTTAGAAATATTGTTTTATGTAATTATCTTTATTAAAGCTACCATTGTAAAACATGGGTTTACCCCATCTATTTAATAAATAAAATCCGGTGTTTTCTAAACTCTGATATTTTCCTAACTCCCGGTCCTGATGAAATTTCCGCTGCAACGTTTTCAAAATAATCACCGGTACCACTGGGCTGTCCGTGGCACCCGATTCCGTCCAGGGTGGGTCGGGGGCCGTGACAACAATCTTTCGCCATATGACCCAATTTATCGCACCTTTGACATGCTCGGCTACACTAGCCATAGTGGTGGAAACCACACTTATTGCACTTCGGCTATTTTCCTGCATAACCGGAAGTCTGGTTGTGGTTCTGATTCTGATTAACCGAAGATGATTGACTAAAGTTGCGGCTGCTGTTGTTATCGGGCTTCTTTTGCGATTGATTCAAGTTTGTTGCCTTATCTGCGTCGCTCCACTTACGCTTGTTATCTGTGGTGGTGGTAACTATAGCAGCAGTAGTAGTAGCAGCAATACAGGGTGGTAGCGAGCCACTCTCCACCTCCTGATCGGTAATCTTGTGAGCCAATCTGATAATCCGGGGTAGGTCGTTGAGATTTGCTGCAGTGACTAATCCCTTGACTTGTGGTGCCAATCCCTTAATGTAGAGTTCGATCCTGCGAGGTGGTGGTTGGGATAAATTAGGACACATGTTTGCCAGCTCGTGAGACCGTTTCGTATAGGCCTCAATCTCAGATCCTTCCATCTTCAGGTTATAGTACTCGTTTTCCAACTTTTGAATTTCATCTCGAGGGCAGTACTCCTCCTGAATCAGCTCTTTGAAATCATCCCAAGTGGTCGCATTTGCCATTTCGACGCCCAGCATCTGCACCTGAGCATTCCACCAAGTCAAAGCACCGTCCTCCAAGGTGCCAGAAGCAAACTTCACCCTGTCCCCCTCTGGACAGTTACACATAGCAAAAACGGATTCGGCTTTCTCGAACCAACGGAGCAGTCCCACGGGACCTTCAGCTCCACTGAAAGTTTGAGGCTTGCAATCCATGAATGTTTTGAACGTACACACAGGTGGATTGTTCTGGTTTTGATTCGCTTAGAGACCTAAGGACGAAAGAAAATACAGCACACGGGTAAGAATCTGGGTACGTGATACAAGAATAAAGAGTAATTGGCACATATCGTACCAGCTTGATAGGCTGCCAAAGCCTCAGCCACACGGGTGTTAATCAAATTTGTCAACTCAGCCTGAGTCATCGCAATGTGACCACGTCCATGGCCTCGTCCGCTCATGATTCTATATAAGAAGAGGGAAAAAGTTTAAAAATCGAGATAAGGTAGGAGTCAAACCTCACGATGACATCCACAGACTACAAAGTTCACATCAAACAATAGAGCGGAACCCCTTCCACACTTGCTAAGCCTCACTGGGACTCACATGCACCCCACGTTATTATTATGTGTGCACCCATAATAATAAGGCAATTTGCATGCTCATCTCAGTGTCTCTTAACTCGTGCTAAAAGGTTCCCCCGCATTCAAATAGCAAAACGAAAGGCATTACAAGATTAAGAATCACAAGAGTCGAAGGGTAGTGCCACACTATCTAGCTTCACTAAAACATGCAGCCTAGGTAATCACATCAGAGTATCTAATATGTAGTTTCATGCAAGTCGTGTGTGTGTAACTACTAAGCAAGTAATGCATAAAGGTAAACAGAGGACAAACCTTGCAATCTGGAGCTGAGTGTCATGGTCGCTTCGATACTGTTTGGTTATAGTATGGTTTTATGAAAACGTTTTAAAACCTAGTTCACTATAACCAGTGGCTCTGATACCAAACTGTCACACCCCAAAAATACCACATGCGGGAACCCCGCGAGGTGTGTGACGTACCAGGATCCAGCCACTAATCACATTGAACTATAATAAGTATTTAAATAAACATTCCATTCATTCATAATATCATTTCAAACCATATGTTAAAACCAAAGTAAACATTCAGCGGAAGCATAAGATTATTCGTTGTTCAAGTGTTTCAAAACAATGTGCTAAACCAAGAATAAATATCCAAGAGTTGCGACCCATGACCACTCCAGCACTCCCAGATAGCAAGTTCCAATCTAAGAACCTAAGGACCTGCAAGCATGCAGAAAAGTGTATCAGACAACGTTGGTGAGTTCACGGTTTGTTTTAACCGTTTAATACCAAGTATTGTCTTATGATATGTTATGTCATGTTATGTTGATAATAACTCGATACCGCAGACGGCCCTTTTTGCCCTTCTCCAATGCTCTATCAAACATTCGTCGTGATTTAAAGTTATTAGTTCACGTCCGTCCTATCCAGGTACGTCGTGAGGGTGCCAAACCTAATAGCGCTATCAACTAATAACCTCGTTGCCCTACAAGCAACTAACCCGGTAGTATGATGGGACTTAGGTGATAGAAGTGAGTGTATTATCCAACATCAACGTTTACTGAAAACCGTTGCATATTCCCTGCAAGAATATGCGTTTGTGAAATCCGCCTCACATCCCCTACAAGGATATGGGTTTACGAAAATCCGTTTACAAGTTTTATCAGTTTGATTGTCCCCACCGGACGCATGCTTGTTTTGAGAGAAGTGAACTCGCCTTGGTTTGATCGGTAAGACTAGCTACTTGTTTACAGTTTGTCGACCGAATCCTAATATGATTACCATTATCGATTAGTTTTGTAACCATAAATCACATATCCCCTATTCATATTACACAAGTATCACCACATAATAACATGCAAGTCTTAACATTTGTTCATGCAATACAACAACTAAAACACACATCATAATGTCATACTGTGGGCGCTTGAATCCCATACTGTTTGTTTACCAGTCGATTCCAAATATGGGTTGACAATTATTACATTGCTCTTACTAGCATGGATTCACATTAGTTCAAGACCCAGTCCAATTGTGCAAACAATAGTGTGCGAGGAGCCCAACAAAAGTTCAGCCCATCTTACTAAGTAAGGCCCATTAGCAGCCTCGAGGAAGAATCCTCACCCTTTGACGAAAAACCAACTTCATCGAGGTTACCTATGACGAAACCTCAAGGTATTTTGTCGATGTATAGGCGACGAAACATCAAGGTGTTTCGTCGATGTGCGGGTGACGAATCATCAAGGTGTTTCGTCGATGGCCTTAACAGTTTCATGATTCCTAACCCTAGTCAAACGATCAATTGAAATCATTACTCTATCATAAGTAACCCTAAACAATCATCATGATTAATGTCACAAACTCGATTATTCAGTAACTGTATACACGGATAACATCATATTCATGTGGCAACAGAATCATCAACCGAGCAATGAGCCTGACTGCATACAATACATCAAATCTTTATCATGCGTGTTCCAATCTATCGGCTTAAACGTTAAGATATCAAACCCTAAATACGACCAACCCTTGCTATCGTTCAACGTTTAATCACACAAACAGATTTATAAGCAATCAGTCACTATCGAATCAATCAACAAACGAAACCAATTATGATAACGGATACAAACAGCATAACCATAGATCGAGTCAGGTAATCACAAACTAACCGATTGTAAGATGAGACTGGGAAGAGCTTCGAGAGGAATGATGATTGTCGCCGAGTGCAAGGGAGAGTCTAGGGTTTCATTGGTTAGAACTTACGTATACGAATGCGCACAGAAGCCAAATATAACCAAATCATATTTGGGCTTCACTTGGGCCGAAAGCCCATCTCGGCGAACAACTGATCCTCGACGAATAAGTATTTTTCGTCAACTAAAAGTGATGACGAAAAATGAATGGGTGAGGAAACATCATTCTTCGTCGGGTCCATCCTTCGTCGAGCCCGCATGTGCCAATTTTCGTCGGGCAATAGTTTTATCATAATAGGTTTTTACTTAATGCTCAATCATTAAATCACCAAGTAACTAACTTATATTGAAATCATATTAAAATAATATGAGCGATACAACGTATAACGAAATGTAAAACAGGATTGTAAAACAGATGACGCGTAAAGGAAAGGTCTTGGAATCTCGGGTTGTCACATTATGAGAGAGAAACATTCGTCTTATTGCCCCGCAACGCGGGCGGGGCAAAAACTAGTTATCTATATAAATCCAAAGTCTCGATGAATAGTACTTTATAATTTTAAATATTTTTAAGTAATGTTTTGTTTATTGGTTACTTTGGTTTTATTAATGGTTTGTTATGGTATTTATACGATATACATATATGGTATAGAAAATAATACGTGATTTACATCTTTGATAAAAACGAACACCGGTATCGTCACAAGCAACGATGTTGTTCGGACGACATCAATTGTTTCGGGTTATCATCGTACTGGTACCGATGTTGTTAGCTACGGTACGGTAGCAATATGGTGTCAGTTTATCAAACATGGAACCATGAAAATGAATACATACTGGTGCCAATGTTGTTCGGTTCGGTTCAGTACAATATGATAGCGATACAGTGTCAGTTTAGCGAAAGCAAAAACATAAAAATAAAAGTCGATACTGATACATATGTTGTTCAGTCGATTTCAATTCGATTTGGTAAGGCAGCGGCACCCGCCGCGTAGTGCGGAGGAATCTCACTTTTATATATGAATACATACTCTTCATGTATAAAAACTCAATTAACAATTAAAGATTTATAAGCCCAGGTTCATCTCATATAAAAATCTATTCTAGCTCTTTGATTGGTTGAGGGTTTGATATGGGTTCATTGGTTGGATGTGGTGAAGTGTTTAATTGTCTAAATATATTAAACCAAATTTTTATATTTAGTTCAATTATAAGTTATATATTTTCATCCAATTATAAATAATATATATAATTGATTTTTCTGTTTCTTTACTATAACTAACCTAACGATACTTTTAAAAATAACATATGTATTGGTATTTGTTCTTATGCTTTTATCGATCTTCTTACCGTGTCATGACAAACCGATCCGATTTTGATCGAATAACATCGGTACCTGTAAAACCGTTGTTGGTTACTACTACTCACAACGGGTAAAATTTAGTCGAAAACGAAGTTGTATTTGCACATGTATTCTTTTTCATCTCTTTCAATTTGCCATATCGTGTACCCATATCATACTGGTACTGAATGAACCGAACTGTTGGTGCACGGAATGTCTGTTGACTACGTTTGCATTGAGTCTTAGGTTTAGATAAGACAAAATAGGAGCTTTAAAGTCAAAATTAGATTTAATATTGTTATTTCGTTCATATGTACATGTTTAGGAGATTTCGTTCATTAGGTTGTTTAGGAGATTTCGCTCATTAGGTCACAAGGTGATTTCGTTGATATGTCACATGTGATTTCGCTTATATGGTATGCCATATGAGCGAAATCAGTCTTAGTATAAATACCTCTCATGTGTGATCATTCATGTAACTTGGAGCGAAATCCTCTCATGCTTGTGGTGTCAAAACTCTGTCAAATTGTTATCTGAAAGCATCAATAAAGAAGATATTGAAAGAGAAAAGCTGTGTAACTTTGCGTGTATTGATTCCGCCTTTATACGTGAAGGTAATTGAAGATGTCAACCAACGGTGAAGAGTTCTACAATACTTTCTACAACGCGTTCACTTCCGAATCATCAGATAGAAGATCTGAGATGAAAGAATATTCAAGAGAGATTTCGGAGAATTTGAAGTTTGAGAACATGTACGGAAGCCAACAGAAGCCACCAAAGCTAATGAAAGTGGAAGATTATCACTGGTGGAAAAACATATTTGAGGGTTGGGTAAAAGCTTTCGCTACTGAAAGCTGGTTAAAACTGAAAGATGGATACAATAAACCAGTAAAAGAGGGAGGAGAGTTAATAGATCCAAAAGATTTTACAGAAAAAGATATAAAAAATGTTGTGGCTGAATATAGAATGATAACATTGATCAAACAGTCAGTAAAAGAGGATATTATTTCATTGCTCGAACAAGAAAAGACTTCAAAGAGTTTGTGGGAAGCATTAGAGAGAAAATGTGTAGGAAGTAATGAAATTGTTAAAAACAAAAAGAAATTGTTGCGTAAAGAGTTTGATTTATTCAATTGTATGAAAAATGAGTCTGTTTGTAAAATGATTGAGAGATTCGGACATCTGAAAATGGAGCTGACCAGACACAAAATCTTACCTTCTGAAGAGGAGCTGGTGGATAAATTGTTTGATTCATTGCCAAATGATCAAGAGTGGCAATACTTCGCTCTAATGTTGAAAAATACAATCAAGCCTGAAGATTTAAAAGTGGATTTGCTGATTGAAAGGCTTGAAAGTCATGAGTTGGAGATAAAGAGATCTAAAGTCAACAATCCAGCTTATCAGCAGAATGTAGAGCTTTACTACAGAGGAAATGTACCGCAGGCTGGGTCTCCAAGAACAGCATTTTCTGCAGAAAGTTCAAGTTCAGTGAACAATGAAAGTCTTCACAGTGGTTTTCACAGTGGCTCTTCTTCAACAACTTCTGATCAATCTGCTTCAAAGAATTTATTCCAGTGTAATATCGCAGTGGATCTGAAGAATGGGCAGAATTTCAGCGAAGAATCGGCAAAACAACAGATGGTTTTCTTGGCATCTGTACTTGAATCGTATGAAAGCCTCGTTGCAGGGAAGATTGGCAACACCAACTTGACGAAAGAAGATTATGATCAATTAGACCCCGAGGAGATGGAACTAATGGATATAAGATGGTGCATGGCCAGTGCGGTTCGTCGGGCACAGCGGTTCATGGAGATCACGGGGAGAAAGTCAATTGGTGGATCATCTACCAAATTGGGATTTGATAAATCCAAGGTGACATGTTTCAAATGTAAACAAAAAGGTCACTTTAAGCGCGAGTGCAGAAATGCGTATGCTGCTGATGATTCTGAAAATCCATTCAATGAAGATTACTACAGGAAGGCGATTTACCATCAGAACAAGTCTGAGCCACCAAGATTAAAGCAACCAGAAGAAAGATCAAGGGCTCTTGCAGTTATATATGATGATGAAGGTTATGATTGGAGTCAAGTTTGCCCTGAAGAAGATGCAGTTGGTTATGCATTTGTTGCAAATGATAATCATGATACTTGGTGGAGAAGAGACAGTGCGAGATGGGAGATTGGAAAATTATATGAACCATTTAAGGAAGCACAAAGAGCCAAGAGATGGAATGAAGAACTAGAGTGTTACATGGATCCACAGGGTAATCCAGTAGTTGATCCATCAAAAGTGGATTTTGATGCTGTAACCAATGTGTTTCCAAGTGAGGGCACTTTCAACACAAGAAGGCTTTCTGATAAAAGCTATTTGCCAAATTTGATGAACAAGTTAAAAGAAGTTTTTGAAGCAAGTTTACCGAAGGTGGTAGAACTGAAGAAAAGAAAAGAAGAAGAATTGAAGAAGATGATTGAAGAAGTGAAGACTGTTGCAAAGCTTGCTGGAGATGAACAGAGAGCTGAAGAAACGCAGAAGACTAAAGAAGCGCAGAAGAATGAAGAAGCTCAGAAAGAAGAAAAGGAGGAAGATCAGAAAACTGAGTCAGAAGAACCGGTGCTGAAAGAGACTGAGGTTAGAAAATCTTCTGATTTGTCGAATGTTGAAATCTTTGATAACAAAGAAAACAAGTGCAGGAATTGCATAGAAATGTGCAAAGCCTGTACTGAAAAAGATGACATCATAAAAACAAAAGACAATGACATAGTTAAACTTGAAAATGTTTTCACAACAAAATGTAAAGATATGATTGAAAAAGAAGAAATTTTGAAACTAAAAGTTGAAAAATTGACACAGAAATGTCAAGGTCTTGAAAAGGATAATGATGTTTATAGACAACTGTGTTCTACAAAATGTGTCGATTGTGTTGAAAAAGAATCTAAATTTCAAGATTTACAAAAACAGTATGATTCTTTAAAATGGTCGAGTCAGAGAGTACAAGAAGCTTATGATACTTTGAAAAGCCAAGTCAAAAGTTTTGATCAAAGATTGTCAGAAACTTTAGTCACTAAAGAAATGTATGAAAGAAAGTTTAAAGAAAAGCAAATTGAATTAAACAAATGTGTTGATGAAATTGCAAATCTTAAACAAGTCTTGGCTGAAAAAGAAAAGGTTGTTACCAAACTTCAAAGTTATCATAACTCTTCGTACATTCTCGAACGCATTTTCAACATCACACCAGATGACAAAGATACTGAAAATTGCAAAAAGGGTATTGGTTCAGAATTTCATCAGGTACCACCACCATTGAGAAGCAATTATACTTTTTATGATGAGGAAAAGGTGGCAAAGGGTTTGAACATAGCTGACCAGTTACCTGAAAGTATCGATGTGACTTACTCCAAATCTGATGATGCTAATGATTCAGAGGTGGTAAGTAAGGTTGTTGAAAGTGTTTTGAAAGATGAGTCTACAAAAGGTAAGTTTGAATCACAGGATGAAGATGAAGGAAATCTTTATGATGGTTATCTGAAAAACACAAAATCCGAGAAAAAATTGAATGGTGATTCAAAAGGATTGGTTTATACCATGATTGGATCGGACAAATTATTCTTAGATGTTGTATTCCCGATTCAGAATGTGATTTCAGAGAAGGTCGATCAAGTTTTTAAAATGGTTGAGATTGAGAAGTCTGAGATTCCAAAGTTTGCTGGTAAAGGTCATAAATCTTTTTATAACATACCTGGTTTTAAGAAGAAAAACATGAAGGCTGGTTTGGGTTATAAAAAGAAACGGAATTGGAATCAAAGTAAAAAACCAAATTTGCAACAAAAGATGAGTTTTGTTCAAGGGAAAAGTTTGAAAGAAGAGGAAAAACTCAAATTTGGACAACAGTCTAATGAGGAGTTTGATGCTATGAAAAAGAAACAACAACAGGCCAAGGACGTTTCAAAGAAAGTGTGTTTTAAATGTGATCAAATTGGACATGTTGCACGAAAGTGTCCAAATCCAAAGCCTGTTGATGTTGAAAAACAGCAATCTGAGAATGTGAAACAGAGGTCAACCAGATTTGATTCGAAACAAACTTGGAGGTACAATACAAACAAGTTTGCTTCAAATCAAAATTGGAAATCAAACCCGAACAGGTTCGATTCAAGACAGACCTGGAATTCTCACACACCCAGATTCAGAACAACACAGAGTTGGAGAACATCTGTTGATATGACAAAACCTCAAGAATTTTGGAAACCTAAAAATGTTATTCAAGATCAAAAGGTTCAAAAAGAGAAATTTTTTTACAAAAGAGGTACTCCGAAAGGTCAAGTGTGGAGTGCTAAGAAACAAGTGACGTTGGTAAAAGATGAGAAAGTTGAAGTCAAAATTGAAAATGTTTTAAGTGACAAAGAGTTTCCAAAATTGAATGAAAATTATTGTGTTGAAATGCCTAAGGTCCAACAGACCTGGGCTAAATTGTTCAAATGATTGATAAAGTTTGAATGTGCAGGTGCTCAACGAAGCTGAAGATTGTGAGAATGGTAGTTGGAGCAACCTGGCACAGGAAGAGGTTGCAGGACCCTGGTTTGGTTGAACAGGGAGTTTAGTTAGATTGTTTTCTGTACATAAATAAACAATATTTTCAAAATTCTAAAAAATTGGAAAAATTAAAAACCAAAAATATGTTTTTAGTTTGTTAAAATTTGAAAAACCAAAAATATGTTGTTTTTAATTTTGTTTGAATGTATGTTGATTGAATACGCCGAAACCCTCACGGCTGAACAAACATGATTACTTTCATCAGATTGAAACACGGTTTTCAAACTGTTAAGATCAATGGGTTGTAAATCATGGGGGTATGTTATATTTTCTGCAAATCAGAGCACTTTTAGCAGAAAATGGATGGAGAGACAAAGCTATCCATGTTGGTTGTCAAATTTTCTTTAAATGATTTTGCATTTTAGGGGGAGAAAAATTGTCATTAGAAAATACAAAAACATTTGAAAATTTGAAAAAGTCAAAAACATGATAAAAATTTAAAAATTGAGTTTTGCGTAAAAAGAGGAAATGATAGTACATCAGTAGACAGTTACAGTACGCTAAAGAAATGGAAAGTTTAAATGTGTTAAACGATCTCACCGTGGATGTGTCGGTAGATTTTTATACATTTAGTAAACTTTTTCGGGATATAAACCTAAATTTCACACTTGCTTATTTCGTGGGGAACACTACTTGGATATATAGGTAACCCCTGAAATCTCGTTTGAAAGGTCTTGTATTCTGATATACTAGGTTTTTATACTCAGTGATATCTGGGGTATTATTCCGGGACTTCTGCTGAATGGAAGTTCTGACCTAGTCCTCGAATAATACTTTCCGCATATGCTTGAAACACAGCATCACCCTCAGCATATATGATAAGACAATAAAATTGCTTAGCAATGCTGTTGTAAAAAAGATCCTCTAAAGGGGACACACCCACAAGTTGAGTCATGATCTCTCTGCTGAACGGTAGTTCTGACCTGAGCTCTCATGATTCTTCATAATTTATTAACCCCTTACAGATATCATTTGTGTTATAATTGCCTGTAAGACTGAATATTGGGATCTGGATACGGGAGTATATTCAAGAAGTGGGACACATGAATGGGTTTAAGTTCTTAAAATACATAATTCGTATCCTGAATCAGTTGAAATTTGTATGAAAATTTAAGTGGACAAGTATATCGACAATCTAAGTGAATTGTTTAATTCTTAAAGTGAAATTAAGCTCAACGGTACTTGTGACTTGTCATAAACTGATATGATCCTCTAACGCATACTCAAACAAAAATATTATTTGTAAATATGTTTGTACATATTTCTTTACTGCTTTATGTTTTCAGAAAATACAAAAAGATTTTGATTTCTGCTTTATTTTCGACAACCGATGTCTGAGTGCTGAATTTCAAAATCTAAGTAAGCTGATTGTGTTTCTGAAAATAAAACAAGTTCATTAATTTGAAACTTGAAGTTTTAAAATCAAAAATTCAAAAACAGTTTGTGATATCTCCAAGGTCATTAGTTTGGACTTGGATGATTAACTGTGGGGGAATTGGATGCTTATATTGTTATAGAGCTAGTTTCCGATACGATTCGATGAAACTGCCAAATTCATGAGAAGTGATTTTGAGGAGTTTGAATTGTTAGATTACAATATCTGGAAGTTTAAAATGCTGTTACTTATAGTTGTATGAGTGATTGCAGGAAAAGTCCAGACTACGATCCCGAGAGCAGAGTCTAAGGGGGAGTCTGAAGACAAGCTGAAAGTTAGGAGGAGCTTGTAGCTGGAAAGCTAGGTGTCGATCCCTAAAAGCACGGAAGCTTGACGAAAGGGGGAGCCTGCTGATGATAAAGTTGTTGATGATAGAACCAGTGATGAGATTCTGGTGTAAGAGTCAAAAAGTGTGAAGCTGATCAAAGAGAAAGATTGATAGATGCTTACAATGTTACAATCTGATTGAGAAGCTAAAATGACCAAGACTGAAGACTCTGAGCTGAAAACTTCGTCAACATCCAAGGGGGAGTATGTTGGTGCACGGAATGTCTGTTGACTACGTTTGCATTAAGTCTTAGGTTTAGATAAGACAAAATAGGAGCTTTAAAGTCAAAATTAGATTTAATATTGTTATTTCGTTCATATGTACATGTTTAGGAGATTTCGTTCATTAGGTTGTTTAGGAGATTTCGCTCATTAGGTCACAAGGTGATTTCGTTGATATGTCACATGTGATTTCGCTTATATGGTATGCCATATGAGCGAAATTAGTCTTAGTATAAATACCTCTCATGTGTGATCATTCATGTAACTTGGAGCGAAATCCTCTCATGCTTGTGGTGTCAAAACTCTGTCAAATTGTTATCTGAAAGCATCAATAAAGAAGATATTGAAAGAGAAAAGTTGTGTAACTTTGCGTGTATTGATTCCGCCTTTATACGTGAAGGTGAACATCCTTAACTGACTTTTCAGGGTCAAACAACGGTCCAACACGAACCGATACCCACTGAAAATCCGTCGCGAAACGCGGGAAAACCCACTAGTTTTCATGAAGTGAAAGATGCAGGAGAGTGGCGATGTGATGCTAAGGAGGTATACAATAGTTTATGATGGGTACATCCCATGACTTTAGACTACCTGGTGTGGGGTAGTGTCCCGTGCCACATAGGCCATCATGGCATGATGGCGCCCCTAAAACCATTTTCACCTTGTTCAACATGAGCGCTATTGTTGCTTTCGTTGTATGCTTGGCGAGCATCAAAGCTTAGAAATGACGAATAGAATGTGGTTGACTATTGGCAACGGTCGTTTTTTTTAAGATTTTTTTCAATTTAAATTCCACTCTCCTTTTTATAAATCCCCAATCTTTACCATGTTTTACCATATCTCACCACCATTCTCACTACAAAATCAATCATCTTTATCATATTTTCAACCATTTTTATGGCGAACCGATTGACCGAGGAAGAGGACACCGCCTTGGCTATGACTTGGGTGCATTATGCGGAGCAAGGACACCTTCAACATTCTGCTCCTACTTGGAACGTGATTTTGACACACTTTCGTCAACAAGTGGGTGTAAACAATCGTAATGTGAATCATATTACTACTGGAAGGTTTATTATTATGCGAGCAACTTGTGGACTTTTTCAGAGGCTCTTTATCAATGTCATGAACCGCGAAGAGGGAATAACTGAAGATCAAGTGATCGAGGCGGCCCTTTCCGACTACCAACTACAACAGAACAGAAGCTTCCGTCATCTTACAGCCTGGAGAATTTTGCGTGCCTATTTTAACATTTAAGCCGTTTATTTTAATTAACTAATTGTGTATTATTTTTAATTAAGTTGGGTTGTAATGTTTTTTTATTCTAGTTTAATGAAATATTTTATGTATTATATTGATTAAAACTTATTTTGTTATATAATGTTTATTAATTTATAATAAATTTTAAATTAATAAATGATTGATTAATGATGACAAGAAGGCTTTATGGGGCTCCATTACAAGCTAGTCATAAAGTCAATAATGGAGTCACCTATTTTGTTGGCACGCGTTGGGGCTTTATCACACACCATCCAGACTTAGGCTGCAAGGTATGGTTGAAGCCCCTTAGGGGCTCCATTAGTCCATTGTGACACATCAGCATCACATAGGTGACACGTAGGATAATGGGCTCTATTGCATTTTCTAAATAGAGCCCCTGGTATGGTTTGGAGTCGCTGCAATCATCACTTAATAATTATTTTTGATTCTACTAATACTACATAATAAATAAAAATACTCACAAAAATAAAAATAAAATACAATTTAAACAACAAAAATAAATTAAATCCGAGTTTTAAAAAAAAGAAAATTACATATCCCAAATAATTAAAAGCATATTACTCGTCCTCGTCGTTGTCGTTGTTGTTATTTAGCATGTGATCCATCCAAAGATGTTCAACTAAATCCGATCGAATATCCAAATGTGCGTCTGTCCATCGTATCTTAAGGCAGATTTCTTCTTTCTCGGCATAAGTTAGGATTGGGTTCTCCGGCTGCACGATTTCATCATATTCTAGACAAATGGCTCGACCCAGGTCCTCCAAAATCATATTATGTAATATAACGAGGTGACGCTAACCCGCGCGTTGCTGCGGATCGTTGATTATGAATATCTTTAATGTTACAATATGAGATGCTAAAATTCTTAGGTTTATTCAAATTTAACTACATGGATCAACTAATATAAATGTGAAACAACGATGATAGAAGGTGTTAAAAGCGATAAAATGGTTGGCCGGAAGTATGATTGCCGTTTCACATTTATGTTACAACTAGTATGTTGCCCGCCGCGCGTTGCGGCGGCGCACGGCGGGTTGAACCGTGCAGTCACACACGAAGTGTAAAACACAATGCGTAAGACGCATTGCACTACACATAATTCGTAAAACACAATGACTAAAAGACAATTACTTAAAGGTGTATAATACAATGCTTTTAACCATGTGCATAAAACATTAAAACACACAAATATGCGGCATTGCGTGAAAGCTAGGGGTTAGACTTTGTAGGTGGCTAAAGAGCATAGTGCACGTAAACAAAGATATATAGAAAACATTATCATTCCTGGATGACGGAGTATACGAATCCTAGAAAAGTAATTTAGTTGAAGAAATTATAAGGAAAGGAAAAAAGAAGGAAAAAGCAAAAAGAAAAATAGTTGGAAGGAATAGGGATCGAGCCCATGACTGATATTGTTATCCAAAATACGTATTTACCAGCACCACCATGCAGCTTTTGGTATGAATTATTATAATTAAATTTACTTAACAATTCACAATGTCGATGGGGAAACCTACCGACATTTGTGCTTAAGATATATTAGATTTTTAAGAGTCCAACACTTACCGAGTTTCGTTTAAGCCACGCCACTAAGATTATGCAAAAGTAAGGGTGATGTAGTTATTAGGTGGAACGCTCACGAAACGAACAAACTCGGGTTTGATTCCGTTTCTTTGTAACCGCAATGCTTTAGATTGGATACGTTAAAATACACATTTTCATATGATTAGCATCTACATAACATGCGACAAACTACAAAACATCTAAGACGCCGCCGCCACAACACAGCCTATAACAACAATCTAGTTGTCCTTAAACGAAAAACATATTAACTATATTATAATGGTTTCTTAAAGTCTGAACTTTAAGTATTAAATGAATCGAATGCCGCTGCCTTTTCCATTTAGAAAAAATAATCTTCTTAATTGTTTTTCACTTGACCGGTGTGTCAGCTTACCAAAACTTATCAAATCTTCCCTAAGATTTGAGATTTTTGTTATTTTCATCCAAATGTTTGATAGAAAAAATAAAACAAATTAGACGTATGTATGAAAATGACAAAAAATCCCAAAAGTGAAGAACGATATTGTATAAAAAAGTTGTTTTGGACGAAAAAGGCAAACATACCTAAACCTCAGGGACGATTTTGACAATTTACTCCACAAACAATATATCACATTTTTAACGATAAAATGTGCAAGAATAAATTATATATATTGGGTTTCTTCCTGAATTGGTGTATAGGCATTATTGCCTAGTGGAGATGGATATGATCGGGTGGTTCTGCTCGTGCCACGATGATACTCCAATAGTCCGTCAGTAATCCAAATTTGTCGTTAAAAAAAATATATATATATTTTACTATCGAATAATTAAAAGCATGTATTTGCCAATGTCCTTTTAGTGGCCCTCAAGAATGACGTAAATTTATAATTTAACTAATATTTGACAACAATAAATCCTGACCACACTCTTGATTAAAATTTCCGTATTTTGGAATAACTTTTGATTAAAGTGTTTTGTTTTACATTTATAAGAAAAGCAAAAGTATAAGGGCTCAAAGTATAATTGTTTGTCCACCGATGTTTAATTTCACAGCTGGCATAAAAAAAACAAACACTTAAAAAACAACAAAGAAATAAGGAAAGGACATAATAGTAGTTTCTCGAACCACCCAAAGCGCATTCAGTTCTCATGTTGGCCTCTTCGCTCTCGTCACTCATCAAATCTCCGGCCACAGACCCGTTAGGTTACCGTCTCTTATCAAATCTCCGACCACAGATCCGTTAGTTTTCCGTTTCTTATCCAATCTCTGGCCACCAGATCCGTTCGGTTTTCTATATTTATTAAATCTCCGATCACCAGATCGGTTAGGTTTTCGATTAAATTGCCGGCGGCTACCAGATCTATTAGTTTCCGATATGGAAGACGATGAAGAAACTCACATCAATCCATCGGATCCGGATCTGGATCTGAAGATTCGCAGCGATCTAATCCACGGATCTCCGTCACGTTGCCGTCCGCCGCACCGCTGCAGATGACGTTGACCTTACTGCTACCGGTTCATATATATCTGAATTGTTTTTTATTTCAGATCGCACATAATTTGAGAATTGATTTTGTCGAGAATTGCTGTGTTTGACCACGTTTTTGCTTTTTAGTCTTCACAATCTTCTTAGCCAGGACATGTATATAAGACAAAACAGAGAAATAGTCGGTGGTAGAAGCCACCGACTTTGTGTTTTAAGATGTTATATAATATGAGATGCAATTCCCATAGTGTCTACAATAACAATAACAATTCCTTATTATTTTCAAATTATTTAAATACTTGGAATACATTTAAATATTAGTAATCTTTTGTTTGATGGAGCACGGCTCGAGGCAAAACAAAATCGTTTATGTACGAAAATCCATCCTATTCTTTCTAAAGTCCAGATAGAAAAAGTTATTTCGCTTATTCTAAACTTTCTATATGTATGCCGTTCCTTTACATCTCTTTCTTTGATTTAACCCAATATTTTAAAGTAAAAACACCTTTGAATAATAATTGTTATATGAATGGTGTAAAGGAGCATATCATGCACAATATGAATGAAAAACAGAGTGTTATGATTTTTAGAACCCATATAAATGGCAGATTGTCTTGAAACAACAGCCACTTGTAATTGAGAAAAAGGATTTGAAGATGGGTGGGATTTGACGAAACTAAGCGACGGTTGGCCGGAAAACCCTTTTATATTGTTCAAGAATCCTTTCATGAACCATTACGACAGTCGTACTTCTTTTAATACCTTCTATTATCTCTATGACCGTCGTTTCACATTTAACACCTTCTCTGATTGACGTTTGACATTTATCGTTTCTGGCCAACAATCGTATCGCTTCATCGCCGTTCACATTTACGGCTTCCGGTCAATTCATAGCATCGGTGTCGTTTCGGTATGTGTAGAATGGGTGGCAGTTTTTTTGTATAATTACCAAAACTGCTGCAAAGGACCAAATCAGAGATAACATGAAATAAAAAATTAACTGTTGAATCATAATCCTTAAAGTCTTTAAAGAATCGAATACACAAAATCATTGTTTGAAAATCAAAATCACAGTTATTGTAGCCTCTGTTTTTTTCTAATCTGTTAAACAATTATTTTTTTTTTTTTTTTTTGAGAAAAATTCATACCAAAACTAAAACTTCATAAAACGTTGAAGTACTCTGATTCGAAACAACATCAGAAACATTTTTTATTTTCAAAACCAAACAAAGTTTGTATGTGTTTCGTATGTAGCAGTATGTTTTCATGAGGTTTATCAAACCAAACAAAGTTTTTAAGAAAATTAAGATCAGTAAATTAAAAGGTTTCAAATGGAAAACGAAATTGAGTTTTTACGTTAAACACATGTTCTTTACGTTAAACACATGTTCGATTCAAGAAGGAAATATGTCTCAAGCGAATCTGATTCAGATTTAGAAGTCGTTCAGGATCAGAGGGAGAGCAGTTTGACTTTTAGAAAAGTTAGAATCAGTTTTGACTTTAATTATTGGATGAAGGGTTATTTTTACTTTCAATCAGAATTTGATATTGGAGGAAGGGTTATATAAAGGAAATCAAATATAGGCCAACCATCGTATCTCTTCATCTCCTTTTCACATTTAAAACTTCCGGCCAATTCATAGCCATGGTGTCGGTTCGGTATGTGTAGAATGGGTGCCAGTTGCTTTTTGTATAGTTACGAGTAGACGCAAACCCCCGCGTTGCAGCGGGATGTCGATTCTGGATGTCTTTACTGCCATTTTTATGATATACAAAAATGGATATGCAATGTAACTAAGAATCTGGTTATTAATAATGATAGAACCCGCGAGTGATGTTAATAAGTTCCCAAATCTAGGTTTTGAACATCGAATCTGGTTATTAAATGACAGAACCCGCGTATGACAAAAAGTTGCAAAGTCTAAGTTTTAAACTTCGAAACGTAGATTAAAAACACAAAGATGAAATAAAAGACATGTGGATTAAAAAATACAAAAAACATTTATCATTCTTCAACGAAGTTTATGTTTACTCGTGTGAATTTATTTAGGAAACAACAATCCACTAAAGTATAAATGTAATGCACAATAAAGTAATATATAAGAATGTCAGTTTTATATATATATAGAGAGAGAAAAGGTGTATTGTACAATATCACTTAACGTATAATGCGTACGTGATGAGAATTCCAAACGTTATAAACTTCAAAAACGAAATCCCGCATGTTGAAAACTAAATCCACATGTTACTTTTTTTGATAAACCCGCATGTTATGTTTTTTTGACAAAACCGCATGATATTAACTAAGTCCACATGAACCAAATCCGCGTGTTTGTAAACTAAATCCGCATGTTATTTTCGCAACGCGTACGCACCGTATATTAAGGTGAATTGTAATTTATACGTTAACCAATCAGAAAATTTGTAAACATGAAACGCTTGTTGTTCAACAATGAATAATAAAATACGAAACAAACAATGATGAAAACATGAAAGTCAGAACTTACCAGAATTGTAAATACAAATGAGAAAAATGAAAAATACCCCCGCCAAATTACGGAATAACAAATAAAAGTAAAGAGCCGTATAAATGATGCTTTTCCAATCTAACACGAAGAGGTGTGCTATTAATTTAACCCAAGTGTATTGTACAATATCACTTAACGTATAATGCGTACGTGATGAGAATTCCAAACGTTATAAACTTCAAAAACGAAATCCCGCATGTTGAAAACTAAATCCACATGTTACTTTTTTTGATAAACCCGCATGTTATGTTTTTTTGACAAAACCGCATGATATTAACTAAGTCCACATGAACCAAATCCGCGTGTTTGTAAACTAAATCCGCATGTTATTTTCGCAACGCGTACACACCGTATATTAAGGTGAATTGTAATTTATACGTTAACCAATCAGAAAATTTGTAAACATGAAACGCTTGTTGTTCAACAATGAATAATAAAATACGAAACAAACAATGATGAAAACATGAAAGTCAGAACTTACCAGAATTGTAAATACAAATGAGAAAAATGAAAAATACCCCCGCCAAATTACGGAATAACAAATAAAAGTAAAGAGCCGTATAAATGATGCTTTTCCAATCTAACACGAAGAGGTGTGCTATTAATTTTATCTATACAATTACTCCTAATCGATGCTTTCTAAGATGGAGTGGTGTGTTTTTAATTTAACCCATAATTTAGATATTTACCCCAACTAATGGTTTCCGTAACTATAAAATAACGGTGAAACCACCAAACGGTATATCATTTAATATTGATAGATCATCATGTTTTGGGGTGGTTAGTGGTGGATGTACATGTTCGGCATATGTTCAAAAGTTGTGTCTTTTATATTTATAAGGTATTTTCAAACGGTGCATTGTTACCGTTTCACTCAAAAGACATGTCTCAAGTTATATAATATATAATATAATAATTAAGCAAAGCGGCATGTATGTGTAGTTATTTAAAAGTCGCAACTTTTCATTCTAGAGAGGCAACCAAGTTGTATATAATATAATAATTAAGCAAAGGGGTATGTATGTTTCACTTTTTAAAAGTCGCAACTTTTCATTCTAAAGAGGCAACCCAAGTTGCTTTTTGTAGGGTTAAGGGGTGCGTATATTACTAGGATATGTTGGTTTGGGTTATGTGTTTATTAAGGAAAAAATATTAGTTAAGGGTGTGATGTAAAAAGACATAACTTTTGAGTTATCCTAAGTAATGTATTATTCAAGAGGTGTGTATATTGGGACATGTTGGTTTGGGAGGTAATATTTAAGGGATGTGTATATTGGGACATGTTGGTTTGGGAGGTAATATTTAAGGGATGTGTATATTGGGACATGTTGGTTTGGGTTATGTGTTTATGAAGGCAAGGATATTAGTAAAGGGTGTGATGTAAAGAGACACAACTTTTGACTTACCCTAAGGCACCCCAAGTTACTTTTTGTAGGGTTATGCAATATAATATAATGCAAGCATACATTACATTTCGCATTCTTTTTTTTATGCTATAGGCGATGTTTGTCAATGATAGTCCATCGCTTCTTTAACGTCCCAAAGACTTGTTTGACATCCTTTCTCGCCGACTCATATTTTTTCTTGTAGTACAATCGTTTTTCATCATCGGGGCAAGAAAGACTTTTCATCAGGACGGGCCACTCCGGATATATCCCATCAACAAGATAATACATGTATTTGGAGTGCACGTTGTTCGCATAAAATAATGAATCCAGTGCGACCCCGTCTATTACATCATCAAAAAGATTCGATGAATATAAAACTTGAAGATCCTTGTTTGAACCGGCCATGCCAAACTACACATGCCAAATGCAAAGATCTTGAGACGCGACTACTTGTAGGATTAGGGTTGGACCATCGTGATCACCTTGAGTGTGTTGTCTTTTCCAAGAAGTTGAACATGTCGCCCAATCTCAGTGCGTGCAATGAAGGCTACCCAACATCCCAGGAAAACTGTGTATTCCTTGATGGGTCGTGTATAAAAGTTCGACGTTGCTAGAGGTCGGACTCCTCAGATATCGTCGTCCGTATAGATCAACAAGACCTAAAAATATTATAATTACAATGCTAATAATAAATATAGTAATAATGACAAATAGTACATCTTAGAAATATTAAACAATATTAATTATAATAGACATAAAAAATATAAAAAACAAATATACCTTCACAAAAATTGTGAATACTTTCTCTACACATTCGTGTCGACATCCGTAGATACTCTTTAAAAACTTGAACCGCCTCTTCGCCACTGCTATGAGCAACTCGTCAAGCGTACTCGAGCATGTGGGAGAATCGTCAATCGGAACTTGTAGACATTTTATAAAATTTGAGAGAATTGTGTTGAAATGAGAGAGTTGTGTGTGTTTAAATATAAGTTTTGAGAGAGTTGTGTTGAAGTGTGAGAGTTGTGTGTGTTTAAATTTAAGTTTATAAAAAATGATTTTTTTTTTTACTTTGTAGCCGTTCATCAACGGTTAGTTGCCTTAGGCCACAACAAAAAGCTCGCCAACGCTCGCCATTGTAATCACATTTGAAAAATAGTGCCCTCGGATGGTGCCCAGGGTATGGAAGGGGGTACTATCGTATAAAAAAAGCTAAGATGGCATGGGGGTGGTGCCTATACAGTGTGGCCTTATAAGTAATTTGGTGAATGTTGGTCATATAACTTTAACATATTGCAACAAAGTTAACAATTTAAATCGAGAAATGGATCAAGAATAGTTAACCATAATATATAAAGTGGTGACACAAGATTTTATCAAACGTTTAATTTCTGGTAACCTTTTAAAGTAGGCGAGTCAGAGGTAGAGATGCACAAAATAACCGGTTAATTAACCGTAACCGGTTATTAACCGAAACCGTAACCGGTTAATAACCGATTTAGGAATAACCGGTTAGTGGTTATTTTTAACCGTAGGTTAGTAACCGGTTATAAGTGTTTAGTATAATAACCGGTTTTTTTAAACCGGTTTTTTAACCGATAGACTGATTAACTGAAAAAATAACCGAAAAATTCAAAAAAAAAGGCAAAAAAACCGGTTAATAACCGAAAATAACCGGTTAATTAACCGAACCGGTTAAAGTAATTAACCGGACCAGTTAAAAAAATAACCGGTTAAAGCATTAACCGGTTAAAGTCAAAAAGTCAAATTAACCGGTATAACTGGTTAACTGAACCGGTTATTAAAATTAACCGGTTTTGTGCACCTCTAGTCAGAGGGATTGGGTCACACCATAACTGTTTAAATGACTCTGGGCTTCGTTCAACCCATTTACGGTAACGGGTCAAAATGACTTTGGCTCCTTCCAATCCATTTCTTGTTTTTTCCAGAAAAAAAAAAAGAAGGATAGTGATATCAACCAATCTAGCCATACATGTTGGTCTTGACTAAACAAACAAACAAACAAACATACAAGTAGGGCTGTCCAAACTGCTCGACGATCGAAGATCGCTCGACGATCGCTCGAAAAATGATCGAAAAATGCTCGCTCGATTCCCGCTCAGTTTGTAAATGAGCCGATCGGATCGGTTCGATTCAAATTCAATCCGAGCATGAGCAAGGCTCCGCTCGCTCGACGATCGCTCGGTTTCGCTCGAATTATTTTTATTAATAATTAATATATATATATATATACATATATATATATATATATATTATATTTTATAGATTAAAAACCCAAAAAATATAATAGCCTAAAATAATTAAAAGCCCAAATAATATTAGCCCATATTTAGTATAAAAATCTAACCCTAAATCTATTTCCTATAACAATTCACTCATTCAGTCGCCGCTCTCAAGTCTCAACTGCTCAGTGTCTCCGTCGACTCTCAGTCTCCTTTTCCAACTCAATTCATCATCGGCTCAAGTGTCTCCGACTCAATTCATCGGACAATCATCGGCTCAAGTGTCTCCTAAAAGGTTAGTCGCTCCTGTTTCAGTTCCTGCAACATATCGTTAAATATATGTATCCATTCATTCTTCAATAATCGTTAAATATCTGTTTCTGTTCGCTCCAGTCTTTATTCGTCGCCTCGTCGGACTTGTTTCAGGCTTCAATCGGTATGTTTTTTTGTTAATTAATCGTTTCAGGCTTCAATCGGTATGTTTTTTTGTTAATTAATCGTCGGACTTGTTTCAGGCTTCAATCGGTATGTCTTTATTCGTCGCCTCGTCGGACTTGTTTCAGGCCTCGTCGCCTCGAAGATCGATCGAAGATCGCTCGACGATCGCTCGAAAAATTCAATCCGAGCATGAGCATCACTTTTGCGATCGGTTTTACAAATTTGATCCGCTCGGATCGGATCGGTTATAATTCAATCCGAGCATGAGCATACCCTCGATCGGATCGGATCGGATCGTGAACACCCCTACATACAAGTAAAATCCTACTTGTAACAAAACCTATTAGTAAGATCGGGGGTAAGATGTGGTAAATCTTTCCTTTATTCCAATAGATAGAGAGGCGGCTCTCGTTAAGACTTCCGACTTTAAAAACCTTTCTTGACATGTTCGTCTTGACCATTCTTATAAATTGTTGTCTTATCTCGAACATCATCGACGAAAGCTTGGAGATTGACGGCCGATGATCCGCCATTACCGAGCGCTTGTCTTGCCAACTCCCTCCATTTCTCAGCATTTCTCCTCATCTCTTCATCCTCCATCACCATTTCCACACACCTCTTGATCTCCTTCCTTTCCACCATTCCATCCCCCTCCCTCCTTTTCACCTTAACACCTGTTTTCCAAACATCCTTAATCATCTTCGCGTTGATCGCCTGATCCGACCATTGAGAAAACACGACAGTTGGAACACCAGCCGCCAACGCCTCCACCGTTGAATTCCACCCGCCATGCATCACGAAACACCCAATTGCTTCGTGGGTCAATACCTCCACCTGAGAACACCAACTCACTATCATCCCTTGCTTTTTAAGTTCCTCTATCATGCTCAATTTCCCCACTTGCTCACCATCTCTAATCACCCATAAAAAAGGCCGGCCACTTTCAACCAACCCAGATGCCATCTCCTCCATCTGTTCTATCGATAAAGTCGCCAAACTTCCAAATGAAACATACACGACCGATGAATTTTGTTTCGCGTTTAGCCATTTGATATAATCTTCCACTGGTTTTTCAAACAAATCGCAACTGATTGAATTGTACGATAAGGCATTTCCATCTAAGAATTCAGATGGAATTAGAGGTCCAACCGGAAGCACCACAAGTTTTTCAATTGCTTTGATGACCTCAACTTCAAGTTCATCAAAAGTGTTTACCAGTATTCTTGGAGATATCTTGAGTACATCAACATGCTCTTTCATAAATTCCAGAATAAACTTATGTTCCTTGAGACAGGATGGCAACATAAAGGACGGCAAATCGGCGATGGTTAACGATGGAAGTCCTGGTAAATCGATCGGAAACGTTGGATTGTTGTTGTTACAAGATATCAAATCTTGATAGCCGTTAAAATAGTAATAATAAATATTCAAAACAATGGTTGGTTGGCACCATAGGAGACTGGATTCAAGACAATGCGCATTAGCCACCTTTGCAGCCCACGGTACGCCACTACTATAGACTAAGTGGTCAAACGGTTGGCCTGCCGTAGCCGCGGAGCTAATGATTTCTGCGACAGCAGAAGCACCATTAGTAGAAAAATCTGAGAAGAATTGTTGCCAGATAGTAGTTGGTTGTATGCCATTGTCATTTCCGTCAGAAAATGGGACAAAAGTTAGGTCGTGATGGGTGGTTTGTATGTCGATGCGTCGTATGACGGAAACGCTGGTGCAATAGGTGACATCGACATTCAACTTAACTAGACGGTTGGCAAAACGGAGGGATGGGTTAATGTGGCCTTGGATGGGGTAAGCAACAATCAAAATTTTGGTTTTCATGTGGCCTGTCATTGAGGTGGAGAGTGGTGATGATCTCAGGCAACATTTAACATGTTTATATAATGAGTGATACTTCACAAGTTCACATTGTAATTTTCACCTGATTGGTAACTATCACCTGATTTTACAAGTATATGGCTCATATGCAAAGTGACTTGTGTATTTGTAAACTGACAACATTCACATGCATTTAAACTTAAATTGGAATTCAAAAATAAATATTAAAATTAGCCATAAATTGTATTTCATGCAAAAGAAAACACAACTTGTACATGCTTAATTAGTTAATTGTCTTGTAAATTACTGATGCTTTCCATTCTATTCTGTATATGGTATAATTACTGTTGTATATATCTATACATGTACAAATCTGGTTTTTTTAGAACCTAAAACCGGGTAGGACTCGGGTCTGGGTGACTGGGTTTGATAACAAAGGCAAGAAACGGGTAGGGCAGGAAGTAGGAACCGGTTCCGGGACGTTCGGTTTTTCGGGTTTTGGCCGGTTCAGGACCGGGTGTTGACCGGGTCCGATTCGGTTCCTTTTGTTACACCCGGGTCTGGAATTGATATGTACCCATGGGTCGGGTAGGGTAGGAACCGGTTCTGCGTCAGTCCAAAATCGGGTTTTTTTTTGTGCATCTCTAATGGAAATAGATGAAATAAGAATTTATTTTTAAGACATGTGATTTTGTATATTCATCGATAATTATGCTTAAGAAATCGTTAACTATTGTAGATGAGTTAAAGATACTGGAAAAGTGGAAAAAAACAAGGTTGGATATATAAGAAACTTCCTTACAAAAATGGACACGAATCAAACAGATTTTAATAAGGTTTTGTTAAATAATAAATGCTTTAGAACCAAAATTTGATCCACCACCATATTGTTAATGATTGACATGAAATGGCATTCTGAATCTGGGTGTATTGTTGTAAGCATTTTCGGTTTCCTTTTTATGCCTTCCAAGTTTCCAACTGTTTGATAAAATGCCTGACCCAAAACCAGGACATGCCGTTTCTTGTTGATCACATCGAAGTTTTTCTGCTCTATATCGGTGATGACTTGATTGTAATTTTCTGCTCTAATCGGCCCTTATTTGCTAATCTGAAGTTTTCTGTCCTAATTTGCTAATATGTTAGTTTTACACATATCCTTCATGTCCTTGAATAATGCAATATCCATTAATAACAAATGCTAAATGGAGAATGTAAATATGTGATGCCATTCAAATATTAGTTATGCAATGTTTTATTATCAATAATAAGCTTTAGTTAGTTTTACATTTTTATTTATTTATTCATTACGTACTTGGTCTATTTGTAAAAAAAAAAAAAAAAAAAAAAAAAAAAAAAAAAAAAAAAAACATGTGAAGAAACACCAAACTAATCTGGTGACGCTGAGGAGGCATACAATGGTGTATGATAGATTGATAGGTACATCCCATGACCTTATAAGTGATTTGGTGAATGTTGGTTATGTAAGTTACACATATTTCATAAAAGTTAACAATTTAAATCGGGGAAAGGATCAAGAATAGGTAACAATAATATATATAAACAGTGACACAAGATTTTATCAACGCTTAATTTCATATTAAAGATTATTTATTTTTTATAAATTTAGTAGGTATTCAGTAATAGTCCAGACGAGACTGCTTATTTTTGCATGATACTTAACCAGGAGAGCATAACAAATGCAATTGTCATGATTCAACCGTCTTTAATATCATGTTTATTCAATTCATTGCCAGTGCTTGATGTAGCATCCATTTCAGCTGATATAATCCTTATGCTAGATTTATACTTCAGTGTTGTTATTTTCCAAGGATTTAATATAGCTCACTGAAGGAAAAGCGGTTATCAGGATCAACCAGAACACCAGGTTTAACTCATCAGTTTCAATGATTTTCATACGGCCTGATTATTTTATCTGTTTCCATTTTTTTCTAGGCGTTAGCACAGTTATTGCAAGCTCCACAAGAGGATGCTGAGTTGACCGTATGTAACCGTTTTCCTGTCTCAAATTGGTGGTGTGTGATATGCGGGTTGGGTAAGCATTAACAGTGGGCGAGTCAGGTGGGTTGGGACACGCATTAACTGTTCAAATTTACTTTGTGCTCCTTTCAACCCATTTCTGGTAGCGGGTCAAAATGGCTTTGGGCTCCTTTGAACCCGTTTTTGGTAATGGGTCAAAATGACTTTGGGCTCCTTTCACCCCGTTTCTGGTGACAGGTCAAATTGACTTTGGGCTCCTTTCAACCCGTTTATGGTAACAAGTCAAAATGACTTTGGGCTCCTTTGAACCCGTTTTTTGTAATGGGTCAAAATGATTTTGGACCCTTTTCAACCCGTTTCTAGTGACAGGTCAATTTGACTTTGGGCTTCTTTCAACCGTTTTCTTTTACCTGTACTTTTATTTTACTCATTTTATTTTAAATGGTTTTGGGCTCTTTCAACCCATTTCTGGCAAAGGATTAAAATGACTTTGGGCTTCTTTTTCTTTGGTTAAAGGGGTCAGTAAAATTCTCGTAACAGTCAAAATGACTTTAGGCGCCTTAAAACCCGTTTAGTTTTAGTAGTTCTTTGTTTTCTGTTTTTTTAACGGCCTTTTTAGTAGTTATTTTATTTAACCTGTTTCACCTGCTACACATAGCTAGAATCGGATTTTTCAAAGTAAATGGGCCAAAATTACTATTTGTATCCAGTTTTTTTTTTCAGTTTTCTTTTTATTCTGCACTTAACCGATGAGTTGTCATATGCTAATATTAATATATCACGTGCAGTTCTTACTAGCGAAGTTGAACTAATGCGGATCTAAGAACTTTTTTCACTGGGTTCCTTTTGGTAGATTCTTACGAATTCTCACTATTTTTTTTTCCAAATCATAAGAGGTTCTAACTAATTTTCTCCATTTTTTCCAAACCGAATGGGTTCCTGGGAACCCACAAAAGTGGCCTAGATCCGCCCCTGAGTTGAACTCTTCATCTTTTTCAACAGTGAAGTTGGTTCTCGAATGGACGTAATATTCACTAATGATGTAAATCTTCAAGTATTCTTCGAACATCTGCAGAGGCTAGCAGTTCAGTCTTCTTGATAGCACCATTAAAGGGATATGACTTCTAGAGTTCTAAAGATTTTCATGAAAAGTACACATTTCAGTGGTGATTTTTACTTTTTTTTTTTTTTTTTTTGCACTTATGATTCAATTTTTTATGTCAATATAAGAAAATTTAGTTGAGAAAGAATTAATGCCATATTCATATTATGACCACATTAACCTTTGAAAAAGTAAGGTGATACAAACAATTCTCGCCGTACATGTTGTCATGACTAAACAAACAAACACAATAAAATCCCACTCATAGCAAAATATATCGGTAGGGTTTGGGGGTTAAGATGGGGCCAAACCTTTCCTCTCTCCCAAAAGATAGAGAGGTCGCTCCCGAGACTCTTAGCTCCAAAACCCTTTCTTGACATGTTCAGCTTGACAATTCTTATAAATTGATATCTTATTTCAAACATCATCGACAAAAGCTTGGAGATTGACGGCAGATGATCCGCCATTACTGAGAGCTTGTCTTGCCAGCTCCTTGCATTTCTCAGCATTTCTCCTCATCTCTCCATCTTCGATCACCATTTCCACACACCTCTTAATCTCCTTCCCTTCCACCATTCCATCACCATCCCTTTGTTTCACCTTAACACCTGCTTTCCAAACATCCGCAATCATCTTCGCGTTGGTCCACTGATCAGCCCACAATGGAAATGCAACAATTGGAACACCAGCCGCCAATGCCTCCACCGTAGAATTCCACCCGCCATGCATCAGGAAACACCCTACTGCTTGGTGGTTTAATACCTCCACTTGAGAACACCAACTCACTATCATCCCATGCTTCTTAAGAACCTCTATATTGCTCAACTTCCCCACTTGGTCACTGTCTCTAATCACCCATAAAAATGGCCGGCCACTTTCAACCAACCCAGATGCCATCTCTTCAACCTGTGCCTGATCAAGTGACAAAGTCGCCATGCTTCCAAATGAAACATACACGACTGATGATTTTGGTTGCGTGTTTAGCCAATTTATATAATCTTCCTTTGGTTTTTCGAACAAATCACAACCGAATGAATTGTTCAATGGAACTAGGGGTCCAATCGGAAGCATCACAAGGTTTTCAATTGCTCTGAGGGGTTCCATTTCAAGCTCATCAAAAGTGTTCACAAGTATTCTTGGAGATATCTTGAGTGCATCAATATGTTCTTTCATAAAAGGTAGAACATAATCCTCTTCCTTGGGGCTGGATGACTTCATAAAGGACGGCAAATCAGCGATGATTAATGATGGAAGTCCGGGTAAATCAATCGGAAACGTTGGGTTGTTGTTTCTACAAGATATCAAATCTTGATAGCCGTTAAAATAGTAATAATAAATATCCAACACAATGGTTGGTTGGCACCAAAGGAGAGTGGATTTGAGGTTGTGCTCATTAGCTACCTTTGGAGCCCAGGGTACAACAGTGGTGTAGACTAAGTGGTCAAACCGATGGCCTGCTGCCGCCGCGGAGCTAATGATATGCGCGACGGAAGAAGCACCATTTGTAGAAAAATCTGAGAAGAATTGTTGTAAGGTGGTAGTTGGTTGTAGGCCATTATGGTGTCCGTCCGAAAATGGTGCAAAGGTTAGGCCGTGATGGGAGGTTTGTGTGTCAATACGCCCTATGACGGATTCGCTAGTGGAAAAGGTAACATCGACACCCAAGTTAATGAGCCGGTTAGCGAAACGGAGGGATGGGTTGATGTGGCCTTGGGTCGGATAAGCGACAATTAGGATTTTAGTTTTGTGGTGGGTTGTCATTGAGCCGGAGAGTCAGTGGTGGTGATCGCTAACAGCATTTAAAATATATATTCAAATGAGAGGTGGCTTCATATTGTAATTGTCGCCCGACAAAAAGTCACAAGTGCTTGTGAATTTACTTGTGTATTATTAGGAAAATGACAAAAGTCATGAGCCATTTAATGATATTTGTTTTTGATATTATATGATGGGGGATCAAGAGTAACATGCATAATATTTGTTTTAGATATTATATTTTTTTTAAATGTGTGAATTATTCGCGAATGTCGGGAGGTCTAGCATACGTTGTCTTAATCGGGTCCGCGCTAGAGAGCCCCTCGCATAATAGATCCCTAATTTAAACCCTTGTCACCAAGACTCTAACTTAAGATCTGGAGTGAAAAACTCATCCGAGTACACCATAGATGAAACTTAAATAAGTGTGGCCACCACTAGAGCACTAGTGGTTGTTTTAGATATTATATGATGGGCTAATCAAGAGTAACATGCATGGATACGCATCACCTGGACGACTATTTCACCTCTTGGTCAACATCTCAAGTGGGTCACGTTTTTTTTTTCTTCAGTCCTATTTTCAATTAAGAGTTGTATTAAGAGTAGTGTCACTTAACTTCTAGTAACACATATTCTCTTTATGTATTGAACAATTGATAACGATAAGGTTGTGTGGTATGAGGCGCTGAAGAAACGTGTACCTAAAAGATGGATCTTCTCGGGGCAACTTCCACGTTGGCAACCGGGACTATAACATACAAAACAGAACATCGTTAGAACTCGTCGCATGAATGGAGTTATCCCTGTGACCACCCTCTGGCGTGAGAATAAGGTGGTGATTGTTTTTCTAAAAAAGATATGCACGGGCTCTTCTCTTTGCACCGCGAAGACCACGCACAGACATTGTCATCTGCAGACTTTTTTGGTTTTTTTCCGAAGACGTTTCATTAAAAAAACGTCTGCATGTTAAGCCAAATATTTAATTGTCATAAGTTAGAGGGTTATTATTGTAACTAGTAGAATATATATAAACCTCTTTGTAATCAATATTCAATCATGAATGAAATTATGAGTTGATATGGTATCAGAGTCTATCAACTTGTAAACCATAAACAACCCCCACTCGCCGCCGTCAACTAGCCGGCGATCAGCAACAGCAATCGACCTTTACCCCACAACCAGCCAACACCACAAGGAGAATCTCACTACTAGAAAACTGTTATTATTCCCACGTCAATTTCCGTAGGAAATCCGTGGGTAACTGCGTTTACCCACGGATTTCCCACGAAAATGGGCTGTGGGAATTTTGCTCGTGGGTAATTTTTTTTTGACGCATTTCCTACGGAATTTCCTACTCCTTTATCACAAAAATGTTTCGTTAGAATTCTCCTACTTATTTCTCACGGAATTAATTTTCTTAACTTTCCGACGCATTTCCTACGGAATATTTATTTTTTAAATTTTGTGCTTAAAACAATTATATTTATATTTATTATATAATATTTATATATTTTAATTTTCTTACACAATTCCTACGAATCTTTTTTTTTTCTTCCTACACAATTACAACGGAATGTACTCGTTTTTCCTACAAAGTTCCTACGGAAAAAAAAAATTCCTACACAATTCTAACGGACTGTATTCTTTTTTCCTACGCAATTCCTACAAAATTAGTATTTTCCCTACACAATTCCAACGGAACGTATATATTTTTCCTACGTAATTCCTACGAAATTAAGTTTTTTTTCTTACGCAATTCCAACAAAATGTATTTTTTTTTCTTACGCATTTCTTACACTGGAAAATAAAATAATTTTGTAGTGAAAAGGCTTTTCGGAAATACACATCAAGCTTATATACACCAATAGAACATTTTCTAATCAACCCAATACACATTCAATTCGAAAACAAACCCGTCAAATTACAATCCTTTGTTGAATGCATAACAAACTACATTAAATTCTATAAATAAACTACATGTAATCTTATATAAGCTAAACTAACGAAATACCTTAAATGAAAACGAATTCCGTCGGAAGTCCGTGGGAAATTTCTGACACTTTTCCTACGCATAACAATTTGTGGCTTTTTTGTAGCTTTTTTTGTCACAAAACTAAGACCCTTTCTTGTTCGTCGGAAGTTTGTGGGAAAAGTGTCGGCATTTTCATTCGTAGGAAATGTGTAGGAAATTTTGGTAGGAATAGTATTAGTTTTCTAGTAGTGTCTATACATATAATAAAAGAAACCAATAAATTGACACATGTCATTATTCTAGACCATTCTTAATTGTAGATAATTATTATTTAATTTAAATTAGTAAATATTAATTAAATTAATATAAATCTTATCAACTCCATCCTTAATTGTAGATAATTATTATTTAATTTAAATTATTAAATATTAATTAAATTAATATAAATCTTATCAACTCTAAATGATTGGCATAAACTTAACTTAAAATAGTAAAATCTTATCTAAACTAAAACTTCAAATCATAAAGTCTTATCTAAACTAAAAATCATTGTTTAACTTAACAGTAGATAAACATACATATTATTTATTGTTAATATTATTATTGTTAACTATGAGAAATTATTAAAAAACTTATTAATCAAACCAAAAATTTAAAATAGTATTAACCTAATTTAAAAAATTTTAAAAATCAATTTTAATTTAGAAATATCTTTTTTAACAATAGATAAACCCGTGTAATAGACAGGGTTTTTAAATATATAACATTTTTTATTATTTCTATATAAAAATAAATTTATTCAACCGTATATTACACGGAGTTGTTTTTAAATATAACTTTTTTATTATTTAGCATATAAAATTACATTTTTTTCCACCCGTGAATACATATGTTTTTTTTAAATATAATTTTTTTATTGTTTGGTATATAAAATTACATTTATTCAACTCGCACAGTACACGAGGTTCTTAAAGATATAATTTTTTTTATTATTTAATGTATAAAATTATATTTACTCAACAGGTGTAATAAATGAGGTTTATAAAAATATATTGTTTTTTTATTTAGTATATTAAATTACATTTATTAAACTCGTATAATACACGGGGTTCTAACCTAGTATTTATTATATTCGAAAGATAGCAGCAAGTGGAGAATCCCCTAGTTATTTTCGATTTTCACATCATGGGGGTAGCTATCATGGGGGTATCGATTTTCACAACAAAAAGAATAAGTGGCGGCAAGGAGGTGATTAGGGGTAAAGGTCAAAAGGAATCATTATTATCATTCTTTTCGAAAACAAAAGCAAAGATCAGCAACAGCCGTCACGTTATATGACGAACAATCGACCTGCAACATCTGACGAACCATCGACCTTCAACTTGCCTACCTCAGGTATCAAAAATCACTTATTTTACTCATCATGACAACGATTACTGCTTTCAGCATTCAAGAACGTACATCCCATAATTCCCACAAGTTTGCATTCAATCTTACACCAAACAATTATAGCTACTGGAAAGCCATGATGGAACCTTTTTTGAAGGCCAATGGATTATATTGTTATGTTGACAACACGTTATCTTGCCCGGAAGAGAAAATTACAACTGGTGATGCTACTACTACAAACCATAATTTTACAAACTGGATTGCTAATGATGCACACGTGTGCATGATCATTATATCCACCGTTTTCGAGTCTTCGTTTCAACACATCCAAGGAGACACGGCTCGGGAAGTGTGGTTAAGTCTAGCACGTGCATATGCTCCTTCGAATTCATCTCATGAGTTCACACTAAAAACGCAGCTTTTAAAGATTTCAATGAAAGATGGTGAAAAAGGTATCGATTACCTTAGCCGTGCTCAAGAATATGCAACGGCTCTTGCAAATATTGGTGAACCCGTCAAAGACAAAGATCTCGTCATGCTTACTATAGTCGGTTTACGTGAGGCTCGGAAGCACGGAAACGCCAATGAGGTGTCGTCTTCCGTTCCGGGGACTGCTAGGGGACGGAAACGTGCTGCAGAAGGGGACGAGGTTTGGGGACGTGCAGGAAACGCTTCCGTCAAGTTTCCATTTTTTTTTGGGTTTAAAAAAAAGATTTTTTTAATCCTATTCTAAAATAGTGCCCCCTCCTATTCGATAATACCAAGCGACGATCACGTTTAAAACCCTACACTCCCTCTGCGATCCTCTTCTTCTTCTCTTTCCCTATTCAAACTCCAAAATTATGGCTTCTAATGAAGAAACAGAAGGATCATCATCATCTATAGATGAACCTCCATTGTGGGATTATGTGGAAAAACTAGAAAAACAAGGTTCGGGAGGAACTTGGAAATTCAAGTGCAAAGTTTGTGGTGAAAATCGACAAGGATCGTATTCAAGAGTTAGAGCACACTTGCTCAGTATAAAAGGTATGATTTTGGTTGTTGTTTACTGGTTTGTTCAAACTTTGTTGTTGATTATCTACTTATTAGTTGATTATCTACTGATTAGTATGCTCTAAATCCCACCAATAGCAAACTTTGTTGTTGATTATCTACTGATTAGTTGATTATTGTTGATTTGTATAAAAGGCAGTGGGATTGCTATCTGCAAGAAAGCAACACAGAGTGATAAAGTTGCAATGAAAAAGTTAGAAGATGCATATGAAGAGAAAAAAAACAATTCAAAAGCGAAAGAAGTCGGGTTACCATGTTAAGCTGGCAATCCCTTAAAGAGGAGAAAACCCGCTTCAAATCCTATTCAAAAAGCTTTTGGTGTGGAAATAAGGGACCAACTTGATGAGAAGATAGCAAGGATGTTCTATACTGGAGGTTTACCTTTCAATCTTGCAAGAAACCCGCACTACCATAGGGCTTTTTAGTTTGCTGCAGAGAACAAAATTGAAGGGTATGTACCTCCTAACTATAATAGGCTTAGAACAACCATGCTACAAAAGGAAAAGGAGAATGTGCACAAGTTATTGGAACCGATTAGGTTATCATGGAAAGAGAAAGGTGTGTCTATTGTCAGTGATGGTTGGACAAATCCTACAAGAAAGCCTTTAATCAACTTCATGGCTACCTTAAGTAATGGTCCTTTATTTCTAAAGGCGGTTAATTGTTTTGGAGAATTCAAAGATAAGTTTTTATTGCTAATCTGATGAAAGAAGTTATCAACGAGATTGGTCATGAAAATGTTGTGCAAATCATCACCGACAATGCATCAACTTGTAAGGCGGTTGGAGAGATTGTCACGAGTGAGTTTACTCGCATCTACTGGACACCATGCGTGGTACATACGCTTAATCTTGCATTGAAGAATATATGTTCACCAAGGAATGTGGGAACCAATCAAACAACATATGATGAATGCAAATGGATAACAGAAGTTCACATGAATGCGGTTGCAATAAAAAACTTTATCATGAACCATAACATGAGACTCTCCATTTTAAGCAAGTTTACTCCTCTTAGATTGCTTTCGGTTGCCGATACTCGTTTTACTTCAATTGTTGTGATGCTAAAGAGATTCAAACTTGTCAAACGGGGTCTACAAGCTATGGTCATAAGTAATGAATGGGCTTCTTATAGAGAGGATGACACGGTGAAAGCTAACTTTGTTAAAGAGAAGATTTTGGATGACGATTGGTGGGACAAAGTATCATACACATTCTTAGTTTTACTGAACCGATATATGATATGATTAGAGTTTGTGACACCGACAAACCATGTCTACATTTGGTGTATGAGATGTGGGATTCAATGATTGAGAAGGTGGAGGCCGAGATCTACAAGAAAGAAAAACTTCCCTTATCTGCTCGTAGTATCGTTTATGATGTTGTGCATCAAGTTTTAGTGGCTCGGTGGACGAAGAATAACACTCCTCTACATTGTTTAGCACACTCTTTAAATCCAAGGTATATGATTTAAAATTACATGCTTGGTTTCTATTATGTATTTATATTTTTGCTTTTAAATGTTGTAGATATTATAGTGATGCATGGTTACTTGAGGATAGTAAAAGACTCCCTCCTCATAGGGATGGAGAAATTTCACAAGAGAGGAAGACTTGTTTTAGGAGATTATTTCCTAATGATGATGAGCATGATAGAGTCTTGGATGAGTATGCTTTGTTTTCAATGAAGGTTAGTCCTTTTGAAGATTTAACATGTATTACAAAGATGGATATTATGGAACCCAAGTCATGGTGGGCTAACTTTGGTGCTCAAACCCCTCTTCTCCAAACTTTAGCTTTTAAATTACTTGGACAACCTAATTCGTCTTCATGTGCTGAGCGAATTTGGAGCACCTATGCATTTATCTACTCGCTTAGGAGGAACAGATTGACTACAAGTCGTGCTCAAGACTTGGTTTACATCCACAACAATCTTCGGCTTTTGTGTAGAGCCCCTAATGATGGTGTAAATATGTGGGATGTAGGTGGAGATGCTTTTGACTCGATGGAAGAAGTAGGATTTTTGGAGTTTGCTGATCTTTCATTAGATGAACCAGAACTTGAAAGCAATTTGCTTGTTAACGTTTGATTAGATTAGGAAGATATGGGATTTTTGAACTTTACATCAATATATAACTATTTTGGGGTTTTGTGTTACATTATCTTTAATATATATTTATTTTTTTATATGTTTTTATTCCCGTACCCGTCTCGTCCCCGCTTCTTGAATTTTTTAGTTTTGCCGTTTCTCGTTTCCGTTCCCATCCCCGTTTCCCGTTCCCGTACCCGTCCTAGTGCATCATAGACGTGAGGAATACCATGGTTTGAAAAGCAACCTTCTTGCCCACTCCCCACCGGTTCAATTTAACGAGCTTCACGGTCTGATTGGTGATCATGAATATATCACTCAGTCCACTGTTTCTTCTGTTAGTGCATACGTCTGTCGACGTCGTCTTATATCGAGTCTTGTATTACTATTGTTTGAATAGGGCACGTTGTACGAGAAAAAGGGTATGATTTAAGGGTATTTAAGGTAATTTCGTTTGAAATGGTATGTGGCATCTTCAAACGAAATTAGTATGTTTAATTTCGTTTGAAGGATGCCATGCCACCTTCAAACGAAATCATGGCTCCTATAAATACTCCTCATGCTGAATCATTTGTAACATGCTTGTTTCCGACGTCGAGGTGCTGTCTACGTGTTGTAAATCGTTTCAAGATCAATAAACAAGACAATTAATAGTGAATACCAGCTAAACAAAGAGAGAATCAATGAATTCCGTCTCTGATTCTGTCTGAGCACTCTTCTGATCGACTCATTAGGTCGTTACACTATCCTACATGTGGTATCAGAGCTCAGGAGGAAGAGTTCTTACCATTTAGCTCGTTTTCGCTGGAAATTTCTGATTTCTACACCTTCTTTTCAAAATTAATCAAGTTTTCACGATTAAAAACAGCTGATTTTCACATATCATGTGCGTAATTTTGTTTTAACTAATCCTTAAAAGAATCAGATATTAAATCGGTTTAGAACTTGATCAATTGGACAAAAAACAGTTCAAAAGGATGACATCATACTAATTTCGCTTGAACTGTTGTGATAATCTCGTTTGAAAACGCACTATTATTTCGTTTGAAATTGCTTTTTGTGAGTAATTTCGTTTGAAGAGACTACTGATTCCGTTTGAAACCATAATCTCGTTTGAGGATTTCGTTTGAACAAGACATTTTCGTTTCAACTTATAATCCCGTTTGAACAGTTTCAAACGAGATTAGACTATTCCGTTTCAGAGCAGTATTCCTTTTGAAAGGTCATACAGTTTCAGCAATTTCGTTTGAACAAGTGTTGTTTCAAACAAAATTAGTCGTCTTGTTTGAAAGGGTTTCGTTTGAGTAGGTATTTGGTTTAAACTTGTGATTTCATTTGAGCAGGATTTAAGATTGGTTTGAAATATGACGAAAAATTTTGATGAGATGGAAAATCATGATCTTGACAGGTTAAATTATTGGTATCGAGGGTATTTGGACGATAGTTATAGAAATGTGAGAAAGGATGGTTGGGTGAAAAGGTTTAAATATTTTGTGTGCTTGAAAAATGAAATATTGGATGATCTGGCAAACCGATATGAAGTCTTACTTGATCGTTTAAAAGATCATGATATATATTTGACAGATGCTGAAAAAATAGACAAGTTTGCTGATGCATTACCTGTTGAATGGATTGAATTTTTGAAAAATTTAAAAAAGGATTCAAGTTTTTCAAAATTACATCTAAAAGGTTTAATCAGTAAACTTAAAACTCGTGAGAATGAAATTTATGAGAAAAAGAGAGAATTGATGAATAAAATAAGAGGAAAATTTGATAAAATGAGTTTGGAAGTGATTGACGAAATGAACAAAAGAGTTGATGTATGTCTTAGTGCAAAAAATGTTTTGACATATGATAACAAGAGGGGTTGTTATATTGATGAGAATGAGAATCCTCTTGATTTCGTTAAATTTTTTTGTGCAGGAACATACAAGATAGAGAAAAAGGAAATTTCAAAGAATGAAGAATCAGAAAAGCTTGGATCTTCAAATTCTGAATCTGTGTGTTCAATTTGAAGCTGACAATGACAAACTCTTGAAGGATTTGGAGAGTTTGACATTGGAGATCAAAATTTTGAAGGATGAAAAGAAATCTGATGATAAACAGATTCTTGAACTGCAGGAAAATTTGGAGAAATTAAAATCTGAAAATGTCAAACTGTTAAATGGTTTGAACAGTTTGACATTAGAAAACAAAAATTTGAAAGAAAATGAAAAAGATTTTGAAAAGAAAATAAATTTTTTTGAAAATGAAAAAGTAAAAACTGAAAAAGAATTTCAAAGTCAAATAAAGATTCTTGAAGATCAGAGATCTGTTTTTAGCAAAAATAATATTGAAAAACAAAAAGTAATAAATTCTCATCTTCAGACGATTATTCGACTTGAAAAAGAAGCTGAAATTGCTAGGAATAAAATTGATGAGCTTGAGAAGAAATTGAAAGGTTTTGAGACTTCGTCATCAACACCATATTATCCATGTCCAAAACCGATCAATTCTATTCCAATAAGTGACAATGTCACAAACTTTGACAAAGTCAAAGTTGAAGATTGTGATGAGAAAACTGATGATGAAGTTGAGAAAAGAAAAATATTTTTGAAATTAAATGAAATGTTTCAAGAAACTGTTCTACATTCTACTGAAAAAGGTGAATGCTCAAAGCAAAAACCTGTAAAGAAGAATGTAGAACAAAAACAAAAGGATAAAAAACCGAAAAATGTTCAAAAAGAAAATAAAAGCTCATCAGTTCAATTATCCAATCGTGATAAAAAATCACAAAAATTAGAAACTCAAAACTCAAAAACTGTTGGTAATAAGTGGTGCAGGTTTGACCACAGTGCTCAAAATCCAAATCCAGCTTTCAAGAGAAGTGATGATTACCACAAAGCCAAACAGTGCTATGACTTGAATGTTTGGACTGCAGGTGGTGAATGGTACGATAACAGAATGTGTTACAACTGTGGTTATCAAGGACACATTGCTGTTAACTGCCAGAACTGGAGTTATGAAACGAGAAGATGCTTTGAATGCAATATCAAATGACACATTGCCAGAGATTGCCCAATGAGATCAAAGGGAAGATCGAGGGCTGATTCTCAGAAATTGGCAAAGAAACCAGTCAATGTAAAGCCCAAAGAACAAAAAGTTCAAGAACCTAAAGTTCAAGAACATAAAGTTCATGAACAGAAAGTGAAGCTTTCGCAGGGGCAGAAAGACAGACTGAGGAAGAAAAGAAAGAAAGTGAGAGAGTATCTCAAAAAGATTTTGTCCTCGGATACAACTGGTAAAACAGATAAAAGTTCTGATAAATCGTCTTGCTCGCCAAAGAATGACAAATCAAGCAAAACGAATTCATCAGATACAAATCTGAGGACAGAGGAGAGAGTAAAGAAAGAGAAAGTTGATGGTGATGAATTTGTTTCTTTGGAAACAAAGGAGCCACGTGTTGGCAATGAATCTGACTCATCAAAGTCAGACAAGCCAAGTTCAGGCAATGAATCTGGTGTGGTAAAGCCAGAAGAGTCGTGTGTTGAGGTAAAAGTTGAGAATTCTGGTCTAACAATGGATGATGTAAATTTTCCACCATTGTTGAACAAGAATTCAAAATCACCCAAGGACCGTCAGGCTTGGGTGAGTCTGTTTAAATAGAAAAACCTGACTTACCGGAGCTCCCAGGTTGGTAAGTGTGGAGCAGGTATCGGCACATTTCTTGATAAATTCACGAAAGTGATTTCGATTTAAAAGTGGTAAATCAGGGACATTAAGTTGTACTTGATTTTCTACAAGTGATGTTTGTGGATTGATCTTAAAAATGTTAATTTTTACAAGTGGTAGAAGAAAACAAAGTGATGAAAGATCCCCATGTTTGAGAAATAACTCACAAAACTAATTTTCCGAAAAAACCATTTTGATTAAAACAAACTTAAGTGTTTTGAAATCACTATGGGAAAATGTTTTGTTGTCAGGGGGAGTTCTGATTGTTTAAGCCAAGTGAATGGAGAATTGAAGTAATTCTCATCATGTTGTCAAGTTTCTTGTACAGTTTGTTTTCAAATTTTCCCAGAAAATCAAAATTGAAATATATTTTGATTTTAGGGGGAGAAAAATTTTAAAAAAATTGAAAATTTGAAAATTCCAAAAACATTGAAAAATGCAAAAATGAGTTTTGTTGTGAAAAAGAGGAAATGATAGTACATCAGTGGACTGTCACAGCACCCTAAAGAAATGGAAAGATAAAATGTGATAAACGATCTCACTAAAGATGTGACGATAGGCTCAGCTAGACTAGTAGATTTGCGATAACGATACAAACTTAAATGAAAAAGCCTAGTTCTAGTGGGAAACATGGTCGAAAGCATAGTACTTAGTTTTGTCCTTCTTGACTGTGCGCCTACTCAGTAATCGCTGATTGTCGAAAGACATAAAACTGGTTAAGTTTGTGAACTTTCACAACTTTGCTGAAAAGTCGCTGTGATTGTGCATTTTATTTTGCAAAGATTTAAACTTGTTTTATTTCTTTATTTTGTTTAAGCATTGGACATCCTCTGCGTATACGTGAGTATCGACCTGGTTGTTAATGCCTAAACGTTCTGCTTTATTTTCTTTGGTGTTTCGTTTAAGCTTTGGACCTCCTCTGCGTATACGGAAGTATCGACCTGGTGGTTAAAGCCTAAACAACTTCAACTTATTTTTATTTTCTTATTTTGTTTAAACATTGGACTTTCTCTGCGTATACGGAAGTATCGACCTGATTGTTAATGTTTAAACATTCTGCTTTGTTTTCGTACAAATCACAGTTGATAAAAGTTTAAAGGCATTACTTGAGTCAGTGTATTGCATGATGAGGGGATATGCTGAGATCGTGGGGTCCATAAGAATTTAGTGCAAAATTAATATACCTTAACGTATCGGTAAGCATGTCGAAAGTTTTTAGATTGAGTTTAGGTGGACAACAATATCATCAATCTATGTGAATCGTTTAGAGCTGAAAATGTTTAAAGCTTAACGGTGTTGGTGATTTGTCTCATAAACTGATATGATCCTCTTGCACAAACTCACAAAAATATTGTATGTAAATATTTCTCTACTGCATTTCATTCTATGTTCAAAAATCCAAAAAGATTTTTAGTGTGTTTTAGCATATTTTTTGAAAAATCCAAAAAGATTTTCGACAACTGATGTTGGAGAGCTAATATTCAAAATTTCAAGTGCTGAACATGACGAACAGGGTTGGGAGTATGTGCTTCAATGAGAAATTTATTTTGAGAAAGAAAGTTTGATTAGTTAATCGAGATCATTAATTTGAACTTGATGTAACTATTACTAGTAAGTTTTTCTTATTGATTTAAGTAAAAACTTATGTTTTGGTGAGAAAATGTGTGCAGGAGTTGAGCTGAACAGAATTAAAGCCAGGATGTGATCTCAAGGTGATAGCTAATTCCAGACAGCGATCCCATCATGATGAGAGGGAGAGTCTGACGAGGTTAGAGCCAAAGAGAAGATCCTGGTACATGCTAAGAAAGAAAGAAGACCGATCAAGATTGAAGAGTCGTTATGATGAAGACTCTCACTGAAGATTCCGTCAGCATTCAAGGGGGAGTCTGTTGGTGCAGTTGTCTGTCGACTTCATCTTCGTTCGAGTCTCAGATTGTGAAAGAGCCCGAAGACAGGTAAAGACTGAAGAATGAGAAGACTCGATACTTCAGACTCGTCAACATCCGAGGGGGAGTCTGTTAGTGCATACGTCTGTCGACTTCGTCTTATATCGAGTCTTGTATTACTATTGTTTGAATAGGGCACGTTGTACGAGAAAAAGGGTAGGATTTAAAGGTATTTAAGGTAATTTCGTTTGAAATGGTATGTGGCATCTTCAAACGAAATTAGTATGTTTAATTTCGTTTGAAGGATGCCATGCCACCTTCAAACGAAATCATGGCTCCTATAAATACTCCTCATGCTGAATCATTTGTAACATGCTTGTTTCCGACGCCGAGGTGCTGTCGAAGTGTCTACGTGTTGTAAATCGTTTCAAGATCAATAAACAAGACAATTAATAGTGAATACAAGCTAAACAAAGACATAATCAATGAATTCCGCCTCTGATTCTGTCTGAGCACTCTTCTGATTCGACTCATTAGGTCGTTAAACGATCCTACATCTTCATCATCGGCCTCTCCACAAGTCTTCAATGTTACCACTGCCGCAACAACTATTTCCCAGGCCCCCGATTTGGCTTCGATTCAGCAGCAGATTACCAACCTTCAACTTTTGGCAAACCAACTTGCTTCCACAACTCAACCGTCGGCATCACCATCGGCTCCTCAGGCAAACTATGCTAATCGGACTGCTTCTTCAAGACCGACCTGTGGATACGTTCGGGGCCGTGCGTTTTCTCACGGGGTCCGTGGTGGTTCACAAGGCTCTCGCCAATTTGCTTGGGCGTCCACTCAAAATATGGTTTACGGTCATTGCAATAGGTGCGGTATTGGTCGTATTCCCTCACAGTGCCCGAATCACACCGGCTCTTCTCGTAGATCACCTCAAGCGAATTATGCTAACTCTGAGGCGGGCTCATATACTACTTGGACATCGGATATAGGAGCTAATTCCCATGGTACTCCTGATCTTGCTAGTATGGACAACTCGGACGTCTATTACGGTAATGACTCCCTCTATGTTGGTAACGGTAACTCTCTTCCAATTCTTCATGTCGGTTCAAAATCCTTTTTTACCTCAAACAAAAGCTTACAACTTAACCACATACTTCATGTCCCGGGCCTACAACGTAACCTACTTTCTGTTCACAAATTTTGCAAAGATAATAATGTTTTCTTTGAATTTCACACTTCTTTTTTGTTGTGAAGGACGAGGCTACCAATGCTATCCTCCTCACGGGCCCCATTGACCAGGGTCTCTACACCATTCACCTACCTTCTTTTCAACCGGTTTCCAAGATGGCGTTCACTGCTTTTCTAGCTCCATCTACTACGTGGCATCAACGACTTGGGCATCCTCACTTTCGAGTTTTCAACATATTGTTAAAACTTTTTCTTTACCTGTTTCTGACAAACTTTGTTCATCTTTGTGTACTTCTTGTCAATTGGGAAACATGTCCCAACTTACTTTGCCTATTTCATCTTTTCGTAGTAAAAACATACTTGATTTGGTTTATTGTGATGTTTGGGGCCATACTACCACATCCTTTGACGGTTATCGTTATTTTTTGTTATGTGTTGACCATCATACCCGCTATATGTGGTATTTCCCGCTCATGCAAAAATCCGACGTTTTTAATACCTTTACAAATTTTGTTCGCCTAGTTGAACGCCAATTTAACACCAAACTAAAAAGTGTTCAAACTGATTGGGGTGGCGAGTTTCGAAACCTTACTCAGTTTTTTACATCCCATGGTATTTTACATCGTCGCTCGTGTCCTCATACGAGTGAACAGAATGGCATTGTTGAGCCTCGCCACCGCCACGTCATGGAAACCGGTCTCACTTTACTAGCCCAATCCAAACTACCTCAAACTTTTTGGTCATTCACCTTTCAAACCGTCGTCTACCTCATCAATCGTCTACCTTCTCGTCTTTCCTCAAACAAATCCCCATATCAACTAGTTTTCCAACGTCCTCCCGATTACTCATTTCTTCGAGTATTCGGATGTCTCTATTTTCCTTATTTACGTCCATATAACCAACACAAAATTGATTTTCGTTCTACTCCTTGTATCTTTCTCGGTTATAGCCCGTCTCATCATGGATATCAATGCCTTGATCAAACTACTCACCGAATCTACATTGCTCGCCATGTCCCATTTAACGAGCATGTTTTTCCCTCCCTTACTGAACCCTCCATTGACCCACCTTCATCCTCCACAACCGCTACTTCCTTTTCTACAATTCCTGATCCGCTATTAACCATTTTCGATAACCCATCCATTCCTACAACCGAACCATCGCCACCCACCCCTCCTATTTCCGAACCTGTCCAAACCGCCCCTATTCCTCAGACCAACACCACCAAACCTACTTCCTCTCCTTCGCAACCAACCACGCCCCGTTACCGACCTCCTCACCTTTGGCCACATCCTAAACCCCGAAAATTTTTTGACCCTTCAGCCAATATCGCCACCACCACTACCGTTCCTTCTGAACCGACTTCCTTTACTGTTGCCAACGAATCCGCGGAGTGGCGTCAAGCCATGGCAGCCGAGTTGCACGCACTACACAAAAACAGAACATGGTCGTTAGTTCCTCCGGTTCTAAATTCTAATGTTATTGATTGCAAGTGGGTTTACAGGTTGAAAACTGATCAGCATGGGAACCTGAATAGACACAAGGCTAGATTGGTAGCAAAGGGTTTTTTACAGCAGTCTTGCATTTATTATCATGAGACGTTCAGCCCTGTGGTCAAACCAGCCACCATCCGCACGGTTCTTTCTCTTGTCGTCTCTAACAATTGGTCTCTCAAACAACTTGATGTGCAAAATGCGTTTTCACACGGTGATCTACATGAAACGGACTACATGCGTCAACCACCGGGCTTCGAGGATCCAAAACATCCTAATCATATTTGCAAATTGCACAAATCCCTTTATGGATTAAAACAGTCGCCCAGGGCATGGTTCACCAAACTCTCAAACGTCTTACAGCATCTTGGTTTTCATGGTTCCAAAACTGATCCATCATTTTTTATCCTTAACCGCTCGGGTACATAGGTTTACCTACTAGTTTACATGGACGACATCATTATTACGGGCAACAATCCAAACACAGTTAATCGCATTATTGCCTCACTTGGTCAGCAGGTATCTCTCACTGACATGGGTCGTCTTACTTACTTTCTTGGTATTGAAGTTCTCCATACCTCTTCGGGTCTTATCCTCTCTCAACGGAAGTATATTCAGGAACTTATCGATCGAGCCGGGTTAAAAGAATCAAAACCACTTGCAACACCTACAAATGCCAAAATAGATACGATAACCAAGGATGACCCACTTATGTCCGATCCCACAAGATATCGCCATTGTGTTGGAGCACTTCAGTATGCCACTTTATCTAGGCCCGACATTGCCTACGCTGTCAACAGGGTATGTCAGTTCATGCATGAACCTCATGAATCCTATTGGACGGCTGTCAAACGTATAATTCGCTATCTCAAGGGAACGTCTCAACTGGGCCTTCGTTTTACATCGAACTCAACATCTACATTACATGCCTTTGCTGATTCACATTGGGGTGAGTGGTTGATTCCTATTACAGCATATTCGGATTCTGATTGGGCTGGTTGCCCGGTCGACCGTCGATCCACGGGGGGCTATGCTATCTTCTTGGGTTCGAACTTAGTATCATGGTCAGCTCGTAAGCAGAAAACTATCTCTAGGTCGTCTACTGAATCCGAATACAAGGCTATTGCTGATACGGTTGCTGAACTAATCTGGTTAAAGTCTCTTCTACAAGAACTGGGAGTTAAGTTAAATAAACCCACTCTTTGGTGTGATAATCTTGGAGCTACGTATCTTTCGGCAAACTCGGTGTTTCCTGCTAGAACTAAACATGTGGAGGTAGATTTCCATTTTGTTCGTGAGCAAGTCAGCCAAGGAAATCTGAAGGTTCAATTTATTATAACAGATGATCAAATTGCCGACATCTTCACGAAGCCGTTATCAACTCAAAGATTTGAATTTTTAAGATCCATGTTGCAGGTCGTTACCCGCCCTCAACTTGCGGGGGAATGTTTAGCCAAATATTTAATTGTCATAAGTTAGAGGGTTATTATTGTAACTAGTAGAATATATGTAAACCTCTTTGTAATCAATATTCAATCATGAATGAAATTATGAGTTGATACTGCACAAGCTCTTCTTGGTGCAGACCTAGCTCGGTCACTTTTAAGATCTTCTAAGGTCTGCACAACCATCGTCCACCACCCATCACCGTTTACCACCACCGTCCACCACCACCCATCGTCCACGTCCACCACCCACCACCCACCGTCCACGTCCACCAACCACTGTCCATGTCTACCACCCACCGTCCACGTCCACCACCACCATCGTCCGTATACCACCACCAGTTTATTTTAAAAGTATACATACGTTAAAAAACAACAGGGTTGTCTACGAAAATCACAAAAAACTTTTTGGCCCTGTGCGAGATAAAAGATTTGGGCCCTATTCGGCAATCTCCTTTAATATAAACTCATCAGTCACTAAAATTTATGTGGATGTAATTTAAATAGTTATTTTTAGCTAAGTTTAGTAACTAATTTATTAATTAAAGGGAAATATGCAATTGATAAAATCAAGCATTAAATGCCACTAAAAAACCAAAAAATAATCTAAAATAAAGAATTTGGTTACGCCGGGATTAGAACCTGCGTCTCCTTGTTGTTTAAGCAAACAGTAACCACTAGTACAAGTGCTCATTTATGTTATCTCTCGATTCAGTGTACATATAATATATTTTATACTACGTAAATCTATACAAAATTAAAAAGATTTGGGCCCTCAGAGGGTTTGGGCCTTGTGTCGTCGCCCACCCCGCACCCCGTACGGGCCGGCCCTGAAAAACAAACAACATTTTTCTTGCGTACTGTGGATGTTTGGTCCACCTCTTCTTCTATGAATATCTGAAGATGTGGTTCGTAGACTACAAACATTTTATCTCTTAAAAGCAAACTGCACCTAAGTGTCTGGTATTTGGGAGTAAGTAGTAGATAGAGAAAGTATGTGAGAGAGTAGATATCGTACCTTAGGTCTAGCCTCCTCTATTTATAGTGTTCGATGGTTTTAGGGTTCCCCTTTTGCGGGAATTATGGTTGTATTGGGATTGTGCCCGAAAAATAGATCATGCAGATCTTCCTAGCTTTTTGGAGATTTGGTGTCTATCCTTACGAATGGAATATTCTACAATAATGACATAAAATATTATTATTAAAATCGGTTTGACCGGTCTAGATTGACCAACCCGGGTCATACCTCGTCATGAGGTTATGGATTTTATTCATGAGGTCGGACTAAAAAAGGAAAAATTCCTAATAACCACTGATGATAAAGATCATGGTACTTCCTTATTAGCCCCTCGGGTATGCATGACAAGATGGCCATCGAGACCCTCGAGAAGCTATGCAAGACCAAATTTGAGAACTTACCCTTACAAGTAAACATGGGGTTCTATTGGCTAATAAAAAACTTTGACAGGACATCAAATACTATAAATGTTGATACACATACAAGATAATATTGTGAGATTAATAAACGGGAAAAAAACTCACATAAGAAACTAATAGAGACGAGAAACCGATTTTCCAACAAAATAAAGAGGGAAATTCTCACAAATTCATTCCTATGTATCACAACTTTGCCCTTTTCCACAAAGACAAAAACACCAAAAGAGCCTGATGATATCTCGGGTGCGTGAGCCAGCAGTTAATGCTGCTTCGATTACCCAAGGAGACATGCGAGTCCTCTTAGGGACCTGTACGGAAGGCACATGTGTTGAACACGAAGCCCCAACCATCATCTAAACAATTTAGTTTGTTCTTGCAACCTTAGTATGCTATAAGAAGCAGGGGCGGACCTACGTTGATGGGTGGGTGGGCGGGTGCACCCCTTAAAAAAAGTAGTGTATTTTTTAAGTAAAAAACCCGATTACACCCCTTAAAATTTTTCAGTTGCCCCCTTGAATTTCTAATGTAGAGTGGAAAAGAGAAAGTGCGAAAGGTTTCATCGATTTTTTTCCGGCCATTGTATCAGGGGCGGACTTAGAGTGTTAGTAGGGGTAGCACGGGCTACCCCTCAACCCCGTCTCCATTGTGTAAAAATATCCCTTAACTCCATTTCCATAGTGTAAAAATACCCCTCCACTCCGTTTCCGTTATATAAAGGATACATCTGATCCTAAAAGAAAAAAATATGATACCCCTAACTTTTTGGGCTAGTTCCGCCACTGCATTGTATAGTTACAGAGCCGTTTGAGATGTAGGTAGAAGATGATATGAGGATGATGATAGCTAGATGTAGGCTCTTTCATGTCATCTCACTTAACCTTTTTTTTTTTTCTATCTTAGCAGCTAGAAACGTAAAAAACTAAAATAATAAAAAAAGGAGAGTCTTTAAGTCAGTCAACTAAATTCTTATTTGGTGTTGATTTATTTAATTTAATTAATCTTATTTGGTTTACTTTTTTATTTTATTGTTGGTAAATTACTTTTTGAGTTCCTGTGTTTCAGTGGTTTTAACCACTTGAGTCTAAAATCAAAATGTTTAATGCCCTGAGTCCTTATAACCACTTTTCTTAACCATTTAAGTCCAAATTTCTAACACCATCCACCAAGTCTGTTAATTATGAGGATAGTTTTGTCATTTACACACAAAGTACAAGTCTTATATGCACATGAGTACAAGAAACAAGTCTTTCACACTTTCTCTCTAATACACACTCTTCTCTCTCTATAAACACCATCGCACCGCCACCATCCCCACCACTGCCACCACCATCGCACTACCGCCACCTCCAAACACCCACTACCACCGTCTCACCACCACCATCGTCTCACCTCCACCACCAGTGCCGCCCCACTGCCACCACCATCCCACTACCTCTAGACATCCTACCATCACCCTCCACCACCACACCACACCACCTCCACCACCGCATCATCCCCACCACCACCATCCCACTGCCGCCAACACCGCCATCCCACTGAAACCCCAACACCACCATCCAACTGCCACCACCTTTGAACAACCACCAACACCACCATCCTCTCAAAACCAAACAACTACCATCCCCGACGGCTTCAACCACCATTCCTGACGGCTTCACCACCACCCTCGCACCACCATCCCCACCACTGCATTTCCATCATCCCCACCAAGTTATCCGGTAGATAAAACCAAAAATTACCCAAATTCTAACTAAAAAATCAAACAAATCATGTAGTCTGAGCTCACCTCCACCATTATCACCACCCTCCCTACCACCGCACCACCCCCATCCCCTTCCCACAGCGCCTTTGGCGAAAATCACATATCCGAACCAAAATCCCAGAGCCGAACCAAAAGTCGTTGTTGGGTTGTTTTGCTTAAGTTTTCACTCGATTCTGGCGAAGATCTTGTGAGTCGAAGCGGGTTTTTGGAGCTCTGGCGACTGTACAACGTTGTTGTGGTTGATGTATGGCGTTGTAGTGGTAGGTTGATCTGTTGTAGTAGGGTTTTGGTGCCACCATTAATGGTGAGCTTGAGCTATGTGAGAGACAACTTAAACCCCCCTCCCATTCTACTCTGTGTTTTGGTGGTGTTGTGTAGATGGTGGGAGGATGGAGGTGGTTTAGAGAGAGAGAGAGAGAGAGAGAAAGTTGCAGATTTGTTTTTAGGGGAGATAGAGATAAGGAAAGAGAGATGTATAAGAGAGAGAGAGAAATCTAAATAAATTAGTTTTTTATTTTTTATTTATAGGGGTAATTTGGTCATTTAGCAAAACTTAACAACAGAATTCTAACTGTGTTAGAATATTGGACTCAAATGGTTAAGAAAAGTGGCTATAGGGACTCAGGGTGTTAAACATTTTGATTTTGAACTCAAGTGGTTAAAACCACTAAAATACAGGGACTCAAAAAGTAATTTACCCTTTATTGTTTCATTTAAGTATTTTTATTACTAGTAAAAGGTTAGCACACAATAACAAATATTATCTCTACTAATTTAGTCTATCATAATTTAATTTATTTTGGAATTCTTTTATTGCTCTTATAAAAAATATTTGTATTAAATATGTTGTACATGATTTTTTACAAGTATTGATGTAAACCGATAATAGTAGCAAAGAGGGGGAGGAAAGGCTTGAAGCAAGTTTCGTAATAACTATAGTAACTCACTTCTCATAATGACCCACCTAGTGAAGGTTACCATCTAGTGAAGGACAACTGACGAATACTAATTTTCTAATTTGTGTGTTCTTTGTGAACTATTCGAACCCGAATAGAACCCAACTTTTTTAATACTTAGTGGTAGATGATCGACTACAACAAATTTCCGCCCCCACGAAAAAAATTCTGGGTCTGCCACTGATAAGAAGGCACTACACATTTAAAAAGATTGGTTAAAACCGGTTTTCAACCGAAATGGGTAAAAAAACCGAAACCAGTTTTTTTGTAACCGATTCGGTTATTAACCAGCTTGACCTATTACGGGTCGGTTTATGTTTTGGGCGAAAAAACCAGTTGGAAAACCGGTTATATAAAAAACCGGTTAACCAATAATGTATATAAAAACAGGGATACGAGTAATCCTAGGTCAATGCGTAGACTAAGAAATTCTAAGGATTATGCTATTGTAATGTTTGAGATTAAACACAAAAGGATATCAACGTGGTCGGGGACGTCACATCAACCACGGTCACAACAACCGCCAACTCCCTCCTATAAATCCCAGATTTCCTTGGGCATCAAACCGGAATATGGTTTATGGGTCTTGCAACAGGTGTGGTATTGGGCACATCCCGTCACAATTCCCGAACCGTGACCCCGCAACAACTTGTTCAAACAAACAGCCTCCACAAGCCAATTTTGTTGATCATCGCTCAGAAGCATCCTCTTCATGGCTGCTAGACACTGGTGCAAGTAGCCATGTGGTGCCCGATGTCCATGGCTTTGATGAATCTGAACCATACTATGGTAAGGACACTTTAGTTGTTGGTAATGGTAAAAGTTTACCCATTTTTCATATTGCTTCAACCACATTTAATTCACCAAATAAAACCCTATCTCTTAAAAATATTCTTCATGTTCCACAAATCAAACGTAATCTTCTTTCGGTACAACGTTTCTGTCAAGACAATAACGTATTCTTTGAATTTCATTCTAACTTTTTTTGTGTGAAGGACACGCTTACCCGTACTATCCTCCTCATGGGTCCAAGTAAAAACGGGATCTACTCCTTCAATCTGCCGAAGCTTCTACCGGTTTCAAATGTTGCTTTTTCCACCGTTCGTGCATCTCCCACAACTTGGCATCAAATACTTGGCCACCCTCACACGCAACTGTTAAAGTCTATGATCTCCAACAATGGCCTTCCAATTATTAATAATTCAGTTCTTTCTTATTGTAATTCTTCTCCAATGGGGAAATCTACAAAAACACATTTAACTAATTCACCCCATAGAAGTACACGTGCTTTGGATTTATTCTTTTGTGATGTTTGGGGTCCCGCACCCATTAATTCCTTTTATGGTCATCGTTACTTTTTATTGTGTGCTGATCATTATACTCGTTACATGAGGTTATTTCCCATTCAACACAAACCCAATGCCTCACACATTTTTAAACAATTCCATACAATGGCCGAAAGACAATTCCAATCAAAAATCAAGTCTGTTCAAACCGATGGGGGTGGAGAATTCAGAAGTTTATCTTATTTTTTCACAACTCTTGGAATTTTGCACCGTCATTCTTGTCTACATACAAGCGAACAAAATGATTTTGTTGAAAGACGGAACCGACATGTTGTTGAAACCGGTCTCACTCTCTTGGCCCAATCCAGTGTTCCAAAGCGTTTCTGGAACTTTGCCTTTGAGACCGCAACATATCTCATAAACCGTATGCCCTCCCGCACTTCCTCAAACATCTCTCCTTTTGAACACCTCTTTAACCGCAAACCCGATCTCTCATTCCTACATGTTTTTGGGTGCCAATGCTTCCCTCATCTTCGACCATATAATCCACACAAAATGGATTTCCGCTCTTTACCATGCATTTTTTAGGGTATAGCTCCGCTCATCACGGGTATCAATGCCTCGATCTCGTCACTAACCGTATTTATATTGCCCGACACGTACGGTTTAACGAAGCAGACTTTCCTCTTCTACAACCTTCCTCACCTACACCTCCCACACCATCTCCTGACCCATACTTCTCCTCCTTACCATCCTCTGTTTGAAATAAACCTACCTCACAAGGCAGCCCAAATCCGGCAGACCAAGAGCCAAACAACACGACCCCAGCAGCCTCTCCACCACCTGAGGCTGTCACAAACCCAACACCTACCCCAGTCACAAATACAAACGTTCAACCTGCCCAAACCTCCCCTACGACCCAAGACACACATTAGTCCACTCCACCAGCCCAACCCGCTGAAACAACTACCAATAATTAGCTTCCTCTCCAATACACCTACACTCGCCGCACCCAAACTCCACCTGCTGCCACTCATCAGCCGACTGTTCTAGCCAACAATCAGCCCGCAACATCTTCAACCACATTCGAATCTCAATCCCGAACCTGACCAGCCAACCTCCGACAAAATCCAAAAAAAACGAACTCCCTATAATGCCTTCGCCTTTCACATCTCAACAGATTCCTCCACGCTCGAACCCTCCTCTTTTGCTATTTCCAACAAAAGTCCACCATGGCGCAATGCATGACAGATGAATTCAAAGCCTTGATGAGAAACGACACCTGGACTGTGACAACCAGCACAAAACCGGTAATTTCCGTACAATTTAATTAATACTTGATGACTGCAATTATGTGCTTAAATGTCAACATTGTTTGATTTCATGATATACTTGTGAATTCATGCACGTTTTATACTACAAGAAATTTTCTTTATGCATTAATGATAGCGTTGCGTCAGAAATACTAATAAACTCACCGGTAAGACACATTGTGTCAACAATACTGCAGAAAGCAGTCAGACAATAAAATTGGTGCCTAGGTGTAGGTCCAACGACAAGAATACATTAAAACCCAAGAGTACATACAAGGGTTTATATATATAGACTTTCTGGAAGCTAAAATGCGCACTAAAAAGCACCCGAAACGCACTTTAAGTGCAGAATTTTACAGAATTCAGCTATAATCAGCTTGTTAACATATAAATATTATGCAGAATTCATGTTTTATTATCCAGAATACCCTCCTAAGTGTTGGGAATTAAAAGGGTCACAAAAGGATACTTAAGGGACACTAAACGGTGCAATTTAGCACTTTAACGAACCAGTATCTAACCGAACAACCGGACATTACCCGGAACATAAAAATATTACTAGAAGCATTGTTTTAATGTTTCTAAGCTAGTTATGGTCCCCGAACACCATAACACCTCTTACATCATGTTAACACATCAAGTCCCTAAACTTTATACTTAAGAGCTTACTTATTTATACAACTAAAGATTTCAAAGTTACACTTTGCCCCCCCCCCCCCATATTGTATACGGTCATAAGAGGGGTGGCCCCCATCAAAGATCTTGCTTGGATTCATTAGATTTAATATGATCTTGCTTGGATTTCTTTTGATTTTATAAGATATTGCCAAGATATTCTAGGATTTTATTAGATTTCATAAGATCTCAAAAGATATGGAATGGTTATAAATAAGCACTAAGGATAAAGACCTCACTTCACACCAACACACCTTCCTCCTCTCCTCCCATTCTCGACCGTGACCACCACCATACACCACCATTATTTTTCAATCAAGTTCATCCACTCCAAGCTTTACATAAGGTTCTAGAAGGTGATTAGCGAAGTGTGGAGCTTGTAGATCTTGAAGAACCTCCTCCATTTGCTTTTACCCAACCCATTTGTCATCTTCAACCTCAAGTGTTCTCCCCTAGCCCTTATGCTAGTTGTAAGCTTCTTATCACTTGTTTACTTCTATTTTGGTAGTTAAAAGATGATGAATATTGTTAATCACAAGAACACTAAAGAATATGAAAATAAATCCTTAACATAAGCTTAAAAATATAAGAATACATGTTGAATATGTTGATTTGCTTCTTGTTGATTGATTATTAGTGTTAGTGATGTTAGACATCATAAGAGACCTACTAGATTGTGATTAAACACATGATCTAGTAAGTTAAAGTGGTGATCTTGTGAAAGACCAAGATCTTCATACTTTATGTCTTCATGAACTTGAATAATGAAATTAATTTTCATATGTAAAAATAATATAAACAAAATACAAAGCTTGTAAAAAGATGATTACAAAAATGATTTTCTCAAGAAACCAAGTTTATTTACAAGACTTAGAAAGTCATGGTTTCCAAGTAAACTAATAATATTTTTAGTGTTTAAACGAGACTAGAAACATGTATGTAACAAGAAAAATACAAGAGAAGTATTTTTAGAAAAATCATTTTACAAGTTGTAGATGACTATATCTTTTAATAAAGTGATTTACAAACAAATAACCATGTTTTTAATGGTAACTAAACCTACTAAATAACATGGTAAGTTACTACAAGTTTTACAAAAACTTCAAGTTCATGATATAGTATAATATACTTGATTTTGACACTCGGTAAGTGTTAAATGAGTTGATGATTGTTATGATGATTTTAAAAGAAAATAAACACATGTTTTGAAAACATGGGAAACCTCCATGTTTAGGGGAAACTCTGTCAAAATTTCTATAAAATTTTGACACTTAGAAAAATATAAGTTTTTGAGAAACTTTTTCCCTAAAAATGCATCTAAGAATATTTACCAAGGTTTCTCTAATTTTTGTGTTAGGAAACGATGATTTCTTCAAAATTAAAAGCGATATTAAGTATGTATATTTTTGAGAAAAATATATATATTTATTGATCCCCAAATTTTGTGCTAAGTGTATGTAGTATGTATTATATGTGAATAGTGTATTAGGACTTTAAAATACACTAAATACTCCCGAGGAGTGAAAATACAAAAAATACACATACGACATACTTAGACAAATACGAGAGAATATATTTATGAAAAAATATTACTTGATAGAATAAATAACTTGGACAAGTTATGAACATGAAATGAACTTTTGGACAAAAATACATAATTCGGGTGAAAAATACAAGATACTTACATTTATTTTTGAGAAAATAATGTAAGTAAGATACATAGTTAAAAATATAAATTATTTTTAGCACAAGAATACATACACAAAAGATAGTGACTTGTACTTGTGCGATACAAGTCTAGCGACTAACGTTAATAAAACACGTTTAGGTCACGTCGCTAGATAAGCAAAATCCGGTGAAGTTTACGGCGCAAGGAACGCAAAGTTGTGAGTTCATGCTCCCCCTTTTCTTTTAAATGTTTTCAGTTTTATAACTTCGGGGGTGAAATACATGTTACAAATGTTACAATGTTTACAAATGGTATGATGATACGAGAAATGATACATGATATGAGAAATCGTGTCACGAATAGGGTACCATAAGCACCATTAATCAACAATATACCTAGACCGCAGAACAAAAGATTAGATCTAACGGGTTTTCGGGCAGCCACACTCTTGGTGAGAACGAGTACCGAGTAGTGCTTTTGTGTCTCAGTCGTGAATCGACAACTAGAAAAATGCCTATGGTTTGGATGCTTCCTATGTCGTGTCACATGTTAATGGCCTTGCAACCCATTAACAACCATGATACATACAGAAATACTTGATTCATACAAGATACATACAGAAATACTTGATTTATACAAGATACATACCATGTTTTTCATACAAAGTATACAAACGTTCAATACAAGAACTGCATGAATTCACACCAACATTATGTTGACGTTTTTCCAAAACTCACATGTATTTCAGGTAACTAAAGTGGATGTGCGCGCGGTCTTACTCTTGCTCGTGGATGTTGTTTATGTTTATCTTTTAAATAAAGTTGTGAACTTTTCAGACAGTGACTTATGCTGTCTTGTGATGTAAACACTGAATCTATGTTTTCAGTCATGTAATGTTATCAGTATTTGAAGTTATTTTTACGAGCATGTAGTATGTTTACCTTTTGTATGCAATGAGAACCTTTCATGATCACACCTCGTGCTTCCGCCTAAGAAATGGGTGTGACAGATTGGTATTAGAGCTGCGATTGTAGTGAACCAGGATTCCTTCTCGAGTCTAGTCTACAATCTCTAGGATCCTTTCACGAAAACAATTTTTCAAAAAAAAAAGTTTTCATTGCATAAAACTTCCCGCGACATCCACTACCTGAAACTGTTTACAAGAGTCAAGAAAAGACACTACGAGACTTAGGGTGTACTAGAGTAGCACTTGTCGTTGACTAGAAATTACTTGCGATTATGTGTTTTTACATATACTAGAAGTAGAATGTCACAAGTATACGTGTCTTCGACTGAAAACAATGGCCTATCTGAAGGAAGAGATACGAGGATGAAACGAACTGTGCGGACTGTGCAAGGAGTTACGTAATTATGGATGCATACATAATTATGGAATTCAGTGCACAGAAACCATAGCAAGTCTTGTCACGTATAGATTCCATCAGTACAAGAAAAGGTCAACGTGAACACCCTTTCTCCAAGACTATTAAATACTCTTTGGAGTAATGACTTAGGGTGTAAAGACAAGAACCGCCAATGTGAAGCAAGGTGTTTTACCTAATTATACATGCTTGTTGCTGTATAAATTGATTTATACATTTGGCGGATTGTTTGATGTCACTTATGTGGTATATGCCTGTGTATATATATACTACAACTGTCTCGTATGACGATATCAAACAAATGTCTAACCCTATTGTGTTGTGTTCTGTTAGAACATGGCACCCAGAAGAGCTGTGAACGCTCGTGATCAACCTCCTCCTCCCCCACTGCCAAGGACTGCTGAAGAGCTAAACACCCTACTGGAAGAAAGGATCTCTGCAACTATCGCCCAGTACGAGGCGAACCGTACTGAACAAAGTGGAGGACCAAGCAATGCTAGACGCAATGGGAATGGGGATTCGTCTGGAGGAAACGCAGCTCAGGGCTGCACTTTCAAGCAGTTTCTCGACTGCAAATGTCACACCCGTTCATTAGCGGAAGCGTGCGGTGTGAACTTGATTAGTTTTCATTGCATACGATGTAAGTAAACAACTACATGATTAAAACATATGATGTTCATCCATTGACATAATAAAAATATTACACACCATAAGTTGTTTAAAATACAAAACAGCATAAGTTATAAGTTTTACAAAAGACGAGTTCAACATAAGTTTAAAACATAAGGCTTTGCATCCTATATCTCATTGAAGATGAGATATATGGACCAAACCCTCCAAAAGGGATGACATCGATGACTTGTACTCCAAAAGCTTCATAGTAAACACCAGCACCCAAGTTTCATTAGTTTCCTGAAATACATGTGAGTTTGAAAACATCAACAAAAGTTGAGCGAGTTCATGTGTTTTGAGTGAGCTCCAAATAAACCTTTAAACATGTGAGAGATTCTTTTATAAAAAAACAGGTATGTATAGCGTCTATGAACAGATCATTAATGTTTTGCAAGGACATTAATATGTGTGGCGACATAGGAAGCACTCAACCCTAGCGAATTTCCCCCGGTCCATCCGGTTAGAACAACAAAAGCACTACATGGGCCACACAAGGACCCAAGAGTGGGGCTCGCTACACCCGATAGATCTACCACTTTTGCCCTCGGTCTTATACAAGATTAATGGCACTTAAGAGAGATTACTATTCGCTCACACGATCTAACAGTTCATTCCTTAGCTAAACCATACCATTGAGACATGTATTCCACCCCCGAGAGTTATAAATCTGAAAACAGTTAAGAGAAAAGGGGGGACATGAACTCACAACTTTGCGTTCCTGAGAGAGAGATATTCAATCAACGTGTTCCGTAAACGCGAGTCAACCTACACGGGTTCTAACTCATTAGACAAGTCGGTCCTTCCTAGACCTTGTACTCGTTGCTCGTCTTGAACGTTTATTGTTTTTTTTGGAACGCTTGTGTATTTTTAGTAATATGTTGGCATTTGTTTCAGGTGCATGCTTTGGTTCAAGACTTTATATTTGTTACACAAATATAAGTGTATGTCTTTATTCGACACAAGTGTTGAAAATATTTATTTTTAATGTCGAAATACGTTGTCATATGTATACAACTTTAGTGAGAGAGTACACTTCAACAAGTGTATGTGAGTATATCATCGTATACTAGAGTCTTTTATACATATACATATACCGTATGTATACTTGTATTTGTGTGCTTTAAACGTGTACGTATACCGTATTTATACGGGTAGGTATGCCATATTTATACGCGTAGGTATACCGTATAATAAGTGTAGGTATACCGTATTATACGTCTAGGTATACCGTATTTATAATGTATTTTTATAATATATATTTATAAAAATTATACATATATTTTTCATTGGGCCTAGCCCACATTTTAGTGTCATTGGGCTTAACCCATCTATTTTGTCTTTGGGCCTAGCCAATGTCTTTTAAGTTGTTGGGCTTAGTCCATAATATTGATGTATTTGGGCCTAGCCCATATTATTTATTACAAATGGGCTTTTATAAGGTTTATGGAAATGGGCCATTGCCCATATATTTAAGGATTTGGGCCTAGCCCAAAATTTATGTTATCTTAAGCCCAATATTTGTTTTTTTGGATTCGTGATAAATTTTTACTAAGTATGATATAACATACTAGTAAAATTTTCATAATTACACTTGGTGTTATTCTCGTTATTGAACTTTCCGGTTTTTCATTGTCATTGACATATATGAAGTGTCTAAAACGGTTTATTTTTAGGCTTGTAGTGACGTTCGGGTAATATATATATATAGTTTTTGTGTCGAAGTTGTTCGTTTCGCCGACGTGGCATAAAGGGTCGCCCGATGTCCGTCATTCGAGCTTTGTCGTCCGATGTTCGCGCCTGAAGTTATGATATTACACAAGTGTGTTTCGAGTGTTTGCGAAGGTTTGCGGCTATCGTCATAGTTGCGAATGTTAACGAGGTTTCGGTCATTTGTAAGTGTATATTTATTGTAAAAATTGTATGTGTTATTTTAGTACATTTTCCTAGTGCTAGTACATACACATACTTATACATGTATTATACACCAAATAAGGTATTGAAAATATATATAATTTTTCTCCAAAAATTATATTGATTTATATACTTTTAGTTTTACCCATTCTATTTAATAAAAATAACTTTTAGTGTTTTAAATAACTCTTGGATAGTTAAAGTTTAACCCTTTGTCATTAGGGTTCGTCTAATCACGATTAAGGTCGTTAATCACAATTAAAGTTACTAATCACGATTAACCATGCTAATCACCCCGCTAATCCCATTTTAATCGCGATTAAGATTTTAGGAAATTTCGCCATTGTTTCCCCAAACCATTGCGTTTTTCCCATGTATTCAATACATGTTTAAAAATCATTTTCAATTTACCATTATATATATATTGTTGTTAAAGGATGATGAATAGTAATTTTAAATTTAAATGAATGTATAGTTTTTTTTTTTAATATTTTATTTTTTTAATATTATAATACCTTATTATTATATTTACTTTTAACATATTTCTTTTTTTATTTTTTAAACTATATTCTTTTTTGTCAGTTTCTTTTTGTTTTTTCTTAATTCTTTTTTCTTTTTTTTTAAATTATATTAACTTTATCAATTAATTTAATATTTTTTAATAACTTCCGTTCGTTAATTAATAAAAAAAACTTAAGTATGTAGTTTTGGTTATTTTTCCCCACTAGAGATTCCGATATAAGTATTATTAAAAATGAAGTTGCATTCAAACTTGAGTATTTATTTGGTATCGTTCTACGGTACAATAATAAACTAAACTGATTCTACTGTTTGGCTTTCGAAACAACATTTTTCATTTTCAAATATCGTTTGTTTAACATTACCATTTGCTTCGTTTCGCCGCAACGCGCGACGCCAATTAAAACCTAGTTAACATTATTATCATACTAATCTCCACAATCCATATTTTTAAGCCTAATATAACAAGATCATCACTTATTTAAGTTACTACACTAAATAAACAACATGCTCAACTTATATTATAAGTTTAAACAACTTATTTTAACCAAGATAAGCAAGATCATACAACTCATACAACTCTAAAACACATAATAATCACATAATATATCATGTTTAGTGAGATGTTTAGGTTTGGTTTAGGGTCTTAAGTGTGATTTTTCTTTGATTTTTGTTTTGTTCAAGATGATCAACATAAATAATACTAAACTATAATGTATAAGGAACTTGAAATGAGTGGAATAAGGTCTTACAATTTTGCAAGTGTTTTAAGGATATTGATTTAGAAAAGATTAAGCTCCAAGCAAGGTCCTAAGTGTGCTCTATGTTTACACCCTCCATGGATGATCTTGAAATGGGATTTTTGTGGTTAAAATGGTGATTTTAGTGGATCAAAAAGAAGGGTTTAAGAAGGGTTAGGGCTGCCGAGTTCAAGAGGGAGGGAGGAAGAGATGTTAGTGATTTTTTTTGTAAGGTAAATGAATGATGAAGATGTGAACGTTGCTTATATGAAATGCCTATGTCTCACAAAGTCAAAAATCATATCTTGAAACACCATGCTTCCATATTCATCCAAGATTACCAAGCATGGGCAAGGGGCATGTGGGCCCCTTGTGTTGACCGTAAATGGCTAGGGGAAGTGGGTTATGTGTAACATTTTATTATAACATGCTTTAAGTGGTAGATATTTAGGTAGTTTAGCTAAGTATGTTGATTAGTGGTTGGTCTTGCATCATTAAGGAGTAATTAGGGGCTTAAGACAATAATTAATCTCGGCTAATTCAATAAACTAGTTGGTGTTAGTTTTAGATAGCAAAAATGCCACTAGTTTACTCGTCGGGTCACTTTCGGGTGATAAATAAAAGACGATATATAATACCGGGAGCTATGGTTTTAATTTACCATCAACGCTATAGCGTTTATTCAAGGCGTTGGCGACACCAAAATATGGCTAACTAGTTCGCTAGCCTTATAGTTTAGGAAATTGAATGGTAGGAATGTAATTTATTCGCCTATCGGCTCGAACTTGAGCGCTGTGTGAAAGTTGCGGCGTAGCATTGGGAGCTTGTATCTTGGACATCCCATTGATATCCCCAAGCTTGTTTAGGGTGTAATATATTATTAACAAGTCCTACGGACATTCAAATGCTAAATTTTAGTGTCGCGGACATGTTATTTTGTTACAGTTTGGCGCAGAACGAACAACTTAAAAATATACATTTTTTTTAGTTTATATGTTTTATCATTTGGTACCTCTAGTTAGGGGTTTTTATTTATATTTCAACTATAGTATTCTTTCGTGCCATTTGTTGCTTGTTCGGACAGTTTTTAGAACTAGCTGGCATGAATAGTGTCATCCGGTGAATAGTGTTTTTCAGTATTTTGCCAACATATTAAGACATAGTTTGTGGTTTTCTCGCGACATGGCGATTGTGTTAATATTGTTTAGCATTTTTAACCATGTCCTATGATTGTTAGAACTTATACGACCTAATCATGCAATAATTAAATCGTAACGAGAGAAATTAAACGTTAAATCGCGTGTTTAAGTTGTACGGAATTACCATTATTTTTGCCAGTTGTCACATTCTCCCCCCGTTAGAAGAATTTCGTCCCGAAATTCGAGTCGTGCTACCGGTTGCAGGGGGGTCTGGAAACAGGTGAGGGTACTTGGATTTCATTTGGTCTTCACGTTCCCACGTATACTTGGGACCGTGACGCGAGTTCCACCGACCTTTAACTAGCTTCCTACGATTCCTGCGTGTCTTATGGACCTTCCAGTCCGTAACCTCAACAGATTCTTCAGTAAACTGAAGTTTGTCGTTGACGTGTATCTCATCTGCTGGAATGATAACCGTCTCTTGTGTAGGACTTTTCTTGAGATTTGACACGTGAAACGTATTGTGTACACTGCTCAGTTCTTCTGGTAGTTCTAATTTGTATGCAACAGTTCTGATCTTTTCCAGGATTTTGAAAGGTCCAATGTAACGTGGGTTCAACTTTCCACATTTACCAAATCTTACTACGCCCTTCAAAGGCGAGACTTTCAACAATACCATGTCTCCGACCTCGGAAGCTAATGGTTTGCGCCGTCTGTCGGCGTAGCTCTTTTTTCTATCACGAGCCGTCTTGATACGGTCTCGTATCTGAATGATCTTGTCTGTGGTTTCCTGGACCAAATCCGGACCAATGAGTTGTTTATCCCCGGTCTCCGCCCAACATAGTGGGGACCGACACTTTCGTCCATATAATGCTTCAAACCGGGCAGCCTGGATGCTAGTGTGATAACTATTATTGTACGAGAACTCCACTAAGGGCAAGTGAGTTTCCCAGTTTCCACCCAAATCCATCACACAAGCACGTAACATGTCCTCCAAGGTTTGTATCGTTTGCTCACTTTGGCCGTCCGTTTGCGGGTGAAAGGCCGTACTAAGATTCAGTTGTGATCCAAAGGCCTTTTGAAAGGATTGCCATATCCTAGACACAAATCGATCTTCTTGGTCTGATATAATAGAAACAGGCACTCCATGTCGTGCTACAATCTCCTTGAAATATATTTCGGCCAGTTTCTTAGTGCTATCTTTTTCACTGATCGGTAGGAAATGCGCGGACTTTGTAAGTCAGTCTACAATTACCCAAATCATATCATGGCCTCTTGAGGTTCGGGGTAACTTAGTAATGAAGTCCATCAAGATTTGTTCCCATTTCCATACGGGAATTTCAGGTTGTTGTAGCAAACCCGAAGGCTTTTGATATTCCGCCTTAACCTTGGCGCATGTAAGGCATTTCCCAACATAAGCAGCAATGTCGCTTTTAAGCTTTGGCCACCAATAAAATTCTTTTAAATCTTGGTACATCTTATCCGAACCCGGATGTATAGAGTACCTTGACTTGTGTGCTTCGTCCAAGATAATTGTTCGCAGCTCGCCAAAGAACGGGACCCAAATTCGTCCCATAAAGTACAATGTTCCATCCTCCTTTGGCACCAATTGTGCCTCCATTCCTCGTAAGGATTCAGCTTGTATATTTTCTGGTTTAAGCGCCTCTTGTTGAGCATCGTGAATCCGAGAAGTGAGGTCATTTTGTATGGTCATCTCTAAGGCTCGCACCCTTAGAGGTTTTACACGTTCTTTGCGGCTCAAGGCATCCGCCACAACGTTCGCCTTGCCCGGATGATACTTTATCTCACAATCATAATCGTTCAATAACTCGACCCATCGTCGTTGCCGCATATTTAAATCCTTCTGATCGAATATATGTTGCAAACTCTTGTGATCTGTAAAGATTGTACAACGAGTACCATATAAGTAGTGACGCCAGATCTTTAACGCGAATACCACCGCACCTAGCTCCAGATCGTGCGTGGTATAGTTTTTCTCATGCACCTTTAACTGACGAGACGCGTACGCAATGACTTTGTCCCGTTGCATCAACACACAACCAAGACCTTGATGCAAGGCATCACAATAAACCATGAAGTCATCGGTACCGTCGGGTAAGGATAAAATAGGCGCGTCACAAAGCTTATCCTTTAGCAGTTGAAAGGCCGCTTCTTGTTTCTCTCCCCAATCAAATTTCTTGTCCTTTTGTGTTAGGGACGTTAGCGGTTGGGCAATTTTCGAAAAGTTCTCTATGAATCGTCTATAATAGCCCGCTAATCCCAGAAACTGTCGTATCTCAGTAGGGGTTCTAGGCGCTTCCCAATTCTTAATTGCCTCAATCTTTGCCGGGTCGACATGAATTCCATTCTCATTTACCACATGACCTAGGAATTATACCTCGCGAATCCAAAATTCACACTTTGAAAACTTGGCATACAGTTGTTCCTTTCTCAAGAGTTCCAAAATAGCTCGCAAATGTTGCTCGTGTTCCTCCTTGGTTCGCGAGTATATTAGGATATCATCAATAAATACAATAACGAACTTGTCCAAATACGGCTTACACACGCGGTTCATGAGGTCCATGAATACCGCCGGTGCGTTGGTTAAGCCGAACGACATAACAAGAAACTCGTAATGTCCATAACGAGTCCTAAAGGCCGTTTTGGGGATACTTTCCTCTTGTATTCTCAACTGGTGGTAACCCGACCTCAGATCGATCTTGGAGTAGTAACTGGAACCTTGTAGTTGATCGAATAAGTCGTCGATTCTCGGTAAGGGATATCGGTTCTTGATGGTCAGCTTGTTTACTAGCCTATAGTCAATGCACATGCGAAAGCTGCCGTCTTTCTTTTTAACAAATAATACCGGAGCTCCCCAAGGTGAGAAACTCGGTCTAATAAATCCTTTATCTAACAGCTCCTGCAGCTGAGTAGATAACTCCTGCATTTCAGACGGAGCTAACCGATATGGTGATTTCGCCACTGGTGCCGCTCCTAGCACCAAATCAATTCGAAACTCCACTTGACGTTGTGGAGGTAATCCAGGCAAGTCTTCTGGAAAGACTTCTGGAAATTCTTTCACGACAGGGATGTCTTCTAGCATCGGCTCTTTGGTTTCCTTGTCGACTACGTGGGTGAGGAAGGCTATACAGCCTTTTCGAAGACACTTTTGCGCCTTCATACAATTTATGATCCGTAGGGGTGTCTCGCGTTTCTCCCCATGAATTATAAGCGTTTCTTCATTCGGCAGTGGGATGCGGATGGTCTTCTCATGACAAACCACTTTTGCCCGGTTGTCGGACAACCAATCCATTCCGCGTCAAAGCTGCCCAGATCAACGGGTAAGAAGTCGATAGAAAATTTTCGCTCCCCAAGCTCGAGTGTACAACCCTTGATAACCTCACCTGCTTCGACTAACTTTTCGTTCGCCAATTCTATAGAGTACGGGACGTCTAGTTTACTCGACTCTAGACCAAGTAGGTTCTTAAATTCTATAGATATAAAACTAAAGTCGGCGCCAGTATCAAATAAAACGGATGCAAAGTGTTGGTTTATAAGGAACGTACCCGTAACTATGTTCGGGTCCTGACGTGCCTCGCGTGCTCCTATTGTAAAAACTCTCCCACGAGCTTGATTTTCCTTCGGGCAGTCCTTCCGATAATGCCCCTTGTCGCCACATCCATAACAACCTTGGCCTCTGCCATTTCCATTTCCACCTCGATTATTATTATTGTTGTTACCACCTTGATTTCCGTTGCCACCCTGATTTCCATTACCTCCATGGTTTCCATTAACTCCCCGGTTCCTATTCCCACGCCCTGTACCAGACCAACATGCCTCCTTGTTGTGCCAGTCTTGGGCTCGACTGGCGAGTTAACTTCCCTTCGTTTGTTAGAATTGTTGTTTTTAGCCCGGGTGCCTTTCTTGAAATTCGAAAATTTCCGCTTGTTATCACTTGTAGACTCCACATGAGTCTCTTTTTTGTTAGATCCCGGCTTTGAAAACTTGTTTAAACGAAGAGCCTCCTCAGTGAGGGCGACAGCCAAGTCGATCGCCTCGCTGATTGTACGGGGCTTGGAAGAAGTAACCATGCTTAGAATTTCGGGAGCAAGTCCCCAGATAAACCTCTCAATCCGCTTAAATTCAGGGTCCACCAAGTAGGGAACAACCCTTGACAAATCGTGGAAGAGTTGTATATACCCAGCAATATCAGATCCGATCATTCTTAAATTCCAAAACTCGGTCTCAAGTTTCTGAATCTCCGCCCTAGAACAGTATTTCTTTCTGATTAGCTCTTGGAGCTCTTCCCAGCTCATAGCATACGCAGCTGTTTCCCCTTTAGTCGAAACCTGCAGGTTCCACCATGAGAGCGCCCCATCCAAGAATAGCCCGGAAATGTAGGTGACCCTTTGCTCAGGAAGGCATTTGCTCATTCTTAGGACTGAGTCTGTCTTCTCGGCCCAAAGTACAAACGCTACGGCACTCCTGTGCCATCGAAGTTCAGGGGTTTGCAGTCCAAAAACTGCTTATACGTGCAACCTGAAACATTTGCAACAACAAACCATGAATGGGCATTGTCAGAGCGAGAATAGAATATACGAGAGTATTGTAATGCGTCATAGACGACTTATTATTACCGGCAGGGGGGTTATTTCCTGATGAACCTCCAGTACCACCACTATGCTCGGAGCGGTTGGCTTCGTATTGCGCAATCGCCTGTGAGATGCGCTCATTCAGTTCCGCTTCCGTCCTTGGCAGTGGGTTCGTATTGGTCCTTCGCCTTGGTGGCATTCTCTTCTAATAAAAGGCATCGAAGGAGGTTAGACACATATTTAAGCCTAATATAACAAGATCATCACTTATTTAAGTTACTACACTAAATAAACAACATGCTCAACTTAAATTATAAGTTTAAACTGTAAGACCCTAACTAGTATTTAACAAAAATCGCAGCGGAAATTTGTGCCATAAAATTTCTTTCATTACAAATGTCTTGACTTACTTGAAAGTCCGTTTTAAAAATAACTCTTTTACTAAACAAGGCAAACTTCCTGTTTGCTAAGGTACACAATCGATTATTTCCGTACAATCTACCTTGTGACTCGGTCTTCTATCTCTATTCCTTGTGATAATCGCCCGTACTCTCGTACAACCTGCACTCACCACATACATTTATAACATTAGCATACGTTATACATATAAACAAGATTCATACATGTACACTTTCCATTCAGCTTTCTCTCTACTTTTAAGCATGTCATTCGCATATCCATTCCCTGGTGAGCCTTCAACAATGTACCTGCATTAATCTTCGTTTTCCAGGCACATGATTAATATCATTAACACTCAACGTATCCAAAATCATACTTACATATACACGTGCATACATCCATACCTCTCTACATACATGCATACACTCATACATATCTTCATACATACATAAATACACATCTGCATACATACCTACATTCGTACGTTTCTACATACATGCCTACACTCATACGTATCTTCATACATACATAAATACACATCTGCAACCATACCTACATTCGTACGTTTCTACGTACATGCCTACACTCATACGTATCTTCATACATACATAAATACACATCTGCATACGTACCTACGTCTTTACATACTTGCATACAATCACACGTACTTCCATACATACATAATACACATCTGCATACGTACATACATTACTACGCCTTCACATATATACATACTATCATACTTATCTTCATATATACATAAATACGCTTCTACATATGTACCTACATTCATACGTCTCTACATGCATGCATACACTCATACATATCTTCCATATATACATAAATACACATCTACATACACGTACCAGATCTTGCATACCTCTTACATACTCATACGTTAATTACATGGGACTTAGACTTTGATTTATAGCCCATAAACATCTAAGGATCGATCAAAATCATGTTTAGAAAGTCCGCCGTAGTCCACGGATAACAAACCGAAGCCTACGATACATAAAACAACTTAAATATCAAATTTCATGTTTTTGGACTTGGGGAGGGCGTCGGCGACGGCCATAGGGCCCGTCGGCGACGGCCCGTGGTTTTTCCCGTAGCCAAAACCCCGTAGACAGGTAATTAGGGCGTCGGAGAAAAAGTGGTTTTCTAGAGCCCGTCGGCGACGACCCTTAGCCCGTCGGCGACGCCCTCTAGAAATGGCATTTTCCTGCAGTTCCGTTTCGTCATCCGTACGCACTAAAACGCGCATAACTTTTGAACCGTTTACCCGTTTAACCTCCCGTTTCTTCCTACATGCTTGTAAATTCACATTCTATCATATGAACTTGAAATCCAACATCCGGTTTAAGGAAAATATTAACTTAATCTCTCGGCTTTAAATACCCTTTTTCACTTATTCGACCCGTTCATGTTTTAAATCCACAAACTTGTGTGATTACTATAAATTTCGTACTAGCTTCATAACCATGAATGTTTCCTAATACTCGGACCTTAATCATGAAGTTTATGCGCCCGTTATCAATTTCTACGTGTAAACGTATTGTAATCCGCTAAAGGATTCAAACACTTTAAACTTAATTCTTGCTTTCCTTTCCTTATATCTTATGACCACATTATCATATCTAACTATTATTCTACACAACCATATATGTAAAACCTTACTTGAATTCAATTATCATGTTGATATACTAGTACATAACTTTACTTAAATAACATGAGAAGTGATTCCAAAAATCACTTACCTTATGCGTCCATGCTCGTATCTGCTTCCTTGCTTCTTCTTGACCCGTTAACACCTCGTGCTTGAGTCCGTCTCGACGTGATTCCTTTACTTCCATTTCATCAAAATCACGCCCTTATTAGCATACTCATTTGTACATGTTAACTATCATATAAATCGCATATTTCACACTAAACTTTCATTGGTCATTTCTAACAATCATAACTCATATAATCATGTCCATATCCGTTTAAGCTCATGTAATTCATCATGTCAGTACATTTAACACGTATTGCTATAACATGTACCATACTACTTCCTATAGTCCTACCTTTACGACAACGAATCAAATCATGTTTCTTATACTTAGTTGACTTTCAGAAGTCAACAATTCATCATGTGAACTTTCGACTTATTCCCATATACTCGTAATATCAAAGTAGGCTATACGAAAGGCACCATATACATTACCTACTCTCGATATAAATGTGCTTACAACCATATTCAAATTAGTAATTTAACATGATCATGCCATCATTTTTCGTATTTCGTTCTTATATACACCAAGCTTTTTCATAACATTTTGCATCCTAACTTCACTTAAGCATTTCATCATACACTTGGTGTGCATGCCATCATTTAAGCCTATAGTACAAGTATTTTATGCATACTCTTCCTAGTTTATAACATGGATCATCAATTTCAACTAGAATCCTATAACTTTTATACCATTATCTAACAATTACTCATTACATACAACATCAAGTATCAACATCACACAAGTATTGAACATGTATAATCATTCATATCATCATCTCTACTACTACAAGTGGGTTTCACCCCAAAACATCCAATTACTCAAAATCTTGCATAACACATGTTCTATTTAATGATTCTAACACCCATTCATGCTTAATTTCATACAATTTCACGGATTTGCTCATAACCCATTTCTTAAAAGTTCACCAAATAACAATCCACAACTTACCACATGTTTGTTAATGTTGAGTGATGCTAATTCTTCATTCATGCATGATTTTCCATTCGATTTTAGCTTTGATTGGGCTGAATTTGTGTTGATGTTCTTGAGAGCTAGGGTTCATCCTTCTGCTCTTTCTCCTGACCGAATTCACGCACACACACACCTTGTGTGTGTGTGATATTTTGTTTAATAAATTTTAGTTTCCATTTTCGCACCCTAAGTCCCTCAAGATTCACCATATTCCCATACTTGCCACAACTTCATTCCTTTAAATAAAACACTTTCCATTTATCCTCTTTTAACCCTTGAAATTGGTTAATTGTTAGTCACAAATATTTCATTCCTAATATTTAACTTGTAACTATAACTAAGTTAACTAACTTAGTTACCATGTCACATCGTGTAAAACGAAACATGCTCAAAATTTAACATTCGGGTTTTGGGGTGTTACATAAACAACTTATTTTAACCAAGATAAGCAAGATCATACAACTCATACAACTCTAAAACACATAATAATCACATAATATATCATGTTTAGTGAGATGTTTAGGTTTGGTTTAGGGTCTTAAGTGTGATTTTTCTTTTATTTTTGTTTTGTTCAAGATGATCAACATAAATAATACTAAACTATAATGTATAAGGAACTTGAAATGAGTGGAATAAGGTCTTACAATTTTGAAAGTGTTTTAAGGATATTGATTTAGAAAAGATTAAGCTCCAAGCAAGGTCCTAAGTGTGCTCCATGTTTACACCCTCCATGGATGATCTTGAAATGAGATTTTTGTGGTTAAAATGGTGATTTTAGTGGATCAAAAAGAAGGGTTTAAGAAGGGTTAGGGCTGCCGAGTTCAAGAGGGAGGGAGGAAGAGATGTTAGTGATTTTTTTTGTAAGGTAAATGAATGATGAAGATGTGAACGTTGCTTATATGAAATGCCTATGTCTCACAAAGTCAAAAATCATATCTTGAAACACCATGCTTCCATATTCATCCAAGATTACCAAGCATGGGCAAGGGGCATGTGGGCCCCTTGTGTTGACCGTAAATGGCTAAGGGGAGGGGGTTATGTGTAACATTTTATTATAACATGCTTTAAGTGGTAGATATTTAGGTAGTTTAGCTAAGTATGTTGATTAGTGGTTGGTCTTGCATCAGTAGGGAGTAATTAGGGGCTTAAGACATTAATTAATCTCGGTTAGTTCAATAAACTAGTTGGTGTTAGTTTTAGATAGCAAAAATGCCACTAGTTTACTCGTCGGGTCACTTTCGGGTGATAAATAAAAGACGCTATATAATACCAGGAGCTATGGTTTTAATTTACCATCAACGCTATAGCGTTTATTCAAGGCGTTGGCGACGCTAAAATATGGCTAACTAGTTCGCTAGCCTTATAGTTTAGGAAATTGAATGGCAGGAATGTAATTTATTCGCCTATCGGCTCGAACTTAAGCACTGTGTGAAAGTTGCGGCGTAGCATTGGGAGCTTGTATTTTGGACATCCCATTGATATCCCCAAGCTTGTTTAGGGTGTAATATATTATTAACAAGTCCTTCGGACATTCAAATGCTAAAGTTTAGTGTCGCGGACATGTTATTTTGTTACAGTTTGGCGCAGAACGAACAACTTAAAAATATACATTTTTTTTAGTTTATATGTTTTATCATTTGGTACCTCTAGTTAGGGGTTTTTATTTATATTCCAACTATAGTATTCTTTCATGCCATTCGTTGCTTGTTCGGACAGTTTTTAGAACTAGCTGGCATGAATAGTGTGATCCGGTGAATAGTGTTTTTCAGTATTTTGCCAACATATTAGGACATAGTTTGTGGTTTTCTCGTGACATGGCGATTGTGTTAATATTGTTTAGCATTTTTAACCATGTCCTATGATTGCTAGAACTTATACGACCTAATCATGCAATAATTAATTCGTAACGAGAGAAATTAAACGTTAAATCGCGTGTTTAAGTTGTACGGAATTACCATTATTTTTGCCAGTTCTCACAGCAAACCCCTGAACTACGACGGCACTGGAGGTGCAGTGGCGTTTGTACACTGGACAGAGAAGACTGAGGCCACTATCCGTATGAGCAAGTGTACCGCGGATCAACAAGTCACTTTTGCTACTGGGTTGTTTGTTGATGAAGCTCTGACTTGGTGGAATTTGCAAGTCCAGACTCTGGGTGATGATGCCGCTTATGGCATGACGTGGGATGAACTAAAGGAACATATGAGAGAGAAGTATTGCTCACGTGTTGAACTCCAAAGGTTGGAGACTGAGTTTTGGCACTTAACCATGGAAGGTGCTGACATTACTGGTTATACTCGGAGGTTCCACGATTTGTCAAGAGTGATCCCTTATATGGTAACTCCCGAATTTAAGCGCGTTGAACGCTAAATTTGGGGACTGGCCCCAGAGTTTCGCGGCATGGTAACTTCGGCCAAACCCGCAACAATCACCGAGGCTGTAACTCTGGCTGTCAGCCTTACTGAAGATGTTGTCCGTATGAAGAAGTTGTCGTTGAACCCTACTGAAAAGACCGAGATGCATGCTGGGTTGTCTGGTGACAAGAAAAGGAAGCATGCGAACCTGAATCAAGCAACTCGTAACAACAAGGGTTCAAACAACAAGAAGCGTGACACTAACCCACCTAAGGAGGCAAGAACCTTTGCAGCGGCAAATGATACTGCAGCCAAAGGATACCAAGGCACCCTGCCTAAATGCCAAAAATGTAAGTATCATCATGAAGGAGCTTGTCGCATTCCAAGATGCGACAAATGTGGTAGGTTGGGTTATCAAACAGAAGACTGTTGGGGAAAAGGAAGGAACGGAAATGGAAATCGCAATGGCACTGGTAATAGGAATGGTGGAAATGGAAATGGCAATGCTAATCGGAATGGTAATGGAGCTGGGCAAAACCAAGGATGCTTCAGCTGTGGAAGCAAGGATCATTTCATAAAAGATTGCCCAAGGGGAAACAACGCTCAGGCTCGAGCATTTGTGATTGGAGCAAAGAACGCACACGAGGACCCTAATGTGGTCACCGGTACGTTTCTCATTAACAATCACTTTGCATCCATATTATTTGACACTGGTGCCGATTATAGCTTCATGTCTGTGGAATTTAAACGTATGCTTGGAATAGAATCTAGTAGATTAGATGTTCCTTATTCCATAGAACTAGCCAATGGTAAACTTGTTAAATCGGGCGAAGTTGTTAAAGGCTGCACATTAGAACTTGGTAAACGAAGATTTAGCATCGACCTCTTACCTATTCATTTGGGTAGCTTCGATGTAGTGGTCGGAATGGACTGGTTGTCCCAGAACAAGGCTGAAGTTGTTTATCACGAGAAGATCATTCGCATCCCTTTGGCGAATGATGAAACTCTCATCGTACATGGAGAAAAACGAGACGCGCCTCTACGAATCATCACTTGTATGAAGGCACAGAAGTGCTTAAGGAAAGGATGTGTTGCTTTCCTGGCACACGTTGTAGATAAGAAGGCTGAGGAGCCGAAACTCGAAGACATTCCTGTGGTGAAGGAATTCCCTGATGTTTTTCCCGAAGATCTGCCAGGACTACCTCCGCAACGACAATTCGAATTCCGTATAGACTTGGTTCCAGGAGCCGCTCCTGTAGCCAAGGCACCCTATCGGCTTGCACCATCCGAAATGCAAGAATTATCTACACAACTCCAGGAGTTGTTGGATAAAGGATTCATAAGGACAAGCTTCTCGCCTTGGGGAGCTCCAGTATTGTTCGTGAAGAAGAAGGATGGAACACTGCGGATGTGTATCGATTACAGAGAACTGAACAAGCTCACAATCAAGAATCTGTACCCATTACCGAGGATTGATGACTTATTCGATCAGTTGCAAGGATCGAGCTATTATTCCAAGATCGATCTTCGATCTGGATACCATCAGTTAAGGATACAAGAGGAAAGCGTACCAAAGACTGCATTCAGAACACGCTACGGACATTACGAGTTCCTTGTGATGCCATTCGGACTGACGAACGCGCCAGCAGTATTTATGGATCTAATGAACCGTGTATGCAAACCATATCTCGATAAATTCGTGATTGTATTTATCGATGATATCCTGATTTACTCATGAATGAAAGAAGAATAGGAGCAACACCTCAGAACCATATTAGAACTACTGAAGAAAGAGAAACTTTATGCGAAATTCTCGAAGTGAGAATTCTGGATTCGCGAAGTACAGTTTCTTGGTCACGTGGTGAACGAAAAGGGCATTCATGTAGACCCATCCAAGATAGAAGCCATAAAGAATTAGGAAGCTCCCAAAACCCCGACTGAAGTTCGACAATTTTTGGGCCTAGCGGGCTATTACCGGCGATTCATCGAGAATTTCTCAAATATAGCTCAACCGCTAACTACCCTTACGCAAAAGGATAAGAAGTACGACTGGGGTGACAAGCAGGAAGAAGCCTTCCAGTTACTTAAAAGTAAGCTATGCGATGCACCAATACTATCCTTGCCAGAAGGCACTGAAGACTTCGTGGTTTACTGCGACGCTTCACGACAAGGTTTGGGTTGCGTGCTCATGCAACGCCAAAAAGTCATCGCTTACGCTTCAAGACAATTGAAGGTACATGAAAGAAACTATACCACTCACGACTTGGAAATCGGCGCGGTGGTATTCGCCTTGAAGATCTGGCGACACTATTTATATGGTACTCGATGTACAATCTTCACAGATCACAAAAGCATAAAACACATATTTGATCAGAAGGAACTAAACATGCGACAACGACGTTGGGTCGAGCTGCTGAATGATTATGACTGTGAGATTAAGTACCATCCTGGAAAGGCAAACGTTGTAGCAGATGCGTTAAGTCGGAAAGAAAGGGTGAAGACCCTAAGGGTTCGAGCATTAGAAATGACTATTCAAACGAACCTCTCTGCACGCATTCGTGATGCACAACAAGAAGCCCTGAAAGGGGAGAATCATAGAGCTGAATACCTCCGAGGTATGCTGAAGAATTTGGTGCCAAACAAAGAGGGAACCTTGTGCTTTAAGGGGTGTATTTGGGTTCCGCTCTATGGCGGTATTCGAGAAGTCATCTTTAATGAAGCTCACAAGTCAAGATACTCCATCCATCCAGGATCGGACAAAATGTATCAAGACTTGAAAGACTACTATTGGTGACCGAGACTTAAAAGCGACGTTGCTATATATGTTGGAAAGTGCCTAACCTGTGCCAAGGTTAAGGCTGAATATCAGAAACCATCTGGTCTACTGCAACAACCAGAGATACCCATGTGGAAGTGGGAGCAAATCTCGATGGACTTCGTAACGAAATTACCCAGGACCCCGAGAGGGCACGATATGATTTGGGTGATAGTTGATCGATTGACGAAATCTGCGCATTTCCTACCGATCCGAGAGAAGGATAGGACTGGAAATCTTGCTGAGTTGTACTTAAAAGAAATCGTGGCACGTCATGGAGTGCCTATCTCAATCATTTCAGACAGAGATGGACGTTTTCTCTCGAGGATCTGGCAATCATTTCAGGAAGCCTTTGGATCTCAGCTAGACCTAAGCATGGCCTTCCATCCTCAAACAGACGGTCAGAGCGAATGGACCATACAAACATTAGAAGATATGCTTCGCGCATGTGTTATGGACCTAGGCGGCAGCTGGGATACTCATCTACCTTTAGTTAAGTTTTCCTACAATAACAGTTATCATACAAGCATAAAATCCGCACCGTTCGAAGCTCTGTATGGCCGTAAGTGCCGATCGCCCTTATGTTGGGCAGACGCTGGAGTCAAACGTATGGTTGGTCCTGAACTCATACAAGAGACAACCGACAAGATTATGCAGATCCGAGAGCGCATTAAGGCGGCTCGAGATCGACAAAAGAGCTACGCGGATCGTAGACGAAAACCATTAGAATTCGAGGTGGGAGACAAAGTTTTGTTAAAGGTCTCACCTTGGAAGGGCGTAGTAAGATTCGGAAAACGTGGGAAGCTGAATCCCCGATACATCGGACCATTCAAGATTTTGGAAAGAATTGGTACCGTGGCATACAAGTTGGAATTACCGGAAGAACTTAATGGAGTACATGATACGTTCCATGTATCCAACCTCAAGAAGAGTCCAACACAAGAAAACGTGATCATCCCTGCGGATGAAGTGCATATTGACGACACCCTCCGATTTACAGAACAACCCGTTGAGGTTACCGACTGGAAGGTCAACAAGACCAGGAGGAGCAGTGTCAAACTTGTCAAAGTACGTTGGAACTCTAAGCACGGACCCGAGTACACGTGGGAACGTGAAGACCAGTTTAAAGAAAAGTACCCCCACCTGTTCAAGAAAACTCCTGCGAGAGATAGATCAGCCTGAATTTCGGGACGGAATTCTTTTAACGAGGGGGGACTGTGACAACTGGCACAAAACCGGTAATTTCCGTACAATTTAATTAATACTTGATGACTGCAATTATGTGCTTAAATGTCAACATTGTTTGATTTCATGATATACTTGTGAATTCATGCACGTTTTATACTACAAGAAATTTTCTTTATGCATTAATGATAGCGTTGGGTCAGAAATACTAGTAAACTCACCGGTAAGACACATTGTGTCAACAATACTGCAGAAAGCAGCCAGACAATAAAATTGGTGCCTAGGTGTAGGTCCAACGACAAGAATACATTAAAACCCAAGAGTACATACAAGGGTTTATATATATAGACTTTCCGGAAGCTAAAATACGCACTAAAAAGCACCCGAAACGCACTTTAAGTGCAGAATTTTACAGAATTCAGCTATAATCAGCTTTTTAACATATAAATATTATGCAGAATTCATGTTTTATTAAAAGGGTCACAAAAGGATACTTAAGGGACACTAAACGGTGCAATTTAGCACTTTAACGAACCAGTATCTAACCGAACAACCGGACATTACCCGGAACATAAAAATATTACTAGAAGCATTGTTTTAATGTTTCTAAGCTAGTTATGGTCCCCGAACACCATAACACCTCTTACATCATGTTAACACATCAAGTCCCTAAACTTTATACTTAAGAGCTTACTTATTTATACAACTAAAGATTTCAAAGTTACACTTTGCCCCCCCCCCCATATTGTATACGGTCATAAGAGGGGTGGCCCTCATCAAAGATCTTGCTTGGATTCATTAGATTTAATATGATCTTGCTTGGATTTCTTTTGATTTCATAAGATATTGCCAAGATATTCTAGGATTTTATTAGATTTCATAAGATCTCAAAAGATATGGAATGGTTTTAAATAAGCACTAAGGATCAAGACCTCACTTCACACCAACACACCTTCCTCCTCTCCTCCCATTCTCGGCTGTGACCACCACCATACACCACCATTATTTTTCAATCAAGTTCATCCACTCCAAGCTTTACATAAGGTGCTAGAAGGTGATTAGCGAAGTGTGGAGCTTGTAGACCTTGAAGAACCTCCTCCATTTGCTTTTACCCAACCCATTTGTCATCTTCAACCTCAAGTGTTCTCCCCTAGCCCTTATGCTAGTTTTAAGCTTCTTATCACTTGTTTACTTCTATTTTGGTAGTTAAAAGATGATGAATATTGTTAATCACAAGAACACTAAAGAATATGAAAATAAATCCTTAACATAAGCTTAAAAATATAAGAATACATGTTGAATATGTTGATTTGCTTCTTGTTGATTGATTATTAGTGTTAGTGATGTTAGACATCATAAGAGACCTACTAGATTGTGATTAAACACATGATCTAGTAAGTTAAAGTGGTGATCTTGTGAAAGACCAAGATCTTCATACTTTATGTCTTCATGAACTTGAATAATGAAATTAATTTTCATATGTAAAAATAATATAAACAAAATACAAAGCTTGTAAAAAGATGATTACAAAAATGATTTTCTCAAGAAACCAAGTTTATTTACAAAACTTACAAAGTCATGGTTTCTAAGTAAACTAATAATATTTTTAGTGTTTAAACAAGACTAGAAACATGTATGTAACAAGAAAAATACAAGAGAAATATTTTTAGAAAAATCATTTTACAAGTTGTAGATGACTAGATCTTTTAATAAAGTGATTTACAAACAAATAACCATGTTTTTAAGGGTAACTAAACCTACTAAATAACATGGTAAGTTACTACAAGTTTTACAAAAACTTCAAGTTCATGATATAGTATAATATACTTGATTTTGACACTCGGTAAGTGTTAAATGAGTTGATGATTGTTGTGATGATTTTAAAAGAAAATAAACACATGTTTTGAAAACATGGGAAACCTCCATGTTTAGGGGAAACTCTGTCAAAATTTCTATAAAATTTTGACACTTAGAAAAATATAAGTTTTTGAGAAACTTATTCCCTAAAAATGCATCTAAGAATATTTACCAAGGTTTCCCAAATTTTTGTGTTAAGAAACGATGATTTCTTCAAAATTAAAATTGATATTAAGTATGTATATATTTGAGAAAAATATATATATTTATTGATCACCAAATTTTGTGCTAAGTGTATGTAGTATGTATTATATGTGAATAGTGTATTAGGACTTTAAAATACACTAAATACTCCCGAGGAGTGAAAATACAAAAAATACACATACGACATACTTAGACAAATACGAGAGAATATATTTATGAAAAAATATTACTTGATAGAATAAATAACCTGGACAAGTTATGAACATGAAATGAACTTTTGGACAAAAATACATAATTCGGGTGAAAAATACAAGATACTTACATTTATTTTTGAGAAAATAATGTAAGTAAGATACATAGTTAAAAATATAAATTATTTTTAACACAAGAATACATACACAAAAGATAGTGACTTGTACTTGTGCGATACAAGTCTAGTGACTAACGTTAATAAAACACGTTTAGGTCACGACGCTAGATAAGCAAAATCCGGTGAAGTTTACGGCGCAAGGAACGCAAAGTTGTGAGTTCATGCTACCCCTTTTCTTTTAACTGTTTTCAGTTTTATAACTTCGGGGGTGAAATACATGTTACAAATGTTACAATGTTTACAAATGGTATGATGATATGAGAAATGATACGAGAAATGATACATGATACGAGAAATCGTGTCACGAATAGGGTACCATAAGCACCATTAATCAACAATATACCTAGACCGCAGAACAAAAGGTTAGATCTAACGGGTTTTCGGGCAGCCACACTCTTGGTGAGAACGAGTACCGAGTAGTGCTTTTGTGTCTCAGTCGTGAATCGACAACTAGAAAAATGCCTATGGTTTGGATGCTTCCTATGTCGTGTCACATGTTAATGGCCTTGCAACCCATTAACAACCATGATACATACAGAAATACTTGATTCATACAAGATACATACAGAAATACTTGATTTATACAAGATACATACCATGTTTTTCATACAAAGTATACAAATGTTCAATACAAGAACTGCATGAATTCACACCAACATTATGTTGACGTTTTTCCAAAACTCACATGTATTTCAGGTAACTAAAGTGGATGTGCGTGCGATCTTACTCTTGCTCATGGATGTTGTTTATGTTTATCTTTTAAATAAAGTTGTGAACTTTTCAGACAATGACTTATGCTGTCTTGTGATGTAAACACTGAATCTATGTTTTCAGTCATGTAATGTTATCAGTATTTGAAGTTATTTTTACGAGCATGTAGTATGTTTACCTTTCGTATGCAATGAGAACCTTTCATGATCACACCTCGTGCTTCCGCCTAAGAAAGGGGTGTGACATGGACTTTAGTACCACCTGTTCCCAATGCTAATGTTGTCGATTGTAAGTGGGTGTACAGGTTAAAACGATATGAAAAAGGAAATATAAAACGCTACAAAGCGCGTCTAGTCGCAAAAGGGTTTAGCCAGCAGCCGGGGATTAATTATCATGTAACATTTAGTCCGGTGGTAAAATCCATAAGTGTTTGTGTAGTTCTGTCCTTGGTCGTCACACGCCAATGGCCGCTTCGCCAACTCGATGCGCAAAATGCATTGTTACACGGTGATCTCAAGGAAACAGTCTACTTAAGATAACCACCAGGCTTCATTGACCCACAAAAGCCAAATCATTTATGTCTTCTTCACAAGTCCTTATATGGACTCAAACAGGCTCCAAAGGCATGGTTTAATCGTCTTTCGGGAGCTTTGTTACAACTTAGGTTTCACGAATCCAAAACGGATCCATCATTGTTTATTTACTCCCACCATGGTATGTTAATGTACATGCTCGTTTATGTCGACGACATTATCCTAACCGGTAACAATTAAGCACCATTTTTGCCCTCCAAGACATGGGGCGACTGTCATTTTTTTTAGGAATTGAAGTGATTCCCAAAGGTAACGATTTACTCCTCTCCCAACAAAAATATATGCATGCCATTATCGAGCAGGCTAGTCTCTCTCAGTCTAAACCCGCTGACTCCCCGATGGCTCCTAACTCCATCTTGTCTCTTGGCGATAGTCCTCAGTTTGATAATTCAGTCAAATTTAGACAAACCGTTGGAGCTCTACAATATTTAACTCTTTCAAGACCGGATATCACCTTTGCGGTCAATAAAGTGTGTTAGTTCATGCACTCTCCAACAGAAAATCATTGGTCAACAGTTAAAAGAATTCTACAGTATCTTAACGGGACCTCTCATTTCGGTTTACTAATTCAACAAAAGTCAGTTGCAGTCATTCACGCCTATACCGACGCCAGCAACGGTCACTAACATCCTTTTCCGATGCCGATTGGGCTGGCTCTATCGATGCCCGTTGATCGACCGGGGGGTATGCAATCTACCTTGGCTCTAATCTTGTTTCATGGTGTGCTCGCAAACAACCAACCGTCTCTCGGTCATCAACCGAGGCCGAATACAAAGCCATAGATGACACTGTTGCCGAGTTAACATGGCTTGAGGCACTCCTAAAGGAACTTCATGTTACCACAACTTCTGCTCCTATTTTATAGTGTGACAATCTCGGAGCCACCTATCTCTCTGCCAATCCGGTGTTTCATGCACGCACAAAACATGTGGAAATCGATTTTCATTTTGTTAGAGAAAAAGTCGCTCAAAGAAAGCTCCTTGTTCAGTTTATTAAAACAGATGATCAAATTGCAGATGTGTTTACCAAGCCTCTATCATCCCAACGATTTCTTCTACTTAGATCTAAGCTACAAGTCGCTCCCCGGCCTTAGCTTGAGGGGGGATTTTAATCTGACTTTATTGTAATTAGGCAAGCTTATGTTAAGGCTTATTTCTAGGCTAGTCATTTGCTCCAGAATATTCTTAGGCTTGATATTAGGCTGAGTCCTAGCTTTCTGTTTTTAGTGTCTCTCTGTATACAGAGACCTCTTGTACCTTTGCTAACACAATATACAATTACAGTACAATTACTCACAGTTTAATACTCCTTTCAACCCATTTCTGGTAACGGGTCAAAATAGCTTTGGGCTCCTTTGAACCTGTTTCTGGTGACTGGTCAAAATGACTTTGGGCTCCTTTCACCCCGTTTTTTGGTAATGGGTCAAAATGATTTTAACTCCTTTCAACCCGTTTCTAGTGACAGGTCAAAATGACTTTGGGCTCCTTTCACCCTGTTTTTGGTAATGGGTCAAAATGATTTTGGACTCCTTTCAACCCGTTTCTAGTGACAGGTCAAAATGACTTTGGGCTCCTTTCAACCCGTTTTTGGTAATGGGTCAAAATGATTTTGGACTCCTTTCAACCTGTTTCTAGTGACAGGTCAAATTGACTTTGGGCTTCTTTCAACCGTTTTCTTTTAGCTGTACTTTTATTTTACTCATTTTAGTCGAAATGGATTTAGGCTCTTTGAACCCATTTTTGGCAAAGGATTCAAATGACTTTGGGCTTCTTTTTGTTTTTCTTTCGGTTAAAGGGGATAGTAAAATTCTGGTAACAGTCAAAATGACTTTAGGCGCCTTAAAACCCGTTTATTTTTAGTAGTTATTTTTTTAACTGCGTTTTTAGTAGTTATTTTATTTAACCTGATTCACTACACATAGCTAGAATAGGATTTTTCAAAGTAAATGGGCCAAAATTACTATCTGTATCCATTTTTTTCAGTTTTCTTTTTATTCTGCACTTAACGGATGAGTTGTCATACGCTAATATTAATATATTAGGTGCAGTTCTTACTAGCGAAGTTGAACCCTTCATCTTTTACAATAGTGAAGTTAGTTCTGGAATGGATGTAATATTCACAAATGATGTAAATGTTCAAGTATTCTTTGAACATCTGCAGAGGTTAGCAGTTTAGTCTTCTTGATGTTACACCCAATTTTTCAGCTTCGGAAAGGATTGTAACGACATACTATTTTTAATGAAATTTGGACATGACCCGTTCGTATTATCGATGGTTTATCTGCTTTTATAAAATCATCATTCAAATTAATTCTATGACACGTTTCAAGAAAACATAACATAAACCATAAACATATTAAAGTTTTACTACAACCTAGAATTTACAAAATAACAAAGTATAATAAAGTTTAAGGTCTAACTACTAGACATAGGCCATTTTAACAAAAGTATTTTGACCCATTAACATCTTTTACAAAAATTGCGGAAGCGCATGAAGGGCATTCGAAGTGTGTTTGATCCGAGCGAAGCTTGACCATTTTAAACTTGAGTTTTACCTATAATCATAACCACAAGAACATCATTAGCAAATTATACATAATTCAACCAAGGTTCTAGGAACATAACAAATTAATACTTAGTAACTTTATTTGCACATCGCTTATTATTCATTCTTGAACTTTGACACTTTCACTTTTGTAACCATTCGGTTACAACATTCTTTCACATATGACCCGTTCGATTCGGATCTCTTACTTAATCATTCTTTCTCATGGGATTTCTCCTACTCTAACCCAATTGATACAGGTTTGCGAACATGAGCATTCTTATCACAATACATTCTAATTATTCCACCCAATCGAAACGGGTGCTAACAACATCATCCTTAATATTCATATGACAATTATTTGACCCGTTTATAATGAGTCAACATCAAACTTGCATCTAACTTGTGATTTTAATATATCGACCCTATTCGAGTAAATCCGGCAACATAAGCATATACAATTTTCATCGTGATACAAAAACAATCAATTCTGATTTAAGACATAAAGCACATTTACTATAATTCGAAATGTACAAGCGACGTACCTCGGTCTTGATTTCCTTCTTGCTTCGTGTGACTTGAACTTTTTTCCTTTATCCCTATACATATAAACATTTACATACTTAAACATGACCATCATATATATACTTCAAGTAAAAAATGTAGAATTTCTCATTGAGGCATTTTGTCGAACACTTGGCGTGTGTACCACCAAAAATGCATCATGTACAAGTGTTCAAGCATAAATTTACTAATTCACATCATAGTTCATCAAGGTTAACAATTTCAACTAATCTTTCATCCCTTAACTATCTATAATCAAAATACACTTCCTACATCTTTACTTTACAACAATTACTACACCTATAATCTTAATCATTCATCATCATCTATGCATTCAATTGGGTTTTCTAACATAAGTCACTAAAATGAGGAATTTCAAACATATATCTTTTCTATAAGGTAAATCTAACATACAATCATTCCCAATTTCATGCATCCTTAAGATTTAAACAAAACCCACTTCCTTCAAAATCTTCAAATCACATAATTTCAACTTACCGTTTGTTAAGATGGTTAAGATGATTAAGGATTGAGTTTCATGCATCAACAAATCATTAAATTCCCTTCCAATTTTGCTTGTTCTTGGCCAAGAAGGGTTTTGCCCTCTTTCTCATCGATCTCAAACACACACCCAGGTGTGTGTTTTTTGAGTTTGTTTATATTTAAATCATTCTTTTCGATTTTTGACATGTTTAGCCCCTCTTGAATATGTGTTGGTTTATTTTTAGGCATTTTCCATTCTTAAGCACATATCCTAACATATTCTTTAACTAAGTTAATTTTATGATTAATTTTTAACTATTATGCATAATTAACCATTTTGGGGTGTTACACTTGATAGCACCGTTAAAGGGATATGACTTCTAGAGTTCTAAAAATTTTCATGAAAAGTACACATTTCAGTGGTGATTTTTACTATTTTTTTGCACTTATGATTCAATTTTTTTATGTCAATATAAGAAAATTTAGTTGAGAAAGAATTAATGCCATATTCATATTATGACCACATTAACCTTTGAAAAAGTAAAGTGATACAAACAATTCTCGGCTTACATTTTGTCATGACTAAACAAACAAACACAATAAAATCCCACTCATAGCAAAATATATCGGTAGGGTTTGGGGGTTAAGATGGGGCCAAACCTTTCCTCTATCTCAAAAGACAGAGAGGTCCCTCCCGAGACTCTCAGCTCCAAAACCCTTTCTTGACATGTTCAGCTTGACAATTCTTATAAATTGATATCTTATTTCAAACATCATCGACAAAAGCTTGGAGATTAACGGCAGATGATCCGCCATTACTGAGAGCTTGTCTTGCCAGCTCCCTCCATTTCTTAGCATTTCTCCTCATCTCTCCATCTTCGATCACCATTTCCACACACCTCTTAATCTCCTTCCCTTCCACCATTCCATCTCCATCCCTCTGTTTCACCTTAACACCTGCTTTCCAAACATCCGCAATCATCTTCGCGTTGGTCCACTGATCAGACCATAATGGAAAAGCAACAATTGGAACACCAGCTGCCAATGCCTCAACCGTAGAATTCCACCCGCCATGCATCAGGAAACACCCTACTGCTTGGTGGTTTAATACCTCCACTTGAGAACACCAACTCACTATCATCCCCTGCTTCTTGAGAACCTCTATATTGCTCAACTTCCCCACTTGGTTACTGTCTCTAATCACCCATAAAAATGGTCGGCCACTTTCAACCAACCCAGATGCCATCTCTTCAACCTGGGCCTGATCAAGTGACAAAGTCGCCATGCTTCCAAATGCAACATACACAACTGATGATTTTGGTTGCTTGTTTAGCCAATTTATATAATCTTCCTTTGGTTTTTCGAACAAATCACAACCGAATGAATCGTTCGATGGAACTAGGGGTCCAACCGGAAGCATCACAAGGTTTTCAATTGCTCTGAGGGGTTCCATTTCAAGCTCATCAAAAGTGTTCACAAGTATTCTTGGAGATATCTTGAGTGCATCAATATGTTCTTTCAAATAAGGTAGACCATAATCCTCTTCCGTGGGGCAGGATGACTTCATAAAGGACGGCAAATCAGCGATGATTAATGATGGAAGTCCGGGTAAATCAATCGGAAACGTTGGGTTGTTGTTGTTACAAGATATCAAATCTTGATAGCCGTTAAAATAGTAATAATAAATATCCAACACAGTGGTTGGTTGGCACCAAAGGAGAGTGGATTTGAGGTTGTGCTCATTAGCTACCTTTGGAGCCCAGGGTACAACAGTGGTGTAGACTAAGTGGTCAAACCGATGGCCTTCTGCCGCCGCGGAGCTAATGATATCCGCGACGGAAGAAGCACCATTTGTAGCAAAATCTGAGAAGAATTGTTGTAAGGTGGTAGTTGGTTGTAGGCCATTATGGTGTCCGTCTGAAAATGGTGCAAAGGTTAGGCCGTGATGGGAGGTTTGTGTGTCAATACGTCGTATGACAGATTCGCTAGTGGAAAAGGTAACATCGACACCCAAGTTAATGAGCCGGTTAGCGAAACGGAGGGATGGGTTGATGTGGCCTTGGGTCGGATAAGCGACAATTAGGATTTTGGTTTTGTGGTGGGTTGTCATTGAGCCGGAGAGTGAGTGGTGGTGATCGCTAGCAGCATTTAAAATATCTATATACAAATGAGAGGTGGCTTCATATTGAAATTGTCGCCTGACAAAAAGTCACGAGTGCTTGTGAATTGACTTGTGTATTAGTAAAATGACAAAAGTCATGAGCCATTTAATGACATTTGTTTTTGATATTATATGATGGGGGGGGGGGGGGGGGGGGGGGATCAAGAGTAACATGCATAATACTTGTTTTAGATATTATATAATGGGCTAATCAAGAGTAACATGCATGGACAACTATTTCACCTCCCACATACCTGGCAGTCAACCTCTTGTTCAGCATCTCAAGTGGGTCACGTTTTTTTTTCTTAGTCTTATTTTCAATTAAGAGTAGTGTCTCTTAACTTCTAGTAACATATATTCTCTTTATGTATTGAACAATTGAGCACGATAAGGTTGTGTGGTATGAGGCACTAAAGAAACGTGTACCTAAAAGATGGATCTTCTCGGGGCAACTTCCACGTCGGCAACCAGGACTATAACATACAAAACAGAACATCGTTAGGACTCGTCACAGGATTTGAGTTATCCCTGTTATCACCCTCTGGCGTAAGAATAAGGTGGTGTTTGTTTTTCTAAAAAGATCTGCGCGACCTCTTTTGTTTGCGCCGCGGAGACCACACACAGACATTGTCATCTGCAGACCTTTTGTTTTTTTTTCGAAGACGTTTTATTATAAAACGTCTTCACGAGCTCTTCTTGGTGCAGACTTGACCCAGTCACTTTTAAAAATTACTAAACTTAGCTAAATAGTTATTTTCATCTAAGTTTAGAAAGTAATTCATTAATTAAAGGGAAATATGCAATTGACAAAATCAAGCATTAAATGCCACTAACAAAAAAAAAATAAAAAAAATTAAGCTAAAATAAAGAATTTGGAGACACCGGGATTAGAACTCGCGTCTCCTTGTTGTTTAGGCAACACAGTAACCACTAGTACAAGGGCTCATTTATGTTATCTCACGATTCAGTGCATATATATATTCTATCTTATACAACGTAAATCTATACAAAATTAAAAAGATTTGGGCCCTCAGAGGGTTTGGGCCTTGTGTCGTCGTCCACCCCGCACCCCGTATGAGCCGGCCCTGAAAAACAAACAACCTTTTACTTGCATACTGCGGAGGTTTGGTCCACATCTTCTTCTACGGATATTTGCAGATGTGGTTCGCAGACTGCAGACATTTTACCTCTTAAAAAACAAATTGCACCTAAGTGTCTGGTATTTGGGAGTAAGTTATAGAGAGAGAAAGTATGTGAGAGAGTAGATATCGTACCTTAGGTCTAGCCTCCTCTATTTATAGTGTTCGATGGTTTTAGGGTTCCCCTTTTGCAGGAATTATGGTTGTATTGGGATTGTGCCCGAAAAATAGATCATGCAGATATCCCCAGTTTTTTGGAGATTTGGTGTCTATCCTTACGAATGGAATATTCTGCAATAATGACATAAAATATTATTATTAAAGTCGGTTTGACCGGTCTGGGTTAACCAACCCGAGTCATACCTCGTCATGATGTTATGGATTTTATTCATGAGGTCGGACTAAAAAAGGAAAAAGTGATAATAACCACTGAATCATGTTACTTCCTTATTGACCCCTCGGGTATGCATGGCAAGATGGCCATTGAGACCCTCGAGAAGCTATGCAAGACCAAATTTGAGAACTTACCCTTAAAAGTAAATTCTATTGGCTAATAAAAAACTTTGACGTGACATCCAATACTTTAAATGTTGATTGCACATACAAGATGAAATTTTGAGATTATTAAATGGGAAAAAAACTCACGTAAGAAACTAATAGAGACGAGAAACTCATTTTCCTACAAAATAGAGATGGAAATTCTCACAAATTCATTCCTATGTATCACAACTTTGCCCTTTTCCACAAAGACAAAAACACCAAAAGAGCCCAATGATATCTCGAGTGCTTGAGCCAGCAGTTAATGCTGCTTCGATTACCCAAGGAGACATGCGGGTCCTCTTAGGGACCTATGTTGAACACGAAGCCTCAACCATCATCTAAACAATTTGGTTTGTTCTTGCAACCAAAGTATGCGATAAGAAGGCATTACACATTAAAAACATTGGTTAAAATCTTTGTGATTTATGTAATGTTTAATTAGCATTTCTTGTAATTCGTTTGTACATGAAACTGTACTATATTTCTCATATAAATAGAGTATATTTATTATTTTTAATAAAATAAAACCCATTTTCTTAGAAGTAGTTTATGGAATGAGTTTAACAATGATCACATTATAGTTGAAATCAGTGATGACGGGCCTGAAATCCTCCTCCCCTTCCCGCCCCCCCATGAGTCCATGGGTAGTCTTTAAAATTCCCAAGCTCCTTGTGGTGTACAAGTTGAGTCACTCGGTTCACTTCAATCCATTCTTGGATCAAATCAAACAAAAAGTTGAAGACGAAATAAGCAAGCCTGTAAAACAAGACAAATTTTAAAGCAGGAAAATAAGTGGATGATATTACTACATGTACCTTGCCACTCCACAATAGTTTTGTGCAAATGATGGTTTCGATCGCTTCTTGCCCATCCAATCAAATTCAACGATGGTGCTTTTACATATCAATAGTGGTTTTAGTCATATGATGCACAAGATCAATGACGGCACCTCAATGTGGTGGTCTTAGCCTTCGCTGACGACAAGATACAAGTGTTTTATATGATTGGTTCTAGTCTCGCTAGAAATATGGTATAAGTAGGGCCGACCGAAAATACGTACCAAAATTCGTCAAAACTGGGTACTAGTATCGAATATTTGGTATTGTACGGTACTGGTATTTGAATGTAAAATTCGATATTTTACCGGTACCGATACCTAACGTACCAATACCGAAAGTATCAATACCGAAAATGTCAAAAAGTGGGTACTGGTACCGAAATAATTTGGTACGGGAAATTCAGTACTAGATGCTATCCCTAATTATAAGTACCTCGACATAGAATTTTCATACTATAAATAAGTAACATTGTAGTGTTTTATGTTGTTATACTTCATGCATTGGAAGCTTTTCAAAAAAATATTGATTTTTCATTGTTAACCCAAATGTTTTATCTTTTTCATTTTAACCTATTTGATTTTTTACTTTTAACCTAAGGTTTTTTTTTATCTTTTCAGTTTAATCTCATCACTTTTTTCTTTTCAACTTTGGTCCCCATACTTTTCATCTTTCGCAAATTTTTCGTTTTACGTTTCGTTCAAATTTTGGAAGTTAACACGCCGCAACGTGCGTGCGGGGTTCAACGCTTTTTCGTCTATTTTTTCTGGTTTCACATGCCCGTCGTAACACGTCTATTTTTTCCTGTTTGATAGGTTCTTCGCAACCCGCGGGTCCTAGATCGACTTAGTTATTCTTTTCTACGTTTTATGCTTTGGTCTTCTTAGCATTAACACGCCACAACATGTTGCGTGGTTCAATGATTTACATCTGCTTTTCATTCAGTGTTATTTTTTTTTCTTTTTTATTTGTTTTATATTTACGAGCTTTTCTGACATTAGTGGTCGCTCGCAATTATGTGACATTGACGCTACTTGGCACGGTTTTACGAACGTTTTTAACCTATAAGTTTTTTTACTAATAATTTGTTTCGAGTTTACCCATATACTTCCTTTACTTAAAAAAAACTAATTTTTTTACATGCATATTTTTATGTACGTGTTGATATAAATTTGATTTGCTTTACGTGTCGACGTAAACTCTTTCTAGAAACGAGTTAAGTCAAATATAATACATTTTTGTTTAAAAAAACATTTTTACGTGCATATTTTTATGTATGTTTCGGTATAAATTCGAGTTGGTCTATGTTTCTATGTAATATGTTTTCGTGCTTATTGTATGTATGTTTCATAAATTTTGTATTGAACCGAGTGAAGTCAAATTGCGGTTTCCTTGTCCTTTTTTTTCTTTTTCAAAATCTCTAATTCATGCCTTTTGATTATACGTGTCAGTTTTTCATTTATATCCATTACGTTTTCTACGTATAAGTCGGGTCATATATAATACGTTATGATTCGTACGGTATAAACTCAGTTTACTTTAAGTTATGATCCAATCGCAATGCTTATATCGGTTACATTGAGTTCAATTGGATACGCCGAAACACGCGTTTTCATATTATTTACGTATCACATAACGTTTGGACTAATCATTCAGTGTTTGCGATGTACCCGTGCGCGGGGGTCTTGTTACTACTTTGATTTAAAAAATACAATCTATACCTAAACCGTTATCCCCGTGGCGCCCCACCCAAATTCAAAACTTCTTCTTACCAATTGCGGGAAAAAAACTTACACGATGTACTCCATGACCTCAGATCATCCTCACCGGCAAGATTCCGATCAACATCTCCGGCACCGTCAACACCTAACAACAACATGCTCACAAGGTCACACATCCTCTCTAATCCTCCAAACCCTAGAAGGCGGATCCATTTGCTTAATCTGCCTATCAAATCTCATCTCAAACCCTAATTCTCCAACCGTTCACGTTTCTTACGCACTCTCTCAGCTCTCTCAGGCCATATCTCAACCTAATTTTCTCCACAATCTTCTCACATATCATCCGCATTTTCTCGTTTCTCCTCTCGTTACTGCAATATCTCTGTTTGAAGATGAAGCGATTGCGAAACAGACGATTGATTTGGTTTTGGAACTGTGTAGATCTGGTAGTTGTGAGGTTTATGGTGAGTTTGTTGCTAGGGTTTCGGATCGGTTGTCGTCTGGTGAGTTAGCTTGGAGCAGACGTCAGGTTTATATGGTAATTTTGTTATGCATATTAGTTTTTGAATTATTTGAATAACTGAATGTATTGTAGAATATTGAACTTTAGGTTATACTTTTGACTGTTTAAAAAACTTAAGTTACGGTTTGTGTTAGTTATAGACTCATAGTTCATACCTAAATTTGTGCCTAAACTCATTCAGCCAGTGTAGTGTTTAAACCTGTAGATTATTCTATCAGCTTGACTAGTGCGTTACGACTGGTGTCTTACCTTTGGTTTTAAAAGGCGCCTGAGGCGTGAGGCTAGCTGGAAACACTTCAGGGGCTTGTGGCGGTGTTTCATGTAAAATTGGTCAAAATTAGGGCCTGTAGGAGGTAGATATGTAAAAGCATCCAAAGGATGAAGAAAGTATGAAAGGTTTACTTGAAAAAAGTTGATATGTAAAATAGATGAGAGAGATGCGTACATAGAACAACGCCTCACGTACGTGTTGTGTGTGTGTGTGATGCGTCTCGGAGTTTGGGACCTAATCGCCTTGGAGCGCCTCATGCTTTTTTAAACGCGTACCATAGGATACTTTTGTTTGGGGGTTATTTCATTTACGATCATTTTGCTTTTCCCGGATATATGTTTGATATAGTCGCCTAATGAGCTAACATTTTCAAGCTTTAGCTACACTGCTTAGGTGTTCTATTGGATTCTCAGAAGAACGATCCCTACACATATATCAAGGACAAAGATGCGCTTTATCTAAACCTTGTAACAGGTCTCCAGTTGCCTAGGTAACAGTTGGACTGAACACAACTGTTATGTATATGCTCATATTTCAGTATGCTTGATTGTTACTACCTATTTATCTTTCTTAAATGCAGCGAAGAGATCCAAGGCGAGATTCTATTTGTTCTGTACAAAATATGTGCCATCCAGCATGCATGGTTAGGTGATACCAATGGTGATGTCGTATGTGGCCACTCTTCATTGATCTTGCGTCTGTCATTAGAAGCCCTCTTGAAGACCCAACGTGATGATGTTCGTATGAACTGTATAGGTTTGTTAATGCTCCATGTTTCTCTGAAACTGTTTATTATTTTATCTCCCATCAAATAACGTTTTTTTTTTATATTTTCTACTACTGCAAAGCACTATTGTCCGTGCTTGCCCGCAGAGGATTCTTCGAGAATGCATTTGAAGATAACAATGAAGCAGACAATTTTATGGAAACAACTGAGCATGGAGTAGAAAAGACTCCTTTGAATCTCCTGTTTGCTGAAGCCGTAAAAGCTCCTCTGCTTTCTTCAGACTCTGAAGTTCAAACCGCCACATTAGATTTAATCGTCCTGTATTTGTCTTGTGGGGGCGTTTCAGAAAAAGAGGTCCAGGTTCTCGTTGAGGAGAATATCGCTGACTATGTTTTCGAAATTTTACGATTGTCAGGTACGTTCAATACTGTTCAATCTACTCTTATTTGTCTTGTAGTTGTTGTAAAACGTCTACTTCTGTGTTTACAGGGTGCAAAAAAGATTCTCTTGTCACCTCATCTTTACAGGTTCTCGATCTGTTATCAGTGGCAGAGGTACCTTTCAAACAAAGGCTTGCTATCGGGTTCACAACTATGGTTCCCGTCCTACGTTACGTTGCGGAAGTTCCTTTTCATCCCGCTCAATTACAATCTCTAAAAATTCTATCAGAATGTGTTTCAAACTGTCCTGGAATCATTTCAAGTTCCAATATCGAAGAAATAAGTCTTATAACAGCAGGAATGCTAAAGAAACATATCGATGGGGATGCCAACATGTTTCCGGAAACATTCACCGTAGTTTGCTCAACTCTTGTAGCTCTTATTAAATCTCCGTCTTCTCACGGAGCTCCGAGCATTGCCAAATCGCTAGAAGATATATCAAGGTACACCATCACAATTTGTTTGAGCTATTACGGAGAACATCAGTTCCAAATGCTACACTCCCTTTACCTACTGAAAGTGGCATATGAATATAGTTTTGAAATTAGACCCAACTATACGGTTTTACGCGACTGTATATTAGACATATGTGTAACTAAACTATTGCCTTGGGTTTCCACGAGTATTAACGAGATCGATGAGGATATTGCATTGGGTGTACTTGAGTTATTTCAGTCGATACTGATTCAGTCTGATTTCCAACCTAAGGAATTTGCGGATGTTTTGGTTTCATCCTCGTGGTTCGGTTTTTCATTTGGATGTTTAGGCCTTTTTCCTACTGAGAAGATGAAATGGAGAGTTTATTTCTTGTTGGGTTCTATTGTGGATGTGATCGTTGGAAATGACTCGGGTCAATCCGTTAGAGATGCTGCTTCGCATCTCCCGTCTGATCCTACGGATTTGTTGTTTCTGCTCGGGCAGAAGGGTGCTCATAATCAGGAAGTGTTGTGCTGTCAATCGGCGGTTTTGCTGATATTATATACCAGCACTTTGTTTGATGATAGGTAACAAAGTCTTTGTGTTGACACTTGTCATAACTACTTTCAATTGGTATACTTGGACCTTGTTCGTGTTCGTTTGTTAAGAAAATATGTGTTCATGAACACTTACCAAACGGGATATTTTGTTCGTGTTTGTTCGTTAAGGAAATGAACGTGTTCGTTTTCGTTTGTTAATTTTAGGTAACGAAAGCAAACGAACGTTCATAAAAGCAAACGAACAGAAACTAATGTTTATGAACACAAATGAAAACAAACGAACACAAACAAGTGTTCATGAACAGAGCATATAATACTCTGATACTTAATAAATAGTTCATTTGTTAGAGTTTTGAAGTATTTAAATAAAATATAAAAATTAAAAACACTAATGAACTATCGAACACAAACGAACACGTTACCGAACATAAATGAATGGCCATGGACCCTATTCATGTTATTTCATTTAACTAAACAAACAGAATTTCTTGTTCGCGTTCATTCATTTATTAAACGAACAAACACAAACAACTTCCCGCCGAACTGTTCGCTGAACATTCGGTTCATTTGCATCCCTACGTACCTTTAGTTGCCAGACTTGGAACTTCTTAACTTTATATGACCCGTTTTGTTTAATAAAATAATCATTTAGTTGGCAATTTCAACCCATTTATTCCTTAACGGCTTGCCAGACTTGGAACTTCTTAACTTTATATGACCCGTTTTGTTTAATAAAATAATCATTTAGTTGGCAATTTCAACCCATTTATTCGTTAACGGCTCTATTAGGATTTTGTTTGATCTCTAACGGGTCAAACAAGTAAAATAATAAAAAGAACATGCAATAGGGAAAAGGTTCACATGTGGTGAAGGTCGTGTAAAGTATACTTTTTAAAAATAAAACCTCTTAAATAATATTTTTCAAAAGTAAATTTTAATCATATTTGATTGCTTATTTTCTTCCTCAAGGCTTGCAGATGATAGAATGGTATTAGCTTCTCTAGAGCAATATATTTTACTTAATAGTTTTGAAATCTTAAGTGGGATTATCAAACCACTGATAACGGAAGTACTCGTAAATCTATACGCCCTTTATCGGGGTCTGGCCAAGATAACATACCAGATACCATACAGTCAAGATGCTGAAAATACCCTCTTCCATCTTGTAACAGAAAAAGGAGCCGAAATCCTATCAACAAGAACTCACAGAACAGCATTAAAATGGTTGTTTCAACAAGAGAGAATTTGTAAATATTTATCTAGTCAAATTTTAAGGTGGTGTAGAACATGTATTGTCTATGGAAACCAAATTGTTTGCAATGATACCGAAACCGTAAGTATTAAAGAAATTGCTGAGTTGGTAGCTTCTGAAGACAACTATGCAGCCAAACTAGTAGTGTGTTTGTTAAGAGAGCTTCTAGAAGAAAATGGACATGAAGACGACATTGTTCTAATATTAAATATGACTGTGTCAGTTATTACCTTATTTCCAGCTGCTTCAGGGCAATTATGCTTGAATGGAATATCCCTCGCAATCCAGAATGTTTATCGTTATCATTCTTCGTATGGAGAGATATTCAATGCTAATTGTCAACTATTTTTTACGATACTACAGTCGGTTAACTCAGAATCACTTTCAGATGATGAAGACTGGCTTGCAGTTGCAACAGAGGTAATCTAGCTAGTAGCTATTGGTCAACCTTTTTATTAACAGGTCAAAATGGTAGCTATGGAAACTAATTGGATCTTACGTCTTTTGTAGTTGATGCATTACCTGATCTCTACAATAACTGAAAATGGATGCACTCAAGAAGCTCTCCTAGTGATGGGCATTCTCTGCTTAATTTTGCATCACTCTCTTCACCAGGTCCTTCTAGAAGCTTCCAAGACCATACTTTTGAACACTCGATTGATCGCGTTAATTAACAAAACGATCCACGATGCTTGTTTAAAAGGACCTGCATTGTATGATCATGATGAGGCAACACAAACCGGAGAATGCCTAATATTTTGTCTCTTGCTAAACTACTTCTGTCTCAGAAGGTTAGTTTTTCCTAGTTATATTAACTTGTATAACCTTAAACATCTTAGTACAGAACAAAATACAAGTTCTTTTTAATATTTTTAGAGTAAAATGTCATTTTCGTCTCTGAGGATTGGCCAGGTTTGCGACTTTCGTCCCAAGGTTTGTTTTTTCCCATCTGGATCCAAAAGGTTTTAAATCTTGCCATTTTCATCCGGCTCGTTAACTCCATCCATTTTTCTTCGTTAAGTCATGGGTATATTCGTCTTTTTGTTAACTTAAAGGCAATTCGGTCTTTTTCACTTTATGCACAAGCATTTAGCATAATAAACTAGTATTCAAAAAAGACAAAAATACCCCTGACTTAACGGAGAAAAATGAATGGAGTTAACGAGCCGGATGAAAATGGCAAGATTTCAAACCTTTTGGATCCAGATGAGGAAAAACAAACCTTTGGACGAAAGTCGCAAAACTGGCCAAACCTCAGGGACGAAAATAACATTTTAATTTTTTTATATATTTAACACACTTGTATTTTAGTGTGCATGCTGTTCTACCAGGGATTGAAGATGCACAAAGCTTACTCGACAGTGAAAACCAAAACCAGCAGTCATTTTTCTATATCAGCATTCATTGCCATGACTTGTGCAGGCTTCTTCATTTTGGGTCAACGCCAGTCAAACTCATATCTTCATACTGCCTGCTCGAACTATTTCAAAGAATAACAGAACAAAAAAGTAAAGAACCCGATAAAGTCAAAGTAAAACAAAATACTCATCATATACGGTCCATAATCTCCATCCTACAAGGCTCAATTTTCCACAGTGATATCAGGGTGGCCACAAATTGTGCCCTATGTATATCAATGGCTGTTGATTGGGAACAACAAGTTGAAACCAACAACTGGTATCGATTGATAACCGAAGAATTGGTAATGACTTTGGCTGTCTCGGGCCGGGTATCAAAATCCATCATGATTCATCACAAGCCTGCAGTTGTGATAGCAGTTTTGATGCTTAAACAACAGCAAGTTCCAGAATGGATATCTAACATGTTTGATGATTCCTGTATATCTGGTATCATCCAAAACCTTTCAGCAAGTAATATAACGCGCGAGATGGTGATGTTATTCCGGGAGCTTATTCGATCAGGCCATCTTAAGAACTCCAAGCATATTGCTTGCCTAAATCAGCTTTTTCAGGTGAGTAAAGAACACTGGTACTGAATGAAATGTTTAAAGGATTAATAGTGTAACATGAAGTGTTACTCTGCGTGTTGCAGGCTTGCAGAAAACGTGTTTACTCAGAGGATGTTAAAGACGATGAGACAGAGGAGAGGAAGATGGTTGTTTTCCCTGATGAGTTGGGAAAAGTTTATGAGGTGATTATAAACTTGATTGCACCTGAATCATCTCTAAATGAGGGACTATTGGAAGAAATAGAAGTCTTCTGTGAATGTCTGATGGAATCAGAATAAAATAAATATGATTGAATCTGGATATGTATAGTGTTTGTTTTTAATAAAATCTAAAACAAAATGAAACCCAAAAAGCATGTACAACGTACAAACTATGTTCAGTTTAATTTGAGGTTTATACGGTCCAGTTCATAGTGTTTGGTCTAAAAAGCCGAAGGACAATGGGGTATATGCACCAATCGGTCTTTGTCCCGATTGCTAAGTGTTATGTGCCTTACGTCTAAGGCTTGATGTAAAACTACTATCGAGCCGTGGGTCTCACTGGAAGCAATCTCTCTATTCATATGGGGTAGAGGTAAAGCTGTCTACATCTTACCCTCCCTAAACATTATCTTAGTTTTTGCTATTAGTGGGATTTACAGTTTACTAATGATGATGATTTGGAATTCAAGAAAACTGGATGTTATCTTTATTGTTATTTTTTTTTTTTTCACTTTTGGAGTATGTGGTTATGTGTGTGTATAATATTCATGAACCATGATAGTATAATATCTACTAATAATTATATTTTAAACATGTAATGGAATTTGATACCAGAAATCGGATTTTTCTTCTTAACATTTTCTTATAAAAGCCTATGCATTTGGGTCAACTCCAGTCAAACCATATCAGATAAAGTCAAAGTCAAACAAAAATCCATTATATCCATCAATTGTGTCCTTTGTATAGCAATGACCAAAATTCAATAAGCATGTAAACAAAAACTCTATCCAATGACTTTGCACATCAAGTTCTAAAATTTCTCAATGTGTCTATGCAACATATACAAAATATACTAAAATGAAACCATGTAGCCTTTTGGGTCAACTCAAGTCAAACTCATATTCGAGTATATGTATATCATTTTGTAACTGGCGCTGAGCAGCACACGAATCGCGCCAACGCTGATATTGCCTTGTTTGTTTTCTTCTTGACTAGTTTACCCTCGCCACTGTTTATCACCGGAGATGATTCCTGGTTGACTTCTGGAGTTTGTTGGGTCAGCTTTGACTTTCCAGGTTGACTACTTTCCGCAGCATTCTCATCTTTTGCAATCAAACTCGATGACGGTTTAGGATTGGGAAACTTCGCTTCACCCATCAACTTTCTTAACGGAATAGTAGCAATGTGTCCACTTGTGCTCCAGCTGGTAACTTTTGCAATTGCATCTTCATTAGTTGCAGATTTTGGTGCATTAGATGCTTTCTGCTCAACTATTTCCTCTTCGGATTCTACCAAAGACGGGCCTTTAAATGCGTGTGATCTATCCGACCGCTTTTCTGACTTACCAAAAACATCTGAAATATCTGCAGTAAAAAACAATAACAAATTGTTAAAGCAACAAGAAACCACAAATTTTTTTTATTTTTGTATTAATATAATATTTATCATTTCATGCTATGAATTTACATCGAGATAGATGGTAAACGGGCAACAAGCTGCGCCGCTACCCCTTTTTGAATAGCAAAACTAAGTCTTTTAAAAACTATGTGAAGTAAAAGTACCTGAAACCGATCCCCAAATTCCCTCCAAACTATTACTACTCGAGCAAAACGATGCGCCTACACCAGAATCTTGACCGGTCAACACCTTGCCGCTGCCTTCACCTACCACAGTTTCCGTACTTCTGATTTTGACACCGTCTTTTGAACCAGAAACCGCACTTTCAGGCAAAACTGGAACACTATGATCAATTTCACCAAGAATCACGACCGGATGTTTATCATGAGAAGCTTCTGCTTCACTAAGATTTTTTGTAACTATATTTTCTTCAAAAGCATACTCTTCATGGTCAAAGGTTTGACTTTTATGAACACTCTCTTGCACTACTTTGTCTTCAAAGACAAACACAATGGATCCACTTTCTCCATGTTTGTCATCACTCGAAACGTTAGAATACACAGTTTTATAGTCCTTGAAATCCTCTAACAAAGTCTTGGCTTTATCTTCGTCGCGATCTTTGACCAAAGGAACCGAATCTTCCGTTGCATTGTCTTGAACTTTATCGAAAACCTCAAATTTCTCGTCCACTTTTTTTACATCAGAAGTCGCACTTGGACTGGTTCCGGTATCTGAAAACTCTGTTGCTGCTGAAAACATATCATCTTCGGATCTATTCGGTTTTTCTTCGACCCCACCAGCACTGCTGCCACTCTCTTTGATGATCTTTTTCTCAATCTTGGGGCCTGATGATGAAAAAGATCAAGAAAATATTAGAAAAATTAAAAAAAATCAACAGTCTAGGAACTCAAGATGCTTTTATTAGAAAAATCAAATAGAATTTAAGAAATTTAACTAAAATCCAAGAAACTGTTAGAAAAATAAATAAAATTTAAGAAATCCACAATACAAAATTCAACTAAAACTCAAGAAATGATTAGAAAACCAAATAAACTTCCAGAAATTGAATAAATCAACAGACAGATTAGAAACAACAATCTGTTGCATGATTTATTTAAATTTAAGAGTAAATTGCCAAAATCGTCCCTGAGGTTTGGGCATATTTGCCAAAATCGTCCCTGAGGTTTGGGCATGTTTGCCATTTTCCCTCCCCTCCCCTGTTAAACGAGACTTGGGAACAGAGTGTAAATTTAAAGACATCATAAGTGTTCAGTTCATACACTTAATTTGAGGTTCTGTGACTATCTTTAATCAGGGGCGCAGCTTTCTAGGGGCGACCCCCCGAACTTTTCACTCAGTAGTGCCCGGTATGTAGTTTTCGTATAGAATTTTTTAGGTATATAAGTTTTCGACCCCCGGTTTTATAATTTTTTTAAGGTATATACGTTTTCGAACCCCGGTTGGAAATCTCAAGCTTCCCGACTATCTTTAATAGATTAATAAAAATCCAAACAAGATGCAAGAAATCTTGAAGATGACAACAATGTGAATTTAACCCAAATTAAATACAAGTAATCATTAAAGTATCTTCCATAATAAATAATCCATAACAAATCTTCAAACATAATCATACAACAAACATTAAATTCAACATGACATTCTTTTAGTAACTTCAACAATCATCAACATATTAATTAAAAAAAAAAAAAGATTCAAGAACACATAAAAAAAACTCACCTAGGGTGATCATCTCTTTCTCTTCATCACCATAATCAAAATGGCATTGTTCAGCATCATCATCATCATCAGAAACTGCTTCATCATTAATTACCCTATTAGTATACCCTTCAACAGTTCCACATATTCTCTTATGGTCTCTCGAACTCGGGTTCGGGCCCGAAAACGGCCACCCACATCGGCGGCAAGTGTGCCCTGCAAACCCATATCAGAAAATGAAATGTGACAACGTAATCATGATGAATTTACGATCAGAAATTTAACCTGATGGGGTGGTGGTGGGGTTGGTATGATCTTGAATATCCATGAATTTGAAAAGATGAAAGAAATTGTGAAAAAGACGAATGAAGAATTTTTGAAAAGTCGTCGGAGAGGAATACACCCTAACAACTAACTCTCTCACTAATTATGCTTTGAGAAGTGTCACTATAGTGTTATTAATTATGATATCATTTGATTTGATTTGATGAGATTTTGTAAATGTACGGCCATGACAGTTGGGATTTTCACCTTTTCAGGGTAGGGTGTGGTATCAGGGTTTACCAAGATTATGCTTCCAATCGTTAACTATGGTTTTGAAAAATGATAACCACACATTAGCGTAGCTTACTGGAGGTGACCGTTCCTCCAAACTTTTCGCTCAGAAGTAGAGAGTATATAATTTTTGTATAATTTTTTTTTGGTATACACGTTTTTACCCCCGGTTTTATAGAATTCTTTCGGGTATATACGTTTTCGACCCCCCGTTCGGAAATCTCAAGCTCGAATGTTAGAAGGGGCCACCGGGGGGGGGGGGGGGGGGAACTTTTCGCTCAGTAGTGTTATGTATGTAGCTTTCGTATAGAAATTTTTTGGTATATACGTTTTCGACCCCCCATTCTGGTCGGAAATCTCAAGCTTCGCCACTTACCACATTTTGGGTTGGTTGGGTCAGCTGGACAGGTTGGTTTTGACAACTTGAAGGTTTGATTTTCACGGTTTTATACAATATCTTTTTATTTTTTTTAAATATGTAGTAATCTTTTTATAATGTTCTTGATGGTTTACGAAGCCTTCATACTCACACTTTGAGGAACCTAGATATGAGACTCCACCTTCATATGCTTACTCTGAGGAACCATGGAGTTGAACAACACACCTCATATTAGTACAATGAAGAACAAAGTTACGACCCTTATCCATCATATACTTACAATGAGTAACAATGGTGTGAACCATCTACCTCATATGAGTATCATGAGGAACCAATGATCGAACTTCCGAATTCAAGCTTTGAAGATCCTTATTATATCACACCTATAGGCGATAAGATAATAGAACACCTTAAAACTATCGAGCGCTACATAAAAGAAGCCCGCACGAGGGAAGAGGAATCTCGCGCCAGGGAAGAATTAACTTGTAATAAAGAAGAGATAGTTGAAAAGGTAAAAATGGAAGAACAAGTAAGTGAAAAACCGACACATGAGTTAAACAACGAAAAAGGTGAGTCCGACATCGTTAAAATCCAAGAAGAGTCTAATTTTAAAGAAATTAACCTCTTGTCACCTTCTTTCGAAAATCATTGTTTAGTACCCACTCATGCTAAGTTTTTAAAAGAGTTAAACACTAACACTAAAATTGACGAAACGGTAAGCATTAAGTTAACAAATGATCAAACTACACTAATAAAAGAAGATCCATTTGAAATTAACATCACACCGGTTCCATGTTTCTTTCAAAATTCTTTTATTAGTAATATTACAATTGATAAAGATCTTTGTGTTAATATAATGCCAAACTACATTTTCAAAAAATTAAGTATTAGTGATTTTTCTCCACTTCAAATACCTATTTTTCTATCTAATCGGAAAACGGTAAAATCAATAGGGATAGTTGAAGATGTGTTGGTCCAAACAAATCAAATGGTAATCCCAACCGACTTCGTCGTCCTTGATGACGCTCCACTAGTGTTGGGACGACCTTTTGTAAGGACCCACGAAGCTTTGAAAAATCAGAAGTATAACAATCTACCCATTCAATTAGGGGCATTCAAAAAAAAAATGTCGATCTTGAGCGTTCAATGAAATATCCATTCGGCAATAATGACCCCCTAATTGAAGATGAAGATGAACCACCCGATACAAGAGAAGAAATTGACCACTTTGTTGAAGAAGAGGTCGCCATAGAACAAATCTTTTTGGTTCTTGACCAAAATGAGCAACCAAATAAGGAGTCTCCTAAAGACCCACCTTTTGAGCTCAAAGAACTTCCAAAAGGTTTGGAATATGCTTTTCTCGACAAAGATGGGAAATTACATGTAATTATTTCGTCAAAATTAACTAGTTTAGAAAAAGAAAAATTAATTACGCTTTTGAAAAAACACAAAAACGCGATCGCTTGGAAGCTTGTAGATATTAAAGGAATAAGTCCTTCCATGTGCACGCACAAAATTTTAATGAATGATGACTATAAATCGGTAATACAACCACAACGTAGAGTAAATCCAAATGTCCAAGAAGTGGTTAAAAATGAAGTCATCAAATTACTTGATGTCGGACTCATTTACCCAATCTCCGATAGTCCTTAGGTAAGTCCCGTCCAAGTAGTGCCTAAGAAAGGAGGTATGACGGTAATAACTGTTAGGCCCTAAAGTGTGAGACTGACGCATCAAATTAACACAAAGGGTTATGGTTACGAACTGGGCTTTACTGGGTTAGTTTATATTAGGTTGTGGACCTTTATAGGTCACTTGGGCCAAGCTATAGGCCATGTGGGCCAAGCAGGCCCAAGGGAAGCCCATGTGGGAAGTGGGCTTGTCTATGTATATAAACAAGTTTTCAACTTGTTTTAGGGTTTGAACCTCCATGGTTGCAGAAATTCTAGAGTTAGAGTGAGAGGTGATTCGATTGTGGTGTAGGACACTTGTACTAGACGGTTTTGCTTATTTAAGTAATAGAATCGTGTGCAAGTGTTGAAAGTGATTCGGTATTGTTCTTTGTTCTTCGTTTTCATATTTTTCGGTTTATCTTGAATCATCTTGTGTTTGGTTTACGCACTCTCACAAGATTATATTTGATATCATTGAAAGATCCGTTTCACGGGACTTACAAGTGGTATCAGAGCCATTAGAACCTATTTCTAGGCTCGGTGTGATATCAAAGATTCAAGATTTTCGTTATTTTTGGGTTGGTGTTCTTCGTGTTCTTGGTGGTGTTCATCGAATTTTTATCAAAAATTAGTATAGTTTGGTGTGTCAATCCTTTTTGAAACTGTTAAAGATATTTTTCGTTTCTTTTTATTTTAAAAGAAATATTCTTTTTGTTTTAAAAGGTTTCACTTTCCAAAAATTTTGGGATTTCTGTTAAGTTACGTTCTCAAAAGGATTTTGCAAACTCTTTTTGTATTTTTTTTTCTGAGTTTTCTCCCCCTAAACTCTAGATCTATCTATATGTCCCTCTTTTTCTGAGTTCCAAAATCTGCAACTCCACCTCCGACGTTCATTATCGTCAACCGTCAACCGCCGTCCTCCTCCGATCACCCGATCTTCTCCGACGATCTTCGACCACCACCTTCGTCTTCATCATCTTCGTTCATCATCCAGTTACCATCGTCACATCATCGTTCACTGACGTAACCTGCAACTCCGGCCGTCGTTCATCGTCATCTTATCATCGTCATCACCATACTTAGCATCTCCGATCACCCTCTTCCGGTTGACGCCACTTGCAACAGGGAAAGTGCTTTGATTGTTATTGGTTTTGGCGGCTGAAATCTGATTAGGGTCACGTTTGAAATCAACGAAGAAGACGACAGTTTAGTTTTGTTTTAATATGATAATATTATATATAATCATTATCATATTAATCAGTGGGTCATCATTACATAATCATTAGGTTTTAATAATAATAATAATAATAATAATATTAATAATAATAATAAGTAATAACTATTATAATATTGATTAGATTTTTCTAATTAAAAAAAGGGGTTTATTTTGGTTGTGATATCGGTTTAACAGGTTGTTGAGGCGCGGTTCAGAAAGCGGGTTCATTGGCATACAAAGGGTTTGAGTTAGCGAGTACACGGGTTCTCGGGTTCTCGTTTGGTTTGTGTTTTGAGGAGTAGAACAAAAGTATCAACCACCCACTGAAATTATGGCATTCATGTTTCACAAACCAGTGGCTCATGAAATTACCAGAGAAGAGATACTTTCTGTCTTTTGCACTCCTGAATGTCGAGAAAGGGTTGAGGCATATAGAATACACAACGCTGAGCTAATACAAGATTATCAAGATATAAAAAATAAAAACTTTACTTTATCGAAAAACGAAAAACTTTATAAAGAAAAAATTGAGGCTCAGTGAAAGGACATCATCAAACTCAAAGATGATGTAAGTGTAAAAACATCCCATTTCTTAGAAGCTCAGGAGAAAGTATGCATTTTGACTAAAGAACTGGAAGATATCAGAGATAGATATCAAATAAATGAACTCAATATTAAGAAATATGATTCTTCCAGCAAACTAGTTAAAAACTTGTGTGATCAACAGCTCGCATAAAAGAAAAAGAAAGGGTGTGGATTGGGTTTCAATCAGGCTCCTCCTCCTTATAATGACAATTATACTTATTTGCCTATGACTGAGGAGGAGATGATGAATGAAAGTAAAATGACTTATGGTCCCAAAAACAATAAGTCATCATTTAATGACAGACCAGTTGGGAAACAGAAGTCTACTCCAATCAATTTTGTTTCTAAAGGCTTAATTGATCCTAACGCTTCTTCTTCATGTGCAGATAAAGTATCTGAAGTAAAGTATGGAGATGTTCTTGGGAGTGAACCAGTTGTTCATTCTAATATTTCTGAAAATTATTTTGAACAAACGGAATCTGATATTGCTTTTAGTAGATCTTTGTTTGAGTCGTTTTGTGCTTATGTTTCGTCAAGTGAGCCTGATGTTTGGGGCAAAACTGATGATGTTTGTGTTGAATCTTTGAACAATAATTGTGGAGATGATTGTGTTTCAGTTAATGCACGTGATTGTGATGTTTCTAATATTTCAGTTGTTGACAGTGTTACAGGTGAGGTCCCTCAGGACACATTTAGTGAAACCACTGAAACTCCTTCTCAAGAAAATCAAGAGTATCCTGATTCTTCTTCTGAATCTGTCTCAGTGGACGTCCCTAATGTCGAATTTAGTGGGACCCCATTGGAAACAGTGACTGAAAGCAGACCTCAAGTAGATTCACATGATACATGTGTTGACGAAACATGTGTTAATGAAATTTCAACTTGTTCCAAAATTGAAACTGAATCTGAACCAAATTTTGAAAAAGAAGATGTGGTCAGTATAAATGAACAGTCACTAGAAAATGTTTCTGAAAAGGAAGTTAAAGCAGAAACTGAATCGTCTTCTAAAGGTCAAATGGTCTGTGATCTACTAATCAAAGACTTCATGTTGGTAGAAAAGTGCGTTACTTGCGCAAAAGGAAAGGCTCATCGAAAGCCTCATAAGTCCAAGTCTACACCTTCGACAAAAGTCGTGCTTGAATTACTACACATTGATCTTTTTGGTCCTGTAAATGTGGTGAGCATTGACAAGAAGGCGTATTATCTTGTGATCGTAGATAACTACTCTCGTTACACATGGGTATACTTTCTTAGTCACAAGAACGAGGCTGCGAGTTTGATCAAACAATTTGTCACTCAAGTTGAAAATCAAGCTACTACAAGTGTGAAAGCAATTCGATCAGACAATGGGACAGAATTCAAGAATATCACCTTATATACATTCTGTGCAGAAAAGGGAATCGAACGACAGTACAGTGCACCACGAACTCCACAACAAAATGGAGTGGCTGAGAGACGAAATCGTACTCTTATAGAGGCGGCACGAACCATGCTGGCCGACTCGAAGCTTCCTAGTTTCTTCTGGGCCGAAGCAGTTAGCACAGCTTGTTACATCCAGAATCATGCTTTAGTAAACAAATGTCATATGAAAACTCCTTACGAGATTCTGGAAGGACGTAAACCCTCGGTCTCACACTTCCGTAACTTTGGTTGTCCGTGTGTCTTGTTGCTCATGGACACTAATGGGAAGTTTGAGGTCAAAGGGGACGAATGTTTCTTTATTGGATACGCTAAAGGATCCTCCTATAGAGTGTACAATAAAGTAACCAAGAAAATCGTTGAGTCGTGCAACATTGAATGGCTCGAAGAAAATACTACGGACGCTAGAGTTGGTCCAGATTGGCTATATGATTATGCTGATTTGTTCAAATCCTTTAACATTTTGTCTAGTGTTTCCCCTGATGCAGGTGTGTCAACTCCAAAACAACCAGTTTCGTTTGGTGATACAGAAGAAGAGAAACATGATGAAGGGAGCCCGCGAAATCATACATCGTTGGTACAAAAGAACTCAGAAAAGGCACATGGAACACAAGCAAAGCAATCTAAACCCATCAGATTAGCTACTGCTGCTGGATCTCAGAATCTCCATACATTGAAACGACAGACATGTTTCAACTGTGGAATTCCTGGACACATTGCTAGAAATTGTGTTCATCGTCCAAAAGTGCAACAAAAAGCCAACACTCACTCTTGTGCTGGTGTTTGTGAGCCGGTTCACAACACACAAAAGGAGCTAAAACGAGCAGTTCAAAATCAGGGATATAAGAAGTCTGCTCATCAAGAACAATCACAATCTCATAAGGCTCTTGACAAGGTGATGAAAAGCTCCAATCAGGGAGAAAAGACGAAGAATGGTGCTCAGAGCAACAAGACTTTTGCAAACAGCTACTACAAGCATCCAAATTCATCTTCGTCTAAGAGTAATGTGCAGGCACATCCAACGCAAAAAGGACCGGTTTGTCTTTCAGGACCTGCTAGAGCAAATCAAGCTGCTCAAAACGTCTTTCCGATGAAAAGACAAACTTGCTACAACTGTGGCATTGCGGGTCATATTGCTAGAAACTGCACACGACGTCCCTATATACCCTACTATATGCAAAATCAGAGGGTTACATCAAAGGATAACAATCATTCCAAGCCAATGAAGGTATCATCACCTAAGGCAATGAAGAATGTGAATCCCAAGGTTAAACCTTCTGATGGGGATTGGAACGCTGCTAAAAAAACGCAAGGTTGTTCAAGAACAAAAACGTTTTTTCTAAAACTAACAAGCCTGAATCAGCTAAAGTTGCTCAACCAAAGGCAACAAACGCGTTTGTTAGACTGAAACAGATTTGGAAACCCAAATCCAAAGCAGCAACGTCTCCAATCCTTGAAACGAAAGGGGACTTGTGTTTGAAAGAAGTGTCCAATTTTGATGCTTCAGGAAATCCCAGGACCACGATGGCCTGGGTACCAATGTCTTACTAATCTCCTTACTTTTCCGGAACAACTAAGGAGGAGCTGTTGACAATCTCTGGCATGTTGATAGCGGTTGTTCCAGAGATAAAAACAGGTAACATTTCACTGTTTCAAAAAGTTTAAATTTTTTTTTTTACAGATGATATGTTTCCTTTGGAGGAGATAAGAGAAGTAAGATACGATCAACAAAAGGTACAATTTAAATTCAGTACTTTGATTTGAACATTGATTAGTCTTTAATCTGATGATAGAACGGTTAAACAAAAATATTTTCTCTCTTTCTTAGTTGATTATTTTGTATATTAAGTGTCCTTTCTCTAGTAAATGGTAAATTTGCGCAAAAATACAAGATTTATGCACAAATTTAGGGGGGGAGAGAGCATATAGATAGATCTAGAGTTTAGGGGGAGAAAACTCAGAAAAAAAAATACAAAAAGAGTTTGCTGTATATATGTATATATGCATTGTTTTAGGGGGAGAAATTGAGAAAAATGAAAAAGCCAAAAAGATATATTGCATGATATGGGAAGTGAAATAAATGTTTGTGTTAAAGGGTTTGACTAACACATGTAAGGTGCCATAGCTAAAAAGACTAGGATCTACTGCGATATGTCGATAGGCTTGACGCTCAAAATGATAAAAGATACTAAGTGATATAAACATAATGAACTATGTACCATGTGGGTAGCATACCAACGGCGTATGATTTTATGGTCTTAAATCTTGTGTTGATAGATAGCCAACGTCTGAGGTTTCGGGTCTTTATGTTGTTGAATCATCCGGGGATATCTTGGCTGTCCTTCCGTAAATGAATTTTCACATTATGGTGAAGGGCTGACTCATGTAAGACCAATATCGAAACAGTTTGACTTTAGCACGATGTGTTGGTAGGCTCTATCCTTAAAGACTGAAAACATTGGCTGTTCTGTTCAGAACTAAATTAGTACATGACCTCAGGAAAGAAAGTCACTTGGAATTAGCTCATTTCTATTTGAATGTCTGTATGTTGTCCCGATACACACAATTTTGGTCTAACTCTGAAATCTTCTCTGAAAAAGTCGTGTATCTCCTCTGTTTTGCGGAAGCAAAGACCTGGAGGTGCTAAGCAACGTCAGCTTCTGCTGCATCCAGATACATGCTGACCTAGCTGTACGTTGTCGCTCTATAGATCAATTAAACACCCGAAAGAGGCCCTCAAGTGCCCAAAAGAAACCCAAGAAACCTATATCAAACTGAGAAAAACTCATTTGATCTGTATATTATACCATCTCTGATTAAGATCTATTCTGTTCTCTTCTCAATCTATTCCCAGTTAAGATTTTAGAGATTTGGATTGGACTTGTGAAATATGTGGTAGGGAAGCTACTTGCATGATAGAGTGTGCTGTTTATATTTCCGGGATTTGATTAGTATTTGTTTGGGTGTTCATTGTTAAGAAATCAAAACATGATAAAATTTGTTACAGGCAGTTATATGGAAAAGGTCTAGGGAGATGAGTTTAGGAGGACACATATACTGGCAATCGTCTAGATCATTCGGTAAAAGATCAGTGTTGATAAGTGAAGTCAAGCCCGAAACCTCGTGATTTGATTTCCTAGACACAGTCAGGGTATCTTAAAAGATCCCAAGAGGACAAAAACCCTAAGGAATCAAAATCTCAAAATGAGAATATTCCAAATGCTCAAAGAGCCAAATTTGTACCAAAATGGTATTTGCCTCACCCTAGTTGGACAAAATCATTGGTTGCTCTGCTGTACGAAAGTACTGACCTGTCACCAATGGTCTAACTTTGTAAATCAAAAAAGGATGACATCAATATACTCACCTGTTACGATGAATCGTTGTGCTTACCTTGATCACGGGGGTATGCCTTGGAATGGGACACACGGGTATAATAGTATAATATTACCTAAAGCATATCACGAAGTTGAAAAATTGAAAGCTGAGCGTTAAAGTTTAAGTGGACAAACATATTGGCAATCGCATAGACCAGTTTGATTAGGCTCGTACTGAAAAGTGTTCCTTAGTCTGTCTGAGAACGAATTTTGATCACATTGCAATTGTAATTGTATATTATGGTAGTTGTTTATATTTTGATTTTTTTATTTGTTTCTAGTTCTTAAAATTAAAAAAAAATTGAAAAATTCAAAAATAAAAAAATAGTGTCTTGTTTTTTTATAAAATCAAAAATCCAAAAATAGAGTGTTTATTTGTTCTCTTAAAATAAAAAATGTAACCGTTCTTGAAGATTTGACTGATCATTAAAAGTTGAAAGAATTTAAATTGTGAAATCCGAGTATAAGTACTTGGATGTACCTAGTGTTCATTTGGTACTCTCCCTGTTGCATAACAAATGTTTGCTTATGAGTTTGTGAGCATGTGCAGAACTTGTTTTAAATCAAGAACAGGGGTTGATGAAGAATGAGATGATGTTAGTTGCTGAAGAAGCCTGAAGCAGCACAACAATAAGATGTACCTGAGTCAGAAGAACCGGATACGAAACGGCGTCTGACAGTGAAAGTACATTTGAAGAAGTACCGTGAACCTGCTTGAAAGAGAAAGATTAAAGAAGAAAAGAGCTGTTGAGAATCCTCCTCTCACATTCTTTTCAACAAGATTTTCAAGCAAATGCTGATCGAGATCCTGATATGAAGCTAACCACAAGAGCTGAAGAAAGAGACCCAGTGTTGAGAGTTCAGAAGTTAAGAACTTCCACAACATCTGCAGCATAGCTACAACCATAGACTCGTTGAAGACGTTGCTGATTTCATGTTATGAAGACAATTTGATGGCATCAGTCTAGGGGGAGATTGTTAGGCCCTAAAGTGTGAGACTGACGCATCAAATTAACACAAAGGGTTATGGTTACGAACTGGGCTTTACTGGGTTAGTTTATATTAGGTTGTGGACCTTTATAGGTCACTTGGGCCAAGCTATAGGCCATGTGGGCCAAGCAGGCCCAAGGGAAGCCCATGTGGGAAGTGGGCTTGTCTATGTATATAAACAAGTTTTCAACTTGTTTTAGGGTTTGAACCTCCATGGTTGCAGAAATTCTAGAGTTAGAGTGAGAGGTGATTCGATTGTGGTGTTGGACACTTGTACTAGACGGTTTTGCTTATTCAAGTAATAGAATCGTGTGCAAGTGTTGAAAGTGATTCGGTATTGTTCTTTGTTCTTCGTTTTCATATTTTTCGGTTTATCTTGAATCATCTTGTGTTTGGTTTCCGCACTCTCACAATATTATATTTGATATCATTGAAAGATCCGTTTCACGGGACTTACAATAACTAACGAGAAAAATGAATTAATACCAACAAGAACCGTCACAGGATGGAGAGTATGTATAGATTATCGTCGATTAAATGAAGAAACAAGGAAATATCACTTTCCTTTACCCTTTATTGATCAAATGTTAGAAAGATTATTCTGTCACAAATTTTATTGTTTCTTAGATGGTTTTTCAGGTTACTTTCAAATACCGATAGCACCCGAAGACCAAGAGAAAACAACATTCACATGTCCCTATGGAACTTTTGCTTATTGACGCATGTCTTTTGGTCTATGTAATGCCCCCGCAACCTTTCAACGTTGCATGGTGGCCATCTTCCATGACATGATAGAAAAGACAATGGAAGTCTTCATGGACGACTTTTCTATCTTTGGAGATTCATATGACCAATGCCTTGATAATCTTGAACGAATGCTATCATGATGTGAGGAAACTAACATCGCCCTTAACTGGGAAAAATGTCATTTCATGGTAACGGAGGGAATAATACTCGGTCACAAAATCTCAAGCGGAGGAATGGAGGTTGATCGAGCAAAAATAGACACTATTTCTCGATTACCACCCCCATCCTCCGTTAGAGCTATCAGAAGTTTCCTTGGGCATGCCGTATTTTATAGACAATTTATCAAAGATTTTTCAAAAATCTCAAGACCTCTAACAAAATAACTTGAAAAAGATGCCCCTTTCATCTTTGACAAGGATTGCAACGAAGCATTTCTAACATTAAAAGAAATGCTAGTCAATGCACCTATCATGATAACGCCTGATTGGAAATTACCCTTCGAAATCATGTGTGATGCAAGTGACTTTGCAGTTGGAGCTGTCTTGGGACAACGAAAAGATAAGCATTTTCACCCAATTTATTACGCTAGTAAAACACTTAATGATGCACAAGAAAATTACACAACATAAAAAGAATTACTAGCTGTGGTATTTGCTTTTGATAAATTTCGTTCTTATCTTGTTCTTTCTAAAACGATAGTTTATACAGACCATGCAGCCATTCGATATCTCTTTAAGAAACAGGATGCTAAACCACACTTAATTAGAGGGATTCTACTCCTCCAAGAATTCGACATTGAGATAAAAGACAAAAGAGGAGAAGAAAACACCGCTGCGGATCATATTTCCCGCTTGGAAGACCCAGCTTTGGAGGCAACTAGGGACGAGCAAATCAGTGAAAAATTCCCAACGGAATCCCTAGAAATGGTGGAATACCGAGAAGAACCAGGGTACGCCGACTACGCTAACTACTTAGCTAGCGGTATAGTTGCAAAAGGATGGTCACATCATCAAAGAAATTTTTTTTTTGCCGATATAAAGCATTATTTTTGGGAAGATCCTTATCTTTTCAAAATATGTGTCGACCAACTCATCCGTCGATGCGTGCATGGTAGTGAAGCAAGGAGAATTCTCCGCCATTGTCATGAAGGTCTATACGGAGGACATCATGGTGCCGCTAGTACCGCACGAAAGGTATTTGATTCAGGATTTTATTTGCCAACCATTTACAAAGACGCCCAAAGTCTTATCAAGACATGTGACGCTTGCCAAAGATCACGTTATATTTCTTCCAAAAACGAAATGCCACAAAATGGCATTCTTGTTTGTGAAATTTTTGATGTGTAGTGACTCGAATTTATGGGCCGAGGCCGAAGCACACCCAACAAACGATGGAAGGGTTGTGGTAAGATTTCTGAAACGCTTATTCTCTCGTTTTGGAACTCCAAAAGCATTAATAAGTGATAGAGGCACCCATTTATGTAACCATCAACTTGAATTTTTTTTAACAAGGTATGGGGTCTATCACCGGGTCTCAACAGCATATCACCCTCAAACAAACGGACAAGCTGAAGTGACTAATCGAGGTTTAAAAAGAATACTTGAAAAAACCGTAGGATTAAATAAAAAGGAATGGGCTGATAAATTAGATGACGCTTTATGGGCTTTTCGAACTGCATATAAAACAACAATAGGAACAACCCCATATAAGTTTGTCTATGGAAAAAGCTGTCATTTACCGGTAGAAATAGCACATAAAGCCTACTGGGCAATTAAAAACATAAACTTAGACTTAGAAATAGCCGGTAAAAATCGATTTTTCCAATTAAATGAATTAGAAGAATTAAGGAACCACGCATATTCTAACTGCGAAATTTATAAGGAAAGAATGAAAAATTTGCATGATAAACACATTAAACCAAATGAATTTCGGGTAGGAGATCAAGTTCTATTGTTTAATTCACGACTTCGATTATTTCCTGGTAAATTAAAGTCTAGGTGGTCGGGACCTTTTTCCATCACCCACATTTTTTCACACGGTGCAATTGAAATTAAATTTCGAAATGGAATCCCATTCAAAGTCAATGGCCAAAGACTAAAGCTTTATCAAGGATTTATTAAGGGTGAAGAGGAAGAAATCTCGCTACAAGCGGCCGAAGAATAAAACGAAGGTTTGAGCATCAACATCATATCTTGTAAGTTACGAACATCGGGAAAGCATCTAAATCGGTAAGATTTCTAAAACCAAGCTTCGGGAAACAGGGCATTCACACGTGCACTTAAAAAAATCATGCCCGCCCACGGGGCCTTGTCCGCGCAACTGTCGGGGATAAAACCCCTTTTTCTTTCATTTTCTCATTTCAACACGCCCCGTTTCCCCAAGAACTCTCTGGTTCCGGCGAATTTTTTTTGCATATTTTAACATTCCCCCGACTTCTAACAACGTCAAGGTATGATTCTATCATCATAATTAGTTAGTTTAATCACTTGCATGTAGTTTAACATCAAAAATTTGAGGAAACATCTAGGGTTCTTCAACTTGAACCGAATCAAACCTCATATTTTGCTTAGATCTGTTAGTATTAGTATAGATGCATGTTATAGGAAGTAAGTCAACTTGAATTGTTTGTAGATTTACCCGATTTCTCACAGAAACCTCAAACCCTTGTTTTTGAACCGAAAAGATGAAATTAAGGGGTAAACGGTTTGTTTTGAGAAAAACGACACTTGGGGTTTCATTTTTGGGGAAAACCGCCCCTACTGGACCAAAAATTTTCAAGTTTTCGAAACCGGGACGAAAAATCAAATTTTTGGGAAACAGACGCCTGAGCACAGGGTCGTGCTCAGTGAGCACGGGGGCTTGTCCAGCTATTTTTCAGCGAACATGGGGCGTGTCCACTGAACACGGGGTCGTGTTCGGCTGACTGTTTTCAGTTTTCTTCGAGAATTTTACTGTTTCATGCTAATTGTTTGGTGTTTTCTTTCAGATGGCCAAGAAGTTTACTAGGTTCAACCCGAATGAGTATGTTGCTCAAGCACGGTATGAAGTTCTCAAGAAAAGGCCCAAAGAAAATCCCCGACAAGTTTGCTTAGATACTCTAGAAGCAGTAGGCCAAATTGACCGCTTCAACAACCTTGTTACTGGTCCACTACGAGCACCTCTTTGCACTCGGCTTCATTCTATGCACGAATATAACATGGAATTTTACAGCACGTTTGCCTTCAAGACAAGAGCGGAGCCGTTTGACAATGAGGGAATAGAATTCTGATGTGAAGGGACTATGTACTCAATCTCAATTGCACAATTTGGGGCAATCGTCGGGTTGTATTCGGAAGAAGATGCTGGAGAGGAAGAGAACACTGGTGGCCTCCGCGAACTCCCAAAAGATCAACGCCAAGCTGCATGGGCTCAGATTAGGGAGGGACACTATAACCCGAGCCGAACCAAGAGCACACTGTTGAGGGACCCTCTCTACCGCTACATCCACAGGGTCCTCAGCTACTCTCTTTGCAAGAGACATGACAGTGGTGGTGTTGTAGGGTTGCGCGATCTGATAGTCCTCCATTGCATTCACAACCGCATCAACCTCGATGTTCCCTACCTGCTACTTCGCAACATGCACTTGAACCAACCTGCCACTCCCCCGACTCCTATCCTTTTTGGAGGGTGGATTTACCGCCTCTTCAAACATTTTGTGCCAAGGATGCCAAGGTCCTTTCAAAAGGGCCCATGGTCGGGAAAAGTGGACCTTGTTATTTGTCGCTCCATGAGCTTAATCAACGAAGCAGATGATGGGACGGTTAGATTTCAGACGGTTCAAGGGCATGTGTGGAACCCTCAAGAAGCTCTCGTCCTTCACACTCCACATATCCGTCCTCCTCCCCAGTACCAGTATCATCACCATGGTGATCCGGGCTAATCCTCCTCTCAAGGAGGTGGTTTTCCTAACTTTGAAAGTTTACATGATTTATTGCAGCAAAACCTCATGTGCACCCGTAACACCTACAACATAGCCAGCAACACATACGCATGGGTCGGAGTTATAGAAAGAAACATCTCCGACATGCAGGATGACATCAGCAACATCCGGGAGTACATGGCGGGCCAAGGAGGGGATGATGACGAGGAAGACGACATGGATTGAGGTGGAGGTGATGGAAGGTGATGTAACATGGTTGGCGGTCCTAACAGGTTAACCCTTTATCTCTCACAAATAATTTCATGGCCTGCGTGCCATTGTTGAACAATTTACTTTTCTTAACACTTTTAATTTCCTGCATTTTTTTGAGTTTCTGTTGTGGATGTTGAAACTATGGTAAAGTAGGATGTTTGTTATTTTGTGTGGTGTGGTATTTTTTAAGTAAAACAGGTACTTAGGAGGCTTGGGAGCACTAAGTATTAGTGCTACATAAGCCTGGAAACCAAAACGGAAAGCCAAAACCTGTTTTCGGAGATTGTAGATTGTCCACACGGGGCCGTGCCCAGCCGACACGCCCCCGTGTCCACCGCCCAGTACCTGTTGTTTGTTTAATTTCTGCCCGACACGGGGTCGTGTTCACCAGGCACGCCCCCGTCTCCACCTTCTGTAAGTTTTCGTTACTGGCAGTCTGACCACGGGGCCGTGTCCAGACGCCCAGTAACACCAAAACCTTGTTTTTAACACCTTTTTACACATTTGATCAACCTAAAAACTTATTTTTGGGACACATTGAGGACAATGTGTAATTTAAGTGTGGGGGGATGCTAAAACCTTGAATTTTGCAAGTTCTAATAACAAGCCTTACACAAAACTCTATTGGAACCGCTAATCACCCCAATTTTTTTCAAAAACTTTTCATTTTTTTACTTGTCTTGTTTTAAATTGGGAATAACAAGTTCTAAAAAGGTTATATTTTTACAAACTTACAACCAATAACGTCGTGATAAAAAGAACCAACATAAGAAAATTATGAAACGGCATGACAAATCTAGTTAAAATTTGATTATATATACTTGATCACATTAAAAACCCATTCTCATAAAAAGTGAGTTTTCAGCCTTTATTGAGCATACAAGCATATATCTTTAAATTAAATGCTCATTTTTCGTTTCTTGTGTGAATAGCCGCTTGGTTTCTTATGACTCTAGAACTTGCCATGTCGATACATTCCCGGTCCTTACCAATTTAAACCCAAGGAAATAAATGATGGAGGTATTAGGACTAACCCTTTTTTCTTTTCTACACCATTATTTTTTTAATTTTTTTACCACCTACCCAAAATCCCCCTAGTTAACCCCTTTGAGCCTAAAACTTTTCGTTTCTAAACCCACAAAACAAACACCCTTTACCCACCAAAACCTTTTTATTTTTAACCCTTTATTTTAGTGAAAAGCTCGGTTTTCATGTGGCATTCCTTATCAAAAAATAAATAAATAAATATAAATAAAGTATAGCAATAAACAAACAAGTTCCTCAAAAGAAACTTTGTTTGAAAATGCTTCGTTTGAATAAAAGTCACAAAAACAAAAAGTTTTACGACGACCGATGCTTTTTATGCTTTTCACCCCTTTTACTAACTACTAACCCAAAACCACCTACCTTTAACCCAAGCCTAACCCTTCCCCAAGTCATCTTGATATTTACAAAGCTGTATAGTTAAAAAGGAGGAGGATTGATTGCTTGGCAAGCATATGGTAGAAGTAAGTTACATGCCGGTCTCGAGTGTTTCACAAAAATACATCTTCGGCCGAGTGTTGAGCGCTCTCCCGTGAGGTATGTAAACTTGTATATAAATGGAATTTTAAGAAGGCATGTTATGCCCAAATAAGTAATTTCTCTTATGAAATAACGTCTAATAAATATCTTGGATTCCCGACACTCAAGACAAGCCCAAAAACTTCTCTTCTACCCATTCCATTTGGGAGTGTAAGCCACATTATAAAGAGTTTTGCTTGAGGACAAGCAAAGATTCAAATGTGGGGGTATTTGATGCATGTAAAATGCAACATATAAAATACATCAAATGAGGCATAAAACTAACCCTTTTTAGTACTAGTGTTGGAAAAAGTGTGCTTCTGTCTTCCTTTTGTCTTTTCAAGATTAAATGAGCGTAAATAAACAAAAGGAGCAAATATGCAGCAAAACCTAACATAATTACAAGAAAATGAACAAACGTGGCATGCCCGACCCCTCGACAGCATCTTCCCAAGCAATAACAAGAAAACAGAAGGCTGACCACGGCCCCGTGCCCAACGGACATGGGGGCGTGGCCAGATGTCTACAGAAAGGACAAAGCTATAGAAGCTTCTATTCCCGACACGGGGGCGTGCCCAGCTCGACACGGGGCGTGGTCAACGCTAAGATTCACAGAATCCAAGAAAATATTGATAGTACAGATACGCTTCTACACACGGGGCCGTGCCCAGCGGATACGAGGGTGTGTGGAGCTAATGCAGACAAATTGCAATTAATGAAGAAAGATAAAGTGGATGGACACGGAGCCGTGCCCGATGGACACGGGGCCGTGTCCGGGCTTCTGTGCAGGCTATAAATAGAGGTGCTTGGTTCACTTCAAAGGCATCACTTGGCAAACCAACTCTCTCCCACTTCACACACACTCCACCACCACTACAACCCACATCCACCACCATCATCCATCATCCATCATAGAGTGTGTGTAGTAGTCTCGGGATCCAAGATTGATAGTAAGAGTTCTTGACAATCAAAGACCATGTTTGCCTAAGTCTCTTACGTCACTTGGTGAAGACAAGCATTTAGTGTAATACTTTTGATTTTTAATCTTTTCGCACTTTTTATTTGGTTTTGTATTAATGACTTTAATAACTAGTTTCTTATGTTGAAGGTGAAACTTCCTTATCATTTGTCTGTGGTGTCTTGGCATTATTTTACTGTCTATATAAAATAAAAGATTTACACCATTCATATCTCTATGGTCTATATAGAGATATGTTGGCTACCTGGTGATGTCTGTCGTTAGTGACATGCAAATTTAATCCAAATAACAACTAATAGATAGTGGTAAATGGGTATCGAACTCAGGGAGTATGTGGAAAATGCGTTGATTTTATAGCTTTGCGATTTAACTATAATTAACCTAATTTGCAGAAATTAAAGATCAATGATTTGGATTGTTTGTTTTAGAAAACTAAATTATCAATTACTACTAATCAAGATTGGATTTTAATTCAAATTATGAGAACAATGACCATCTTAGGATTCGGTTTCTTTTAACACTTGTGCGAAATTCCAACTAGAAAGAGTTACATAGACATAACTTGTGTATAAACAATTGTTGTGATAAAAGGGAACAAAGTACTCGGATTATATGAATGCGAGGTTGTTTCCCGATGATCAATCAATCAATATCCAACCCTAACCCTTCCCGTGATATCTCGATTGCCAACGGCACCAAGAACGTACGAATTAGACTAGAATTGCAATACCAATTAACAAGCTACAATCAATTACTCATACACCATGATAATCAAAGCAAACACAATGTTATCATTCTATAAATAAAGGAACAAACACATAAGAGTTTAAAGAAAACCTTCACCTAAGATGATCACCACAAGTTTAGCCGGACATTGTTCGGTTGATCATCATAACATCAAAAGTCAAGTTCATACGAATCAAAAACAAGAACCAAATGTTTAGAATTGTTTAGAACAAGGTAGAACCTGCCAAAATCGCCCCAAATGTTCAGAGAAAACGTCCAATCATGAGATATGTCAAAAGACACCCCTAAAACCGTTTTAATGAAGGCAGTTACGTTTTCCTCGCAGCCTCCACCGTAATTTACGGTCTCCACCGTAAATTACGGTGGACATCAGACAGTTACGGTGAAGATTTCCTGTGTTACGGTGGGAATAGGGCATGTTTCAGGGCCACCATAAATTACGGTGGCCACCGTAATTTACGGTGGAGCCCTGATTCATGTGTTTTGTTTCTTCTTTCATTCCATGCACAACCCGATCCTCTCCAAACCGTCCAAAGCAGCGTTTTATCCATTTTTAGCTCCCGAACTGTACCTGAAACACAAGCATTCGTAGTTATCTAATTCAAGATAATTACACGATCAAATGAGGGATAAACTCGTCTTTTAACATCATTAAGGGTTGTCCTATGGACCACCTGTCACATCCCCACACTTAACCGTTGCTTGTCCCAAGCAACTCATCAAAACGTTTTCAAAACAAGCGATCACATAAACCAAGCATAAACATGTAGTCCTTTTACTAACCCTTTCTTAACACCCTAAAATAACGTAGCCCTCGCTATGTCTCTCCTCTCGGCAAGTAACTATGAGCTAGTCACACAAAAGGAAAACGGGTGGTTGCACAACTATAGGCTTGTACCTAAATCGATCCTTCTCCCAAAACGTGTCAAACATGAATGAAAATCAAAGGGACTTTTAAGGTTGTAACGTGGCTAGGTGTACGGATAGGAAATGGAATATATATGCAGTAGCGAAAACTTAACCCGGTCTTTTATTACACGATAAAATAAATAAACAACTACCAACTTCACTAAAATATACAAGACAACTAAATATCATTTCTTTTTCATTTTTCATTGCTTTTTCTTTTTTTTCTTTTCTTTTCATATCTCTCTCTCATTTTTTTTAATCAAAGCAAACATACAATAAACATCAAATATATCTACATACTACTAAACTACTACTAACATTATAAGACCGAGTCAAGTTGGGTAAATTTTTAGGTAACTAGCTAAGGGGTAACAAATGATAGGCTTTTAGGCACAACATTGGGCAACTAAATGTCCAAACCCCCGCCCCTCTCGCAACCATGCTCATATATATAATTTATGAGGTCCAACCCCCCAAATCCCGCACTCGCACACACTAATGACGAGGCTACCTAAATGCCCTTATCCTTTTCGCATCCATATCCAACTAAGTAATCAAACCGTATTAAGGCACAAGTTCTAATGCACCCCACCCGTTGCCACTCTCATCAAAGACAAGTATTATTTATTTACATGTGTGGCTTCAACTCTCACCAAGAACAAAGGGTATTAAGGGTTGCCGGTGCATTATTTGGGGTTAATCCAAGATGTTCAAATTCTCACATTGTTTCGCTTGATTTAAATTTTTTTTTTCAAAAACTTCAAAATTTCCCCCCATCCCCACACTTGGGATACATTGACCCCAATGTATGGTTTTAGGAGGATTTGATCGCTAAACTCTTTAACACCAACTAAAAGCTCAACACTCAAACCACAAATTTCTTTTTGGTATTTTTCATTTTATATTTTTTTTTCTTCTTTTAAAACATCACACCGCCAACTTGCACAAACCCAACACAAAACCAAACAACTAACACCACCCAACCATAAACATAATAAACTAAACACATATTCACAAAATGTACAAGAAAGAGCACCACCTGACTAATAATAACGCGGTTGAGGCGGTCCAAAAATGGAAGACATCATCTCGTTCCATTCTCCAAAGCCGAATGCACCGCTACCGCTTCCACCTTGTTGGGATGCTCCTTGTTGTTGACGCGGGTCTAACCATTGTGAATGATGGATCGGCGGGGTTGGATACGATACACTACCATCGTATGGTGGTAGAGACGCATAATCCACCGGAGGTGGATCCACAACCACGGGCCGCCCGGCATGCCAATCCGCATGCAACCTTCTTGCTTGGTCATCTTCATACCGATTGTTCATCTCTATCTCGTGGGAGTAAGCATGTGCACGGTTCTATGATTCTTGACGATCGAAATTATGCTTCAAATCCCGCTCCATACTGGCACTCATCATCGTTTGTTGATCGAATAAAGTACGCTCCGAACCCGACCATGACTCAAAAACAGGTGCCGGAGGACGTTGGTTCTCGATAACCTCTTGTATCGTGCCATCATAAGCCCAATTCGGCTCATAGGAACGCTCCGTGTAATCATAGAAGGCACCACCATAACCCCTACCTAGGCCCCCTTGGCCCACATTCACATTCTCACCGCCATGAGGCTCATCCGCATAATCATCATCACCACTCGGAGCTTCCGCATCACTTTCCGGTTCATCCTCTTCACCCGGTAGAAGATCTCTTGCATCAACTTTCAGTGCTCGCCATCTCTGCCCCTCTTACTTGAGCTTATGATACCTTTCCGATTGCGTGTAAGTCCAACCAATCCCTATCTTTTGTAAAGTAAAAGGCTGTTGCCTTTTTGGTGCCCCTTTATCCTCTGACGTGATTGCCTTTTGCTGCTTCATCAATCCCGTGATAATTCGGCAATACGGGATAATATCTCTCCCCAACTTGTTTCGGCAAATCCAGAGGTGGTTCATGATCAAATATCGGATTGGAAAACGCGGAGACCCATTGAGTAGCGAATAGAGGACGGGTACTTCCGGGTACCTCACTTGCTCCTTATCCCCTCTTCGCGGAAGGACATTTAAAATGCAAATCGCTAGCAACAACTTTGCTTCTATCTTCAAATTCCTCCCGTACAAAATTCCACTATACGTACCGGGCAAAAACAAAGCCACTAACATATCATTCCAACGAGGATGCTTCTCCGGTTTAATCAAAATGTCATCAAGAGTAGGGAACATATAATCACGAGCCGGTAAATTGTCATATTTCCCCAATTTCTTTAGTGTGTCAAACGACATCTCTACCGGAATCCCATTCACCTCACCCATTAACTTCATTTGCGACGGCCTATCGTATGTGTTGCACTTGAGGGTTGCCATCCATTCTTGAATTTCGGTCATGAACAAGTTCTTGTTATCCTTATCATAACAACTAAGAGCCGCCTCCCATCCTAAGGCGCGAAATTGATTAAACACATTGAATGGCCCAAACTCCGCCTCTCGAACTTCCCTTTCACAAAGAAACGCAGCAGCCCTGTTTTTCAATCGATTCATACTGTCGTGAAAGAGTGTCGGTTGCCAATGCTCCGGCTGCTCATCTAAAGGACCCGATTCCCATCTTGGCTTTTCAGCCGGGTCCAACTCTACCATCTCTTCATCCTCGCTTTCACTTTCACTAACTCTACCCAAATATTGTCTTTTCTTCGGTTGTACTTCCGGCTGCTTGCCCTTGCCTTTAGACGAAGAAGATGAACTAGCTCCCGCTCTTTCCTTCGTTCGTACCATTTTTCTACACACATTAAAGCAAACAGCACAACCAAACACAAAAAGTTAGTCCCTTCTCTCCAAAACATCCCCACACTTGCTTGTTACTATAGTTGTAGATGCTAGTGAACATGAATTTTATAATTATTTTCTCAAAAATCGGGCATGGTGTCTCTACAATGTAGAAACTCCCAAAAGTTCACTACTTTACATCAACCCTACATCTACAAACCATAACAATGTTCAAGTAACCATTTTCATAACAAAATCTAAGAACAAGCAAGTGGGTATGAGCAAGTAACACTAATAACCTTCTTTTTCACAATGCATCATCAAAACATAGCAAATAAACTTCCATACCTTTGTTTGAAGATGCTAGCACACAAGTGAAACAAAAACTTCAAAAACCCCCAAAATTTTCGGACCTAGGGTTTGTGATTCAGACCAGAAAACTTCGTTTTTTCACAAATCTCTTCTCAAAATCAGCATGTATGTGAAAAATTAGTCAAGATAGACCTAGATTTCACTTGATTTAGTTAAGAATTGATAGAGATATGGAAGACTGAAGGTTAAAGAAGGTTATGGAGTTTTGAAGATCTTGTGGGACAATAGAAAATGATAGATGTGTTTGTGGTTAGGCAAGAAAGAAAGAAATTATGTGGAGGAGAAGAAGTTCACGTGACTTATTGTTTTTTTTTGTGGACACCGTAAATTACGGTGGGTGCTGGCACAAAAATCCCACCGTAACTCAGGAAGTTTTCACCGTAAAGCCCAACTTTTTCTTGCTTCCACCGTAAATTACGGTACCACCGTAAATTACGGTGGTACCTGGGCATCTATGGTTCGCCAAAAAATCCAATTTTAAGTATATTTTTTATATTTTTTTAGATTTTTTGATTTTTTGTGTTTTTAACATTTTTCAAAAACATGTAAAAATTACCCTACCCCCTCGAAAGTCCCGTGTTGTCCTCAACACAATGTTAGAGCAATTCGTGACCCGAATGTCCCCACACTTGTTTCAAACACAAGATTCAAGCGAGTACGGTAAATGTGCAAACTATACAAAACAAACAAAATGAAATGCTAACTATTTACACTTCCAAACCTGGGCCTCTCATGGTTGTTCCTCATCGACCGGGCGTAAGATGTAGCCCGCTTTGTCTAGATCCAAGTTGTTGATGTCGTTCCCCTCCAAGTATGGCTTCAACCTATGACCATTCACCGTTTGTTGTTTATTTGTTTGCTCATCTTGGATATCTACATCACCAAACCTCCCAACTCGCCGAACGACATACGGGCCCATCCATTTACTCTTAAGCTTGCCCGCAAACATCTTGAGCCTTGAGTTGTACAACCAAACCTTTTGACCCACTTCAAAGGTTTTCTTCCTCAACTTTGCATCGTGTACCTTCTTGAGCTTGTCTTTGTAAGCTGATGCACACTCATACGCCTCATCTCTAATTTCTTCAATTTCGCTTAATTGCAACTTCCTCATCTTTCCCGCTTCATCGTAATCCGCATTTACCGTCTTGATCGCCCAATGTGCCCGATGCACTAACTCCATTGGCAAGTGACAACCCTTTCCATAAACCATCCGATAAGGTGTTGTGCCAATTGGAGTCTTGTAGGCCGTTCGGTATGCCCACAACGCATCATCCAACTTGCTCGACCAATCCTTCCTCTCCGTTCTAACCGTCTTCATGAAGATTTCTTTGATTTGACGGTTGGACACTTTGACTTGTCCACTCGTTTGCGGATGGTAAGGTGTGGCAATCCGATGATTCACGCTATACCTCTTCAATAATTTCCCGAAATTAAAGTTCTTGAAATGCGAACCACCGTCACTTATGATAACTCTTGGAATACCAAAACGGGAGAAGATGTTGGATTGAACAAATTTACAAACAATCGAATGGTCGTTTGTTCATGTTGCAATAGCTTCAATCCACTTTGAGACGTAATCCACCGCTACCAAAATATATAGAAAGCCGTTCGAATTCGGAAAGGGACCCATAAAGTCAATGCCCCATACATCAAATATTTCTACAACCAAAATTGGTTGTAATGGCATCTCGTTCCTCTTTGATATGCTTCCCATCTTTTGACAATTTATACAATTTCTTGCAAACTCACACGCGTCTTTGAAAATTGTGGGCCAATAAAACCCACATGAGAGAACCCGGTAAACCATTTTATGCCCACTAAAGTGACCTCCACATGCGGATGAGTGGGCATGAGTTAAGATTTCCAACACCTCCGTTTCGGGCATACACCTCCGAATAACTTGATCCGGCCCGATCTTGAAAAGATCCGGTTCATCCCAAATGTATTGCTTCACTTGGATCATAAATTGTTGTCTTCGCTTCTTGGTCCAATAACTTGGGATGGCACCTGTGGCTAAGTAATTTACGTAATGAGAATACCATGGTGCAACGAAAGTGGATACGGCTAGGAGTTGCTCGTCGGGAAACCTTTCATTTATTTCACTAACATCATCAATCCCTTCTACCGGAATCCGAGACAAGTGATCCGCCACTACGTTCTCACTTTCCTTTTTGTCTCGAATTTCTAAGTCAAACTCTTGTAACAACAATACCCACCGAATCAAACGAGGTTTCGCGTCCTTTTTCTCCATCAAATATGAGACTGCACTATGATCCGAATAAACCACCACCTTGCTCCCCCAAATATATGAACGAAACTTATCCAAAGCATACACCACTGCTAATAACTCCTTTTCGGTTGTGGTGTAATTCAGTTGCGCTTCGGATAAAGTTTTGCTTGCATAGTAAATCACCACCGGTTTTTTATCAACCCGTTGACCCAAAACTGCACCAATTGTAGTGTCACTTGCATCACACATGATCTCGAACGGCTTTGACCAATCCGGTGGTTGCAAAATGGGAGCTTTGACCAAATGTTCCTTCAAAACAGTAAACGCTTGCAAACATTCATCAGTAAAGTCAAATGGGACATCTTTTAATAACAAATTACATAAAGGCTTCGTAATAACACTAAAACCTTTAATGAAACGTCTATAGAAACCCGTGTGTCCCAAAAATGACCTTACACCCTTAACATTTTTCGGTGGTGGCAAAGATGATATTACCCTTATTTTTGCCTTATCCACCTCCATTCCCCTTTCCGAAATCACATGACCTAGCACAATTCCCTCTTGCACCATGAAATGACTTTTCTCCCAACTAAGCACTAAATTTTTCTCAACACATCTTTTTAAAACTTTTTGTAATTCGTTGAGAAAAGATTCAAAACTAGTGCCAAAAATTGAAAAGTCATCCATAAACACTTCAAGCGACTCTCCAACCATGTCCGAGAAGATACTCATCATACATCGTTGGAAAGTTGCCGGTGCATTGCACAAGCCAAATGGCATTCGCCTAAAGGCAAAGGTGCCATATGGACAAGTGAAGGTGGTCTTGTGTTGGTCATCCGGGTGTATTGATATTTGATTGTAACCCGAATACCCGTCCAAAAAACAATAATACTTTTGACCCGACAGTTTTTCAATGATTTGGTCAATAAAAGGTAGCGGGAAATGGTCCTTAGAAGTGGCGGCATTCAATTTTCTGTAGTCAATGCATACACGCCACCCGGTGACCGGTCGGGTGGCAATTTGTTCACCATTCTCATCCTTGACTACTTGAATGCCGGCCTTCTTAGGCACAACTTGGGTAGGACTTACCCAAGCACTATCTGAAATCGGATAGATAATTCCCGCATCCAACCATTTAATTACCTCTTTCTTTACTACCTCCCTTAGGTTCGGCCCAACTGACAACATGAAAATAGTGTATAAAAATTAAAGGATTTTGATTAATATAATGTAAACAATAAAAACACACACTTCATAATGTCATTGTATATGAAAGCCAAATTATTCTAATAGAAACTACACCAAAACATATACAAAGATAAACACGACACACGCGCATTATAACAGATTGGTCTAAACGTAGATAAAAATAACACGTCGCAATGGACCAATAGTGTATTTAGAGATGAGTATCCAGCAGTTTGATGATCCGTGCATTTATATCATCGAGTGGCACAAGAGTTTGGGGTGAGGTTGCTTTTTACAGCGCCATCAAACTCAAGGATACATGAGCACTTGCTATAAAGTAGGAAAGCATATACTTTATATTTATAAGACTATTTACAGTTATATGAATTAAAATAAATTAATGGAAACTCAATGGTATGAGAAACTCACACAATAAGTAGAACTAGCAGAGCTTCAAGAAAGCTTAGAGTTTCAGGGATCTTTTTTTAGAAGCTTCTAACAAAGAAGTTGATCCAGCATATTTCTATACAAAGAAACATCATACACAAACAACAAATCAGAATTAGAAGCTACGAGTTTCATCATATAGTAACTTGCTTTTTTCTTTCTAAAAAAACATGTATAACTTCAAAAGAATGCCTAAAATATCCAAAGAAATATGCCTTTTATACATGTAAAACAATATCAAAGCCCAAAAGTTCAAAAGATTTGAGAAAATTGATGTCTTCTCTATGAGACAACTATCTAATAGGGGTGTTCACGGTCCGGTTTTGACATTTTTTAGGTCAATCTTTGAGCCGAGCCGTTAGTAACGGTTTTTAATTATCCAAAACCTAAACCGAAATGTTCGCATTCGAAACCAAACCAAACCTTTATTCCAGTTTGGATTCACAATTTTTTAAATTTACTATGCAAATTTCAAATAACCTTCATGCTCATTTTAGTATAATCTACCTTGAAAAGTCATGATTTATACCTTAGATGTTGATAAGTTCTTTAAAAACAATAAGTCTTTACAACCAAAAAGGCATGTGCATGCTTGATTTCATATTGAACAGTAGCATATTTGAAAAGCATAATCAAACATGGACTTGTAAAGTAATACATTTAACATGCCTATCTTCAAGATTTCATACAGCCAGGCTGGTGGGTATCTTTGCCCAACCAAAAGTGTATATAAAAACGACTATTTTGAAGGTCATAAGCATCTGAGGTCTGAATCGCCAGGTCATAAGCACCTTCTAGCATCTATAACAAAATAAACAAATTGGTATAAAATTTTATTAGCTTTTACTATAAGTTCTACTATAAGACAAATTAGTTACCTGTTCTATTGTGAACTCGTCCGACCGTCTCGAACCCGTAAACCCAACCAACCTGAGCCACCCGTTTTTTTAGGTCTAAAGATATATTATCATTTGCTATCTGTAGACTTACTTCCAACTGTACTAAACAACAGAAGAGTTAGGAAATATGAACCTTATGAACCAAACAATGTTGGGAATGAAAAACGTCTAAAGCTTAGTAAGACCAATCCTAAATCATATGCTCCAACGTCATCCACATAAAAATACAAATTACATGTGATTTTGTTCCAAAAAGGTCCTAACCTCAAAGGTCTACCCTAAAAAAAACCCAATGTCTTGATTGTATACTTCGCATGCCGCATCCTCCTTTGAGTAAGTAATATACATGGACAATACAAATATCATACGTATAGGTGTTAGTTATACCAACTGAAATAAAAATGCCAAATATAGTACCAATTAGAAACATTCAACTTATGCAAGTTTATGGAACAAAGTTGTAGGGCAGTAAAGCACATACGATTAAATAAAGTTATTGCGGACAGTCATCATAAAATTATAAGTATCGGGTGTTAGCCAAAGGGTGGCAACCATGCAAGGTAGCACCCTTTTGGAGGTTTTTGTCTGTGAAATCTATAAAGATTCCCCCAAAATATCCTCCATCTCAATCTCCTATCGTTTCAATTAAAAAAAAAAAACTCAAGCTAATGATCTCCAAACACCTTTTTATTAAAATACATGTTAAATTAAACACGTTTGTAGACACATACCACATCATGATCATCCACCATTGTATATGATATTTCCAAGAACATTGGCACTCTCTTTTTTCATCTTCCTATACATCAATATCTCTTTAGTTGAAGACCTCAACCATGAATTAAGCCTTTGTACGTAAGTTTTTGTGATCTCATATTGAAGTGTACACAAAGATGAAATTGTTATTAGGAAATTAAATGGTGAGGATAATCCCATGAACAAAGAAGGATTAATGAACAAAAAGGTCAATTAAGTCAAGATACCTGCAACTGAAGGTGCTGCTTCTTTTGCTTTAAAAGCTTCACATGATTTAGATATATCTGTTATAGCATGACTTGTATATCGCCGAAGGATATTCGAATCCCCAAGATCAAGAAACGTGTTGTGGACCTAAACAATTAAGTTTGAATAAGAAGTCTTATTACGCATCATAATACACATCGGTACTTTTTCATCAACCAATTAAGTTTGATATCAAGCCCAATTAACAAAACTACACAAGAGCATACGAATCAAGATTTGTAAATCAATTTAGATCACTCAAGAATGACATGATTACCTTATGAATGTCTACTTATACACCAATCACCTCCCCTTAGCCTTTTCCACATTTTCTCAGATTACAAAACACGAATCACTATGAAAACGTTGAAAATTAAGTACATGAACATAATTTTCTAAGCCATTTCGTAAAATTAATTCATCAACTGTAGATTTGGAACAAAAATATCAATAATAAACTAGTTAAAATCGAGTTTATGAGAAAAAGACTTACCTTGATCGTTGTCGTCTACTATTCCGCTGATCTCTAGGGTTTGTATTCGTAGGGAATCTACAGCCCAAATTATTCTAATGGAAACTACACCAAAACATATACAAAGATAAACACTACACACACGCATTATAACGGATTGGTCTAAACGTCATGATATTGTTTTACCGGTGTATTACTGGTAACTACCAGTACCATACCGGTACCGGTACCCGGTACCAAATGCTCATCCCTAGTAGAGAATATGAACTACCAACTTCTTTATCCAACTCGTTTGACCGGTTTGAAAATCCCAAACTTGTATATTCATTTGGCTTACCAATTTCTTGGTTTTAATACCTTAAACACATCATATTATGTACATTTAAACTTTTGCCACCAATGTTAGATAATCAAAACCCAACAAAACGCCATTTTTTTCTTTTAAGGCTTAATATAACATATAAAACACACCTAAAACCAATTTACCAGGTTTTACTTTCTCAAACTCAATTCTTTGTGCCTAAACTACCCCTGTCTCCGCCGTACTCCGCCACCGTGCTCCGCTTCATCGTCAACGGGTATATATGCTAGCCCACAATTTTTGAGAAAACCGCACAATCCGGGCTGTCAACATCTCTAAATATTGTTCTTTTTAATAAAAATTTATTTATCACCAAGAACTTTAGTCAATAATCAAGAAGTTATGCCAATATAAAGTTATATAATCAATATATTCAGAATTAAGTGTAGGGTGGTATAATGTTCAGACCTAGATGCTGCCAAAACTTCTCATTAATCACCTCACGAAGAAGCCATTCCACTAATGTATCCTGCTACACACCAAAATTAGCGATTTCAAGTCGAATCATAAATATTTACACCCACAAAATGATAAATGGCTTGTAATTCTTACCTATTTGTTGCATAACCTGAAAATGGGTTGCAATATGGAGGAATATAAGCATAAGGGAGAATCCAACCTAGGTTTTGAAACATAAAGGAATGAACGGAATCAAATTACCTTAAGACGAAGAAGAAAAACCAAATGTCAATGAACAAAAACCCTAATCTTTGACATGATTGTGCCGAAATCAATCAGTAAAAAATACAAAAAACTAAAAATCTAAGTATTGGAACTAATTACTGAAACACAACACCAACCATCTGAAATCAAATCAGGGGCGTGCGATTCCAAGTAGAAATTTCAACATTGCCAACTTGAGAGGCAAGAGGAGTTGTAGCGGCAAGATCAGGAAGTTGATTCCAATTAGGGTTTCTTCCACGACAAAATCATCTAGTAACACCAAGATTGATGGAGAAAGATGAAGATGTGGAGATGTGGCGTCTAGGGTTTGTTATAGGATGGAGAGGATGACGAGTTTATGAGAAAATGGAATATAAAGGATCCACTTTTCGAAAAGTTAGATTTGGATCCCACATCACTGAAAAGCGCCCCAGGATTTTCCCACCAAAACTGAATCTATGATGCCCTAATATTGCGACACGTGTCCCAAATTATTTTCATTTATTATATATAATAGATAATAGATTTAGTTGCACATAATTTGCCATAAATATTACATTATTTACAATATAAAATATAAAATAAAAGATAAAATTGTAAATGTAAAATTCATAATATCATAACTTCAATAATAAGTTCGATCCAAAACATATTTCAAATGTTAGGTAAACATCGTGAATAATTAACTTATTCCAAATTCCAGTTATTTAAACAAGAAGTCTAAACGTTCTTTTGGGTGAAAATTCCAGTATCATAAAACTTAGCTCCAAAGCTTCTCATGATATCTACCCTGCGATCATCAACCATATAAACAAGTATTTGTATTGATTCAAAAAATTCTAAAAGTTCTTTAAACTCATTGTTCTTGATGCAAAAGAAAAACATGTATAAAAATGGCCTGAACACCTAACAAGTAGACAAAAAAACAAACATATAATACCATTTATAATTGACTCGAATACTTGACAATTAGACAAAAAACCAACATATTACCTTAATTGCAATGTCAACAAAACTTTAAGATCAATTGTCCAAATGACTTTCTTGCCTTGTAAAATGGAAAGTTTTGGCTAATCAATTTCATACCAATATTTCAACAACATAATCATATCCATTTAATATTGCGAAACAATTTTAAAAAAGTAACTAGTTAAAAGTGATTACCATTATCATATTGACTTCTTGAAGACGATAAGATTTGTTATGGACCAAAGACCCAATACCAGGGACCTAAAACATATAAATCAAACAAATGCTAGTACATAAATATATAATCATAAAAGAACAAATAATGGTCATGTATGTAATTACCTGCATGTTTATATTGCTAAGAACCGAAGACAAATTTGCATTGGGGATATGTTCTTGGATGATGATAGCCATAGCATTGACAACACTCTTTAGCCGATCATTAGTTCGGATAACACTCTTTAGCTGATCATTAGTTTGTGAATATGTCGTGTTACTTTTGGCGGCTGGCATCCTTCCAACTAATCGAACGTATCCTCTTTTCTCCGGGCCTTTAACTTTTGAGTAGTCATCGTTTGTAAAATCATCTGGATCGCCAGGTGTGGTTGTAGAGTCATTTGTTTTTTTTTTAATGAAGCTTAATTAAACACATAACAAAATAGATAATCATAAGAAAATTAAACACACCCATGATATATAAGAACATTAAAATACATTACCACAACTTGAGTAGCGTTATCATCAATAATGCTTCCATCTTTACGAGTGCGAGTTTTTATATACATTTCTCCTCGTGTTGGATGTATGCCATTATTCTTCATCGCCTATTATTTATGTTTGATGGTTAGTAAGGGAAATAAAAACCAAAATATTAAAAAATTAATAAATAAAAAAAATCTAGAATAATACCAATTCATCAGCAAGTCTAGCAAACAACTTTGTCCCACTAACATGAGGCTCCTTCATGATTGAGCGGCTCATTCGTTTAACACCGCATGTACTCTACAGTAAATGGTAAAGTTATACACGATAAGACTTCTTTGATCTAATTCCATAATTATATATATTTAATAAGAAATCAACATTACATCATTGTTACCTGAAATTACGGAGTGAACCAACGAGTAACAAGTTCTTTAAATTGAGTTGGATTCACTCGGTCGTCATTTTTAACTTGTTGTTACCCAATTTCATCAACAGTAAGGCTTGGATCATATGCACATGCCTTTAACGAACCTTTCCATTCTCTCCATTTTCTTCCGATGCTATGAAAGATCCAATTTTTAATCTCGTTTGTTTCATTTGGATGAATAACAAATTTAGACTACAAACAAAAATTATATGTAAATTAGAATATACCTCTTAGCTTAATTACTAATACATTTTGAAACTTGATAAAGACATACTTGACACGTGAATACATGCCCTCTTTTTTTGTATTGGAACTTTCCTCCAGTTAGAATATTCTATGGATACATGATCAGCCATCCTCGCGAGCGTCCCAAGGAATTGAGCAAGTTCATTAGCTTCAGCCTCAACAGGCTTTCCAAACTTGTTGAATGTGATAGCTATTCTTTTTGTACTATCCATCTTCCAAATTTCAGCTTTTGTTGTATAGCCTCTAACCCTTTTAGGAGCACCTAACAAATTCGAAAAAAAACAAAACATGTACAAAAAACGGTCTATTAACAGTTTATAAATTTGAACATATATGCTATTGTTTTGTGTCTAAAACATCATTACAAATTGTGTACAATTTTTACCTTGTATTTCACTAGCTTAATTACCTTGAGTTTCAAAAACTTGGTGGTCTTCAACATGGTCGTCAACACGCTCAGTTGAGATGGTAGAAGTGATATGTAGCCTGTTACGCCTACCTATACTATTACCTTTTATATTAGAACTTGTTGCCTTTTGTTTTTCAGGGCCGTGTAATTGTTCATGAATACTGTCTTCATCATCTGAATAGTCAGGATCTGCCATCTGTGTCTCATGTTGATCGACATCATCTACTTCTGTATCCTCTTCTTAAAAATAATAGAGTAAATTAATATAAAAGATACTATTAATTAAAATAACTGATACCTTGAAATATCTCATCATCCTCATCAACAAGAGCCAACAATTTCTTTACTCCTCCTTTATCATCCGGGCAATTACAAATATTATTAACCTTTTCCATTTTCTCAATCCACTTAACTATCCAATTAGGTCCTTCAGTACCATGAAATTCTAATGGGTTACATGACATAAACTCCTTGTAAGAACAAAGGACGGTGCGGGGGATGGTTATCAGGATTAGGATTACCAGGGTTTGGTTGATTATTATGTAACCCCGCATTAACGCTAGCAATTACTTGGGTAATAATTGTAGGAATTGCCACCTGAAGTTGTTGCGCTATTAGCTGTGCTATTTCCGTCTCAGGTATCACATTAGCTCGTTTTGGGGCCATTTCTATAATAATGCAAACACACATTGATTGGTATCACATCAACCAATTGCACCCATACAAAACATAACAACCATGCCCATCCAAAACTTAACAACCACACATATATAATGCATAAAAGAAACCACTATCATACATAGAAGCCGATGTACATAACAAAATTCGGTATGCAACCATGATCCACTAAGGATTGCAAACAAAAGCTAGCCACTAAGGCATCGTACATACAAGGATCACTAAGATCCAAAAAAGGAAATATAATATATATAGTATCCCCTTCTCTACGACCATCGTGATAAACTAAATATGACATAGACTGCTCCCATCGATATAACCGCTTGCTGCATAACTATAATGTAATCGTAGATCTCATTCCTACGGTGTATCTCATCAGTCAGAGCTATGGTGTTATCTACCACTCGATCAAACAGGAAACCTAACCATCCAATCGTAGGTGGAGTAGGAGCCCTAGCTTTCGGTGGCACAGGGATACCTCGAGCTGCGTATGATGGCTCTCCTCTCTCATAGGTACGTGGGGGTGGTGAGAATGCAGGGATAGGTGTAGGAACCCTACGACGTGCAGTCTGACGAAAATACCTACGTGGTGGAGAGGGTTCTCTAGGCGGAGGTGACCTATGTGCCTGACTCGGTGTACGCTCACTACTGGTAACCTCATGGGAAACTATGTCATCACTAACATCATGGGTATGACTAGATTGTCTTGTAACAGGTGGGTGTTGGGGAGGGGGAGTACCACACACATATCCGGATAAATCCGGAGAATATCTAGGGACAACCTGATCACTCTCCTCCTCATCGCCTTCCTCCTGCTTCGGATCCATCATCGGCTCATCCTCCGACCTATTTGTTAGGAAACTTTATTTGTAAGTATTGAAGAAAATCACAATTAACTGGATCTATGAAGAGATAACAGTCCTGAAGATCACAACAACAAGAATAAGATCGAATAGGACAACTGAAATGCACAGCATCTACTTCAAAGAATCACAAGTTGATCAAGAGCTGAATTGGATTATCAGAGAAGGTCATTTCTGATGGATCTGATGATATTTCTGATGAAATATCATCAGTTTCTAACGATTCTGATCATCAGGATTTTCTGATGATTTGTTCACCAGAATTTCTGATGAAGTGGTTTATCAGAAATTCTGATGAATACCCCACTTGTCTGAAATCAGCTCTATCCTGCCACACTTACCGAAGCAAGTTGACATTATTGGATATCATGATGAAAAAGGCAACTTGAACGTTGGATTCAATGAATATGTCAAATGGCTACTTTTTGCAGGACTTATTGCATGAATAAACAAATGTTTATTCATATACCAATCCTTCTATAAATAGAAGGCTCACCATGGAGAAGACGATGAGTTTGAAGCTTAGCATTCACACATACTACAAAACTCCATTGCCCTCTCACCCACATAATTCAAGATTCATTTGTATTAGATAATAATCTTACAATCACCTTGTAAACCTTTTTGTTTCAAAGTGATATAGACTTGATAATTCTGTAGGTCTTGTTTCTGAAAGTCTGATTTCCATTTCCGCACATCTTTTTCACATCTACTGAAATCACTTGCCATATTACGTGAAAAGAAGTTGTTCAGGCCATGCTGGGTCCAACAATTGGTATCAGAGCAGATTGAATAAATTATTTTCAAACGATCAATCGCTCATCTTCTTTTCTCTAAATATGGCCAGCTTTCAATCCTGGAATAATGCTTTTAACATTGGTTCTATGTCTAAACCTCCGACTCTGGTCAGGGAGGAATACCCTCAATGGAAAATCAGGATGGTCAATTTCCTTAGTGGTCATGACCGAGCTCTGTTTCAATCCATTGAAAGGGGTCCACATATACCAATGACTGAAATACCAGCTATTCCAGCAACTGACCAATCACCTGCTATCCATGCCTCCCGAGCTCCCAAAAGTGAAATACTTTGGAGTGAGGAAGACAAGGAAAAGGTGGCTGGGGATGAAAGGGCAAAGTCACTTTTAATAATGGCCATCCCCAATGACATATTTTCACAAGTTGATGCATGTGCATCAGCCAAGGAAATATGGGATCAGTTGGAAAATCTTTGTGAATGAGGAGAAAGGATGAGAAGAAACAAGAGAACAAACAATGTCTCATCTTATGAGAGATTTAAAAGTTTGCCAAATGAAAGATTAGATGATACATATAAAAGATTTACAAAACTTTTAAACGAGCTAAAGAAATTTGGAATAACAAAGTCAAAATGATGAAAGAAACATAAAATTTCTTGACGCTTTACCTAGAGAATGGAGAAGTCTAACCATGACTTTGTCCTCAACCTTAGAACTAGGAAACATGAGTCTCCATGACTTATACAACATCTTGGTCCCCAGAGAAGAAGAAATATTTGAAGAAACCATTCAAATAGGGGGATCTTTAGCTCTTATCTCAAACTCACAAAGAACAACACCTGCCAATGATCCACAACCATCCAACAGCCAAAATCTTGAAATTTCTGATACATCATCAGATTTTTCAGCTTTTGATGAAGCAATAGCACTGCTCACCAAAACATTTGAGCAGAGGTTAATGGGAGGAAGCCAGAGATACTAGAGAAGTGACAGAGGAAGGATGGATGGAAGATCTAAAGAGGAAGTTAGATCTAAGGATAAAGGGAAGGCTGAAGTTGTGTGTTACAAGTGCAAGCAGAGAGTCACTATGCATCAGAATGCAAGACCAAGAAGCTCAAGGATGTTGCTTATTATGAGAAAAAGCTTGAAGAAGCAAAGAAGCAGCAACAAGTTAGCTTAATTGCAGGAACAGATACATGGTTATCTGATGATTCTTCTGATGATTAAGAAGAAGAATTGGCAAATTTCTGCCTCATGGCACTTTCTGAAGGTCTACCAGAAACTTCAGAACAAAAGGTAAATTTAGACAATCTTGATCTTGAACACAAGCTAAACAAGCTCATGTCAGATTTTCTAAATCTGCAAGAAAAACATCAATCAGATATTAGAAAATCTGATGAGTTGCAAAGGACTATGAATAAAATCATTCTTGAAAACCAATTACTCATAGAAGAAAGTTTAGACCAGAGAGCTAAAATTGAGTTCTATGAAAATGAAAGAAAAGATCTTTACAAGAAAATCAATGATAAAGAAATTAATGTAAGAGGTTTTCAACAAGCCAAGGAATTTATAAATTTCATTGAGTCCACACCAAAGAACAAAGGAGAGGGTTTAGGATATATAAAATCAAAAGGAAATAAACCCACTGTCTTTGTAAAAGCAACTCATCAGATTTCTGATAAATTTTCATCAGAATCTGATTCTGAATCTTGCAAGTCAACCTGTTCTGAATACTCTTTTGAAAAACCAAACTTCAAAGCAAACATAAGTGAATGCAGTCAAGAATCTTTAAAGATTCCAGAAGCAGTTCACTCATCTTTTCAAAATTATCCACTCATTCCATCACAAGAAAGAATATCAGAAAATTCTGATAAATCTTGTATGTATGTTGACATACTGAAGCTTGTTCAACACCATCTTCAAAAGAAAAATGTAAAATCTATTTATGGCTCAGCATATAACAGAATTTCTGATGAAAAACCAACAAGAAAAAATAATTTGATTAGAATCCCATCAGAAAAAGTACCCAAGCATGCCTGGGTACCAAAAACCCTCTAATCATTCCATTTCAGGACCATCATGTGCAGCAGATCTGGTACTACGATTCAGGAAGCTCCAAGCACATGACTGGGGACAGGAGCTTACTCAGCAACTTTGTTCCAAAGCTGGGTAGAATGGTAAATTTTGGAAATGGAGTAAAAGGGAGGATCATGGGATATGGATGCATAAGGTATGGATGTTTGACCATAGAGAAAGTAGCCTATGTTGAAGGCTTAAAGTATAATTTGTTGAGTTGTGGTCAATTCTGTGACAAAGGTTTTCAGGTAACCTTTTTACCAGAAAAATGCTTGTAAATAGGTATAGATGATAATAAAATCTATCTAAGTGGAAAAAGAATAAGAAAATCAATTTACTATTTTGATTTCAAAGAAGAAAGTGAACATCCAAAATTATGTTTATTTTCAAAAATCAACAAGGGTAGTAGTTGGTTATGGCACAAAAGGCTAGCTCACTTAAATTTCAAAACCCTAAGCAAACTGGCAAGCAAAGGTCTGGTAAAAGGATTACCTTTGATATCTTCAAAGAAGGATAAAATTTGTGAAGCATGTGAGATGGGAAAATCCAAAAGAAGCTCACATAAATCAATTTCTGAGTCTTCTATTTCACAAAATTTGGAACTTTTACACATGGATTTGTGTGGACCCATAAGTACAGAAAGTTTATCTGGAAAGAAATACATACTAGTAATAGTAGATGACTTTTCCAGGTACACATGGGTAGAATTTTTGAGAAAGAAAAGTGAAACTCCTGATCTGATCATTAATTTTATCAAGAAAATTGAAAATCTGTTAAAACTAACAGTCAGAAGGATCAAATCAGACAATGGAACAGAGTTTAAGAATTCAAAAATTGAGAATTTTCTTGTAAGTAAAGGAATCTCTCATGATTTTTCTGCTCCCAGAACACCTCAACAGAATGGGGTGGTTGAAAGAAGAAATAGGACCTTGGTAGAAGCTGCCAGAACTATGCTTGCTTATGCTAAGCTGCCCACTCATTTTTGGGCAGAAGCTATAGCAAATGCATGTTTTACCCAAAACAGAACCATAATCAACAAAAGGCACAACAAAACACCATACAACATTATCAATGGAAGAATTCCAAGTGTAAAATTTTTGCATACATTTGGTTGTAGATGTTTTGTTTTCAATGATTTTGAAAGCCTTGAAAATTTTGACAAAAAAGCAGAAAAAGGTATTTTTCTTGGTTACTCTTTGTCCTCAAAATCATATAGAATTTTTATTCTCAACACAAGGACAATCAGAGAAAGTCTGTATGTTTCATTTGTTGACTCATCAGAAACAGAGGTTTCTGATGAATACATGAAATAAATAAATTTTTCTGACAAACAAGAAAATTATGAACATCTCTTTGAAATGATAACTGAAGATTTCCTAGAACATGATAATTCTCTCAAAAACAAATCAATAGATTCTTCGTGTACTAACCCTGCAGAACAAATGTGTAGTACATCAGAAACTCAGAATTCTGATATCTTACACACAAATGCGGCACCTGTTCAGGGGGAAACTTCAAATCCATCAGAACCAACAACTTTTCACAACAAGTTAAGATGGATCAAAGGACATGTTCATTCTGACATCATTGGCAATCCTGCAGATGGTGTCAGAACAAGATCTGCAACTGCACATGAGTGTGCATTTTCTGGGTTCTTAAGCAAGGTAGAACCCAAATCTGTCAAAGAAGCTCTAAGTGACCCAGACTGGATTCAAGCTATGCAAGAAGAGCTTGATCAGTTTGAAAGTTGCAAGGTATGGGATCTGGTACCCAAGCCAAAAGACAAATCTATCATAGGCTCAAAATGGGTGTTCAAGAATAAATCTGATGAGAATGGCATAATCACCAGGAACAAAGCAAGGTTAGTGGTCAAAGGTTATTGTCAACAAGAAGGTATTGATTATGATGAAACTTTTGCACCAGTAGCTAGATTAGAAGCTGTAAGAATTTTTCTTGCTTATGCTGCATCCAAGGATTTCAAAGTTTATCAAATGGATGTAAAATCAGCTTTTCTGAATGGTAAAATTGAGGAAGAAGTTTATGTGCAGCAACTAGAAGGCTTTGTTGATCCAAAATTTCAAAATCATGTTTACAGATTAAACAAAGCCTTGTATGGGTTGAAGCTTTATCAAACTTCTTACTAAATTCTGGGTTTACCAAAGGTACTATTGACACCACACTTTTCCTCAAAACACACAAAGGTCATACTTTGCTGGTCCAGATATATGTTGATGACATTATATTTGGATCAACAAATGAAAATTTTTGTAACAAATTTCAAAAGTTGATGACCAGCCACTTTGAAATGAGTATGATGGGTGAGTTAACCTTTTTCCTTTTTCTTAGGGTTACAAGTTAAACAAAGAATTGATGGAATATTTTTAAGTCAATCAAAATATGTGAAAACAATTCTACAAAAATACTCACTTGAAACTGCTCTGTTTCAAAAACTCCCATGACAACAGGGAACAAGTTAGATTCTGATAAGGATAGAATAAGTGTAGATATTAAAACCTATAGAGGGATGATAGGATCATTGCTATATTTAACTGCAAGCAGACCAGATATTATGTTTACAACATGCTTTCTGGCCAGATATCAATGTGATCCCAAAGAATCCCATCTAAAAGCTGTAAAAAGGGTTTTCATATATCTAAAAGGCACATCAGAACTTGGTCTCTGGTATAGGATACAAACCTTGAATTAATTGCATTCACAGATGCAGATTATGCAGGGTGCAAAATTGACAGGAAAAGCACATCTGGTGCTTGTCAACTCTTGGGAGAAAAATTGGTATGTTGGGCAAGCAAGAAACAAAACTGTGTTGCCACATCAACAGCAGAATCAGAATATGTAGCAGCAGCAAGTTGCTGTTCACAAGTGCTGTGGATGCAAACTCAACTGAAAGATTATGGAGTAACTCTGACAAAAATACCAATTCTATGTGATTCAAAGAGTGCTATTGCAATAACAGAAAATCCAGTTCATCACTCAAGAACCAAACACATAGATGTCAGATATCACTTCATAAAAGATCATGTGGAGAAAGGTAACATAGAAATGTATTTTGTTCCAACTGAAAACCAAATTGCTGATATCTTTACAAAACCTCTTGATGAAAAGAGACACAATTTTTTGATCAGCAAACTTGGCATGGTTAATTTAAATGATGAAGATTTTTCAGAATACACATGGACACAAATTGAAAACCAAATTGATGAACATCAAAGTTCTGATAATCAAAGAATAAATCAACTGGTTTCTGACAAAGCAATACATCAATCTGATGGAACATCAGAAAATCTGATGAATCATCAATAAATGATGATTTATCAAATAATCTAAAGAAATATCAGAATATCTGGTGAAATCACCAGAAGTTCTGATATAAAATCAGAAACCAGGTTGAAACATCAGAATAATTTGTAATCATCATAAACTTCCATCTTTATGCATATCCCACACATTGTATATATTCATATATGCGTATAATTTGTTTTTGTATTTTTTTTCTAAATTAATTAAAAAAAAGGGGGAAAAGTAACATGCATAAAGATAAAATTCTATATAGCTGAGAAAATCAACCGTCTCTAGAATTTTTTTTTTCAGATTATTGAATTTTATTTTTTTCTGCCAATGCATGCAACGTCATTTTTTCATAAGAAACTTAAGTGACACGTAGGCACTAAAATGATTAGGAGCTATGAAAGTAGCCGCCTGGTTATTAAATGCTTACTCACACATGGGGCTTAGTAGACTGTCACATTCACTGCAACAGATATCGTCTTAATTGAAGAGATGAAAATAAAAAAAAAAGGGTTGGTTGTTAATATCATTTATGAGGAACTATCACTTTCATCTATAAATATTAACAACCTGAAAAAAACTTACTTCACACCAAAATCATCTCTTCAAAAGCCCTTCGACAGAATCTTCTTATCTTAAAATGGGTCGCCCAAAATTGATGAAAGCAACTCAATTCCCTCTCCCATTTCACAGACTTCATAATCATAGATTAAGATCCAACTTGGAAGGACCTGCATGGGAGGACTGCAGGTTTGTGTATAATATGATCATGCGAAGTCCTTTGGGCTTTGCTGTATCATCACATATCACCATTTATCCAAAACTTCTTCAAGAGTTCTGGTGGAACTCTGAAATCATTTTTAGTGGTACTTCCATGTGAATAGAGAGTGAGGTTATGGGGGTCAGAATTACCCTAAAAGAGGAAACAATCAGAAATGTCCTCAGACTGGGTAATGGTCATGAAAACAAATTCCTGGATAAGGCAGATGTGCAACAGACCTTGACTGAAATGGGCTATCATACATACAACTTGTCAAGGGCGGTTAGCAAATCTGGGTTCATACCACCTTTCCAGTTTTTGGTAACACAGCTAAGTATCTGCTTCTCCAAGAAGATTGGACACTTCAACGAGCTGTCCCATAGGATGATGGAAGTGATTCATGCTGTTGTACAGGAAAAACCTTACAACTATGCTAAGTTTCTCATGAGAGACCTAGTAGCAAACATCCACGGCCGTCAACCTTTTCTGATCTACCCTCGATTCGTAACCAAGGTGATCACCAGTCAGCTGGACTTCGGAGGAGTGAGAAGCTGCTATCCAAGGGCTGAGCAGGTACTTCAAGAAAACAAAAGTGAGCCTACCCTGGTGCCATCAACGAATCACACTGGTCGAATAACCAGTCTTTGGTTATATGTGAAGTGCATGTACAACGTGTTGGAGGAGGAGGAGTTGTTGTTTTTTTTTTTTGTTTAATTTTTTTATATTTATATATTAAGTTTGCTTTAATTTCTTTTTACTCAATTTTTTACAACAAAAACATGTCAATAGATCTAGGGGGAACTAACACAACATGTCTGATAAAAACAAGGAAAATCTGGTGAAATTCAAATGAAATCTAACAGGATTTTGTGAAGCTCAGAAAATCTGAAGATCACTAAGAAAATCTGGTAATTGTTCAAAGAACCCATCAAGCCATCAAAATCTGTTCATTCACCAGAAAATCTGATTAACAGATCAGAAAATGAATTTTTTTTATCAGAAAAATCTCTAGAAAACCAGGAAATCTGACGAATCATCAGAAAACATTGCCTTTAACCAGATTTAAAGAAACTTATGACCATCTAAATTTTTGAAATAAGTTTCTTTCAAAATATTTTTTTCTGAGGACTGAAACAAGCTGTATGAAAAATACTTCTTGTATATTAGAACAAAGGTGTGGAGTTCAGAACTACAGAACAGCAATGTAAGTAAAAATCTCAGAACTCTACTCATTCCCTCTCATCTCAAAAAAAATATTTTTTACTGATTCAATCTCTGTAAATGAATCAAATGCATTCTGACGATACATAAAGAAAATCCAATCCTCAAAAGATTTACTCAAAGATTTTCTGATTTATATATATCATCAAAAGGAAAACCTGGGAAGATACACAAACTCAGAAAAGGTTTCTATTGGACCTTTTTTGAAACAAAAGGGGTCCCACATGGAGAAAAGGTGCAAGTTGGACATTAGTGTTTATCTACAAAATCATTTGAATCTCTAAGTCTCTTTAAAGGATTTACATTAAATTAGAGATAAACCAAAGGTTTTTAAAAAACGATTGTTTCCTTAAAGGATTAAAACATCATTAAGGTGTCATTAACCACCTTGAATACAAACAAACCACGAAAAACACTCAAAAATCTCTGTCTCTATACACTATAAATACCTCATTCAAAAACAGAGACTTCCATCTTCAACCTTCAAATTCAAAACCCTAAAACCCTTTTCCGAAACAAAAACCCAAATTCTCAATGGCAGCTATCAACATCAACATACCACCAATTGAACACTATGTTCCCTTCATCACTGAAGCTGAATTTCATCCATTAAAGAGCAACAATGAAGCAATGAATGATAACATTGAAGAATATGATATAAAGTGTCAAATTCTCATTGAATTTCTAACCAGATGCCCTATAGCTCAAGCTCTCACAAAGACCAGAGAGGTACCAGAAGAACTCATATAACAAGTTGTAAAAACTCACAAAGTCTCAAATCAACTTGAGCTAACAACACATGTGTGGGGAAATATCTTTATTACAATCTCACCGGAGAAAATAAGGGAATGTTTGGAACTCCCCTTAAACCAAAGCTATGAAGAAGCACCAGTAAAAGAAGATATGTTCTCACAACTTGATGATGTAATGGGTTACAAGACAAAGATTTCAAAAATCAATGAATTCAAGAGAAACAAGCTACCTGCCTTCTGGCAAGTTTTAATGGAAATTCTGAACAAGTGTCTATCATCAAAGATTGGAGGTACAGATCAGATAAATATGAATATTCTAACAATCATGTTCAGTCTCATTAGTGGGTTGAACATTGATTTTGAAACAGAAATATTTGTTCTGATCAGAAGATCAATTCTGACTAACGCTGGAAGGATAGATTCACATCTACCCTTTCCCAGATTTCTGTCAATAATAATTTCTGATGCTTTTTCTGAAAGAAACCTAGAAATTCCAGCATCAGAAAATAAGTGGAGTACAGAAATTATGAGACCTTGGACTGTCGTAGGATCTTGGAAGTCAGATTATGATATGCCTGTTCTATCAGAAAAAGTGATGAATCTGATACTAGAAGATTCACCATACATAGCAGAATATCTGAAGATGTTGAACAAAAGGCCAGAAAACAAAGAAGTTTTTGAAAGTGTGTCCCCCATGGAGCATGATGCACAAGAGTCAAGCACACCAAGAATGGAACAGCAGGATGAATCTGATCCTCATCCAGCTGATGAAGATGTAAATATGAGTCCTGTGGCAGAAGAACATCATGCTGAAGACTCACATATGGGAGAAACAGGTGCTCAACACTCTAAACTCAATATATTTCATAGTTCTGAGAGTGATTCTGATGATTCAATTTAAGGAAATTATGAAATTTTACAAAGAGGCATTGTTTCTACAAAATAAAATGTGAGTAAAACAAATGACCCATTTTCTGAATCAGATTCTGAGGAAGAAAATGTGGTGGCAGCAGGTGGAGATCAGTCTACTGATCAAGGAAACATGAATGAGAAAACTAAGAGTTTCTCAACAACTCATGGAGAACCTGAAAAGGTTCAAGGATATGAGGAAAACCAGAACTTGAATGTGTTTCAATTCACTAGTGAGGAGACAGAGAATTTGGAATTTTCCAATCCTCTTAACCTCAAAACAGCAGAGAATTTGTTTTCTGCTGGTGTTAGAAGGGGAACATCTGTTGTTTCTCCTATTTACCGAGGACATCAATCTATGTCCCTTAAACAAATTCATAAGGAACCTGAAGACACAATTGCTACTGAGAAAACAGCCACAGAAGGAAAGCTTGATCTGATGCTGGAAGAAATCAGGAATCAAAAGTCAGATATCAAAGTTTTATCAGAAACTGTCAAAGTTGTGCAGAAGCAAACAGATGAGAATGTTGCAGCCCTCAAGAAACTGCAAGAGTCATCAGAAAACAGAGAGAGCTCATTAGTATTCTAGAAAGCTCTCAGAGAACTGCAAGATATCAAGAAAAAGATGGCTGAGGTTGCAACTGCAGGAGAAAGCTCAAGTTAAGGAAGAATTCTTGAAGAAATATAGTTCCTCGGAGCTAACAACAGCAGCATGGCTGAGGCTTTTGAGAAGCTGATGGTGGAATTAACTGCACAGAATAATCAAGAAAATTTGGAGTATCAGAAAATGAAGAAACAAGAGGAAACAAATACTCAAACTCTTGCTAATATTCATCTATTAGAGGTTGGAGTATAATGTTGCCAGGCTAACAAAAATTGATCTCCATGAACTGAGAGCTCCAATTCCATAAGAAAAACAAGCAGGAGAATCAGAAACTCCTCAACAACAACCAGAAACCATTCAACAAGATCAAACCAAACAAACAGAAACTTCAACAGCTCAAAAACAAAAGCAGCCCATGGGTCCACCTCCAGATAAACAAAAGTTACTCATGGGTCCTCCACCAAACGTCCCAAAGCCAGACACATCAAGGGTCAAACAGAAAGAACATGTTCCAGTTCAGTCATCTTCTACAGTTCTACAGCCATCACAGGAGAAACAGAGTTCAGCATAAAGATGGATACAAAAGAGAAGAGAAGAATGGAACATGAAGTGACTTTCTCAAAAAGGCCAAGAAAAGAAACGATAGAAGATTCGGAGGGGAACATCAAAGAAATGGATGTGCTGAAAGGTGATTTACACACAATAATGTACCCTGAAGAACATCTAAAGCACTACTACTGGAAAGGTCCATAAGACAACCCAAAAAGGCCACTCTCCCCATTGAGTAAAGGTATTGTTGAAATCAGAAACAATGGAGGCTGGGAAGTTCTGCACAAACACATGACCAATCCAATAGTATCTATTGAAAGAATCGATACTTTGACCACTGGAGGAGGCATCTTAGGTAATGAAGGACAAAACAAGTATACCTTGATCAGAAAAGATAACAGTGAACAAAAGGTTACTGATGCAAATCTGGCTGATGATATTCACCCAATGGGCATAGTCAAAATGAAGAATATCATTGATAGAGAGAAAAGTGGTTCAGTTGTGATAAGAAGAGCCCTTGACAGCCTCAAAAGTGCAGGAGCAAAGTTATACAAAAGGGCTACACTGGCATACTTTGATCTGCGTATCAATTTTGAGTACAGCAACAAGGTATTAATACCTCCTCCCAACACCAGAAATCCAGCTGAAATTCCTTTTATACTTGTGAGAACTGGAGCAATCTTTGACAAACCAGAAATATGTGTAGTCTTCAAAGATGCTAATGATGAGAAAGCTCTATTCAGAATCAGTGAAATATGCAGGTATTCAAATCAAACTCTGAAATACATAAGGAACTGCATGAATGAAAAACAAGAGCAGCTCAAGAAGAAGGGAAAGAACAATGAACAGCTGAGAAAAACAATTGAAGAATGTATTGAAAACTGGATGGAGTCAAGAGGATGGTACAAAGAGATGTACAAGGAAACTCAAAAGGTAATTGATCACAAGAAAAGGCTGAAACCAGGAGACAAATACAGAAGTGGAGTGAAGATCATTTAATGAATTGATGAGATTAAATTTCTGTTTTTGAACAATATTTTATTTTTGTCTGATTTGAACAATGGTTGGTTTGACTATGTTTTATGTTTCTGAACTTAGTTGTTTTGAGTTTTTCTTTCAAGAAGCAGTTGAAAGTTGTTTATGTTAGATATAGAGATAGTTCATTTTCTTACAATACTTAAGGGGAAACTGTTATGAAACTTTATTTGTAAGTATTGAAGAAAATCACAATCAACTAGATCTATGAAGAGATAACAGTCCTGAAGATCACAACAAGAAGAAGAAGATCGGATAGGACAACTGAAATGCACAACATCTACTTCAAAGAATCACAAGTTGATCAAGAGTTCAATTGGATTATCAGAGAAGGTCATTTCTGATGGATCTGATGATATTTCTGATGATTTGTTCACCAGAATTTCTGATGAAGTGGTTTATCAGAAATTCTGATGAATACCCCACTTGTCTGAATTCAGCTCTATCCTGCCACACTTACCGAAGCAAGTTGACATTATTGGATATCATGATGAAAAAGGCAACTTGAACGTTGGATTCAATGAATATGTCAAATGGCTACTTTTTGCAGGACTTATTGCATGAATAAACAAATGTTTATTCATGTACCAAGCCTTCTATAAATAGAAGGCTCACCATGGAGAAGACGATGAGTTTGAAGCTTAGCATTCACACATACTACAAAACTCCATTGCCCTCTCACCCACAGAATTCAAGATTCATTTGTATTAGATAATAATCTTATAATCACCTTGTAAACCTTTTTGTTTCAAAGTGATATAAACTTAATAATTCTGTAGGTCTTGTTTCTGAAAGTCTGATTTCCATTTCCGCACATCTTTTTCACATCTACTGAAATCACTTGCCATATTACGTGAAAATAAGTTATTCAGGCCATACTGGGTCCAACAAAACTTTATTTGTAAGTATTGAAGAAAATCACAATCAACTGGATCTATGAAGAGATAACAGTCCTGAAGATCACAACAAGAAGAAGAAGATCGGATAGGACAACTGAAATGCACATCATCTACTTCAAAGAATCACAAGTTGATCAAGAGCTGAATTGGATTATCAGAGAAAGTCATTTCTGATGGATCTGATGATATTTCTGATGAAATATCATCAGTTTCTGACGATTCTGATCATCAGGATTTTCTGATGATTTGTTCACCAGAATTTCTGATGAAGTGGTTTATCAGAAATTCTGATGAATACCCCACTTGTCTGAATTCAGCTCTATCCTGCCACACTTACCGAAGCAAGTTGACATTATTGGATATCATGATGAAAAAGGCAACTTGAACGTTGGATTCAATGAATATGTCAAATGGCTACTTTTTGCAGGACTTATTGCATGAATAAAAAATGTTTATTCATGTACCAAGCCTTCTATAAATAGAAGGCTCACCATGGAGAAGACGAGGAGTTTGAAGCTTAGCATTCACACATACTACAAAACTCCATTGCCCTCTCACCCACAGAATTCAAGATTCATTTGTATTAGATAATAATCTTATAATCACCTTGTAAACCTTTTTGTTTCAAAGTGATATAAACTTGATAATTCTGTAGGTCTTGTTTCTGAAAGTCTGATTTCCATTTCCGCACATCTTTTTCACATCTACTGAAATCACTTGCCATATTACGTGAAAATAAGTTATTCAGGCCATACTGGGTCCAACAAAACTTTATTTGTAAGTATTGAAGAAAATCACAATCAACTGGATCTATGAAGAGATAACAGTCCTGAAGATCACAACAAGAAGAAGAAGATCAGATAGGACAACTGAAATGCACATCATCTACTTCAAAGAATCACAAGTTGATCAAGAGCTGAATTGGATTATCAGAGAAAGTCATTTCTGATGGATCTGATGATATTTCTGATGAAATATCATCAGTTTCTGACGATTCTGATCATCAGGATTTTCTGATGATTTGTTCACCAGAATTTCTGATGAAGTGGTTTATCAGAAATTCTGATGAATACCCCACTTGTCTAAAATCATCTCTATCCTGCCACACTTGCCGAAGCAAGTTGACATTATTGGATATCATGATGAAAAGGCATCTTGAACGTTGGATTCAATGAATATGTCAAATGGCTACTTTTTGCAGTACTTATTGCATGAATAAACAAATGTTTATTCATGTACCAAGCCTTCTATAAATAGAAGGCTCACCATGGAGAAGATGATGAGTTTGAAGCTTAGCATTCACACATACTACAAAACTCCATTGCCCTCTTACCCACAGAATTCAAGATTCATTTGTATTAGATAATAATCTTACAATCACCTTGTAAACCTTTTTGTTTCAAAGTGATATAAATTTGATAATTTTGTAGGTCTTGTTTCTGAAAGTCTGATTTCCATTTCCGCACATCTTTTTCACATCTACTGAAATCACTTGCCATATTACGTGAAAAGAAGTTGTTCAGGCCATACTGGGTCCAACAATTGGTATCAGAGCAGATTGAATAAATTATTTTCAAACGATCAATCGCTCATCTTCTTTTCTCTAAATATGGCCAGCTTTCAATCCTGGAATAATGCTTTTAACATTGGTTCTATGTCCAAACCTTCGATTCTGGTCAGGGAGGAATACCCTCAATGGAAAATCAGGATGGTCAATTTCCTTAATGGTCATGACCGAGCTCTGTTTCAATCCATTGAAAGGGGTCCACATATACCAATGACTAAAATACCAGCTATTCCAGCAATTGACCAATCACCTGCTATCCCTGCCTCCCGAGCTCCCAAAAGTGAAATACTTTGGAGTGAGGAAGACAAGGAAAAGGTGGCTGGGGATGAAAAGGCAAAGTCACTTTTAATAATGGCCATCCCCAATGACATATTTTCACATGTTGATGCATTTGCATCAGCCAAGGAAATATGGGATCAGTTGTAAAATCTTTGTGAAGGAGAAGAAAGGATGAGAAGAAACAAGAGAACAAACAATGTCTCATCTTATGAGAGATTTAAAAGTTTGCGAAATGAAAGATTAAATGATACATATCAAATATTTACAAAACTTTTAAATGAGCTAAAGAAATTTGGAATAACAAAGTCAAATGATGAAAGAAACATAAAATTTCTTGATGCTTTACCTAGAGAATGGAGAAGTCTAACCATGACTTTGTCCTCAACCTTAGAACTAGGAAACATGAGTCTCCATGACTTATACAGCATCTTGGTCTCCAGAGAAGAAGAAATATTTGAAGAAACCATTCAAAGAGGGGGATCTTTAGCTCTTATCTCAAACTCACAAAGAACAACACCTGCCAATGATCCACAACCATCCAACAGCCAAAATCTTGAAATTTCTGATACATCATCATATTTTTCAGCTTTTGCTGAAGCAATAGCACTGCTCACCAAAACATTTGAGCAGAGGTTAAGTGGAGGAAGCCAGAGATACCAGAGAAGTGACAGAGGAAGGATGGACGGAAGATCTAAAGAGGAAGTTAGATCTAAGGATAAAGGGAATGCTGAAGTTGTGTGTTACAAGTGCAAGCAGAGAGTCACTATGCATCAGAATGCAAGACCAAGAAGCTCAAGGATGTTGCTTATTATGAGAAAAAGCTTGAAGAAGCAAAGAAGCAGCAACAATTTAGATTAATTGCAGGAACAGATACATGGTTATCTGATGATTCTTCTGATGATGAAGAAGAAGAATTGGCAAATTTCTGCCTCGTGGCACTTTCTGAAGGTCTACCAGAAACTTCAGAACAAAAGGTAAATTTAGACAATCTTGATCTTGAACACAAGCTAAACAAGCTCATGTCAAATTTTCTAAATCTGCAAGAAAAACATCAATCAGATATTAGAAAATCTGATGAGTTGCAAAGGACTATGAATAAAATCATTCTTGAAAACCAATTACTCATAGAAGAAAGTTTAGATCACAGAGCTAAAATTGAGTTCTATGAAAATGAAAGAAAAGATCTTTACAAGAAAATCAATGATAAAGAAATTAATGTAAGAGGTTTTCAACAAGCCAAGGAATTTATAAATTTCATTGAGTCCATACCAAAGAACAAAGGAGAGGGTTTAGGATATATAAAATCAAAAGGAAATAAACCCACTGTCTTTGTAAAAGCAACTCATCAGATTTCTGATAAATTTTCATCAGAATCTGATTCTGAATCTTGCATGTCAACCTGTTCTGAATACTCTTTTGAAAAACCAAACTTCAAAGCAAACATAAGTGAATGCAGTCAAGAATCTTTAAAGATTCCAGAAGCAGTTCACTCATCTTTTCAAAATTATCCACTCATTCCATCACAAGAAAGAATATTAGAAAATTCTGATAAATCTTGTATGTGTGTTGACATACTGAAGCTTGTTCAACACCATCTTCAAAAGAAAAATGTAAAATCTGTTTATGGCTTAGCATATAACAGAATTTCTGATGAAAAACCAACAAGAAAAAATAATTTTATTAGAATCCCATCAGAAAAAGTACCCAAGCATGCCTGGGTACCAAAAACCCTCTAATCATTCCATTTCAGGACCATCATGTGTAGCAGATCTGGTACTGCGATTCAGGAAGCTCCAAGCACATGACTGGGGACAGGAGCTTACTCAGCAACTTCGTTCCAAAGCTGGGTAGAATGGTAAATGTTGGAAATGGAGTAAAAGGGAGGATCATGGGATATGGATGCATAAGGTATGTATGTTTGACCATAGAGAAAGTAGCCTATGTTGAAGGCTTAAAGTATAATTTGCTGAGTTGTGATCAATTCTGTGACAAAGGTTTTCAGGTAATCTTTTTACCAGAAAAATGCTTGTTAATAGGTATAGATAATAATAAAATCTATTTAAGTGGAAAAAGAATAAGAAAATCAATTTACTATTTTGATTTCAAAGAAGAAAGTGAACATCCAAAATTATGTTTATTTTAAAAAATCAACAAGGGTAGTAGTTGGTTATGGCACAAAAGGCTAGCTCACTTAAATTTCAAAAACCTAAGCAAACTGGCAAGCAAAGGTCTGGTAAAAGGATTACCTTTGATATCTACAAAGAAGGATAAAATTTGTGAAGCATGTGAGATGGGAAAATCCAAAAGAAGCTCACATAAATCAATTTCTGAGTCTTCTATTTCACAAAATTTGGAACTTTTATACATGGATTTGTGTGGACCCATAAGTACAGAAAGTTTATCTGGAAAGAAATACATACTAGTAATAGTAGATGACTTTTCCAGGTACACATGGGTAGAATTTTTGAGAAAGAAAAGTGAAACTCCTGATCTGATCATTAATTTTATCAAGAAAATTGAAAATCTGTTAAAACTAACAGTCAGAAGGATCAGATCAGACAATGGAACAGAGTTTAAGAATTCAAATATTGAGAATTTTCTTGTAAGTAAAGGAATCTCTCATGATTTTTCTGCTCCCAGAACACCTCAACAGAATGGGGTGGTTGAAAGAATAAATAGGACCTTGGTAGAAGCTGCCAGAACTATGCTTGCTTATGCTAAGCTGCCCACTCATTTTTGGGTAGAAGCTTTAGCAAATGCATGTTTTACCCAAAACAGAACCATAATCAACAAAAGGCACAACAAAACACCATACAACATTATCAATGGAAGAATTCCAAGTGTAAAATTTTTGCATACATTTGGTTGTAGATGTTTTGTTTTCAATGATTTTGAAAGCCTTGAAAAATTTGACAGAAATGCAGAAAAAGGTATTTTCTTGGTTACTCTTTGTCCTCAAAAGCATATAGAATTTTTATTCTCAACACAAGGACAATCAGAGAAAGTCTGTATGTTTCGTTTGATGACTCATCAGAAACAGAGGTTTCTGATGAATACATGAAAGAAATAAATTTTTCTGACAAACAAGAAAATTATGAACATCTCTTTGAAATGATAACTGAAGATTTCCTAGAACATGATAATTCTCTCAAAAAACAAATCAATAGATTCTTCGTGTACTAACCCTGCATAACAAATGTGTAGTACATTAGAAACTTAGAATTCTGATATCTTACACACAAATTGTCACACCCCCAAAATCCACTTGCGGAGTACTACCGCTTGGAGGCGTGACTGACCAGGATCCAGCCACCAATTATACTGAGCATTGATTAATAGTAAAAGTATTCACCAACCACAGTAGTTATCATCATCATCATCATCATTATACTCAGTATATCCCACCAATAGCAAAAGCTAAGGTAGGGTCTGAGGAGGGTGAGATGTAGACAGCCTTACCTCTACCCCGTAGGAATAGAGAGGCTGCTTCCAATGAGACCCCCGGCTCGATTGTGGTTTTGCATCAAGCCTTGGACATAAGGCACATAACACTCAGCAATTGAGACAAACGCCAATTGGTGCATGTACCCCCTTGTCTTTCGGCTATCAACGCCACCACATGATGCATGATTAACCATCCCCTCTTTTAACGTTATTTTCACGAAATTAGTAAAATAACGTTAAAATTAGTGCACTTTTGCTTTTGCCCCCCGAGCGCCCACACATATATACATTATATGTGCATACCGCAAGCGGGGCGTATTTTTAAAATTCTAAAAGTTTAAGTTCAAATGGCAGTTTAAACAAACAGCGGAAGCATAAACCAAACAGTTTCAAAACAAGGTTCATTGTTCAAGATTATTTAAAACCCAACACACGGGTTAAGACGACCACTACATATCCCCAAGCTGCAAGCTCCTGATTCACTGGTTACCTGCAAAGCATGCAGTAGGGTGTCAACAGAAATGTTGGCAAGTTCACGAGATGTCCAGTTTTAGCTTTTCAAAAGAAAACGTAGGTTGTTTAGGTAAAGCATTTATAATCACGTCATGGGGAGCTACCCCATAGGAAAGCTACTAAACTGATGTTACCGAAACTGTTGACGAGAAGAGTTTGTGCCCCAGGTCAATGTCTATCGTCATTGACCGAGATGCAAGGTCTATAGTTCACGCCCGATCTCCCCCGGTCACGGTGTGAGGTTGTCAAACCTAATAGCGCTATCAACTAATAACCCGTTCGCCCCCGGCGATTAATCGGTACTATAAGCAGGGACTTAATGTGATAGAGATTCGTTTAGTGTTGCTAGTTGTGATTTATAAATAATACCCAAACGTATCTCCCCCGGATGTAGTAGTACAAGAGTACCGTTTGCATATTCCCCCGGAAATTATCAGTTTGAAAACAGTATTTAGTTTGTTCGTGTCCCTCCCTGGGACGCATGCTTTTAGTGTGTGAACTCACCTTGGGTTGCTCGGCTGTTTAGTTTACTCGGTTAAGTATGCTGGTCACCACGTCCTAAATGGTTACCAGTATAGGTCAGGTTTGGGTATAAGTAATCACGTATATGGTACACGTATCTAACACATAGTACACCAAAACATATAAGGGTATTGGGCCTCAATACTTGATCAGTCAACCAGTTACATTCAATCCAAATAAACAGTAACAGGGAAAACATGCAGCCCAAACGTTTAGGTGCGGCCCAATAATGAAAACAAGCATTCTACTCGAGACAAGATGGTCCCGAGTCGAGACCGATAGGTCTCGAGTCGCAACCAGGTGGTCTCGGGTTGCAGCTGGGCGGTCTCGAGTCACGAGAGTAGGAGTCTGAACCTCAGATGTCTCGAGTTCAGTCTCGAGTCGAGATTATGAGATCTCGAGTCGAGACCTTACTGATTTCGAGTTTTGGAGCTTGTTTCGAGTTGTCTTGGGACGGTCTCGGGTCGAGACCGAGAGGTCTCGAGTCGCACATCTGATGTCCGAACCTTCTAGAACCTGTCTAATGTACTATCCAATGGAATTGAGATTTCATGCAAATTGGTGTACTATCCCATTAAACATGTTTTCTTGTCTATTTACCAAGCAAAATAGATCAAACAACCAGATTTCAAACATTCATAACCACATTCAAACTTGTTCTTCATTTTTAGGTTTTCATCATCCATTATCATGTTTATATGATCTTGAAGGCATAATAACATGTCTACAACACTAAAGCACATTTAACACATATTCATACCATAATCATATAGTTCATCACTAGGGTTTTATCATTCATCATTACATTCAAAGTATGTGCATTCATCCTAAATTCTTCAACATATAACATAAGATTTGTGAACAAGAATCATGTGACTTATATCCGAAATATTAAGACAATCTTGTAAACCACTACTAAACACAATGTTTGCTCTATTTCATCAAGTATGAATTGGATTGTCATAAGTATTATCAATTATTTATCATTCAAAGCACAATTAGTTCACACCTCATTTATCATTCAATCATTCAAAGTAAGTTACATCATTATTCACAAAAACACCTAGTAAAGATCTAAAACACTAACCGGTTGATAGAGAGTGTGTAAAGGCGAGTAGGTTTGTCGTCCGGTAGTCTCCGAGTGAAGAACACAAGTTAATCCGAGAGCTTGGTTGTCTCCGGTTTGATCCGAGAGAGAGAAGGAGAGGAGAGGGTGTGTTGTTAGGGTTTTAGTGAGATAGGGTGAGATAGAGTGTAAAAGAGTGTGTGTGTGAGGGTTTTAGGCTTAAATAGGAGGTGATGCACCCCAAGTGGGTTTCCGAGTGGGCTAAGGGAGGTTGCGGCCCATCCGGCCCATTTGTCACTGTTCACTCGAGACCGAGTGGTCTCGAGTCGGGTCCTTAAGTTGATGGGCTAGGTAGGTTGGTAGTCCATAGCGTGCAAGAGAGGGGTTTCGGTTTGGTTTGCTAAAACATATTCGCCTATACATTATACGTACACACATATATATATATATTATGTACACATAGTTTAATACAAGCATCACATAATACTTCAAGATATTTCGCAAATCTTCATTTAATAATACACGTACACATATAGCTAAACAATGAGGTTGCTCGGGAAAACCCGAAGTGTCACATTATCCCCAAGTTTTAAGAACTTTCGTCCCGAAAGTTAAGGCAGCCACTGACAAGCTGGTATGAGTGAGAGTGTTTCAACGGGGTGTCACATCATCCCCCCGTTAGTTTGGAATTTCGTCCCGAAATTCGGTTGTAGCTTCAGCGCTGGGAGTTTCATTTGGGAACAGCTGGGGATACTTGTGCTTCATCTGGTCTTCCTGCTCCCAGGTAAACTCTGGGCCACGGCGTGAGTTCCAACGAACTCGCACGAGAGGTATCTGGCTACGTTTGAGGGTTTTGATCTCACGATCCGTGATCTCAATTGGTTCCTCTGTAAAGTGTAGCTGTTCGTCAATAGTGAGTTCCTTGAAAGGAATGATGAGTGTTTCATCTGACAGACACTTCTTCAGATTAGACACGTGGAAGACGTTGTGCACAGCACTCAGTTCTTCAGGCAGATTCAATCTGTAAGCGACCTTACCGATCTTTTCGGTAATTTCAAAGGGTCCGACATATCGCGGGTTAAGCTTGCCCCGTTTTCCAAAACGAACCACACCCTTCCAGGGTGAGACTTTGAGTAGAGCCCGTTCACCAACCTGGAACTCTAGTGGTTTCCTATCCTTATCCGCGTATCTCTTCTGACGGTCACGAGCTGCCGCCATGCGTTGCCTAATCTGGGCAATCTTTTCTGTAGTGTCAACTACATGTTCCGGGCCTGTGATCTGGCTGTCACCAACCTCCGCCCAGCAGAGAGGCGATCGGCATTTACGACCGTACAATGCCTCAAAGGGTGCCGCCTGAATGCTGGTGTGGTAGCTGTTGTTGTAGGAGAATTCCACTAACGGTAGGTGCTTCTCCCAATTCTTGCCAAAATCGATCACACATGCCCTAAGCATGTCTTCGAGGGTTTGGATGGTGCGTTCCGATTGCCCATCCGTTTGCGGATGATAAGCGGTGCTCATGTCTAAACGCGAGCCAAAAGATTTGTGCATAGCTTGCCATAATTCAGAAGTAAAACGTGCATCTCGATCGGAAATAATAGAGGTTGGCACTCCGTGCTTCGAAACCACTTCCTTTAAGTATACCTCTGCTAGGGTAGAGAACTTGTCTGTCTCTTTAATAGCCAAGAAGTGGGCAGACTTGGTTAATCGATCTACTATCACCCAAATGGTGTCATTTCCGCATTGAGACCTAGGCAAGCCGGTAACAAAGTCCATGGAAATTTGTTCCCATTTCCACTGTGGGATCTCTGGTTGTTGGAGTAGGCCTGATGGTTTCTGATACTCCGCCTTGACTCTTGCACAAGTTAAACATTTTCTGACATAGGCTGCTATGTGGGCTTTCATGCCAGGCCACCAATAGGTAGTCCTTAAATCGTGGTACATCTTATCTGAACCCGGATGTACTGAGTAACGGGACTTATGGGCTTCATCCATCACAAGGTCACGTAAATTTCCATAAAGCGGAACCCATATGCGCCCGGCTACGTAGTAAGCACCGTCTTCTTTTTGTTCCAATCGTTGTCTCGATCCTCGTAGGGACTCAACCCTGATGTTCTCGGCTTTCAATGCTTCAACCTGAGCATTTCGAATCTGATTAGGGAGGTTCGAGTGGATAGTGAGCTGTAAGGCACGAACACGCTTGGGTTTGGTCTCCTTTCTGCTGAGGGCATCGGCTACCACATTAGCCTTGCATGGGTGATATTTAATTGCACACTCGTAGTCATTTAGGAGTTCGACCCATCGGTGTTGCCGCATATTCAACTCCTTTTGTTCCATTATGTGCTGGAGACTCTTGTGATCAGTGTAAATCGTGCACTTGGTGCCGTACAAGTAGTGTCTCCAAAGCTTGAGCGCGAAGACCACAGCTCCAAATTCTAAGTCATGCGTCGTGTAGTTCCGTTCGTGGATCTTGAGTTGTCGCGAAGCGTAAGCAATAACTTTCTCGCGTTGCATCAACACGCAGCCAAGTCCTTGCATAGAAGCGTCGCAGTAAACGACAAAGTCGTCGGTACCTTCAGGTAAGGAAAGAATAGGAGCACTACAAAGATTTTTCTTTAGTTCCTGGAAGGCAGATTCCTGAGCATCACTCCATTTGTAAGCAACACCCTTCTGAGTGAGGGTCGTAAGTGGTTGAGCGATCTTAGAAAATCCCTTGATGAATCTTCGATAGTATCCTGCCAATCCCAAGAATTGGCGGACTTCGGTTGGAGTCTTAGGTACAGGCCAATTCTTAATGGATTCGACCTTAGCGGGGTCGACATGAATCCCTTCCTGATTGACGATGTGCCCAAGGAAATGGACTTCTCTAAGCCAGAAATCACATTTCGAGAATTTGGCGTACAGTTGCTCATTGCGAAGGAGTTCGAGAATAAGACGCAGGTGTTGTTCATGCTCCTCTTGGCTCTTCGAGTAGATTAAGATGTCGTCAATAAACACAATTACGAACTTGTCGAGGTAGGGTTTGCATACTCAGTTCATGAGATCCATGAAGATCGCCGGTGCGTTGGTCATTCCGAAAGGCATAACAAGGAATTCGTAGTGACCATAGCGGGTTCTGAAAGTAGTCTTAGAGATGTCCTCATCGCGGATTCTCAGCTGGTGATAACCCGATCGCAGATCGATCTTGGAATAATAGCTCGACCCTTGCAGCTGGTCGAACAGGTCGTCGATACGGGGAAGTGGATAACGATTCTTGATGGTAACCTTGTTCAGTTCGCGGTAATCAATGCACATTCGGAATGTGCCATCTTTCTTTTTGACGAAGAGCACTGGGGCTCCCCAGGGTGATGAGCTAGGACGGATAAAACCTTTGTCCAAAAGCTCTTGTAGTTGAGTAGAGAGTTCCTTGAGTTCTGCGGGAGCTAGACGATAAGGTGCACGAGCTATAGGTGCTGCTCCGGGAGCTAGCTTGATTTGAAATTCGACCTGACGGTGAGGAGGGAGTCCAGGTAGTTCTTCCGGGAATACCTCAGGATAGTCGCGTACGACTGGAAAATCTTCAATCCTGTTTTCCATTTTCTGTGTGTCGGCAACGAGTGCTAAGATAGCGGTGTGCCCCTTTCGTAGACACTTCTGGCCCTTTAAGAATGAAATGATGCCTGTGACTTCTCCGCTCTTGTCGCCTTGAACTATAAGAGGTTTGCCAGGGGGACGGGGAATACGAATAGCTTTCTCTTGGCAGAGGATTTCAGCTCGATGTTTGGATAACCAATCCATACCAACAATGACGTCGAAGCTTCCAAGAATGATGGGGAAGAGATCGATACGGAATGTCTGACCAGACAACTCTAATTCGCAGTTACGAATTACGTGTGAGGCCTCGAGGTTTCTACCATTAGCTATTTCGACGATGTGCTTAGAGCTTAACGGCGTAAGGGTGGACTTAAGTTTCTTACTAATACGTAGGGATACATAACTAGCATCTGCTCCGGAATCAAATAGTATGGAAACATAACGATCATTAAGGAGGAACTTACCCGCTACAACGTTGGGGTCATTCCTTGCTTCTCCAGCTCCAATCACAAAAGCCCTTCCTCTTGCACCATTCCCAGCATTGTTGGCGTTGTTGTTGTTATTTCCCTCACCCTGATTGGGGTTGTTCTGGTTTAACTGAGGACAATTCTTCTTAATGTGCCCCTCAGCTCCGCACTGGAAACAACCCTTAATGTTCCCATGATGCTGCTGCTGCTGTGGTTGATTTTGCCTTGCGGGATGAGGGCTCCTACAATCCTTGGCCTCATGTCCCATCTTGTTGCACCGCTGGCACTTGTTCTTCGCACAGGGCCCATTGTGATGTCGATTGCACTTGTTACATTTGGGGAGATGGCCCTGATAGCCACCCTGCTGCTGAGGGCCCTTGTTATTTTCAGTTTTCCTTTGCTGAGTCGGGGCCTGAGTAGAGTTAGCATCCTTACCCTGGTTTCCATCCCACTTTCGTTTGTTGTCATTAGAAGTTCCAGTAGTAGCACTGATCCTCTGGGGCAACTTGCCCTCTTCCACAGCCTGATTGGTGAGTTTGTGAGCAAGACGAACCACGGGCTGTATGGTGTTGAGGTTGGCTGAGGTCACATGGCTCCGAATTTCTGGGACCAAGCCTTTGATGTACAATTCGATCCTTCGATACATAGGTCGGGACATGTTTGGGCAAAGTGCAGCATAGTCGTTGGACTGCTTGGTGTAGGTCTCAATCTCTGACCCAACCATCTTGAGCGCATAGTACTCGTTCTCGAGTTTGTGGATGTCATCCCTGTGACAGTACTCCTCTTTGATCATGTCTTTGAAATCTTCCCATGCAGTAGCATTAGCAGTTTCCAGACCAAGCATCTGAATCTGCGCTTTCCACCATGAAAGCGCGTTTCCTTCAAGCGTACCAGTCGCGAACTTAACCCAGTTAGCAGGGGGACACTCGCAGACAGCAAAGACAGCTTCGGCCTTTTCAATCCAGTGTAGAAGGCCTATGGCACCCTCAGTGCCGTTGAAAGGGAGAGGTTTGCCATCCATGAAAGTTTTGAAAGTACAGACACGTGGCTGTGCAGGCGCAGGCTGACCTGTTATGAGAAATGGAGCGAATAGGTTTAGAGGTGAAAAGACGATGTGGGGGTAGGATCTAAACATCCTAAAGTAACGAGTTTACCTCCAGGGTGAGCTGCGAAAGCTGCAGCCACCGTGTTGAGCAAGTTAGTGAATTGAGCCTGAGTCATGTTAACGCTTCCTCTTCCGCGTCCACTCATTGTCTTCATAACCAGAAAATACAGTATGAGTGTGATGTCGTAACGTAGCGAGAATGAGATAGAAGAGAAATGTGTATCTATCTAATCAGGCGCACTAGTATATATAGTAGGGCAGTCAACCTAAGATAAACAAGCAAGTAAACACAAGTCCGAGCTATGAGGTCTAATATGCCGAGTCTTGCCCTTGGAGTGTAGTGTCGTCACGAGTCACGGGTTATAGTCTGGTTTTTCTCAAAAAGACTCTTCTTTTTAAAACCAAGTTCACTATAACCAATGGCTCTGATACCAATCTGTCACACCCCCAAAATCCACTTGCGGAGTACTACCGCTTGGAGGCGTGACTGACCAGGATCCAGCCACCAATTATACTCAGCATTGATTAATAGTAAAAGTATTCACCAACCACAGTAGTTAGTAAACACCATATTTTTAAAATTCTAAAAGTTTAAGTTCAAATGGCAGTTTAAACAAACAGCGGAAGCATAAACCAAACAGTTTCAAAACAAGGTTCATTGTTCAAGATTATTTAAAACCCAACACACGGGTTAAGACGACCACTACATATCCCCAAGCTGCAAGCTCCTGATTCACTGGTTACCTGCAAAGCATGCAATAGGGTGTCAACAGAAATGTTGGCGAGTTCACGAGATGTCCAGTTTTAGCTTTTCAAAAGAAAACGTAGGTTGTTTAGGTAAAGCATTTATAATCACGTCATGGGGAGCTACCCTATAGGAAAGCTACTAAACTGATGTTACCGAAACTGTTGACGAGAAGATTTTGTGCCCCAGGTCAATGTCTATCGTCATTGACCGAGATGCAAGGTCTATAGTTCACGCCCGATCTCCCCCGGTCACGGTGTGAGGTTGTCAAACCTAATAGCGCTATCAAATAATAACCCATTCGCCCCCGGCGATTAATCGGTACTATAAGCAGGGACTTAATGTGATAGAGATTCGTTTAGTGTTGCTAGTTGTGATTTATAAATAATACCCAAACGTATCTCCCCCGGATGTAGTAGTATAAGAGTACCGTTTGCATATTCCCCCGGAAATTATCAGTTTGAAAACAGTATTTAGTTTGTTCGTGTCCCTCCCTGGGACGCATGCTTTTAGTGTGTGAACTCACCTTAGGTTGCTCGGCAGTTTAGTTTACTCGGTTAAGTATGCTGGTCACCACGTCCTAAATGGTTACCAGTATAGGTCAGGTTTGGGTATAAGTAATCACGTATATGGTACACGTATCTAACACATAGCACACCAAAACATATAAGGGTATTGGGCCTCAATACTTGATCAGTCAACCAGTTACATTGAATCCAAATAAACAGTAACAGGGAAAACATGCAGCCCAAACGTTTAGGTGCGGCCCAATAACGAAAACAAGCATTCTACTCGAGACAAGATGGTCCCGAGTCGAGACCGATAGGTCTCGAGTCGCAACCAGGTGGTCTCGGGTTGCAGCTGGGCGGTCTCGAGTCACGAGAGTAGGAGTCTGAACCTCAGATGTCTCGAGGTCAGTCTCGAGTCGAGATTATGAGATCTCGAGTCGAGACCTTACTGATTTCGAGTTTTGGAGCTTGTTTCGAGTTGTCTTGGGACGGTCTCGGGTCGAGACCGAGAGGTCTCGAGTCGCACATCTGATGTCCGAACCTTCTAGAACCTGTCTAATGTACTATCCAATGGAATTGAGATTTCATGCAAATTGGTGTACTATCCCATTAAACATGTTTTCTTGTCTATTTACCAAGCAAAATAGATCAAACAACTAGATTTCAAATATTCATAACCACATTCAAACTTGTTCTTCATTTTTAGGTTTTCATCGTCCATTATCATGTTTATATGATCTTGAAGGCATAATAACATGTCTACAACACTAAAGCACATTTAACACATATTCATACCATAATCATATAGTTCATCACTAGGGTTTTATCATTCATCATTACATTCAAAGTATGTGCATTCATCCTAAATTCTTCAACATATAACATAAGATTTGTGAACAAGAATCATGTGACTTATATCCGAAATATTAAGACAATCTTGTAAACCACTACTAAACACAATGTTTGCTCTATTTCATCAAGTATGAATCGGATTGTCATAAGTATTATCAATTATTTATCATTCAAAGCACAATTAGTTCACACCTCATTTATCATTCAATCATTCAAAGTAAGTTACATCATTATTCACAAAAACACCTAGTAAAGATCTAAAACACTAACCGGTTGATAGAGAGTGTGTAAAGGCGAGTAGGTTTGTCGTCCGGTAGTCTCCGAGTGAAGAACACAAGTTAATCCGAGAGCTTGGTTGTCGCCGGTTTGATCCGAGAGAGAGAAGGAGAGGAGAGGGTGTGTTGTTAGGGTTTTAGTGAGATAGGGTGAGATAGAGTGTAAAAGAGAGTGTGTGTGAGGGTTTTAGGCTTAAATAGGAGGTGATGCACCCCAAGTGGGTTTCCGAGTGGGCTAAGGGAGGTTGCGGCCCATCCGGCCCATTTGTCACTGTTCACTCGAGACCGAGTGGTCTCGAGTCGGGTCCTTAAGTTGATGGGCTAGGTAGGTTGGTAGTCCATAACGTGCAAGAGAGGGGTTTCGGTTTGGTTTGCTAAAGCATATTCGCCTATACATTATACGTACACACATATATATATATATTATGTACACATAGTTTAATACAAGCATCACATAATACTTCAAGATATTTCGCAAATCTTCATTTAATAATACACGTACACATATAGCTAAACAATGAGGTTGCTCGGGAAAACCCGAAGTGTCACATTATCCCCAAGTTTTAAGAACTTTCGTCCCGAAAGTTAAGGCACATCAGAACTTGGTCTCTGGTATCCTAAGGACACAAACCTTGAATTAATTGCATTCACAGATGCAGATTATGCAGGGTGCAAAATTGACAGGAAAAGCACATCTGGTGCTTGTCAACTCTTGGGTGAAAAATTGGTATGTTGGGCAAGCAAGAAACAAAACTGTGTTACCACATCAACAGCAGAATCAGAATATGTAGCAGCAGCAAGTTGCTGTTCACAACTGCTGTGGATGCAAACTCAACTGAAAGATTATGGAGTAACTCTGACAAAAATACCAATTCTATGTGATTCAAAGAGTGCTATTGCAATAACAGAAAATCCAGTTCATCACTCAAGAACCAAACACATAGATGTCAGATATCACTTCATAAAAGATCATGTGGAGAAAGGTAACATAGAAATGTATTTTGTTCCAACTGAAAACCAAATTGCTGATATCTTTACAAAACCTCTTGATGAAAAGAGACAATTTTTTGATCAGCAAACTTGGCATGGTTAATTTAAATGATGAAGATTTTTCAGAAAACACATGGACACAAATTGAAAACCAAATTGATGAACATCAAAGTTCTGATACTCAAAGAACAAATCAACTGGTTTCTGACAAAGCAATCCATCAATTTAATGGAACATCAGAAAATCTTATTAATCATCAATAAACGATGATTTATCAGAAAATCTGAAGAAATATCAGAATATCTGGTGAAATCACCAGAAGTTCTGATATAAAATCAGAAACCAGGTTGAAACATCAGAATAATTTGTAATCATCATAAACTTCCATCTTCATGCATATCCCACACATTGTATATATTCATATATGTGTATAATTTGTTTTTGTATTTTTTCTAAATTAATTAAAAAACAAAAAGGGGGGAAAGTAACATGCATAAAGATAAAATTCTATATAGCTGAGAAAATCAACCGTCTCTAGAATTTTTTTTTTTCAGATTATTGAATTTTATTTTTTTCTGCCAATGCATGCAACGTCATTTTTTCATAAGAAACTTAAGTGACACGTAGGCACTAAAATGATTAGGAGCTATGAAAGTAGCCGCCTAGTTATTAAATGCTTACTCACACATGGGGCTTAGTAGACTGTCACATTCACTGCAACAGATATCGTCTTAATTGAAGAGATGAAAATAAATAAATAAAAAAGGGTTGGCTGTTAATATCATTTATGAGGAACTGTCACTTTCATCTATAAATATTAACAACCTGAAAAGAACTTACTTCACACCAAAATCATCTCTTCAAAAGCCCTTCGACATAATCTTCTTATCTTAAAATGGGTCGCCCAAAATTGATGAAAGCAACTCAATTCTCCCTCCCATTTCACAGACTTCATAATCTTAGATTAAGATCCAACTTGGAAGGACCAGCATGGGAGGACTGCAGGTTTGTGTACAATATGATCATGCGAAGTCCTTTGGGCTTTGCTGTATCATCACATGTCACCATTTATCCAAAACTTCTTCAAGAGTTCTGGTGGAACTCTGAAATCATTTTTAGTGGTACTTCCATGTGGATAGAGAGTGAGGTTATGGGGGTCAGAATTACCCTAAAAGAGGAAACAATCAGAAATGTCCTCAGACTGGGTAATGGTCATGAAAACAAATTCCTAGATAACGCAGATGTGCAACAGACCTTGACTGAAATGGGCTATCATACATACAACTCGTCAAGGGCAGTTAGCAAATTTGGGTTCATACCACCTTTCCAGTTTTTGGTAACACAGCTAAGTGTCTGCTTCTTCAAGAAGATTGGACACTTCAATGAGCTGTCCCATTGGATGATGGAAGTGATTCATGTTGTTGTACAGGAAAAACCTTACAACTATGCTAAGTTTCTCATGAGAGACCTAGTAGCAAACATCCACGACCGTCAACCTTTTCTGATCTACCCTCGATTCGTAACCAATGTGATCACCAGTCAGCTGGACTTCGGAGGAGTGAGAAGCTGCTATCCAAGGGCCGAGCTTGTACTTCAAGAAAACATAAGTGAGCCTACCCTGGTGCCATCAACGAATCACACCGGTCGAATAACCAGTCTTTGGTTATACGTGAAGTGCATCTACAACGTGTTGGAGGAGGATGAGGGGTAGTTGTTGTTTGTTTTTTTTTTATATTTATATATCAAGTTTGGTTTAATTTCTTTTTGCTCAAATTTTTTTATAACAAAAACATGTCAATAGATCTAAGGGGAACTAACACAACATGTCTGATAAAAACAAGGAAAATCTGGTGAAATTCAAATAAAATCTGACAGGATTTAGTGAAGCTCAGAAAATCTGAAGATCACTAAGAAAATCTGGTAATTGTTCAAAGAACCCATCAAGCCATCAGAGTTTGTTCATTCACCAGAAAATCTGATTAACAGATCAGAAAATAATTTTTTTTTATCAGAAAAATCTCTTGAAAACCAGGAAGTCTAACGAATCATCAGAAAACATTGCCTTTAACCAGATTTAAAAAAACTTATGACCATCTAAATTTTTGAAATAAGTTTCTTTCAAAATATTTTTTTCTGAGGACTGAAACAAGCTGTATGAAAAATACTTCCTGTATATCAGAACAAAGGTGTGGAGTTCAGAACTGCTGGACAGCAATGTAGGTAAAAATCTCAGAACTCTACTCATTCCCTCTCATCTCAAAAAAAAAAAAAAGTTTTTGCTGATTCATTCTCTGTAAATGAATCAAATGCATTCTGATGATATATAAAGAAAATCCAATCCTCAAAAGATTTACTCAAAGATTTTCTGATATATATATATATATATATAGGGAGAAGATCATGCGAGAAACACCTCTTATTGCGAGAACCAATGTGAACACAACCAAAAATGCCTAAAAATAGCTAAAAATCACACAATTTTTTTTTTTTTTTGAATTTTTCAATATTTTTTATAAAAAAATCGCTACTTTTCGGAGCTAAAAAAAAAAAAAAAAATTTTAAAATTTTTTTTTTTTTTTTTTTGCTTCGAAAAGTAGCGATTTTAACATAAAAAATTCAAAAAAAAAATTCAGATTTTTTTTTTAGATTTTTTTAGGTTTTTTGGGGGTTTAGTTTTTAGCATTTTAGCTTGGGGGGGGGGTTAGGTTTTTGGGGGGTGGGGGAGGGGGGTTTAGGTTTTTTTTGGGGGGGGGGGGGGGTTAGGTTTTTTTTAGCTTGGGGGGGGGGGGGTTAGGTTCTTTTGGGGGGGGGGGGGTCCCACTAGGAGTCTATTGGACCTTTTTTGAAACAAAAGGGGTCCCACTAGGAGAAAATGTGCAAGTTGGACATTAGTGTTTATCCGCAAAATCATTGGAATCTCTAAGTCTCTTTAAAGGATTTACATTAAATTAGAGATAAACCAAAGGTTTTTCAAAAATGGTTGTTTCCTTAAAGGATTAAAACATCATTAAGGTGTCATTAACCACCTTGAATACAAACAACTCACGAAAAACATTCAAAAATATCTGTCTCTATACACTATAAATACCTCAATAAAAAACATAGACTTCCATCTTCAACCTTCAAATTCAAAACCCTAAAACCCTTTTCCGAAACAAAACCCAAATTCTCAATGGCAGCTATCAACATCAACATACCACCAATTGAACACTCTGTTCCCTTCATCACTGAAGTTGAATTTCTTCCATTAAAGAGCAACAATGAAGCAATGAATGATAACATTGAAGAGTATGATATAAAGTGTCAAATTCTCATTGAATTTCTAACCAGAGGCTCTATAGCTCAAGCTCTTACAAAGACCAGAGAGGTACCAGAGGAACTCATACAACAAGTTGTAAAAACTCTCAAAGTCTCAAATCAACTCGAGCTAACAGCACATGTGTGGGGAAATATCTTTATTACAATCTCACCGGAGAAAATAAGGGAATGTTTGGAACTACCCTTAAACCAAAGCTATGAAGAAGCACCAGTAAAAGAAGATATGTTCTCACAACTTGATGCTGTAATGGGTTACAAGACAAAGATTTCAAAAATCAATGAATTCAAGAGAAACAAGCTACATGCCTTCTGGCAAGTTTTAATGGAAATTCTGAACAAGTGTCTATCATCAAAGATTGGAGGTACAGATCAGATAAATATGAATATTCTAACAATCATGTTCAGTCTCATTTGTGGGTTGAACATTGATTTTGGAACAGAAATATTTGTTCTGATCAGAAGATCAATTCTGACTAACGCTGGAAGGATAGATTTACATCTACCGTTTCCCAGATTTCTGTCAATCATAATTTCTGATGCTTTTTCTAAAAGAAACCTAGAAATTCCAGCAACAGAAAATATGTGGAGTACAGAAATTATGAGACCTTGGACTGTCGTAGGATCTTGGAAGTCAGATTATGATGTGCCTGTTCTATCAGAAAAAGTGATGAATCTGATACCAGAAGATTCACCATACAGAGCAGAATATCTGAAGATGTTGAACAAAAGGCCAGAAAACAAAGAAGTATTTGAAAGTGTGTCCCCCATGGAGCATGATGCACAAGAGTCAAGCACACCAAGAATGGAACAGCAGGGTGAATCTGATCCTCATCCAGCTGATGAAGATGTGAATATGAGTCTTGTGGCAGAAGAACATCATGCTGAAGACTCACATATGGGAGAAACAGGTGCTCAACACTCTAAACTCAATATATTTCATAATTCTGAGAGTGATTCTGATGATTCAATTCAAGGAAATTATGAAATTTTACAAAGAGGCACTGTTTCTACAAAATAAAATGTGAGCAAAACCAATTACCCATTTTCAGAATCAGATTCCGAGGAAGAAAATGTGGTGGCAACAGATGGAGATCAGTCTACTGATCAAGGAAACCTGGATGAGAAAACTAAGAGTTTCTCAACAACTCATGGAGAACCTGAAAAGGTTCAAGGATATGAGGAAAACCAGAACTTGAATGTGTTTCAATTCACTGGTGAAGAGACAGAGAAATTGGAATTTTCCAATTCTCTTAACCTCAGAACAACAGAGAATGTGTTTTCTGCTGGTGTTAGAAGGGGAACATCTGTTGTTTCTCCTATTTACCAAGGACATCAATCTATGTCCCTTAAACAACTTCATAAGGAACCTAAAGACACAATTGCTACTGAGAAAACAACCACAGAAGGAAAGCTTGATCTGATGCTGGAAGAAATCAAAAATCAAAAGTCAGATATCAAAGTTTTATCAGAAACTGTCAAAGCTATACAGAAGCAAACAGAAGAGAATGATGCAGCCCTCAAGAAACTGCAAGAGTCATCAGAAAACAGAGAGAGCTCATCAGAATTCGAGAAACCTATCAAAGAACTGCAAGATATCAAGAAAAAGATGGTTGACGTTGCAACTGCAGGAGAAAGCTCAAGTTAAGGAAGAATTCTTGAAGAAATACAGTTCCTCAGAGCCAACAACAGCAGCATGGCTGAGGCTTTTGAGAAGCTGATGGTGGAATTAACTGCATAGAAAAATCAAGAAAATCTGGAGTATCAGAAAATGAAGAAACAAGAGGAAACAAATACTCAAACTCTTGCTAATATTCATCTATTAGTAAAGAGGTTGGAGTATAATGTTGCCAGGCTAACAAAAATTGATCTTCATGAACTGAGAGCTCCAATTCCACAAGAAAAACAAGCAGGAGAATCAGAAACTCCTCAACATAAACCAAAAACCATTCAACAAGATTAAACCAAACAAACAAAAACTTCAACAGCTCAAAAACAGAAGCAGCCCATGGGTCCACCTCCAGATAAACAAAAGTTACTCATGAGTCCTCCACCAAACGTCCCAAAGCCAGACGCATCAAGGGTCCAACAGAAAGAACATGTTCCAATTCAGTCATCTTCTACAGCCATCACGGGAGAAACAGAGTTCAGCATAAAGATGGATACAAAAGAGAAGAGAAGAATGGAACATGAAGTGCCTTCCTCAAAAAGGCCAAGAAAAGAAATGATAGAAGATTCGGAGGGGAACATCAAAGAAATGGATGTGCTGAAAGGTGATTTACACACAATAATGTACCCTGAAGAACATCTAAAGCACTACTACTAGAAAGGTCCAGAAGACAACCCAAAAAGGTCACTCTCCCCATTGAGTAAAGGTATTGTTGAAATCGGAAACAATGGAGGCTGGGAAATTCTGCACAAACACATGACCAATCTAATAGTATCTATTGAAAGAATCGATACTTTGACTACTGGAGGAGGCATCTTAGGTAATGAAGGACAAAACAAGTATACCTTGATCAGAAAAGATAACAGTGAACAAAAGGTTACTGATGCAAATCTGGCTGATGATACTCACCCAATGGGCATAGTCAAAATGAAGAATATCATTGATAGAGAGAAAAGTGGTTCAGTTGTGATCAGAAGAGCCCTTGACAGCCTCAAAGGTGCAGGAGCAAAGTTATACAAAAGGGATGCACTGGCAGACTTTGATCTGTGTATCAATTTTGAGTACAGCAACAAGGTATCAATACCTCATCCCAACACCAGAATTCCAGCTGAAATTCCTTCTAAACTTGTGAGAACTGGAGCAATCTTTGACAAACCAGAAATTTGTGTAGTCTTCAAAGATGCTAATGATGAGAAAGCTCTATTCAGAATCAGTGAAATATGCAGGTATTCAAATCAAACTCTAAAATATATAAGGAACTGCATGAATGAAAAATAAAAGCAGCTCAAGAAGAAGGGAAAAAATAATGAACAGCTGAGAAAAACAATTGAAGAATGTATTGAAAACTGGATGGAGTCAAGAGGATGGTACAAAGAGATATACAAGGAAACTCAAAAGGCAATTGATCACAAGAAAAGGCTGAAACCAGGAGACAAATACAGAAGTGGAGTGAAGATCAATTAATGAATTGATGAGATTAAATTTCTGTTTTTGAACAATATTTTATTTTTGTCTGATTTAAACAATGGTTGGTTTGACTATGTTCTATGTTTCTGAACTTAGTTGTTTTGAGTTTTTCTTTCAAGAAGCAGTTGAAAGTTGTTTATATTAGATATAGAGATAGTTCATTTTCTTACAATACTTAGGGGGAAACTGTTAGGAAACTTTATTTGTAAGTATTGAAGAAAATCACAATCAACTAGATCTATGAAGAGATAACAGTCCTGAAGATCACAACAACAAGAAGAAGATAGGATAGGACAACTAAAATGCATAGCATCTACTTCAAAGAATCACAAGTTAATCAAGAGCTGAATTGGATTATCAGAGAAGGTCATTTCTGATGGATCTAATGATATTTCTGATAAAATATCATCAGTTTCTGACGATTCTGATCATCAGGATTTTCTGATGATTTGTTCACCAGAATTTTTGATGAAGTGGTTTATCAGAAATTCTGATGAATACCCCACTTGTCTGAAATCAGCTCTATCCTACCACACTTACCGAAGCAAGTTGACATTATTGGATATCATGATGAAAAAGGCAACTTGAACGTTGGATTCAATGAATATGTCAAATGGCTACTTTTTGCAGGACTTATTGCATGAATAAACAAATGTTTATTCATGTACCAAGCCTTCTATAAATAGAAGGCTCACCATGGAGAATACGATGAGTTTGAAGCTTAGCATTCACACATACTACAAAACTCCATTGCCCTCTCACCCACAGAATTCAAGATTGATTTGTATTAGATAATAATCTTACAATCACGTTGTAAACCTTTTTGTTTCAAAGTGATATAAACTTGATAATTCTGTAGGTCTTGTTTCTGAAATATTGATTTCCATTTCCGCACATCTTTTTCACATCTACTGAAATCACTTGCCATATTACGTGAAAAGAAGTTGTTCAGGCCATACTGGGTCCAACAAAACTTTATTTGTTAGTATTGAAGAAAATCACAATCAACTGGATCTATGAAGAGATAACAGTCCTGAAGATCACAACAAAAAGAAGAAGATCGGATAGGAGAACTGAAATGCACAGCATCTACTTCAAAGAATCAGAAGTTGATCAAGAGCTGAATTGGATTATCAGAGAAGGTCATTTCTGATGGATCTGATGATATTTCTGATGAAATAACATCAGAATCATCAGAAACTGATTTTATCATGATATCTAATAATGTCAACTTGCTTCGGTAAGCGTGGCAGGATAGAGCTGATTTCAGACAAGTGGGGTATTCATCAGAATTTCTGATAAACCACTTCATCAGAAATTCTGGTGAACAAATCATCAGAAAATCCTGATGATCAGAATCGTCAGAAACTGGCGATATTTCATCCGAAATATCATCAGATCCATCAGAAATGACCTTCTTTGATAATCCAATTCAGCTCTTGATAAACCTGTGATTCTTTGAAGTAGATGTTGTGCATTTCAATTGTCCTATCTGATCTTCTTCTTGTTGTGATCTTCAGGACTGTTATCTCTTCATAGATCCAGTTGATTGTGATGTTCTTCAATACTTACAAATAAAGTTTCCTAATAGTTTCCCCCTAATTATTGTAAGAAAATGAACTATCTCTATATCTAACATAAACAACTTTCAACTGCTTCTTGAAAGAAAAACTCAAAACAACTAAGTTCAGAAACATAGAACATAGTCAAACCAACCATTGTTCAAATCAGACAAAAATAAAATATTGTTCAAAAACAGAAATTTAATCTCATCAATTCATTAATTGATCGTCACTCCACTTCTGTATTTGTCTCCTGGTTTCAGCCTTTTCTTGTGATCAATTGCCTTTTAAGTTTCCTTGTACATCTCTTTGTACCATCCTCTTGACTCCATCCAGTTTTCAACACATTCTTCAATTGTTTTTCTCAGTTGTTCATTGTCCTTTCCCTTCTTCTTGGGTTGCTCTTGTTTTTCATTCATGCAGTTCCTTTTATATTTCAGAGTTTGATTTGAATACCTACATATTTCACTGATTCTGAATAGAGCTTTCTCATCTTTAGCATCTTTGAAGACTACACACATTTCTGGTTTGTCAAAGATTGCTCCAGTTCTCACAAGTTTAGAAGGAATTTCAGCTGGAATTCTGGTGTTGGGAGGAGGTATTGATACCTTGTTGCTGTACTCAAAATTGATACACAGATCAAAGTCTGCCAGTGCAGCCCTTTTGTATAAATTTGCTCCTGCACTTTTGAGGCTGTCAAGGGCTCTTCTGATCAGAACTGAACCACTTTTCTCTCTATCAATGACATTCTTCATTTTGACTATGCCCATTGGGTGAATATCATCAGCCAGATTTGCATCAGTAACCTTTTGTTCACTGTTATCTTTTCTGATCAAGGTATACTTGTTTTGTCCTTCATTACCTAAGATGCCTCCTCCAGTGGTCAAAGTATCAATTCTTTCAAAAGATACTATTGGATTGGTCATGTGTTTGTGCAGAATTTCCCAGCCTCCATTGTTTCTGATTTCAACAATACCTTTACTCAATGGGGAGAGTGGCCTTTTTGGTTTGTATTCTGGACCTTTCCAGTAGTAGTGCTTTAGATGTTCTTCAGGGTACATTATTGTGTGTAAATCACCTTTCAGCACATCCATTTCTTTGATGTTCCCCTCCGAATCTTCTATCATTTCTTTTCTTGGCCTTTTTAAGGAAGTCACTTCATGTTCCATTCTTCTCTTTTGTATCCATCTTTATGCTGAACTTTGTTTCTCCTGTGATGGCTGTAGAAGATGACTGAACTGGAACATGTTCTTTCTGTTGGACCCTTGATGTGTATGGCTTTGGGACGTTTGGTGGAGGACCCATGAGTAACTTTTGTTTATCTGGAGGTAGACCCATGGGCTGCTTCTGTTTTTGAGCTGTTGAAGTTTCTGTTTGTTTGGTTTGATCTTGTTGAATGGTTTCTGGTTGTTGTTGAGGAGTTTCTGATTCTCCTGCTTGTTTTTCTTATGGAATTGGAGCTCTCAGTTCATGAAGATCAATTTTTGTTAGCCTGGCAACATTATACTCCAACCTCTTTACTAATAGATGAATATTAGCAAGAGTTTGAGTATTTGTTTCCTCTTGTTTCTTCATTTTCTAATACTCCAGATTTTCTTGATTTTTCTGTGTAGTTAATTCCACCATCAGCTTCTCAAAAGCCTCAGCCATGCAACTGTTGTTGGCTCTGAGAAACTGTATTTCTTCAAGAATTCTTACTGAACTTGAGCTTTCACCTACAGTTGCAACCTCATCAATCTTTTTCTTGATATCTTGCAGTTCTTTGAGAGCTTTCTCGAATTCTGATGAGCTCTATCTGTTTTCTGATAACTCTTGCATTTTCTTGTCACACCCTGACCACGTAGAACATACAAAACGTGGCGGAAACATCGGGGAGTGTTGTAACAGAATTAATGTTTCACAACCATGGAAATTTAAGTTTCGTTTTATTCAACAAACAAGCGAGTTACATTGTCTTTAAACAAGAAATAAAGAGTACATAACAAAATTTAACTAGTTCTTGTCTCGTTTTAAGTCACTAAGGCACAGGTCCGCCTAAGTATGTCTTGATAAATCCTATGCATCATCTTCTGAAAAACACATGTGAAAATAGGTACGTCAGCATAAAAATGCCTGTGAGATACATAGGTTTATGAAAATAGGATTCATGACTTATTGTTTAAGAAAATGTTTAGTCATGAACCCTGTAATTTGCTTTGTCTTGTAAATCATTTGAAAAATGATAAGATTAGATGATATGTATAAATAAATGTAAGGTTAAATGAATAACCATGTAAGATGAGTTTGTATAAGATAAGTTGTTTGTAAAAGAATGTCTTGTGAAAAGTATGTTATTTGTATAAAATGTTATATATCTTAAATTGAAATGATTCAAATAAGGCTACGATATGTAATACCATACAAACACTTATATATAGGAAGTACCAGCGGCGTATCCACCATGCTTGTATCATATTACACACGCACCGTTACTCAAATCACTTACCCAAACCAAACCACCAATGTAAGATGTCTATGTTTAAACCAATTGCCAAACGTATTGAATAATATGTCAAAAATGTTTATGTGTCAAATGTAAATCATGTGATGTGTAACCAATGTCAATAATGTTCATGTGTCAAATGTAAATCATGTAATGTGTAACCAATGTCAATAATGTTCATGTGTCAAATGTAAATCATGTAATGTGTAACCAAAATGATCTGTATGGCTAGTGAAATGTATCAACTAAACCATATGCACAAAAACAAAGTATTGAAGTAAAACATGGTTTAAATCAAAGCTATGTTTTGTGGTAATGCATGCTATACTGATACGAACATCTATGCGGTATTGTTATAATGCATACATCCAAGCCTTGAGACTGCGGCGATAAACCCTTAAACAACTTAAAGGTTTATCTAAATTATGTATATCGAATTCGGTCATTCCTTCCAATCCAAACAAACCCAGGATTTCAGGAACGGGAGCTGTCAATTCCTATGGTACCACTACCTACTAACGAACGGCGTAATTAATGTTAATGAATGTATTGTTCCATTGTAAACAACCCAAATGTCATAACAAAATGTAAGCATGTAATGAAAACACTGTACTAAGTATGTAACCAACGGACATACATAGCATAAAATGTAAATGTAAAACAATGTACTAAGTACGCACGCAATGGGCATACATAGCATAAAATGTAATGAAATTATGTACTATAAATGTACTAATGAACATAGGAAGTATATGATGTGAAAACAGGAAAGCATGAAAGTAACAAGTAGGCACATGTGTTTCACCCCAAAACAGTTTGGAAAAACAGTAAAAGAGGGGTCTATGTACTCACTTGAGATTGCTCAGTAGTCCTTGAGTAACAACCAAACAATGCTAGAGATCGCGGATATCAACCGGCACCTAATATAGGTAACTATGTTAATAAACCGGACCTAAATCGGGAGATCGGGTAGCATGAGGGTTTGTAAACCAAACGAGTGTGGAGACTCGTGTGATATGGTTTAACAAAGCCTACATACTAAATGAAACCTAACATAACTGCTTACGACCCATTACGACCCGTTTTGGTAGCTTATGCTACTTTAACGCGTCGTTCGCGTGAAATGCGTTCGGACCGCCTAACTAGTCCTATGACAAGTGTTATATGCCTAAACATGTTACATAATCAGTTATGTGACAAAAGTTTAGGTTACATATGCTTAATTACTAATTATACATGAAAAGGGTATTCTGGTAATTTACCTAAGGCATATAAACTACCTATCATACAACTACTCAAACGATGTGACCATTAGGTATAACCTCGGAAGGTTATTCCCTATACACTATGGTCACCCAATGTATTTGGTCGGATCCTAATGATCGACCAAATGGGTCGGGTTCGAAGGTATAAGCGATTTATTAGATCGTTTACCCTACGACCCTAGACAACGTGGTAATCAGTAGGCATAGTCCCAAGGGACTATAACCAACGTGATTACACTCACGTTGCGAAGTTCAAACGAACTTCGCATTGACCATAAACTGGTCAACGGAGAAAGTCAAACAAAGTTTGACTTTCAGACTCGAAAAGCAATAAAAGAACGAAAGAATACTTACGAAGGGTCCCCGAATGCTAATCCCGATCCAAGTAGCTCAGGTATGAAACAATGGTTTCAACTTAGAGCTTCTCAAATCAGAATTCTAGTGAGTTTTGCAATGGGGGTGGATGGTTATTTATAGTATTCGGGTAACCGTTAAGATCGTTTCATGGAAACCGTGCTCGAATCCTACCCGTACATGTGTTGGCAAGTTGTGGTGACTAAAAATGGGTTCTTATCAGCTGACTAAGCAAGTGTGAGTGTGTGGTTGTGGATTAAACAGCTGGAATCTACTGTTAAATGCAGTTAATCTGGTCAGAAGGGGCCACGCGGGCCGCGTGGGGATGTACTGAAACTGAGGCGGGCCGCCTGGCCTGCACAGATCAGAAATAAGTTTCAGAATCTACAGTTTTTGTCCCTGCACGTGTTTAAGGCCATTTCCGACACTTCTAAGGCCCGTAAAGCCAACTTTAAGGCCCTAAAATGTTGTCTAAACATTGTGGACATGAAACATGCTCAAAAATATGCCGGATGTTGGTTCGTTTGGTCGTACGAACGCGATGTTTTCTTAATTACGACGGAATGCGCATAAGCGCGAAAAACGATCCAAATGACGCAACGAATGGATTTTTGGCAAGCCAAACACTAAAGCATAATATAGTCATGCTTACATAAATTTTTGGATGTCCGGATGTATTCAGAACGTGAGTTATGCGCGAAAATGCAAACTTGTGCACTTTTTGACGCTTTTAGTCCCTGAATGACCCAAAAGTTTATTTTAGCATACCGAACCCCTCAAAGCCTATTTCTAAGCTATGTAAAGGATATTTATGGTATGTTTAACTTATGGTCATGTTCCGGAATGTCTGTTACAGTTCAAATTGGCATACTTTCGCAGTTTGTCAAATTTAGTCCCTGTAAGCGAATTAACTTGATTTTGGCATACCAAACCATCCAAAACTTATTTCTAAGTTATGTAAAGGTTATTTAAGGTATGTTAAGCCTATTTCACTATTCCGGAGTGTTCATTGCATTAAACTGGTTATATTTACGCATCGGTGCGCGTATAACCTTCCAGAAAGCGATTTAGAGTTTAAAATCGAACAAGAGTTGATATGTGTAAACGATACACATATTTTTACAAATCCCAAGTATGAAATACAATATTTCATTGGTTTGGCATTTGTTTGATGTCCGTGGAGGCACAGGTGTTACAGTCTCCCCTACTTTAGGAAATTTCGTCCCGAAATTTATTTAGAGGAAACTTGTGAGAGCTTGAAAACATGAAGTTGAAAAGATCGAACAACATTGATTAGGGTTCTGAACTTCTAGTAATCTTTAATAAGATCATGATTGCAATGTAAGAGGGATACTTATATACAAGTATATAAAGCGTCATTGGTGCGTCCACCGTACCTCCATTACATCGTTCTCATTTCGTTATTGTTGTCACTATCGGTTCTTACACATAATAATTCTTACTGTGTTTCTGTGCACTAAATTTCATAATTATGTACGCGTCCATAATCAGACAATTCCTTGCACAGTTCACACAGTCTATTTTATAATGTGTAGGGGAAAACCAAATGAACAATCCTGTGATGAGTGTGACTAGACCACCATAGAGTCCTTTTAATTAAATCAATAAATGATCTAAATAGACTATCAAGGAGTCTGTTCAGCTATATCACTAGATGTCATTCTTTAACCAAATTGTGAATCAATCTTTTTGACTAGACCACTTAAGGGTCTCTTATGAATCATGGAATAGTACTATAAAATCCAAGGGTCTTAACTATTACATAGAAGCCCATTCAGGATTTAAGGTAGTACCTTTTTGAATATCCTACTACGAATCCCTCATATAAAGATATGAAAAATTCTATGAGGATTTGGATAACTAATACCCAGAGTATAAAAACACAAAATGTATAAAAGAAAACACAAGATGCATAGACACATAGTCACATAACCACAAAATTGTTTAACTAGAAGTTTGTTCTGCTAACAGAGCACATGTATTTAAAGCACACTAGGAATCCATCTCGTGGATTTCATTTGGTACTTTAAACATTATCAAGAATCTAACTATAAAGATAGAGAGATTTTTAAAAGAAAAATTCGATTTCGATTATAAGGAACCGAAATATTCGAATTAAGGTACATAAGGAATCCAGTTAAGGACTCTGATTTGTATGACAATTATCCCCAAGGATCTAATTGTGAAGATAAAAAGATCCCATATGGATTTTAGAAGTTGAAGATGTTTTGAAACCTTGCAATGGATGTGCTTATGTCAAAACAAGAAGTAAGAATGCTTATGAAGTTGAGATGCTTGATATGTCAAGGCGACATATGAAGCAGAATTTGAAGGTTAAGTCAATGTATGAGGAAAATATATTTGGAAAACTATGCATGGGGTTCTAAAAATGTTTTTGAAACCTTATATATAATACTTTTGAAATCATAAAGTAGTTGTATTAGGTAGGTATATTTATAAAAATGTTTTAAAATCATGCGAGATGAATTTTGAAATTATGTATAAGGTTTTTGAAAAACATGAATGATGCTTTTCGAAATCATGCACTTGATAAGAAAATGTACTGTGTTAATATTGTTTTCAGACTATATGAAATATTTTGAAATTAGGAAGGTTGGTTTTGATAACATGGCCAATGTTTTTGAAATAACATAGACAATGCATTTAGAAAAATTGTTTTCAAACTATATGAAATGTTTTGAGATCATGAAGATTGTTTTTGAAATACTAGTACTGTATATGTTGAAAAATCAAAAAGTAATGGGTATGAGATTTGGAAATACCCTTAGTTATTTAACCAAGGATTCAAAGGCACAGATGTGCAGAAGCATGATTACTCATAATGTCATTTTATTTTCCTGTACTTCGTATCTTAGAATGAGACGAGTACTTAAAATTTTTGAGGGAATCATGAGCGATCATTTGAAAGAGAGAATCACAAGAGTAGTTTGTAAGGAACATAGTTCCTTAATACAGGTATTATAGGAAAATGCCATAAACACATGTAATTATACTTGTATATCAGAATTGCGAACAAGAATTTATTTATAAACAAAACAGATTGTTTCACAGTACAAGAAAATAGATAAACAAAAGCATAAGACAGCAACATCTTCTAGTCAGCCAACTGCTCATCCATGGGTTGGATTTGCATTAGCAAGCTTTGGGCAATTGTTCCTGTAATGGCTCGTCTCGCCACAGTTGTAGCAAGTACCAGGCGGAAAACGAGCTTGAGTAGGGTTGACTTGGGGTTGTTTTGGACCACTTGGTTCGGGTTATATCGACAAGTACTTGCCAGATGACCAACTCGTCCACATGATACACACAGATGACACTGTAAGTGAGCTAGGTGATGCCCCTTACATTTGTTGCATAGTGGTGTCGTTCCCTTGTATTGCTTCTTAGCAGGTGGTGTTGCCACCCGGATGGGTCCTGTTTGATTTGGTACTGCTGTAGTTGGGCAAACCCTTGCCGTATGACCTATAAGTCCACAAATTTGGCAATTGCGGCACTTCACATTAGCATGATGATGAAGGCTACATTGGTTGCACAAGGGTGAAGTTCCATTGTATGGCTTCCTGGCTGGTATTGCTGTCACTTGGCTAGGTCCCGCTAGATTAGGTGCAACTGCTACGGGTTTCCTTGAAGCCTTACGCTTCCTTGATTTTGGTGCAGGCTTGACTTCTGCTTCCTTTGGTGACTCTCGAGTGGCTTCATTGTTGAGACGAGAGGCTTCATTGTTAAGGCGAGACATGGCAATGCCTAAATCCACAGACTTCAGAATCACTTCGCCTATTTGTTGGGAAAATTTAGCTGTTTGCTCGGACATTTGACCGTTGCAGAGAGGAATAGACATTCTAGAAGGAAATGAAGGACATAGGTTGAAACAAGTGAAATGTTATCGGCTAAACAAATCAGAATGGCGATGCATAAGAATTTGCGATCATTTGTTTGTTACCAAAGGCAAACAAATGAGACGGTGACTAATCAAAGTAAACAGGTCTTATTAATGTATCACTGAAGACATGCTCGCCTATAAGTGAACACTCATCCCAAGAATTCCCAGGTAAGCACAACTGGTCTCGCGTCTGATGAGATATATACGAAGTGCTTGCCTAGACAGAAAACCCAGGATACAGGCATTCACCCTTCCAGTTTGCACATGTTCACATTATAAGACCTAAACTTTGACGAGATTTTGAAAATTCAAAGGGGTTCAAAACCATATAACAGAGAGTTCAAAACCTTACAATAGAGGGTTCAAAACCTAGTAATCAATCATCCTAGAACAGATGATTAGTTTTCAAAGCGGTTTTAAAATTTATGTTCTTGTTGTGATTGTCGCCTAAGGATAGGTGACAGTATTGTTTTATGACTAAACGCAAGTAAACTCGCGTTAGGGTCCTAGAAAGGTTATAGACTAGGTCAAAGTATTACTAATAACCTAATTCCCTATAACCATGGGCTCTGATACCATCTTTTCTGTCACACCCTGACCACGTAGAACATACAAAACGTGGCGGAAACATCAGGGAGTGTTGTAACAGAATTAATGTTTCACAACCATGGAAATTTAAGTTTCGTTTTATTCAACAAACAAGCGAGTTACATTGTCTTTAAACAAGAAATAAAGAGTACATAACAAAATTTAACTAGTTCTTGTCTCGTTTTAAGTCACTAAGGCACAGGTCCGCCTAAGTATGTCTTGATAAATCCTATGCATCATCTTCTGAAAAACACATGTGAAAATAGGTACGTCAGCATAAAAAATGCCTGTGAGATACATAGGTTTATGAAAATAGGATTCATGACTTATTGTTTAAGAAAATGTTTAGTCATGAACCCTGTAATTTGCTTTGTCTTGTAAATCATTTGAAAAATGATAAGATTAGATGATATGTATAAATAAATGTAAGGTTAAATGAATAACCATGTAAGATGAGTTTGTATAAGATAAGTTGTTTGTAAAAGAATGTCTTGTGAAAAGTATGTTATTTGTATAAAATGTTATATATCTTAAATTGAAATGATTCAAATAACGCTACGATATGTAATACCATACAAACACTTATATATAGGAAGTACCAGCGGCGTATCCACCATGCTTGTATCATATTACACACGCACCGTTACTCAAATCACTTACCCAAACCAAACCACCAATGTAAGATGTCTATGTTTAAACCAATTGCCAAACGTATTGAATAATATGTCAAAAATGTTTATGTGTCAAATGTAAATCATGTGATGTGTAACCAATGTCAATAATGTTCATGTGTCAAATGTAAATCATGTAATGTGTAACCAATGTCAATAATGTTCATGTGTCAAATGTAAATCATGTAATGTGTAACCAAAATGATCTGTATGGCTAGTGAAATGTATCAACTAAACCATATGCACAAAAACAAAGTATTGAAGTAAAACATGGTTTAAATCAAAGCTATGTTTTGTGGTAATGCATGTTATACTGATACGAACATCTATGCGGTATTGTTATAATGCATACATCCAAGCCTTGAGACTGCGGCGATAAACCCTTAAACAACTTAAAGGTTTATCTAAATTATGTATATCGAATTCGGTCATTCCTTCCAATCCAAACAAACCCAGGATTTCAGGAACGGGAGTTGTCAATTCCTATGGTACCACTACCTACTAACGAACGGCGTAATTAATGTTAATGAATGTATTGTTCCATTGTAAACAACCCAAATGTCATAACAAAATGTAAGCATGTAATGAAAACAGTGTACTAAGTATGTAACCAACGGACATACATAGCATAAAATGTAAATGTAAAACAATGTACTAAGTACGCACGCAATGGGCATACATAGCATAAAATGTAAATGTAAAACAATGTACTAAGTACGCACGCAATGGGCATACATAGCATAAAATGTAATGAAATTATGTACTATAAATGTACTAATGAACATAGGAAGTATATGATGTGAAAACAGGAAAGCATGAAAGTAACAAGTAGGCACATGTGTTTCACCCCAAAACAGTTTGGAAAAACAGTAAAAGAGGGGTCTATGTACTCACTTGAGATTGCTCAGTAGTCCTTGAGTAACAACCAAACAATGCTAGAGATCGCGGATATCAACCGGCACCTAATATAGGTAACTATGTTAATAAACCGGACCTAAATCGGGAGATCGGGTAGCATGAGGGTTTGTAAACCAAACGAGTGTGGATACACGTGTGATATGGTTTAACAAAGCCTACATACTAAATGAAACCTAACATAACTGCTTACGACCCATTACGACCCGTTTTGGTAGCTTATGCTACTTTAACGCGTCGTTCGCGTGAAACGCGTTCGGACCGCCTAACTAGTCCTATGACAAGTGTTATATGCCTAAACATGTTACATAATCAGTTATGTGACAAAAGTTTAGGTTACATATGCTTAATTACTAATTATACAGGAAAAGGGTATTCTGGTAATTTACCTAAGGCATATAAACTACCTATCATACAACTACTCAAACGATGTGACCATTAGGTATAACCTCAGAAGGTTATTCCCTATACACTATGGTCACCCAATGTATTTGGTCGGATCCTAATGATCGACCAAATGGGTCGGGTTCGAAGGTATAAGCGATTTATTAGATCGCTTACCCTACGACCCTAGACAACGTGGTAATCAGTAGGCATAGTCCCAAGAGACTATAACCAACGTGATTACACTCACGTTGCGAAGTTCAAATGAACTTCGCATTGACCATAAACTGGTCAACGGAGAAAGTCAAACAAAGTTTGACTTTCAGACTCGAAAAGACTCGAAAAGCAATAAAAGAACGAAAGAATACTTACGAAGGGTCCCCGAATGCTAATCCCGATCCAAGTAGCTCAGGTATGAAACAATGGTTTCAACTTAGAGCTTCTCAAATCAGAATTCTAGTGAGTTTTGCAATGGGGGTGGATGGTTATTTATAGTATTCGGGTAACCGTTAAGATCGTTTCATGGAAACCGTGCTCGAATCCTACCCGTACATGTGTTGGCAAGTTGTGGTGACTAAAAATGGGTTCTTATCAGCTGACTAAGCAAGTGTGAGTGTGTGATTGTGGATTAAACAGCTGGAATCTGCTGTTAAATGCAGTTAATCTGGTCAGAAGGGGCCACGCGGGCCACGTGGGGATGTACTGAAACTGAGGCGGGCCGCCTGGCCTGCACAGATCAGAAATAAGTTTCAGAATCTACAGTTTTGGTCCCTGCACGTGTTTAAGGCCATTTCCGACACTTCTAAGGCCCGTAAAGCCAACTTTAAGGCCCTAAAATGTTATCTAAACATTGTGGACATGAAACATGCTCAAAAATATGCCGGATGTTGGTTCGTTTGGTCGTACGAACGCGATGTTTTCTTAATTACGACGGAATGCGCATAAGCGCGAAAAACGATCCAATGACGCAACGAATGGATTTTTGGCAAGACAAACACTAAATCATAATATAGTCATGCTTACATAAATTTTTGGATGTCCGGATGTATTCAGAACGTGAGTTATGCGCGAAAATGCAAACTTGTGCACTTTTTGACGCTTTTAGTCCCTGAATGACCCAAAAGTTTATTTTAGCATACCGAACCCCTCAAAGCATATTTCTAAGCTATGTAAAGGATATTTATGGTATGTTTAACTTATGGTCATGTTCCGGAATGTCTATTACAGTTCAAATTGGCATACTTTCGCAGTTTGTCAAATTTAGTCCCTGTAAGCGAATTAACTTGATTTTGGCATACCAAACCATCCAAAACTTATTTCTAAGTTATGTAAAGGTTATTTAAGGTATGTTAAGCCTATTTCACTATTCCGGAGTGTTCGTTGCATTAAACTGGTTATATTTACGCATCGGTGCGCGTATAACCTTCCAGAAAGCGATTTAGAGTTTAAAATCGAACAAGAGTTGATATGTGTAAACGATACACATATTTTTACAAATCCCAAGTATGAAATACAATATTTCATTGTTTTGGCATTTGTTTGATGGCCGTGGAGGCACAGGTGTTACATTTCTTGAGGGCTGCAACATTCTCTTATGTTTGCTTCTGCACAGCTTTGACAGTTTCTGATAAAACTTTGATATCTGACTTTTGATTTCTGATTTCTTCCAGCATCAGATCAAGCTTTCCTTCTAGTTGTTTTCTCAGTAGCAATTGTGTCTTCAGGTTCCTTATGAAGTTGTTTAAGGGACATAGATTCATGTCCTTGGTAAATAGGAGAAACAACAGATGTTCCCCTTCTAACACCAGCAGAAAACACATTCTATGTTGTACTGAGGTTAAGAGGATTGGAAAATTCCAAATTCTCTGTCTCCTCACCAAAGAATTGAAACACATTCAAGTTCTGGTTTTCCTCATATCCTTGAACCTTTTCAGGTTCTCCATGAGTTGTTGAGAAACTCTTAGTTTTCTCATCCAGGATTCCTTGATCAGTAGACTGATCTCCACCTGTTGCCACCACATTTCTTCCTCAGAATCTGATTCAGAAAACGGGTCATTGGTTTTACTCACATTTTGTTTTGTAGAAACAGTGCCTCTTTGTAAAATTTCATAATTTCCTTGAATTGAATCATCAGAATCACTCTCAGAATTATGAAATATATTGAGTTTAGAGTGTTGAGCACCTGTTTCTCCAATATGTGAGTCTTCAGCATGATGTTCTTCTGCCACATGACTCATATTCACATCTTCATCAGCTGGATGAGGATCAAATTCACCCTGCTGTTCCATTCTTGGTGTGCTTGACTCTTGTGCATCATGCTCCATGGGGGACACACTTTCAAAAACTTCTTTGTTTTCTGGCCTTTTGTTCAACATCTTCAGATATTCTGCTCTGTATGGTGAATCTTCTGGTATCAGATTCATCACTTTTTCTGATAGAACAGGCACATTAAAATCTGACTTCCAAGATCCTACGGCAGTCCAAGGTCTCATAATTTCTCTACTCCACATATTTTCTGATGCTAGAATTTCTAGGTTTCTTTCTGAAAAAGCATCAGAAATTATGATTGACAGAAATCTGGGAAAGGGTAGATGTGAATCTATCCTTCCAACGTTAGTCAGAATTGATCTTCTGATCAGAATAAATATTTATGTTCCAAAATCAATGTTCAACCCACTAATGAGACTGAACATGATTGTTAGAATATTCATATTTATCTAATCTGTACCTCCAATCTTTGATGATAGACACTTGTTCAGAATTTCCATTAAAACTTGCCAGAAGGCAGGTAGCTTGTTTCTCTTGAATTCATTGATTTTTTAAATCTTTGTCTTGTAACCCATTACATCATCAAGTTGTGAGAACATATCTTCTTTTACTGGTGCTTCTTCATAGCTTTGGTTTAAGGGTAGTTCCAAACATTCCCTTATTTTCTCCGGTGAGATTGTAATAAAGATATTTCCCCACACATGTGTTGTTAGCTCGAGTTGATTTGAGACTTTGAGAGTTTTTACAACTTGTTGTATGAGTTCTTCTGGTACCTCTCTGGTCTTTGTGAGAGCTTGAGCTATAGGGCATCTGGTTAGAAATTCAATGAGAAATTGACACTTTATATCATACTCTTCAATGTTATCATTCATTGCTTCATTATTGCTCTTTAATAAATTCAGCTTCAGTGATGAAGGGAACAGAGTGTTCAATTGGTGGTATGTTGATGTTGATAGCTGCCATTGAGAATTTGGGTTTTTGTTTCGGAAAAGGGTTTTAGGGTTTTGAATTTGAAGGTTGAAGATGGAAGTCTATGTTTTTTATTGAGGTATTTATAGTGTATAGAGACAGATATTTTTGAGTGTTTTTCGTGGGTTGTTTGTATTCAAGGTGGTTAATGACACCTTAATGATGTTTTAATCCTTTAAGGAAACAACCGTTTTTGAAAAACCTTTGGTTTATCTCTAATTTAATGTAAATCCTTTAAAGAGACTTAGAGATTCAAATGATTTTAAGGATAAACACTAATGTCCAACATGCACATTTTCTCCATGTGGGACCCCTTTTGTTTCAAAAAAGGTCCAATAGAAACCTTTTCTGAGTTTGTGTATCTTCCCAGGTTTTCCTCTTGATGATATATATAAATCAGAAAATCTTTGAGTAAATCTTTTGAGGATTGGATTTTCTTTATGTATCATCAGAATGCATTTGATTCATTTACAGAGATTGAATCAGCAAAAAAAAAATATTTTTTTTTTAGATGAGAGGGAATGAGTAGAGTTCTGAGATTTTTACTTACATTGCTGTTCTGCAGTTCTGAACTCCACACCTTTGTTCTGATATACAGGAAGTATTTTTCATACAACTTGTTTCAGTCCTCAGAAAAAATATATTTTGAAAGAAACTTATTTCAAAAATGATGGTCATAAGTTTCTTTAAATCTGGTTAAAGGCAATGTTTTCTGATGATTCGTCAGACTTCCTGGTTTTCAAGAGATTTTTCTGATAAAAAAAATCATTTTCTGATATGTTAATCAGATTTTCTGGTGAATGAACAGATTCCGATGGCTTGATGGGTTCTTTGAACAATTACCAGATTTTCTTAGTGATCTTCATATTTTCTGAGCTTCACTAAATCCTGTCAGATTTCATTTGAATTTCACAAGATTTTCCTTGTTTTTATCAGACATGTTGTGTTAGTTCCCCTTAGATCTATTGACATGTTTTTGTTGTAAAAAAAATGAGTAAAAAGAAATTAAAACAAACTTGATATATAAATATAAAAAAAATTAAACACACAAAAAAAAAAAACAAACAACAACTCCTCCTCCTCCAACACGTTGTACATGCACTTCACATATAACCAAAGACTGGTTATTCGACCGGTGTGATTCGTTGATGGCACCAGGGTAGGCTCACTTATGTTTTCTTGAAGTACCAGGTCGGCCCTTGGATAGCAACGTCTCACTCCTCTGAAGTCCAGCTGACTGGTGATCACCTTGGTTACGAATCGAGGGTAGATCAGAAAAGGTTGACGGTCGTGGATGTTTGCTACTAGGTCTCTCATGAGAAACTTAGCATAGTTGTAAGGTTTTTCCTGTACAACAGCATGAATCACTTCCATCATCCAATGGGACAGCTCGTTGAAGTGTCCAATCTTCTTGGAGAAGCAGACACTTAGCTGTGTTACCAAAAACTGGAAAGGTGGTATGAACCCAGATTTGCTAACCGCCCTTGACGAGTTGTATGTATGATAGCCCATTTCAGTCAAGGTCTGTTGCACATCTGCCTTATCCAGGAATTTGTTTTCATGACCATTACCCAGTCTGAGGACATTTCTGATTGTTTCCTCTTTTAGGGTAATTCTGACCCCCATAACCTCACTCTCTATCCACATGGAAGTACCACTAAAAATGATTTCAGAGTTCCATCAGAACTCTTGAAGAAGTTTTGGATAAATGGTGACATGTGATGATACAGCAAAGCCCAAAGGACTTCGCATGATCATATTGTACACAAACCTGCAGTCCTCCCATGCAGGTCCTTCCAAGTTGGATCTTAATCTAAGATTATGAAGTCTGTGAAATGGGAGAGGGAATTGAGTTGCTTTCATCAATTTTGGGCGACCCATTTTAAGATAAGAAGATTCTGTCGAAGGGCTTTTGAAGAGATGATTTTGGTGTGAAGTAAGTTCTTTTCAGGTTGTTAACATTTATAGATGAAAGTGATAGTTCCTCATAAATGATATTAACAGCCAACCATTTTTTATTTATTTATTTTCATCTCTTCAATTAAGACGATATCTGTTGCAGTGAATGTGACAGTCTACTAAGCCCCATGTGTGAGTAAGCATTTAATAACTAGGCGGCTACTTTCATAGCTCCTAATCATTTTAGTGCCTACGTGTCACTTGAGTTTCTTATGAAAAAATGACGTTGCATGCATTGGCAGAAAAAAATAAAATTCAATAATCTGAAAAAAAAAATTCTAAAGACGGTTGATTTTCTCAGCTATATAGAATTTTATCTTTATGCATGTTACTTTTCCCCCTTTTTGTTTTTTTTAATTAATTTAAAAAAATACAAAAACAAATTATACACATATATGAATATATACAATGTGTGGGATATGCATGAAGATGGAAGTTTATGATGATTACAAATTATTCTGATGTTTCAACCAGGTCTCTGATTTTATATCAAAACTTCTGGTGATTTCACCAGATATTCTGATATTTCTTTAGATTATCTGATAAATCATCATTTATTGATGATTCATCAGATTTTCTGATGTTCCATCAGATTGATGGATTGCTTTGTCAGAAACCAGTTGATTTGTTCTTTGATTATCAGAACTTTGATGTTCATCAATTTGGTTTTCAATTTGTGTCCCTGTGTTTTCTGAAAAATCTTCATCATTTAAATTAACCATGCCAAGTTTGCTGATCAAAAAATTGTGTCTCTTTTCATCAAGAGGTTTTGTAAAGATATCAGCAATTTGGTTTTCAGTTGGAACAAAATACATTTCTATGTTACCTTTCTCCACATGATCTTTTATGAAGTGATATCTGACATCTATGTGTTTGGTTCTTGAGTGATGAACTGGATTTTCTGTTATTGCAATAGCACTCTTTGAATCACATAGAATTGGTATTTTTGTCAGAGTTACTCCATAATCTTTCAGTTGAGTTTGCATCCACAGCAGTTGTGAACAGCAACTTGCTGCTGCTACATATTCTGATTCTGCTGTTGATGTGGCAACACAGTTTTGTTTCTTGCTTGCCCAACATACCAATTTTTCTCCCAAGAGTTGACAAGCACCAGATGTGCTTTTCCTGTCAATTTTGCACCCTGCATAATCTGCATCTGTGAATGCAATTAATTCAAGGTTTGTATCCTTAGGATACCAGAGACCAAGTTCTGATGTGCCTTTTAGATATTTGAAAACCCTTTTTACAACTTTTAGATGGGATTCTTTGGGATCACATTGATATCTGGCCAGAAAGCATGTTGCAAACATAATATCTGGTCTGCTTGCAGTTAAATATAACAATGATCCTATCATCCCTCTATAGGTTTTAATATCTACACTTATTGCATCCTTATCAGAATCTAACTTGTTCCCTGTTGCCATGGGAGTTTTTGAAACAGAGCAGTTTTCAAGTGAGTATTTTTGTAGAATTGTTTTCACATATTTTGATTGACTCAAAAATATTCCATCAATTCTTTGTTTAACTTGTAACCCTAAGAAAAAGGTTAACTCACCCATCATACTCATTTCAAAGTGGCTGGTCATCAACTTTTGAAATTTGTTACAAAAATTTTTATTTGTTGATCCAAATATAATGTCATCAACATATATCTGGACCAGCAAAGTATGACCTTTGTGTGTTTTGAGGAAAAGTGTGGTGTCAATAGTACCTTTGGTAAACCCAGAATTGAGTAAGAAGTTTGATAAAGTTTCATACCAGACTCTAGAAGCTTGCTTCAACCCATACAAGGCTTTGTTTAATCTGTAAACATGATTTTGAAATTTTGGATCAACAAAGCCTTCTGGTTGCTGCACGTAAACTTCTTCCTCAATTTTACCATTCAGAAAAGCTGATTTTACATCCATTTGATAAACTTTGAAATCCTTGGATGCAGAATAAGCAAGAAAAATTCTTACAGCTTATTATCTAGCTACTGGTGCAAAAGTTTCATCATAATCAATACCTTCTTGTTGACAATAACCTTTGACCACTAACCTTGCTTTGTTCCTGGTGATTATGCCATTCTCATCAGATTTATTCCTGAACACCCATTTTGAGCCTATGACATATTTGTCTTTTGGCTTGGGTACCAGATCCCATACCTTGCTCCTTTCAAACTGATCAAGCTCTTCTTGCATAGCTTGAATCCAGTCTGGGTCACTTAGAGCTTCTTTGACAGATTTGGGTTCTACCATGCTTAAGAACCCAGAAAATGCACACTCATGTGCAGTTGCAGATCTTGTTCTGACACCATCTGCAGGATTGCCACTGATGTCAGAATGAACATGTCCTTTGATCCATCTTAACTTGTTGTGAAAAGTTGTTGGTTCTGATGGATTTGAAGTTTCCCCCTAAACAGGTGCCTCATTTGTGTGTAAGATATCAGAATTCTGAGTTTCTGATGTACTACACATTTGTTCTGCAGGGTTAGTACACGAAGAATCTATTGATTTGTTTTTGAGAGAATTATCATGTTCTAGGAAATCTTGAGTTATCATTTCAAAGAGATGTTCATAATTTTCTTATTTGTCAGAAAAATTTATTTCTTTCATGTATTCATCAGAAACCTCTGTTTCTGCTGAGTCATCAAATGAAACATACAGACTTTCTCTGATTATCCTTGTGTTGAGAATAAAAATTCTATATGCTTTTGAGGACAAAGAGTAACCAAGAAAAATACCTTTTTCTGCTTTTCTGTCAAAATTTTCAAGGCTTTCAAAATCATTGAAAACAAAACATCTACAACCAAATGTATGCAAAAATTTTACACTTGGAATTCTTCCATTGATAATGTTGTATGGTGTTTTGTTGTGCCTTTTGTTGATCATGGTTCTGTTTGGGTAAAACATGCATTTGCTATAGCTTCTGCCCAAAAATGAGTGGGCAGCTTCGCATAAGCAAGCATAGTTCTGGCAGCTTCTACCAAGGTCCTATTTCTTCTTTCAACCACCCCATTCTGTTGAGGTGTTCTGGGAGCAGAAAAAATCATGAGAGATTCCTTTACTTACAAGAAAATTCTCAATTTTTGAATTCTTAAACTCTGTTCCATTGTCTGATCTGATCCTTCTGACTGTTAGTTTTAACATATTTTCAATTTTCTTGATAAAATTAATGATCAGATCAGGAGTTTCACTTTTCTTTCTAAAAAATTCTACCCATTTGTACCTGGAAAAGTCATCTACTATTACTAGTATGTATTTCTTTCCAGAGAAACTTTCTGTACTTATGGGTCCACACAAATCCATGTGTAAAAGTTCCAAATTTTGTGAAATAGAAGACTCAGAAATTGATTTATGTGAGCTTCTTTTGAATTTTCCCATCTCACATGCTTCACAAATTTTATCCTTCTTTGAAGATATCAAAGGTAATCTTTTTACCAGACCTTTGCTTGCCAGTTTGCTTAGGTTTTTGAAATTTAAGTGAGCTAGCCTTTCGTGCCATAACCAACTACTACCCTTGTTGATTTTTTAAAACAAACATAATTTTGGATGTTAACTTTCTTCTTTGAAATCAAAATAGTAAATTGATTTTCTTATTCTTTTTCCACTTAAATAGATTTTATTATCATCTATACCTATTAACAAACATTTTTCTGCTAAAAAGGTTACCTGAAAACCTTTGTCACAGAATTGACCACAACTCAGCAAATTATACTTTAAGCCTTCAACATAGGCTACTTTCTCTATGGTCAAACATCCATACCTTATGCATCCATATCCCATGATCCTCCATTTTACTCCATTTCCAAAATTTACCATTCTACCCAGCTTTGGAACAAAGTTGTTGAGTAAGCTCCTGTCCCCAGTCATGTGCTTGGAGCTTCCTGAATCGCAGTACCAGATCTGCTGCACATGATGGTCCTGAAATGGAATTATTAGAGGGTTTTTGGTACCCAGGCATGCTTGGGTACTTTTTCTGATGGGATTCTAATCAAATTATTTTTTCTTGTTGGTTTTTCATCAGAAATTCTGTTATATGCTGAGCCATAAACAGATTTTCTAATTTTCTTTTGAAGATGGTGTTGAACAAGCTTCAGTATGTCAACACACATACAAGATTTATCAGAATTTTCTGATATTCTTTCTTCTGATGGAATGAGTGGATAATTTTGAAAAGATGAGTGAACTGCTTCTGAATCTTTAAAGATTCTTGACTGCATTCACTTATGTTTGCTTTGAAGTTTGGTTTTTCAAAAGAGTATTCAGAACAGGTTGACTTGCAAGATTCAGAATCAGATTCTGATGAAAATTTATCAGAAATCTGATGAGTTGCTTTTACAAAGACAGTGGGTTTATTTCCTTTTGATTTTATATACCCTAAACCCTCTCCTTTGTTCTTTGGTGTGGACTCAATGAAATTTATAAATTCCTTGGCTTGTTGAAAACCTCTTACATTAATTTCTTTATCATTGAGTTTCTTGTAAAGATCTTTTCTTTCATTTTCATAGAACTCAATTTTAGCTCTGTGATCTAAACTTTCTTCTATGAGTAATTGGTTTTCAAGAATGATTTTATTCATAGTCCTTTGCAACTCATCAGATTTTCTAATATCTGATTGATGTTTTTCTTGCAGATTTAGAAAATCTGACATGAGCTTGTTTAGATTGTGTTCAACATCAAGATTGTCTAAATTTACCTTTTGTTCTGAAGTTTCTTGTAGACCTTCAGAAAGTGCCATGAGGCAGAAATTTGCCAATTCTTCTTCTTCATCATCAGAAGAATCATCAGATAACCATGTATATGTTCCTGCAATTAAGATAACTTGTTGCTGCTTCTTTGCTTCTTCAAGCTTTTTCTCATAATAAGCAACATCCTTGAGCTTCTTGGTCTTGCATTCTGATGCATAGTGACCTCTCTGCTTGCACTTGTAACACACAACTTCAGCCTTCCCTTTATCCTTAGATCTAACTTCCTCTTTAGATCTTCCATCCTTCCTTCCTCTGTCACGTCTCTGGTATCTCTGGATTCCTCCCCTTAACCTCTGCTCAAATGTTTTGGTGAGTAGTGCTATTGCTTCAGCAAAAGCTGAAAAATCTGATGATGTATCAGAAATTTCAAGATTTTGGCTGTTGGATGGTTGTGGATCATTGGTAGGTGTTGTTCTTTGTGAGTTTGAGATAAGAGCTAAAGATCCCCCCTCTTTGAATGGTTTCTTCAAATATTTCTTCTTCTCTGGGGACCAAGATGTTGTATAAGTCATGGAGACTCATGTTTCCTAGTTCTAAGGTTGAGGACAAAGTCATGGTTAGACTTCTCCATTCTCTAGGTAAAGCATCAAGAAATTTTATGTTTCTTTCATCATTTGACTTTGTTATTCCAAATTTCTTTAGCTCGTTTAAAAGTTTTGTAAATCTTTGATATGTATCATTTAATCTTTCATTTGGAAAACTTTTAAATCTCTCATAAGATGAGACATTGTTTATTCTCTTGTTTCTTCTCATCCTTTCTCCTCCTTCACAAAGATTTTCCAACTGATCCCATATTTCCTTGGATGATGCACATGCATCAACTTGTGAAAATATGTCATTGGGGATGGCCATTATTAAAAGTGACTTTGCCCTTTCATCCCCAGCCACCTTTCCTTGTCTTTCGCACTCCAAAGTATTTCGCTTTTGGGAGCTCGGGAGGCAGGGATAGCAGGTGATTGGCCAGTTGCTGGAATAGCTGGTATTTCAGTCATTGGTATATGTGGACCCCTTTCAATGGAATGAAACAGAGCTCGGTCATGACCATTAAGGAAATTGACCATCCTGATTTTCCATTGAGGGTATTCCTCCCTGACCAAAGTCGGAGGTTTGGACATAGAACCAATGTTAAAAGCATTATTCCAGGACTGAAAGCTGACCATATTTAGATAAAAGAAGATGAGCGATTGATCGTTTGAAAATAATTTATTCAATCTGCTCTGATACCAATTGTTGGACCCAGTATGGCCTGAACAACTTCTTTTCACGTAATATGGCAAGTGATTTCAATATATGTGAAAAAGATGTGCGGAAATGGAAATCAGACTTTCAGAAACAAGACCTACAGAATTATCAAGTTTATATCACTTTGAAACAAAAAGGTTTACAAGGTAATTGTAAGATTATTATCTAATACAAATGAATCTTGAATTCTATGGGTGAGAGGGCAATGGAGTTTTGTAGTATGTGTGAATGCTAAGCTTCAACTCATCGTCTTCTCCATGGTGAGCCTTCTATTTATAGAAGGCTTGGTACATGAATAAACATTTGTTTATTCATGCAATAAGTCCTGCAAAAAGTAGCCATTTGACATATTCATTGAATCCAACGTTCAAGTTGCCTTTTTCATCATGATATCCAATAATGTCAACTTGCTTCGGTAAGTGTGGCAGGATAGAGCTGATTTCAGACAAGTGGGGTATTCATTAGAATTTCTGATAAACCACTTCATCAGAAATTCTGGTGAACAAATCATCAGAAAATCCTGATGATCAGAATCGTCAGAAACTGATGATATTTCATCCGAAATATCATCAGATCCATCAGAAATGACCTTCTCTGATAATCCAATTCAGCTCTTGATCAACTTGTGATTCTTTGAAGTAGATGCTGTGCATTTCAGTTGTCCTATTCGATCTTCTTCTTGTTGTGATCTTCAGGACTGTTATCTCTTCATAGATCCAGTTGATTGTGATTTTCTTCAATACTTACAAATAAAGTTTCGTAACAGTACCTACTACGACTACCAGACATATTATCTGCGAAGGGACACTAATGACAACAAATTCTAGCAACCATTGAAATAAGTAATGGTTTTATAAACGTATACATGTTTACGCAAACAATTAAACTAACGTATGTATATACAATTTAACGTTCTTTAATAATCCTTTATTAGTGACGTTCTTGGAACTCTCAAGTACCAGCAGATAAGTTATTACGTTCCGGACCGTAATAATTTATTTGCTCAACAAGATCATCCCAATAATAATCACACTAAGAAGCAATTTTAATTTGTTGTGGCCAATTGTTGAGCTAATGATTATAGTCTAAGTTTTCCATTAACAACCTAGTTCTGTATAAACGATGATGGATCTAGAGCAAGAGGAAGGCGATGAGGAGGAGAGTGATCAGTGTCCCTAGATATTCTCCGGATTTATCCGAATATGTGTGTGGTACTCCACCTCCCTGATACCTACCTGTTACAGGACAATCTAGTCATACCCATGATGTTAGTGATGACATAGTTTCCCATGAGGTTACCAGTAGTGAGTGTACACCGAGTAAGGCACATAGGTCACCTCCACTTAGAGAACCCACTCCACCACGTAGGTATTTTCATCTGACTGCATGTCGTAGGGTTCCTACACCTATCCCTGCATTCTTACCACCCCTACCTACATATGAGATAGCAAAGCCATCCTACGCAGCTCGAGGTATCCCTGTGCCACCGAGAGCTAGAGCTCCTATGCCACCTAGGACTAGATGGTTAGGTTTCCTATTTGATCAAGTGGTAGATAACACCATAGCTTTGACTGATGAGATACACCGTAGGAATGAGATCTACGATTACATTATAGTTATGCAGCAGGAGGTTATATCGATGCAACAGTCTATGTCATATTTAGTTTATCGCGATGGTCGTAGAGAGGGACAGATGCAGCTTTGCATGGGTGTACGGGCGATCGTAGTGATGCTGGTGATGTGGCTGATTATGCGTACGGGAGGACAGTAGACAACGATAACATATGTATATATATATATCGTTTTGCACCCTTTCAAGCACTAGGCTTGCATGCCTATGTCGAGATTGGGGATACTATATATATTATATTTCCCTTTCGGATCTTAGTGATCCGTGTATGTACGATGCCTTAGTGGCTAGCTTTTGTTTTCAATCCTTCGTGGATCACGGTTGTATACTGAATTTTGTCATGTACAGTGGCTTCTATGTATGATATAGTTTCTTTTATGCATTATAAATGTTTGGTTGTTATGTTTTGGATGTGCATGGTTGTTATGTTTTGTATGGGTGCAATGGGTTGATGCGATACCAATCAATGTGTGTTTGCATTATTATAGAAATGGCCCCAAAATGAGCTAATGTGATACCTGAGACGGACATAGCACAGCTAATAGCGCAACAACTTCAGGCCGCAATTCCTACAATTATTACCCAAGTAACTGCTGGCGTTAATGTGGGGTTACATAATAATCAACCAAACCTGGTAATCCTAATCCTGATAACCATCCCCCGCACCGTCCTTGCTCTTACAAGGAGTTTATGTCATGCAAACCATTAGAATTTCATGGTACTGAAGGACCTAATGGGATAGTTAAGTGGATTGAGAAAATGGAAAAGGTTATTAATATTTGTAATTGCCCGGACGACTGTGTTGTTAAGTATACCACATGTACATTTCAAGACCATGCGTTGACATGGTGGAATACAGTTAATCAGACTCATAGCCAGGAAGCCATTAACCAAATGAGATGGGCGGGAATTGAAACAGATCGTGATGGAGCAATTTTGTCCTAAGAATGAAATTCAGAAATTAGAACATGAGTTTTGGAATTTACGAATGTAAGGCGCCGACCACATCGGCTACACCAATAGATTTCATGATTTAGCATGACGGTTACCCACTATGGTGAGACCGGAACATAAGCGAATTGAAAGGTATATATATATATATATGGGGTTTAGCTCTGGAGGTAAGGAGTATCATGAATTCGGTTGATCACCCCACAATGCAGAGTGCTGTGCAGAGGTCAAACACTATTACTTTTGACATGGTACGAAGAAATATACTGAAGATGCCCAATGATGAAACAAGTGGGAAGTGGAGTGCGGATGAGTATAAGGCGAAGAATAGTCAGGGTAATAAGCGTAATAGGACCACTGCCAGAAATTATAGCATGACAGCAACGGAGAAGAACCCAGGAGGATACAAGGGAAATCTTTCCGAGTGTAAGAAGTGTAGATTTCATCATGTAGGTAGTTGTCATATTTGTAATAGATGTCGTAAACTCGGCCACTTTGCAAGGGAATGCAAAGCACCCATAGGAAACCAGCATGGACAACCAAGAACCCGTTCACAAACACAACAACAACCCCAACCCTTACAACAACATCCCCAACAGGAACAACAGATAGTGCCAATTCGAGCGTGTTACGGATGTGGTAGTACCGGACACTTGAGGAACACATGTCCCCAGGTTTACCGTGGAACGGGTGGAAGGCATGCCCAAGGGCAGACTTCCAATGCGAACCAGGCTAGAGGACGTGCATTCATTATGAGAGCTGATGATGCACGACAGGACCCTAACTTCGTCATAGGTATTTTCTTAGTTTCCGGACATTACACCTCAGTATTATTTGATACCGGTGCCGATAGAAGCTTTATCTCTCTTAAGTTTCAATCTCTTCTTGAAATGCTGCCCAGTGAATTAGGATGCCCTTATTCTATAGAATTGGCCGATGGTAAATTTATAACTACTAATGAAATAATTCAAAAACTACACTCTAACCCTTAACGATCGACAATTTCCTATTGACCTTTTACCTGTAGAATTGGGAAGTTTTGATGTAGTAATAGGAATGGACTGGTTATTGAAGTTTAAGGCAGAGATCATATGCTTAGAAAAGATCGTTATGATTCCATTAACACGTGGAGAAGTGTTAGTAGTTCAAGGAGAGAAACCAGGTAGAATATTATCATTAGTATCCCATACTAAGATGCAAAAGTACCTTCGTAATGGTTGTATGGCATACATGGTAAATATGGAAACCAAATATCCTAATGAGAAGCGAATTGAAGATATACCCGTAGTTTGTGAATATGCTGATGTATTCCCTGATAAATTACCCGGATTGCCATTACCTCGACAAGTTGAATTCTGTATTGATTTGATCCCTGGAGCATCCCCTATTGCTAGAGCACCTTATAGGTTAGTACCCTCTGAGATAAATGAATTTTCTAGTCAATTACAGGAATTACTAGACAAAGGTTTTATACGACCTAGTTTTTCACCTTGGGGAGCCCCGGTATTGTTTGTTAAGAAGAAGGATGGAAGTTTTCATTTGTGTATAGATTACCGAGAACTAAACAGGGTTACCATTAAAAATAAATACCCATTGCCTCACATAGACGATCTATTTGACCATCTGCAGGGAGCAAGTTGTTGAGCAAGTTGTTTCTCCAAAATCGATCTAAGATCGGGATATCACCAACTTAAGATTCGAGAAGACGATATTCCGAACTCGTTATGGACATTACGAGTTCTTAGTTATGCCTTTCGGGCTAACTAATGCGACTGCAGTATTTATGGACCTTATGAATCGGGTCTGTAAACCATTTTTAGATAAGTTTGTGATAGTCTTCATAGATGACATTTTGATCTACTCTAAGAGCAAAGAAGAGCACACACAACATTTGCGACTAGTTTTAGAGCTACTTAGACACGAGCTGTTGTACGCGAAACTTTCAAAATGTGAATTCTAGTTGAAAGAAGTCCAATTCTTAGGTCATGTAGTGAATCACCAAGGAATTCAAGTGGACCTTAGTAAGATTGGGGCTATTAAGAATTGGCAAGCACCGAGGTCGCCTACAGAAATTCATCAATTCCTAGGATTACCCGGTTACTACCGACACTTCATTGAAAATTTCTCAAGCATTGCGCAGTCCCTAACCCTCCTAACTTAAAAGGATAAGAAGTTTGAGTGGGGAGAGGAACAAGAGGTAGTTTTTCAATTGTTGAAGCATAAGTTGTGCAATGCCCCGATTCTTACCTTACCGGAGGGAAATGAGGATTTTGTAGTTTATTGCGACGCATCTCGCAAAGTTTCTGATGTGTGCAGATGCAAAGGAATAAAGTGATTGCTTATGCCTCTAGACAACTTAAAATACATGAAAAGAGTCATACTAGGCATGACTTAGAGCTTGGAGCCGTAATTTTTGCACTTAAGATATGGCGACACTACTTGTATGGGACTAAGTGCACTATCTACACGGACCATAAGAGTTTACAACACATCTTTGACCAGAAAATGTTAAACATGAGGCAGAGAAGGTGGGTAAAGTTATTGAATGATTATGATTGTGAAATTAAGTATCACCCGGGTAAGGCCAATGTAGTGGCAGACGCATTAAGTAGTAAGGAACGTATAAAACCGCTTCGAGTACGGGCTTTAGGAATGATTGTGCAAACGAATCTCAAGGAACAGATTCGTATGGCCCAACGTGAAGCTCTGGGTGAAGCTCAGTTGTTAAACGAGGAACTGCATAGGAACGAGAAGGACTTTGAGGTTAAGACTGGCCAAGTGTGTTATTTCAAAGGCCAATTATGGATCCCAAAGTGTCACAATGTACGGGAATTGGTTATGGATGAAGCACATAAGTTTAAGTATTCAATTCACCTCGGTACTAACAAGATGAACCATGATCCAAAGGAGTTTTATTGGTGGCCTGGTATGAAGAAGGATGTGGCGATATATGTTAGTAAGCGCTTGACTCGTACTCGAGTCAAGGCAGAATATCAAGAATTATCCGAAATGTTATGACAACCTGAGATTCCCCAATGGAAGTGGGAACAAATCACCATGAATTTTGTAACTCATTTACCAAAAAACACCAAGAGGTCATGATGCTATTTGGATAGTCGTGGATAGGATAACCAAATCTGTGCATTTCATACCCATTCATACCAACTACAAAATGGAAAAATTAGCGAAACTTTACACAAATGAAATTATAGCTAGACATGTTGTACCTGTTCCTATTATTTCGGACCGTGATAATCGCTTCACATCTCACTTCTGGGAGGAATTACAGGAAGCTTTAGGGACTCGGATAGATTTAAGTACAGCTTATCATCCTTAGACCGATGGAAAATCTGAGAGAACCGTTCAAACATTGGAGGATTTACTTAGAACATGTGTCTTAGACTTCGGAGGAAGTTGGGATAGACACTTACCTCTTATTGAATTCTTCTATAATAATAGTTACCATACTAGCATTCAAGCAGCACCATTTGAAGCATTGTATGATCGGAAATGCAGATCTCCATTGTGTTGGGCAGAAGTCGGTGATAAGCAGATCACAGGAACTGAGTTAAATCAGGAAACAACGGATAAGGTTACAGGCTGCACGGGATCGACAAAAGAGTTCTTCCGATCGCCGAAGGAAACCTTTACAGTTCGAGATTGGAGATAAGGTTTTCCTAAAAGTATCGCCTTGGAAAGGCGTAATTAGATTTGGAAAGACTGGAAAACTAACACCAAGGTATATTGGACCTTATGAAGTTGTAGCTAAAGTTGGCCCAGTTGCATACAAGTTAAACCTACCACAGGAGTTAGGTAGTATTCATAATGTTTTCCACGTGTCTAACCTAAAGAAGTGCCTTACCGATGATGCGGCAATTGTACCCTTGAATGACATACATGTGGATGATAAACTCCAATTCATAGAAGAACCGGTAGAAATTGTAGACAGGAAAATTAAGAGGTTGTGAAACAATAAGATTGATATAGTTAAGGTCTGTTGGAGGTCACAAAGAGAACCTGAATTTACCTGGGAAAGAAAGGATCAATTCCAAAAGAAATACCCACATCTTTTCCCCAAGAAAAGGAAGGTTAGTAATTGAATTTTGAGGACGAAATTTCTTAACTGGGGGAGAATGTGACATTCGCCACAAAACCAGGTAAATCCTAATTTGAATTACCCAGCTTACCCGATTAACAAAGTAATACTGATTATGATGCGGATGAGTCCGAGGGCATGTTATGCATAACACACACACACACATATATATATATATAAAACAACTGTGTTGGGGCCATTGAATTCAGAAAACTGTCGTAGGTGCCGTAAGCGAACCTAGGAGTACATAAATGCTCAGACAGGATCCGTAGACTATAACATAGGATCATTGATGCTTTATTGGGTAGAAAACGCGTTAAACAAAACAATTTCTGGTTAGAAGAACGCCTTCAATTTTAACGCACACTATACAATCTAAACATGCGTTTTATCATCAGTTAAGCCCCAAAAGACTAATATAACATAAATATAAGATGTTTTGAGTAATAACGTCCAAGTGTTCGAGCTTTTGAGTCGGTTGGGTTCATTTTATTTTTAAACGCAAAAACGCCTTAAAAAGTGCTTTGTTTTTCGCCTTTTCTACTGAACACTCTATATATATATAAACTCCCAGTAAAAATTGTAAGTTCACGAAAATTTTCTAAACCTGGTTTTAAAATACCGAAAACCTCGTAAAACGTGCAATTTTAAAACCGTAGCTCGGGTTATCCGTTGAGCCCAAAGTTTTGTGTGAAACACTGAAAGTTATCCATAATATATGTGATCATTATTCATTCTGCAAAAATTCAGAATTTATTGAAATAGTTAATTATTTTTCCCGATTTAATTGTGTTTAAACGTAATAAATTAGTCAAATATTCATCGTTTGTCTTCATTCTGCAAAAATTTAGAATTTGCAAAAATTTAGAATTTATTGAAATAGTTAACTATTTTTCCCGATTTAATTGTGTTTAAACGTAATAAATTCGCCAAATATTCATCGTTTGTCTAAAATTTCTCAAATTTTGCCGAGATGATTTTTCTACTGTCCTAAACCATGTCCGAAATTTTATGACCAAATAATAATCATGTCAAAATCTGTGGCTAAAACAATTTCTATATTTTTAGTTTTTCGCCTAAAAATTATACTTGTGTATCGTCCGTTAGGCCTAGATTCCGTGATCTGTTTGCAACAATTTTCTGGGTATAGTACCTACACAACATGTACACCAAAACCATGCAACTGAAATCATCAATTAAGCCCCTTTAGTAGTCTTGTTCTATTAGTTTTTGTTAGGCGATTTCAGTGTCATATAAATGCCGTTTTTGATCCAAAACCCAATGCAAGCCTAGTGCTTGAAAGGGTGCAAAAATCTGTAGCTAAAACAATTTCTATATGAAGGTTTTACTATAATCAATCCGAACTTGGTTTCCTGGTCAAGACCAGAATAATCTTAGACTCTAGTTAAATAAGAAGTGAAACACTAACTGGTCATTAATATAGCCATGACTCTAAACTGTACTCTTAACATAGTATTAACTATTAAACCTTATTGTAATATTAAAACTTAATAAAATCATTAACAAGACTTAGTGGTTACCTTATCAGTAGCCTACGATATGAAGGATGAAATGGAACTCAAAGTTATGAATAAGATTAATACATGACCTATCTAGCTATTTATAAAGTTTGCTTAGTCGGTCTTGCTTGCTGAAACTTAGTCAAGTTGCAAGAAATCTTTAACATGAAGATTTAAAATAGTGACTCACTAACATATTATACACGTATCATTCTTTTACTATGCACAGCTTTCATTTCACATCATACAAATACACAGGTAACTTACGTTCACAATTTCTATTTCTCTGTTTTAATTTTTATTATTATATTATTATAATTAATTCAGCTAGTTCACTCGTTTTTCTCTTATAACTTTTAAAATATAAAGTTTTATAAAGTCATAAATATATTATTTGAACGAGCTCATTTTTCTCTACATTTTAACCTAAGTTTCATTAAAAACAGAGTAAGATCAATTATTAACATTAAACGGTCCCATATAATAGCCAAGGCTCTTCTAGATATCTCTCATTTCAACTAACCATTTTACTTGTTACTTACTCGTTCAACAATATATAAATTATAAACTTTAAATATAATCTTATTGGTTCATAAAACAGGATGTTACAGTATTTGTCAAACTTTATTGTTTACGACGGTAAGTAATGCTTTAGGCTGCTTGGAACGGGGTGGCAAACTATAATCGGCATGTTGTGGCAAGATGTGGCAAGTATCCCCTCAATCGGCAAAGTAGCAACATGTGGATCGACAATGAGTTTTTCGGTAAGGTGGGTTGTGGCTGGGCAACTTTTTCCAAGAGGCAAGAGGGTATTAGGTAATAGGTAGGCCCCTTTCTCTGACTAACCATTCAAATATTTAGTTATTTTTTAAAATATGTTATATAAAAATTGGTTGTGGCATGTGAAGTAAAAGACTAATGTTATCTCGTGATTTGGAAAATTATGGCAAGTAGCGGTGAAAGCTGATGTGACACTGACGTAAAGTCGAGAGATGTTGTGGCAAGTGTGGCATGGGAGGCAAACACTACTCCCATCCCATGAGGTATGGTCTCGGAGAAGCATCGGGGAGGGGCGAGGCGGCACTTTTGCCGTGCGGAACACCACCCCTCCCGATTGATCTTCGGTGCCCACGGGGATTCACCCCGTCCTCCTCGATCTCCCTCGTGTCTCTATCTCTCTCTTGTTTCTCTCTCTCTCTCTCTCTTGATTTTATGGAATGGGATCATACCTATTGATGGGGAAGGGGAAGAGAATGGTGGAGGTGGCTGAAGGGGAACCATACCCCTCGGCCTTACGGTGATTGCAAGTGGTAGTAAGTTTAATAATTATAACTTTTCTAATTTTAAATGCATAAAAAAAGTATATAAATTATAAGTTTTTTAAAAAGTTCTTCAAATTTAAAATTTTATAAAGATTTAAGCTCATAATAATTCTAGGTGAGTTGGTAAGGCGTCATTTGACATTTGAGCCAAACATTGAACCTCGAGTTAACTCCTGGGTTGGTGACACCCGGCCTGCCCTTAACACATCCTGCATGACACATCAAATAAGTTACGCTTAAACCGGCCCAAGTTTACAAAACCCAAAACCCTCCCTTATCACAACCATCTTCTCCGCCGGAGACCACCGTCATACCAAATGGACTCACCATCATCATCTTCCCCATCACCACCACCACCAAAACCCACTCAATTCAACCTGCAACAAGCCTTTAACAACCTCCAAAACCAATTATCTTCCTTTTTCCACCACCACCACCACCACTTCTTCAACCCCAATCCCAACCCTAGGTTCGAATTCGACCTTCTAGAATCCGTAATCACCCCTAAAAAACCAACCGCCTCAATCTCCTTCACTAAAAACCCTATATGGGCTCGAATTACGTCCGATAATAATAATAATAAAACTGTTGTTACCGGTGCCGGTATGTCGGATGAGGATATTGAACAGCGGTTGGCCGGTGTGCCGGTGTACGCTCTCAGTAATTCTTCTGAGGAGTTTGTGGTGGTTTCCGGTCAGAATCCGGTGAAGTCGCTAGGGTTGTTGTGTTTTAAGGAGGAAGATGCTGAGACGCTTCTTGGACAGATGAAATCTATGGATCCGAGAATGCGCCCGGGGTCGAAAGTTGTTCCTGTTGCTCTTAGCATGGTAATTTTGATAACTGTTATTCGTTATTAGTGATTTTAATCATAATTTTATGTTTGTCAATTGTTATCAATTATTATCACATTATGCTTTTAACACTAGCAATTTAGGTGAAGTTATAGATAGTATGATTTATGTGATAGCGGTCGCTTTATTGTTGCGGTTTTAGGTTGCAAGTGATGAGTTTCTAGTGGTGTTTGGGTATGGTGAAATTGAATCTGATTGTATGATTGATGACGTGTCAAATAATCAGTTTTCGATTAGTTGCTTATGAGCAGCTGCATTGCATATGGGTCATTTACATGTATATGCTTGAATACTTAGAATTTGTCAAGCACCTATATAGTTGATTTTAACAGCTTGAAATAGCTCTTGTAGGCTGTTTTGTTACATGTAGTTATCTGATTCTGAATATTTTATTGTACATAGTCATATTTAAAGCTATGCAGTTAATGCGGTAAAATATCGGATATCGGTCAAGGACCGATATTTGGGATATAGGTTATCTCGGTAAGACATCGGTGGGATATCAGTAATATTAATATAATGAAGAATTTATATATATAGCAATTTAACACTAATAATTCAGTGATATATCGGTGATATATCAGTTATATCGGTCAAATATCGGTGTTATATCTGTCAATATCGCCGATATTATGGGTACCGATATTTGACACCACTATTTTACTAGGGGACCGATTTGACCGATATATCACCGATATTAACTACATAGATTTAAAGTACAATGCCAAATGGTCCTTAACTAAAAGCCTATCAAATTGTTAATTTGGAAAGGAATATTTTGTTACCTGAAGACCTGAATTGCAGATGTTGTATTGAGTAGTGAATTTTTAAGTTTTTAAGTGATGACAGATTAACAATACAGTTTTATAGTTATTCATTACGATGTATATGAAAAGAAGAATTCACAAAGTTGTAAACAGCTTTCAAGCTTTTACCACATCAGTAGCATACCCTATCTAGGACATAATTATCAACTAGGACCAGTATTCTGTTCATACCAAGATAAGACATATTAAAACCTAAATACAAAGTTAGATTATTAGAATGGTCATTTATGCAAAATTGGAACACATTTATCCTTGAGATAGACAGGTTTAAGGTGAATTGTTGGTTTTGTAGAAATATATGTAGTATTCACCTTAGCCAAGTAAGCTTTCAAATGACCATCTCTCATTTTCTTGTACAATGATGGTTGAATCTAATAGTCAAACCAAATTCAACTCGTGTGCATGTTTGAGCACAACTAATGACTAATATCATCATTTACATGACCCTAATATCAAACACCTACAGGTAGATTTGAGCTGCATTTGCTCAGTTTTAACCCCACCAAAATGTATATAATCACCCCCGTATCAATTGTTACATTTGAAAACATTTATGGAAGTATGATTGATCATTTAAAACCATTATTAGCCAATTCGGTCAATCAATTGACCAAATTGTCATTGTAGGTCAATTTTGGTCAAAATTCACCATTTTGGCAAGAACTTACAATTTTTTCTATTTAACCTTGGATTTTCATCCAAGTCACCTAATGGTGATTATAGTCAATTCCATTCAACAGTTGATGTTTATCACATAATATTTTATCAAAACACTCTTGGTCAAATCCACCAAAAAAATCACATATCCAGTTTTTTTTTGGTAAGCTATATAATCAAAATTGAACATTACCAAACTGTTATAATCATCATATATGATGTTTCTAAGATATTGGATGCCTTAATTATGAATAATTTCCAGAAATTCAAGTATTTGGTGCAAACCCCACTTAAAATCACTCTATGGATAATATATTGATATCTAAACAGAAATATTTTAGAAGAAGGCCTGCTAATAGCTATGGAACGAGTGGGTTATGTATCTATGGATAAAAACATCGCTCCTCTTTGCTAAATGGCACTTGTATTGTGCAACAAAGACTAATACTGAATTATTCATACTCCATGAGTGCATACTGATACTACTAGTTTTGTATTGCACTAGTAAACAGTTTACAAGATTTGGTTTGGTCTAATGTTTTGATTGTTGTGGCAGGTTTTCCAACTTAAAGTTAACGGCGTGTCTTTTAGGTTTATTCCAGAGTCTTCACAGATAAGGAATGCAATTGAGGTAAATTAGTTCACATACATATATGCATCGAATTCGACATTTTTGCTTACCGTTTGTGGTAGCCTACTAGCCTCTACTCTGTTTTTCATAGCTATGATACTATCAGTTCCTAAAACTTATTTAGTTATGTTCGATTTGAGTTAACTGGTCAATTAAGATATAGAATTTAAAGAAATGCATATTTATTATATTATTTAGTAACGTGATCATTGTGCTTTTCAGAAGTAATATGCATGACCAATCTTCTGATGTAGACTCTAATATATACCATTTATAAGTGATGTTTCATGTGCTTCTTTCTAGGAAAGACGTAAGGCTGGTATATCGGATGACAGCTTCTCTGGAGTTCCTGTTTTCCAGGTTGATTTTTTCTTTTAATTTGATTCTACTCTTCACTAGTTTTTCATGCTTCTGATTTAAAAGTTGAAATTTAATATAAACGCTTGTTTATTGTCAGTCAACAAATCAAGTATTTTGTAAGCTTAAATATAGAGTTATGTTTCTATTTTAATAATTTTAGTAAGACATTATATGGATGCAGTCAAGGAGCTTAGTTCTACGCAGCCAAAACAGAAGATACCGTCCAGCTTTTTTCAGAAAGGTTAGCACTTGTCACAGTTATCCTGATCTTAAAAAAATAATTGTATTGTTCTCATGTACTGTGTAGGAGGATCTCGAAAAATCGTTAGCGAAAGCTTCTGTTCAGCAAAGACAACTGAATCCCACCCTTAGGGTGGGTGATCTTGAGGTATCGGTCAACTATTATGATAAATACTAGAAAAAATTTATAAGAAAAACAGGATAGCCGTAAGTTTTTATAATCCAAGATAGGCACATTTTTATTTTTTTAACCATGTATTTATTTGCTCCTGCAGGTTGCTGTTCTTGAGGATATAATACAGGGGATGAAGGTTAGTGGTTACTAACTTACTATGCATTGCAATCTTTTTCTGCTGGTCGTATGGCCACTAATCTAAGTTTTAAAAAGCACACATGAGGCGCGAAAGTCAACTTGGAAAACGTCTCAGGGCTTTAAGGCAGCACAATATGCACATCTGGGTCAAAGTTGGTCAAACTTAGGGTCTGATATGTAAAAACAGCCTATGATAAAGTGATACACTGACATTCAATTAACTATTTGCAGGACAGTTCTACAACTGATTGGGACGATGTTGTTTTCATCCCTCCCGGTTTTGATGTTTCAACTGGCCCATCAAGGCAATAGGAAGTAAACTAAAATCATGTAAGTTTACACTACGTTTGTCACCACACTAGCTTCGGTCGGTAGGCAACAATAATAATTGGAATTGGAATCAAACAATAAACAAAAAAAGTTAACTTTAGATACTTGTGATGGAATAGTTAGAAGCATCTTTCAATGTACTATTGGAATTATATTCTCAATTAGTAGGCTTGCAGCTGTCTTTGTACAATTCTGTGTCATCAGCAAATATGCATTTGCAAATATTTTTTAAATGAATTTAAACATTTTTATTTTGTAATGTATGAGTTATGAGGAACAGATATTTATATTTAAGATTGGACCCGCACGATCGATTATGTGTTTTAATGGTGTAAATCTGTTTCCAATGCAGGTTGGTGCTTCTATCAATGGATTTGGAATATGTGATGTACTGATCATATTATTGGTGCAGTTCTGCATCATAGCTTTGTATATCCATCCATGAGTCGATAGTAGTTTATAGATCGAGTGAGTTCATATGTAGGACAAATGATTGTCATCAAGTTTATGAGATTGTTTTCCAGAAATTGGTCCTGTCTTTATGTTTCTTGTATGGTTTGTGTTCTTGGCATACGTTGCGGTTTGCTTGATTGTTTGTTTGTTTGAGTGACCTGAAAAATGAGCTTAGAATCGGCCAAAATGACCTATGACGATTATACAAGTCATTCTTGGGTTACATTTTTTTGCAACGGCTATGCAAGTCATGCTTGGGGTACATGTCATGCACGGGTTATCTAGTTTTTTTTTTTTTTTTTTTTTTTGACACAACCGAGTAGGTTAAACTTTAGAGCATTCATAATGGATCTCTTATATTTATGTGAGTGGGTTACTCATATTATAAGGAATAGTTGTGAGTGGTTTTAAGTGATTGTGAGTGAAGTTCATTAGTAAATATATGGAAAACTCTGTTCATCTTTAATTTTTTTAATATTTTTTAAAGTGATTGTGAGTGGACGAGAGAGAAAAAAAATGATAAAGATATAGTTATTATTGAATTGAAAGTGAGTGAGAGAAAGTAGTGGGTTTTTTTGTGTATATACAAAAATAAATATAATGGATTGAATGTGAATGCCCTTAAAGGTTGGTTCTTACAGAATTCTCAATCAACTTTTATTGGTTTCCTGTCTTAAAGTGCGGTTTATCCATTGTTGTAAAAGTCCCGCCTAGGCTCCGAGTACTCGCTACAAGGTAGGCTGCCGAGGCACGAGTACTGTTCTCCCAGGCCAATTACTCCCCGAGTAATCTTCGCCTAAGCCGAGTACTCCCGAATCCGACTAGGGAGCGCCTAGCGACTTTTGCAACCATGGGTTTACCTGGTCATGCAGTTTACATGGTTTCACTCGTTAGCATGATATTGATGGGTTTATGAATTTTTCTAATGGGTCCTATGGTTATTAAAAACAGAAGCTGAGTTGTATTGTTTTGGTTAGGTGATACCAACCCTAAACCTACACCAAAACACATTACTACCCCTAAGTTTTATCACCTTGTGTCCAGAAAATCACACTGGTTCACTATATTTATTAATTGAACTAATAAATTGACAATCACCATGTTTATTAATTGAACTAATAGTTGGCAAACATGGATTTGTGAGAACCTTTTTATTTGTCTTTTGTTCATCATTATCAACTTTATATTCAATAGAAGCAAGAATTTAAAAGCTTTTAAGATTGGAGGGTATGGGGGTCGGCCCTGCCCCGGCGAGCCCCGGCGCCGGACCCCCACACCGCCCCCTGAGTCTCGTCCCGTCTTCCCCGTCCTTCAGCCGACGCCCAAGCCGGGCCACTCCTTCACACACATACCTATACATACATACATACATACATACATACATACATACATATATATATATATATATAGGGAGGAGCTCATGCGAGAACCACCTTTATTGTGAGAACCAATGTGAACACAACCTAAGAAAACCTAACCCCCCCCCAAGCTAAAATGCAAAAAACTAAACCCCCAAAAAACCTAAAAAAACCTAAAAAAATCTAAAAAAAAAATCTAAAATTTTTTTTTGAATTTTTTTGAATTTTTTATGTTAAAATCGCTACTTTTAGAAGCCAAAAAAAAAATTTTAATTTTTTTTTTGCTTTGAAAAGTAGCGATTTTTTTATAAAAAAATATTAAAAAAATTTTGTGTGATTTTTAGCTATTTTTAGGCATTTTTTGTTGTGTTCACATTGGTTCTCGCGGTTCTCGCAATAAGAGGTGGTTCTCGCATGATCTTCTCCCTATATATATATATATAGTGTGAGGTTCATTGGGGAACACTAAAAAAGTGGGGAACAGTGGGGAACCGACTCAAACGAACTCCGATTGGACTCATTCCAGTGGCGTTGGAACCGGCTCGTCGAACCCTAACTAGGATCGCTTAACCCTAAACCCTAAATCATAACCCCTAAACCCTAAATATATTAGGGTTTGGCTTTTAGGGTTTAGCTTTAGGGTTTAGAGTTTAGCTTTAGAGTTTAGGGTTTAGCTTTAGTGTTTAGCTTTAGGTTTAGCCTTATTTTTTAGCTTTAGGGTTTAGAGTTTAGGAGTTAGGATTTAGGGTTTAGGGTTAAAAGATCTTAGTTAGGGTTCGGCGAGCCGGTTCCAACGCCGCTGGAATGAGTCCAATCGGAGTTCGTTTGAGTCGGTTCCCCGTTGTTCCCCACTTTTTTAGTGTTCCCCAATGAACCTTCCCCTATATATATATTTAGTCCCATCCTCCACCCCCTTGTCCATCCCCTTTAGACCCATCCTCACTCCCGGTGACGTGGCAGGTGACGTGGTGGCCCGATCTCTTGTCCCCATACCCTCCAGTCTAAGTTATGTGTTAGATTGTTTGGTGGAAATTGCAACTTTATAAGAAGGTAGGGTTACAAATTATTATTAATGTAGTTAAAATATATTTGTAATATTTAAAAGTATAATTAATTAGTTTAATATAATAGAGAATAAAAGATTAGCCCAACAGAAAGAAGATTAAGGCTAATCATTTCCCATCACATTAGGCCAATCGTTTTGATCCATCAATTTTATTAACAAGATATTGTTCTCTTTACCTAATTACTACTATACTCCATTATTGGATTATGACTTCTTTCTTATATTATAAACAAGTGCTTCTTATCCATTTACAAAACTTAAATGATATAACATAACATTTATAATATTTCTACTTTTCTTTTTCTCTTATCTAACACCCAACTATTGAACTAACCGTTTTTTAAAACATTACTCAACTAGGATTAGGTTCAAACGTGAACAAAATCCCAAGAGTGAACTGCGTGAACTGATCTGGGCCCTTTGTTTTTTATGATCTTGAGATTAAAGTGAGTGGCATGATGGTAATTATTTGGTTAATTTTTTCCATTTAATTAAATACAAAAAGGGTATATGTGTAATTTCAATCTTAAATTGATTGCATAAATCTCTCATAAATCAAGTAATCAATTATCCTCTTAAATTGATTGCATAAATCTCTCACAAATCAAATCAAGGATTAGGAAATATGTAACTTAATTCAATTATTAAAATAATTATTTGTTTAAATGCGATGTACACATGTGTATTCTGATTTTGCCCTCTTTTTAATGCGATGTACACATGTGTATATCGTCTGTTTTTGTGATATCTTAGATTTTTTTTTGTATTGAATGTTGATGTACACCTGTGAATTACTGTACACATGTGAATTACTGTACACATATGTACGATGCTGAGTACACATGTGTACTGTTATATTTATATCCAAGTATACATGTGTATACCGTTGAAATATGAAGGTTACGTGGATTTTAAAAATCAAAATTTGAATTCTAGTGATGAAATCTGAAATAAAAAATTAAAATTGAAATCTGGTGATTTGTTGTTTGTTTTGATAATTATCTTATTAATAAATAAACATAATGTGGATAATGAATTTAAATTAGGAAAGATGTAACTTAATTCAATTATTAAAATAATGATTTAAATCTAATTTTTTATATAATTACAATCATACCCTTAACAACTAAAAAGGAAATCAAAGGTCCATATCTGTTCACGCAGTTCACTCTTGGGAGGTTGTTCACGCTGGAACCCTACCCTACTCAACTATTGAAACTTCAACCATTTTTTAAAACATTTATTTATTAACACTCTCGTTACAGACTTACTAGATATACAGCTAGAAAAATCAACTTATTTAATGTGTTTTGAAGAATCTCGTCCATCCAATCTACTAGAGCTTGATGTTATATGGAGTAAGATTAAGGAGGGGAGATTGAGATGGTTTGGACACGTGAAGAGGAGGCCGGTGACGGCACCGGTTAGAGTAGTGGACGCCCTTTGTGTGGAGGCTAGGAGGAGTACAGGAAGACTCAAACTGACTTGGGAGGAGCGGATTAGGCAATATTTGCTAGAGTTGCACATTTCTGAAAACATGGTCTAGGATAGGAGTTTGTGTAGATGTAAGATTAAGGTTAAGGATTTTTAGGAGAGAGTAATGGGGTGTCTGAGATTTTCGGGTAGGGGTTAATATTTCCTACTTTTCAGGTGGACTTTACATGTGTTTATCATCTTGTGTGTGTGTGTGTGTGTGTGTATAGATATTGCTTTAGGGGCTATAACTGTGTCTATTCTACTATGTTAGTCGGTTACCACTTATTATGTGATTGGTGGATTCCTATTGCAATATCTGTAGTTCGCATTGTTTGTTTGATGTTTAGTTTCGAGCCGGGGGTCTTTTTGAAAGCAGCTTCTTTATCCATATGGATAGAGGTAAGATTTGTCTACATCTCACCCTCCCCAGACCCTACCGCTGCCCACCATCCCCGCCACCCACCACCATCGTCACCTAACACCACCACCACCACCACTACCACCCACTGCTTCTACCGCCACCTACCGCCTCTGCCGCCACCCACCACCATTGTTGTCACCCACCCACCGCCGCCGCCGCCACCACCTCCACAAACACCACCACCGTAACCCACCCACTGCCTCCGCGCCCACCATCCCCACACCACTGCCACCCACCATCACCACCAATGGCGGATCTAGCCCATTAAATCAGGGGTATAACAAAAACTTTTTTTACCGTGTAATCACACAATACAAAAAATCCGATAATAAATAAATAAAGTAAAACAAATACATAATAGATTTGTCCACTTCTTTTTTTCATAGCTTGAAATCGTTTTATCACCTCGTCGGATTTTTTTAGGGGTATCCTTTGTATTTTTTAGAGGTATACTTTGTATAAAAACGAAAAAAATAACACTGCGAATACGGGGTTGGGCCGTAGCTCGTGCTATGGTTGCTTATATGGTGGTTCCGCCCCTGATCACCACCACCCACCACCAATTTTATTCCTTCATCTTTTCCAACCTACCAAACAACACAAAGTAATAATTCACTCCATTCTCATATGGTAGTCAAACAAGACGTGAAATGATAGTGATACACTCCATTACCTCGTTCATTTTATTCTCTCTCCTATTCCATTATCCCATATTAAACAAATTTGAAAGAAAATTATAAAAAATCAAAGGGTTTTTATTTTTTGTTTTTTAAGAATCCTTTATAGAAAGCGAGGAATGGGCATGCTCATGTTTTTTTTTTTTGGAACGGCATGGGCATGCTCATGTTATCAATGATTCTGCCACTCATTATATGTAGCAACCCGCTTGGTAAGTGTGATGAAGTTAGTTTTGCTTACATCATGGGTTTGAATACGGAGCACTTGTAAGTCATAACCTTCCAAAATCAATTGTCTCTATATTTGTCTTGCCCATTTATTTATTTCGCTATAATCTAAGTACGGAATAATACAATCATATAAAGTAGTATTATCCCTCTTTGGTCTTATTTTTGTCTAGACCCCCTAGTTTCTCTTTAGTTTCGGTCTCATATGATTGTATTAGACAATTCAAGAATTAAGATTAAGGGGCTGTTTGTTTATCTTTTAATGGTTCAGACCTCTTACTGGTTCAACACTTAATAGTTCAAACTGTTTGTTTCACGAGTAGATGTCTGAATGGTTCAGACATTTGTCTCTGAATGGTTAAGCATTATACATAGTCTGAATGGTTAAGACGTCTAATCTAAATTGGTCAGACATTTGCCTCTGAACGGTTTAGCATTATACAGGCTCTTAATGGTTCAGACTTCTTACTGGTTCAACACTTAATGATTCAGACCTCTTACTGGTTCAGCACTTAACCATTCAGATGTTACTAAACAGCCCCTAAGAAAATTTAAAAAACTTCATCATCAAACATCTTCAATGAACCAATTTTTCAAAATACAATGAAGATGAACAATAAATCACACCAATATGGTGAGTTTTAGCTAGCTTACATAGATTCACCTTAAGAAGACTAGACTTAGAGAAAACAAATGTCACACCACTAATATAAAACCACAAGGAGTTATCCTAACGTGTGGGTGTATCATTTTACATACGCAACTGTCAGGTGTATGCCTACACCCCGTGCTTAAGTCGTGGCCATTTTCAATTGAAATGAGCCGAGGATATCCAGGACACGGTTATATTAACCCCCAAATGTTTATATATCAAACAAAACAGATTAAAACAGGTTATGTCAATGAATTAACCACTAATCAATTAAATATTCCATACCCGACCAAACGGTTATAAGCGTAAACTATGCCCTTAAAAGGACTAAAAATACCCCTTTAAGTCTAAAATGAGTTTTAAACATAATTTTTAGCATAAAACTCATTACCTACTGATATGATATTATAATTAGGATTATTTGGGATGCTAAGTCAGATTGTAAAGTGACGGGTGGTCCGTAGGACAACCCTTAAAGGCTTTAAATAGAATAAAATTCCATACTTTGCCCGGTTATTTGCTTGAACTTGGTAACCACTAGATGATTTGATGTGCAGGTATTAAAATGCTCAAAGTGCGGGATTTAGGAAGCTTGGATGGATGTGGGAAGATGGCATCATTAAGAGATGAAGAAATCAAGTTTTGAGGGAGAAACAAAGGAAATAGCCCACTCAGCGCCGTAACCTACGGTGTCTTGCCGTAGGTTACGGCCATTCATGCTCAAAAGTTGTCTGCCGTAGATCAGAAGAAAAGCACCGTAAAGAATATGCTGGCCGCCGTAACCTACGGTGATCTGGCGTAGGTTACGGCACTATATTGACTTTCTGAATATGCTGACCGCCGTAACCTACGGTGATTTGGCGTAGGTTACGGCGCCGACTGATGCAAATTTGTAACTCCTTCCATTAAATGCCATTCTCATGAAGATTAAAGGGACTTATCATTTCCAATCGGTTACCACTTGTCTTGGAACGATTTTGGGAGCAACTTTGGAGACTTTGGCAAGGAGAACACTTCCTTAATCATTAGTTTTTGTTGCTTTGATCTTTATGAACAATAATACTATTGCTATGATGTTGTTTCAAGCCATGAGTGGCTAAACACTTTGTGATCATCCTGGATTAAAGGTTTGCTTGAGACATTTCATGTTGATTTCCTAATTTCTAGAATAACAATCTTTATCTTTATAGTTTGTTTGTTATGGTGTGTGATTGTTTGTTAGTAAATTGTTAATTCTTATGTCAAACTAATTAGAAACCATACGTTCTTGGTGCCGTTGGTAATCGAGATATCATGGGTATAGTTAGGCTTGGGTAAGGGTTGATTGATCATCGGGTAACAACCTCACGTTCTAGGAATCTGAGTACTTAGTTCCTTTTCATCACTGCAAGTAGTCACACATGAACTATGTCTATGTAGTTCTTTCTAGTTGAATGATAACATGAATGTCAATTGAAACCGGAAATCTAGGATGGTCATTTGTCTCTAATTTGCTTACAACCAAAACTTTCATTTTTGCAATTACACTAGTAATCTTAGTTTTAAAATCAATTCAATCAAATCAACTCTTGAATTTTATTTTTATTGCAATTAGTTTAATTTTAGTTAACTTAGATAAACATTGAAATAACACATATTCCACAAACTCCCTGTGTTCGATACCCACTTGCCACTATCTATTTAGTAGTAATTGGATTAAATTTGATTGTGACCACGACATCACGTCAAATTTTGGCGCCGTTGCCGGGGAGTAGTGCGCAACGTGTGTTATTTTTTATTGTTTTAAGTTTGTTATTTTTTCTGGTTTACACTGGGTGTGTTAGTGTGCAGGTATTGAGGTGCATGCGTACTAGGAGCTCTCACAAGCTTTCACCATTAGCATTTGATCCGGAAATCGAACGAACTTTGCGAGCAAACAGAATTTTGTTAAGGGAAAACACAATTAGCGGTTCACCAACAACACCAACTACACCAATTACACCACTGAGATACATGGATCCACCACCACCACTACCCACTACGGGGTGAACCTGTACCACCTTTTACACCAACATCCACTCAACCTTCACCAAATACCACCATTCCAACCACTACTTCTGAACCTACTTTACTTCATAATGTTACACCAACCAACACCACACAACCCATTACCACTCAAGAAGAACCAACCATTACTTATAACCCTTCTACTACCATTCCACCATTTTCCCATTTCTTTCCAGTTGCAGGTCAATCATCTTCAAACTATACCATTGCACCAAACTCAACCATTGTCCATGCTACATCATTTAGACCATCGAATCAGTTGGGTTTTCAATACTCGACTCTTCCATTTGGGCAATCTTCGGGTATAGGGGGAGATGGATATGAGGAAGGATATGAAGATTTTGAGGGTTATGATGAAGACGGTTATGCTTATGGGGGTGATGGAGATCAAGGAGAGTTTGGTTATTTGCATAGCCAATCTCAAGGAATGGCAAGTGTTGGTGGAATGCCACAACAACAACAACTCATACCACAACACATTAGGCCAAGGCCACAAGGGCCACTAATGCAACGCCCTATACCATTGCAACAAGTTCGACCACAACATGTACAACCACAATTCCAAAGGCCAATTCAACACCCACCGATGCCACAACAACAATTTCAACAACCATTCGCACCACAAGGGCATATACCAAGACCAATGGGTCCTATTCGTCCAAGGGGTCGGTTGGGTGTACCAAGAAGGCATCTTAGGGAACATGCGAGGGGAATTGAAGCGCATTTTAGGCCAGTAATTACTCAAAATCCTTCACCGGTAGTTATTCCTCACAATGATCAAGGGAGGACTTTTGAAGTGAGAACAAATTCCTTGCAAAGTTTGCCGAAATATAAGGGTCTAGCAACGGAGGAACCTTATTTTCATTTGGAGGCCTATGACTCAATTTGCAATACTCTTGGGAGTCAAGGTTTTTCGGCCGATGATGTCAAGTTAGTCTTGTTTCAATTTTCTTTGGAGGACAAGGCAAAGAAGTGGTTCTACACTTTGCCTTCAGCATCTATTTACACTTGGGCTGAGATGCAACAAATATTTCTAGATGAATTTTACACTGCTCAAAAGACCAATGATGCTAGGAAGGGATTGAGGAGTTTTCAGCAACAACAAGGTGAAATGTTTCATGAAGCTTTTGAGCGTTTCAATATGATGATCAAAAATTTCCCTCATCATGGAATTGAACTTTGGGAATTAATGAATGCTTTTCACGAGGGGTTGAGTGCCGAAGATGCTCGAGACTTAATGTCTATTACCGGTGGCACTTTTGGTACGAACTATGAGCAAGACGATTGGGAGTCTTTGGAGCAAATGGCAATTACATCAAAGAGGAAAGCTCAAGCATCTAGGAGAGCACGACCAGCCGTTACCCGAACACAAGTGCATGCGGTTGAGGATGGTAATGTTCAAACCTCTAATCAAATTTATGATGTTTGTGCTATTTGCAATGAAATAGGTCATGCGGCTGAAAATTGCCAAGGAATGGTGGAAGGGCAATATGAAGAAGTTCATGCAGTACAAGGTCAAGGAGTGGGTGGTAGAAATTACAATAATATGAATTCTAATACTTACCACCCCGGTTTAAGAAACCACCCAAACTTTCGGTATGGGAACCCTTCAAATCAAGCTAACCCGAATTTCCAAGGAAACCAAGGATTTCAAAGGCAATATCAAACGGGTCAAAGCTCTTCGGGTGGAAACGAAGTAATGGAGATGTTGAAGGCGATGCAAGTTGAAATGCAACGAATGAATCAACGTGATGAGGTTCGGATGCAAAAGGACGAGGCCCGTGATAAAGCGATTCAAACTTTGACCATCCAAATGGGTCAACTTGCAAGTGAAGTGGCGATATTGAAGAAAGCAAAAGGCCAGTTACCAAGTGACATGGTGATAAATCCCAAAAACATTAAAAGTGTTAATATCAATGTGGTAAGCACCGTTCCTAGTACTAAATTTAATGAAACATTGCTAACTTCTTCGTATCAAGCGATTGCAGGTTTGGAAAAAGATGCCGAAATCGAGAATGATAAAGAGTATGGAGCGCCAATCGTGCCTATCCGAGTGGGGAAACTAAAAATTCCTCATGCATTGTTGGATTATGGGGCGAGCATGAGTGTGTTACCGGGTGAGCTATATGACATGTACGATTTCGGTCCGCTTCAAGATGTAAACACCATGGTGAGTTTGGCGGATGAAAGTTGGAGGTGTCCACGGGGAATAGTTAAGAATGTTATGATTCGATTGGGAGAATTCGAATACCCGGTGGATTTTCTAGTTCTAGATTATGCTTCCACCAAAATGGCAGCACAACAAAGGGTAATTTTAGGTCGACCGTTTCTATACACAGCAAATGCTCAAATCAATTGTAGAGACGGGATTATTACCATGACCGAAAAGAACCGTAAGTTGTCCTTTGATGTTCAAACTAGAGTGATTAGTTATGAGTCCATTGAAGGGAAGGGTGGTGTGTCTAGTGATTGTATAAAAAATGCGTGTCAAAGAATGAAAATGAATCACACACCGAATCGTGAAGACACGCATACGGGATTAAGTAGGAGTGTATTTGATTACCCACCGAATCGAAGCGGGACGGATGCATTTTACTAAATGGCACGATGTAGCGATGGAAGTGGCAGAAACCGATTCTTTGAGCCACCATAAATGGGGGGGGGGGTGGCACGGTCTGGCTGAAGACTTGAAACTTAGCGCTGCTCGGGAGGCAACCCGGGGTTTTATATTGATCTTGTTGTGTTTATTTTTCTATGTTTCAGGGCCATGGCAACACTCAAGTGTGGGGAAGATGTGCAGAGATTGGTGTGAAGGTGGTGATAGGAAATTGGATCATTTACAATATCTGTTGTGTCAAAATTCACCAGGTCATGTACTCTTTCCTTAGTCTTGATATGTTCTTTAGCTTTGAAATATTGGTAGTTAGTTTGTTTGCTTTTGTTTAAAAAATAAAAAAAATACAAAAAGAAATTTGGGGTTTGAGAGTATAAGCAAATGTTGGTGTTTTTGTTGAAAGCGATATTCCCTTCAAAACCATACATTGGGACTATGTATCCCAAGTGTGGGGATGAGGGGAAAATTTTGAGAATTTTTGAAAAATTTGTGAAACCAAACGAAAAGTTGTTGGAATTTGAACACTTGACATTGTTCCGTATGACACACCGACACCCCTTTCTAGTCATTTCATGGTGAGTTTTTGAGCCACATATGATTATTAAAGATGCTTTCCTTGTTTTGAGTGGCGGTGTGTGTATTGTGTTAATAGAACTTGTGTACGAATTCTTGTTGAAGCCTAGGATTAGCATGCTTGTGAAAATGATAGGGGACTTTTAGGTAGCCTCGTCTAGATGTGTGAGAGTGTGGGAATTGGGGGTTGGACCTCATACGTTACATATATGAGCTTGGTATTGTGAGGGGTGGGGGTTTGGTCTTTAGAAAGCCATGTTTGAGCCTTATAACATTCGGTTGTGACCCAAACCTACTTCTTACAAAAACTTTACCTATTGAGATGACCCGGTTTAGGAATTTAGTTTGTGATTGTTGATGTTCTTGTATATATTTTTGAGTTCTATGCTTAAAAAAAAACAAAAAATTCTATACTTTGCCCGGTTATTTGCTTGAACTTGGTAACCACTAGATGATTTGATGTGCAGGTATTAAAATGCTCAAAGTGCGGGATTTAGGAAGCTTGGATGGATGTGGGAAGATGGCATCATTAAGAGATGAAGAAATCAAGTTTTGAGGGAGAAACAAAGGAAATAGCCCACTCAGCGCCGTAACCTACGGTGTCTTGCCGTAGGTTACGGCCATTCATGCTCAAAAGTTGTCTGCCGTAGATCAGAAGAAAAGCACCGTAAAGAATATGCTGACCGCCGTAACCTACGGTGATCTGGCGTAGGTTACGGCGCCGACTGATGCAAATTTGTAACTCCTTCCATTAAATTCCATTTTCATGAAGATTAAAGGGACTTATCATTTCCAATCGGTTACCACTTGTCTTGGAACGATTTTGGGAGCAACTTTGGAGACTTTGGCAAGGAGAACACTTCCTTAATCATTAGTTTTTGTTGCTTTGATCTTTATGAACAATAATACTATTGCTATGATGTTGTTTCAAGCCATGAGTGGCTAAACACTTTGTGATCATCCTGGATTGAAGGTTTGCTTGAGACATTTCATGTTGATTTCCTAATTTCTAGAATAACAATCTTTATCTTTATGGTTTGTTTGTTATGGTGTGTGATTGTTTGTTAGTAAATTGTTAATTCTTATGTCAAACTAATTAGAAACCATACGTTCTTGGTGCCGTTGGCAATCGAGATATCATGGGTATAGTTAGGCTTGGGTAAGGGTTGATTGATCATCGGGTAACAACCTCACGTTCTAGGAATCTGAGTACTTAGTTCCTTTTCATCACTGCAAGTAGTCACACATGAACTATGTCTATGTAGTTCTTTCTAGTGGAATGATAACATGAATGTCAATTGAAACCGGAAATCTAGGATGGTCATTTGTCTCTAATTTGCTTACAACCAAAACTTTCATTTTTGCAATTACACTAGTAATCTTAGTTTTAAAATCAATTCAATCAAATCAACTCTTGAATTTTATTTTTATTGCAATTAGTTTAATTTTAGTTAACTTAGATAAACATTGAAATAACACATATTCCACAAACTCCCTGTGTTCGATACCCACTTGCCACTATCTATTTAGTAGTAATTGGATTAAATTTGATTGTGACCACGACATCACGTCATAAAGTGAGTTTAACTTCAAATTCGTATACAATGCCGATAAATGACGATAATGCCCTTATGGCACATAAAATGCGTTTTAGGCATAATATTCAAACCAAACCTTTTGCTTACTGATATGTTATGAAAAATAAAATATTTTAACTATTCAAAGTTGGTCATAACATCATATTTCATAAATCTTCGCATAAATCGTCATTTAACGACATTAACGCCGGGTAGGCGCGTAGTATGGTTTTAAACCATATTTATAAACCAAGACTTGTTACCTACTGATTTTATAAACCATTTTAAATATTTTTACTGTAGGTATAAGTCATGAACTCAAAATCTCAAATAAATTCTCAAAACTATGTGTGAAATGACAAAAATGCCCATACGGCGCATAGTTTGGTCTTGGAGCATAAACCACACATATATTTGATACCCCGCTGATATGATATCATAATTTAACCATTTTTATAGAATGTTTATGACCATAACATCAGTTTACTTGCAAGCTCCTTTTATAAGTTATAAAATTACCAAAATGTCCTTTTGAAGCATAGTTTGATTTTAAAACCTTAACGGGCATATAAGTTAATATCCTACTGATATTATAACTTGTTTAAAGTGTATTGACATATGGAACTTGTTCATGACTCATCCGGTTACCCGATATCGCTTATACGCGTACAGTTAGACTTACGTAACTAGTTTACATAAGATTACCGAAACGGGTTTAACCTTATCGTTTTGATCTCAAAATCCAGAATGTACTTTGTTTACCCATATTATACAAGTCCTAGTACTTGTTGGGTTTAAACCACATTCTATTCGGTATACGCTTAATCTAGCGAACCTATTCTTAAGTATCGGGTCATATCTAAAGGAACTACCTTTGACCCGTATACATTCTAACAGATAATAAATCTATTCATTCCAGACTATAGTACCCCCCAGATAATCGGACTTGGGTCAATATACTTAGACTTGCGGCTTTTTGCCAAATATAGTCTTGTTGATTGGAAGCTAGCAAAAAGGTAAATACTCTTGACTTATTTTAGTGTAAACTTGGGATGGCAAATATGCCTCTTGGGACGGTTATTACATAAGTAAGTCTCCTATGATTGCGCAAAAATGTAAGAATATGGTTTAATCCGTTTACTTGATAATTATCATAATTGGGGGTTAATGATACCATGTCCGGACAACCCAATGGGTTAATCAAGCATATAATCTCGTAATAAGAAAAATCTCAAGATATATTTAAAGGATCACCTATGGGTTTTCCATATGTATAAAACTCTTTTCGAAAAACAATTTTTAAATGAGTCAGTTAATTGTATTTACCAGCTTTGGCTGACGTATTTTCAAAAGATTGAACAGCAGGTACCGAACCTTATCATAAGCTGGGATTACGGATCGGCTAGAATGAAGGCTAAGGAATCTGCACTCTTGAAGCTTAAGGCCTACGATACCTAAAGCTCTGTTTATTTGGATTCTGGTTGTGGGCTTGTATCGAACGCTTGTAATACTTTTATACATTCAAGCTTTATTCTAATGATTTTTAATCTAATACTTCCGCTGCATATTATTATATTGTGATAACTGTTATCCAACGGTCACGAATGTACCCTCCCGGGCCCACAGGAAATCGGGGTGTGACAACAAACGATTTAGAGACTAACAGTTTTGCGACTTTGGTCGTAGAGCCATTCATTTTGCCATCAACCTGAAAGGATATTCTTTATATAAATTCTATACACTAAGGTTGGGGGTGTGGTATAAAGCCCCTAGGGGCTTTATCACGCTATATCAGCGTCATGTCACATAGGGGGCTTTAAAGCGACTCCCTTTAACTTGCATGCAATGGTTTAAAGCCCCCTATTAAACAAAATACAAAAAAAACATAAATAAATAAATAAAGAGCAAAAAATTTTATTAGTTGAAAAGAATGGGCCCCACCTGCACCACCCCTTTAGCGCTCGTTACTGCAATGGAACCCTCTCCATGGCACCCCCCTTGGCACCCAGGGGGTGTCTATGGGGCGCTAAAGGACGCTAAAAATGATGATTTTGCCAGGGACGCTATACCACATACCCTAGCCTAACAGTACTAACGTTATTAGGCTGAGTGTTGTGGGGCGACTCCCACCCCCAGGTCGCCTGGTATCGCCTGGAACACCGCCCCCGGGGGCGACTTGGGTGGCGACCCCCTCTTGCCCGACTCAACCACGTCGCCCAACTTTCACACTTTCCCACAATGTATCCGTTGCCAACAGATAGTTTGGCCAAGCTTTTTTTTTTTTTTTTTTTAAATCCAACCTTTATAAATAATACCCCATATCAAACACATTTTTACCACAATCTTCTCTCAAATCATCAAAATTTATACCAATCTTCTATCAACTCATCAAAATGTATCCCCACAACATCCCTCATTTCAACCAAAATACGTTAGACGGCTTGTTGCAAACGAGCCAACAACGGATCAACTTAAAAAAAGAACACGGGGACCGAAAGCTAAAGCTGAAAGAAAGTCGTCAAAAAGCACTTGATTTGCAAATATTAACAACCGACACGACAAACCTTACTGGAGCCGAGCTCGCTTTAGCCGAGCAAATGAAGCAAGAAATTCGAGAAAAATATAACCTTTGTTGAAGTAATTTTTTTATTTTGGTTAAAGTAATTTTTTTTTAGTTGATGTATTTTTTTATTTTGGTTGAAGTAATTTTTTTTTAGTTGATGTATTTTTTTATTTTGGTTGAAGTAAAAAAAGACTTTTATAAAAAATAGGACTTTTTTTTATATCTTTTACATAAAAAAAGACAAAATAAATCAATCCACGTGTCGCAAGACGCCCCACCCAGCAAGGTTGCCCCACTCCCCCTTTTTTGGTCAAAATCCTCTTATGTGACGTGGCGCCACGTGTCGCAAGACGATCACTCAAAAGGTTGCCCCACTACACTCAGTCTTGATCACTTCTAAAGAACCAAATCTCTAAAATCAAAACTTAAAAAGTAAGCATTAACACTGTATCACATCAAGGCAAGTTGTGGACAAAGGGGTATATGATTTATAAGAATGTTACTGATCTGGGCATGGGCGTAGCTTTGTGAGGGCGGGAGGGGGCGGCTGACCCCCCGAACTTTTCGCTCGTTAGTGGAGAGTATGTAGTTTTCGTATACCAAATCTACCCAGATCCAGTGGCGAAGCTTGAGATTAGAATCAATTCCATCATCATGTTCTTTGCAATACACATAACCAATTGTCAAAATAAAGCTTTTATCAGTAAAAAGAAAAACCTGTTGAGTTCCTATAAATTTTAAAGTTACATGAAGAAACATTAGATTCATGATATCCACAATATATTATAGAATAGCAAGAACCTAGTTGAGCTGAAGCAAAACCCATGTGAATCGGGTTAACAGTATCCACGGGTTGGTTCACAGTCATTCGAGTCGATTCATTATTTTAAGTGAATCGGGTTTTAAAGAATCCATGGGTGGATTGAAGAATTCATCAATAGAAATTAGTTGTAAAGTTTAAAGATGGAGTGGAGGTGGTGATAGTGACAGAGGTTTCCGGTGGCAGATGATGGAGGTGGTCGAAGATGATAGTATTTTTCTGGTGGTGAATTGGTGGTGGCAGACGGTGGATGGTAGTGGTGGTGGAGGTGGTCGGAGGTGATGGTGGTGGGTGATGGTGGTGGCTGGAGGAGGTGGTGGTGATGGTGGTGGAGGAGGGGGTGGAGGTGGCAGTGGAGGAAGTGGAGGTGGTGATGGTGCCACATAAGCTGCCAAGTCAACAAATAACAAAGTTGTGTCCACATCATCAGCCATGTCAGCAAAAAATTAACTGGGTTATAACCCAGTTAGCAAATGATCATTGGGAGCCAAATGCTTACAAGTTGGGATTGTTGGAAGGAATTTTCTAAGTTGGGATTACTATTGGCCAGCATGTGAATCCTAGGATTATTAAAATACAATAACCCTTTAAATTACAATATACGTATAAATTTTGGCATGTAAAAAGCAGTGGCGGATCCAGAAATTTTTTTACCAGGTTCCTTTTGGTAGATTCTAACTAATTTTTTCCAAATCATACAAGGTTTCCACTAATTTTTTCCATTTTTTGCCAAACCGAGGGGGTTCCTGGGAACCCCCAAAACACCCCTGGATCCGCCCCTAGTAAAAAGTCTCACATACTACCTTACATTTGCAACACAAGACTATTTTTATAAGATAATCTTGAAACTCCTTTCCGCTACATAAAATCTTATGTTATCTCATTGACCCTTATTTGCATGAACATGTATGTAGTAGACTTCAATATTACATTTTGATATAAAAGAGTCAAATGATTTATTGTTAATCAGAAGTCATTCAGATAACTTGTCTTAGAGTTTTTAAAAATAAAAATAATAATACTAAAATCTGGAACTACATATAAATATTGCAATTGTTGATCAGTTCATTCTACATATTTAATAAACATCATTATTAAAATAGTTCTCAAATAACACTTTTTTTTTTTTATCAAATACGAAAACTAAATAATATATAAGGATTTGCATCACTTGTTACGAGTGATACAGTAAATGTTCATTTTAAATTTTCCTCCTGCCTTTCAATTCATATCTAGTTCTTCTCTTATCCAAATCTAAATTTTCATTTAATAAATTACTAACTTTTCATATTAGATAGGTTTGTAAAATGCAAGTTCTTTTAGGGGCTTTTTGGCCGGTCGGTACTGGTACGGTACCGGTATTAGAGGGTAAAAACCGGTGAATACCGGTAGCGAACCGATACCGAAAATGTCAAAGTCGGTACCGATTTGGTACCGAAAATATAGCCGGTTTGGTAAATTTGATACCGATACCGGTACCCGATACCATATACTCATCTCTTATGATTTTACTGTTCATTGTGTTCTAGGTAAATATATAGGTAAATATATCAAAAAGTAACAATTACAACTTTCTGAAAAATTTCTGCAAAAGTGGAGAATACTTTCCTAAGAGTTGGTTTTTGAAGGGCTATGGTCCCAAAAAGCCGCGCATACCATTTTTAGGTCGCGCGCTGGTCCATACTTCTTACTCAGCAAGCTGATCAAACTTACACCCGCGCGGGCTACTCAAGCAGAGCAACGCCTCGCGCGAGGTCCAATTAAGAGAGAACATCAGTTTTCATACTTAGTGTCCTGGATAAGAGCCTTTAGCTCCTACAACCCTGCGCGGGCCAGTTACGTGCACAGCAAGGGTCGCGCAGGAGTTACAGCGCAAGGACACTTCAGAAAGTACACAAGGTACAAGTGGCAGAAGAATGAGCCAATCAGCGTCCACCAGGCTATGCTCTATCATGCTCCACGATCGACTGACGTGTAGGAGACAGAGAGTACACAAGGACGCCTACGTGGCACCAATCAGGGGGCGGCGACAACTGCCCCATGATCTCCACTTACCTGCTGATGGCAGAGGGACAGCAAGGCCGACAACTGTGACACATGGCTCCAATCAAGGTGCGCCAGCACCTAAGAGCTTCTAGAAACCATTAACTGTCGACACCAATGAGACAAGGAGGATATTCCTTGTTGTAGCCTTCCGGCCCAAGGCCTATCAGTCCATCTCCTCTTACACCTCTCCGGCTATAAATAGAGACCCTCATACACAGGTTAAACATTCCATACTCTCTACTCTCACTCGTAACACACACTTATTTCCTCCAAACAGTTACTTATTCTCACGCCGGAGTCTGGTTAATAGGGAAACCCCCATATTCCCCTCTTAAGAAGCTAACGGTGTTGCTGTTTTGCAGGAAGAAAGGATCACATCAGAGCTCAAGAAAGTTTAAGAAGATTAACCCTTATGATTGAAACATAAACCAAACTAATTAACCCTAAAATTAGTTCCGTGTTTGGGGTATGGTCCCAAAAAGCCGCACAGACCATTTTTAGGTCGCGCGCTGGTCCATACTTCTTACTTAGCAAGCTGATCAAACTTACACCCGCGCGGGCTACTCAAGCAGAGAAACGTCTCGCGCGAGGTCAAATTAAGAGAGAACATCAGTTTTCATACTTAGTGTTCTGGATAAGAGCCTTTAGCTCCTACAATCCTACGGGCCAGTTACATGCACAGCAAGGGTCGCGCAGGAGTTACGGCGCAAGGACACTTCAGAAAGTACACAAGGTACAAGTGGCAGAAGAATGAGCCAATCAGCGTCCACCAGGCTGTGCTCTATCATGCTCCACGATCAACTGACGTGCAGGAGACAGAGAGTACACAAGGACGCCTACGTGGAACCAATCAGGGGCTGGCGACAACTGCCCCATGATCTCCACTTACTTGCGGATAGCAGAGGGATAGCAAGGCCGACAACTGTGACACGTGGCTCCAATCAAGGTGCGCCAGCACCTGAGAGCTTCTAGAAACCATTAACAGTCGACACCAGTGAGACAAGGAGGATATTCCTTGTTGTAGCCTTCCGGCCCAAGGCCTATCAGCCCATCTCCTCTTACACCTCTCCGGCTATAAATAGAGACCCTCATACACAGGTTAAACATTCCATACTCTCTACTCTCACTCGTAAAAATAGTTACTTATTCTCACGCCGGAGTCTGGTTAAGAGGGAAACCCCCATATTCCCCTCTTAACGAGCTAACGGTGTTGCTGTTTTGCAGGAAGAAAGGATCACATCGAACCTCAAGAAAGTTTAAGAAGATTAACCCTTATGATTGAAACATAAACCAAACTAATTAACCCTAAATTAGTTCTGTGTTTCTTCATTGGCGCCCACCGATTTTTACAATCACTCCCATCTTCTTTTTTTCTGAGCTTTTTCTGAGTTTTTTGTTCCCTTTATCATGGCTGGTCAAGGGATTATTCCTGATTTCGGTTTCGGCAAAAACTCTAACGTAGGATTGGGGGAGGACAATCCGAATGTCCAAGTCCAGCCTGCCGAAGAGATAGGTGAAATCGAAGTAACAAACACCGAGGGACCCCGCTCGAGCATCACTCGCATCACTCAAATGGGAACCCTAGTAAGTCATGTCGTTGGTCCTTCAAACCCAGCTCTAAACCCGAACATTTCGGCACTACTAGGGCTGCCAGAAGGCGAAACTTTAGCTTCATGGTACGCCAAACAGATTGCTACCATAAATACTGCGTATCAGTCTTTGAGCGCACAACAAGCAATTCTACAAGCAAAACCATTCTTGGTTACCCCTCCGGGTCCAATTCAGGGGGCGCGCCAGACACCCCCGCAGCAGAACTTTCAAGGAAGAATCAACAGACCTCCTCCCCAGAGAAGGCCAAGCGTGCATGACACGCGCGATACACGCGGGGAGACAGGCAGTTATTATGACCATCCGTCAAATGTGCAAAGGGGTCCAGTTCACAACCGGCTGGGGCCACGTAACATGAACAACAAATGGGATGACACGGATCCGGATGATTATACTTGGCAAGAGTATGAAGGTTCCTCAGTCTTCAACCATCTACAGAAAAATCATGAGTCTTATAGGTTAAGACAGCGCATCGCATACAACGAAGAAGCAGAACGAGATTTCAGTCTCATCAATAGACCAGCTGAAGCTGCTGAACACTCGAAGTTCATTCCAAAGATTGCTCTAGCCCCGCTATCAAAAGAAAAATTGCCTCCAACAGTGGGAAAGTTCAATGGCCTAACTGGCCCCGACGATCATGTCCGAGTATTTACAAGCGTTGGTGTTTGGGAGGATGGAACATGCCAATGTGGTGCCATCTGTTTATCCAGACTTTCACAGGGGCTGCTCGCGCCTGGTTCGACAGCCTCTCGCCTGGAAAAATCACATCATGGGTCGACTTCAGAACCCAATTTGTAAACCATTTCAGCCAGCAAAGACGTTATCAACGCGATACGTTTGAAGTAACAAACATCTGGCGCAGAGAAAACGAGGGGTTAGAATATTTTATCACTCGCTTCAACAAGGAGTGCTTAGAGATCGGAGGTGTAAGCGAACAACTGATGCACGCTCACTTCAAGAAAGCCATTCGATGTGATAGTCTGATCAGGACTATCACAGGAAAAGACGGTATGCCCAAAGAATGGGACAAACTAATGGCAGCTGCAAAGATCGTAGCGCAAACTGAGGAGTCACTGGCTGGAAACAAAAACTCTTACACTGAAGATCGTTTTTCCAAGGGAAGCTCGCGAGAAAATAACAGGCGAAACAGAAACAAAAACCCTGGATGGAAAGCAAACCAATCCAGCGGTTACGAAGAAAGGCCTCGCTTTAAATAAGACGCGCGAGACACAATTGATCGCATTGGTTATCGAAAGGCAGTCAGGAACGAGAATCGAGAAAAACACTGGACTCTGCTCATTAAGACACCAAAGGAGGTGCTCATGATGGAGAATCATGATTTCAAGGCTCCAAAGCCTATGACAAACAAGAAGGGGCAAGACCTGAACCTGTACTGCGATTTTCACAAGGATACAGGTCATCTGATGGATGACTGTATCAGTCTAAGGAAAGAAATTGAGAAAGCGCTGAAAAGCGGAAAGTTGAGCCATCTTGTCAAGAATGTGCACAAGGAGACGCGCCAGATTCAGCGAATGATGATGGAAACCAGAAGAAGGTTAGGCGCCTAGAGACACACATGGTCAATGGACGAAGGTACAACACAAGGAGCAAAGGCAAGCGCCCATTCGAACTAGCTTGGCAAGAACAACAAGTCATTTTTCCGGTAGTGCGCGGGGGAACACGCGCCACGCACCCCGTTGTCATTACCGGCATCATAAGTCACTATGAAACAGAATATATCTTCATCAACCGGGAAGCAAAGCTGATATCATTTACGAACAATGCTTCAATCAGTTAGATGATAAAGACAAAGCGCGCCTCGAGCCTGTTGATTATCCTCTGTCAGGATTCTGCAATGAGACGGTCTTCCCACTAGGCCAGATCAGTTTCCCCGTCATGCTATCTGATGGGAAACATTCAAGAACTACAAACGTCAACTTCATGGTGATGCCAGTCAAATAAAGGCATGATGTTTTAATTGGGAGAGAAACACATGGAGAAATGAACATGGTAACCTCCACACCCCACTCAGCCATTGGATTCCCAACTGAGACGGGGGTGGCGATTATCTATGCAAAGAAAGAGGTGATGGCAGCAGAGGATGCGTGCCCAGTCAAGGCAGCAAAAATTTCAACGACCGAGTCAGAAAAATGGGTCTTGAACCGCAAGTACCCAGAACAGACAGTGACGATAGGCCACGCAATCTCACCAAGTATCAGAACACACCTCAAGCAACTACTGTTCAGGAACATGGACATATTCGCCTGGACTCCGGCCGACATGACCGGTGTCCCGCGCGACGTCACTGAACATTGTTTGAACACTTATCCTTCCTTCGAGCCAAAGGTACAAAGAAGGCGCAGCCTAGGAGCGGATAAGACTAAAGCCATGAATGAGCAAGTTTGTGAATTGCTAAAGGCAGGTATACTGAGGGAGGTGCGCTATCAAAGTTGGGTTGCAAACCCTGTTATGGTTGAGAAGTCTACCGGAGGATGGAGAATGTGTGTTGATTACACGGATCTCAATAAGGCGTGCCCCAAAGATTGTTATTCGTTGCTTGAGATCGACAAGAAAATAGACTCTCTCGGGCCATACAGGTGGACATGTTTTTTAGATTGCTACAAGGGGTATCATCAAGTCCAGATGGCGCTGGCGGATGAAGAGAAGACAACTTTCCGCACTGACATCGGAATCTTCTGTTACACAAAGATGCCCTTCGGGCTCAAGATTGCTGGCGCAACCTACCAGCGACTGATGGACACGATATTTGCTGATGACATCGGAAAGCATATCGAAGTGTACATTGACGATCTTGTGATTAAAAGTCCCGAGGAGGACCAGATGCTAAAAGACATAGAAAAGACGTTTAATACTCTAAGGAGCGTTGTCACACCCCCAAAATCCACAAGCGGAGTATCACCGCAGGAGGCGTGACTGACCAGGATCCAGCCACCAATCATATTGAACAATATAAATTAAGTAAAAGAAAGTCCAAACCAAACAACATAATTGGTGTCAAAACAATTCAACAAAGTTTAAGCTATCAGCGGAAGCATAAAGTCCAAAACCCAAAACATAGTTTAAAAGTTCATAAGTTTAACATGGAAATCAACAATCCATGTCCCACAACGACCTCGTCTTCCTGTGCAAGCTCCATCTAAACACCTAACGACCTGCAAGGCATATAGTAATGATTCAACAGCAAAGTTGAGCGAGTTCACAGTTGGTTGTCCAGTTTAATGTTGTTCCAAAAACCATAAGTTGTTTCGAAAACCACGAGTTATCCAATTCCTTATTTCCCAAACCATAACCAGTAGGGGCTTCCCCATGTAATCCACTAGACCCATTACCATATCGACTACTGACTGTAGTTATGTTTATGTGCCCTGCATCAATGTTTATCATCATTGGCTAAGTGCCCAGATCCATTAGTTCACTCCCGTCCTTTGCGGCATGGTGTGAGCCTTGTCAAACATAATAGCGCTATTTAACTAATGACCCATTCACCATTGGCCCGACGATTAAGTCGATATAAAAATGAGGGACTTAATGATAGAGTTTTGTCTAGTGTCAATGTTGTCACACCCTGACTTTTGCGGAAGCGTGATTATGTGTGACTTGCTTAATATCATTGCATTCAATCATAACAACCACTATATGATAAAACCAAAGATGATCATCCATTACTTAAGTTTAAAATATCACAAACATCATTGTTTTAAACATAGACATCAAACCCGAGTACAAATCATGCAACTTGTTTAAGAGTTCACAAGGACTCGACAAAAGACATTAAATAAAACCAGGCTTTGAGAGATGTGTTATATCTAGGATAAGACACAATATCCAAATCCTCAGACTTCGAATGACATCTTTTATTCTCAACCTCACTTGAAACATCCAAACGCCCGCCAGATCCACTTTTAATTCCCTGAAATACATGTAGTTTGAAAACATCAACAAAAGTTGAGCGAGTTCATGTGTTTGTATGTGTGCGCGAATAAACCTTTGTAATCATTGTTAGTATGTATGTATGTTTGTAAATCCCTGTATGAAAGCAAACAAGGAAACAGATCAATTAATGGTTTGGAAGGCCATTAACAAGTGTGCAACGACGTAGGAAGGCTCAAACCTATCAGAGTTTGTACCGGGCCTCCGGCTGTAAGACATAGTCACCTCATGGGCCAAACCCCGGTCCCCATGGGTGTGGGCTCGCTACACCTAAATAGATCTATCACTCATGTCCCTCGGTCCTAACACGAGGATTAATGGTCTTAGGAGTGCGCCTACCCATTCACATGATCTACAATACATTCCATAGCTAACCATACCAATTGTAATCGTTTGTAAACATTTTGTAAGATGTACTTCACCCCCGAAGTTATAAAACAAAAACAGTTAAAAGAAAGGGGGGGCATGAACTCACAGTCTTGCGTTCTTCGTAATCACAGTAACTCAAAGCTCCGCCTGGCGTACACGATTATTAGACGAGCGGGTCGTGCCTTGACTTCGTGTTAATTAGTGTCTTTGAGTTACATTTCTTTGTGTCTTCAATATTATTCCAAGTTATATAATTATTTGTTAAAATAATAAATATTTTAACTTAAATTATATTTATTAAAATTTGGAATAATAGTTAAAATAATATATTTTAACTTGATACTTTTCAAGTATTTATACATGTATTTCCTTCCCAAGGATGGGTGTATTTGTATTGGTATTCTTATACTTGTATATTTTTGCCATGTATTGATGTCGTATTCCGGTGTGTATTTATACGTACGAAAATACGTATTTCTTGTAATTATTAAGTATCCTTATACTTAATGTTATATTAACTTTTCCGGAATAATATCCTTAATAAAAATCCATATATATATTTTCAAAATATATATTTTTAAAAATATTACTTAGAAAATTACTTATAATTTTCCTTTGGCAAAAATATTTGTATTTTCATACAAGTTCCAAAAATAATATATTTTCAAGTCTAACTTAGAAAATATATATAAACTTATTTTTCTCCAAAATAATATATTTCATATTTATTTGAGAAAATATATATCTCTTCCAAAGGTAATATACCTTCTAATAATTAAAAGAAAATATATATATTTTTATTCACCAAAAATAATATATTTTCTTCTTGTCAAAAATATGATATAAATTTGTGATAATTGTAAAAATCATATTTTCATTCACTTGGTGTCCAAAATATTAGATTCCAAAAATATACTTGTGAATAACTTTTCCGGAATATTTTGTGTGTTATATTCCTTTGTTTGGTTCCACCGATATTTTAGGTATTCTTTGTATATTTATTCCTTGGAATTTTGGTAATATTTTGGATTGTAATTTCTTGGTATTTTTGATGAGTTATATTATTTTAAGTCCTAAAATAATATAACTAATACATGTAATATACAAATAATCACACACATGGTGCCTTCTAAATATATGTTTCCTAAATACATATTTAGTCACTTTTATTTATAAAAACCAACCTCCAATATTTGTAATTTTTGTAACAAAAATTATGGCAAACTTTATGTGAAAATCCATGGTTTAAAACATACTTGTAAATATTTGTTTAAAAATATTTTTCTAAGTGTTTGATTTTTAGAAAATTTTTGCCATAGTTTCCCCTAAAAATGGAGGTTTCCATACCTTGAAGGTATATCATTTTCTTTTGTATGAAGATGAGTGAATGATGGTGGTGGTGGTGTTGTTGTTCTCGCCCGAACACAAGCAAGGGAGGGAGAGAAGAAGTGGGGTGTTGGTGATGAATGAGAAATGTAGTTTAGGAACCCTTATGTCTTCTTATAATCCATAAAACACAATTACCATTGGTCTATATGTGTTATAAAGTATAAACAAGATCAAATAAAATATTTAAACAAATCACAAGTGGGGTCCCTTGGTTGGGCCGTCCACTAGGTGGGGGGGGGGGGGTAGTAGACTAGGTAATAACCATTAAGTTAGTTTATGGTTGAAATGTAAGTATGTAGTTAGATGTTTAGTTATTAGATATTTATATAGTGTGTTATGATGTTCGGGGACCATAACTAGCTTGGTAATGTTAAAACAGTGCTTCTAGTGAAAATTTGGTGTTTCGGGTAGTGTCCGGTTGTTCGGTTGGTTACCGGTTCGTTAAGGTGCTAAACATGCAGTTTAGTGTGCTTTATGTACCCTTTTGTGACACTTTTGATTCCCGACACTTAGGAAAGCATTCAAGACCATTTAACCACACTTCTGCATAATATTAGAGTGTTAAAATGCTGAATTTGCTGATTTTCTGCAGAATTCTGCAGTTTGTGTGAGTTTTAGGCACTTTCCGACACTTAAAATATCTCTAGGAAGGCAGTTTTGTGATCCTTACTTTCCTACACACTATACTAGTGTCATACTTGGTTTCTGGCCCATTCTGTTTCTCAATACCTTGTCTGTCTATGTACTGAACTCCGTCAAGATTTTTCTGATTTGTCTGATAACTGTGCTAACTGTGTTTCGTGCATCATTTGAATCAATATTGTTTGCATGTAGTAATGGTATGTCATTATGCAATATGTGATGCACATGTATGTATAATGCAATAATCAGAAAGCAATTCAAGGCTTTAATTGAAATTCAGCATAGTCATTAAGCACTAATCATGGTTTAATAGTTGTACGGATACCTGTAATTTTGACAGTTGTCACATTCTCCCCCTGTTAAGAAAATTTCGTCCCGAAATTTTAAGCTTTACTACTAGCTGCAGGGGAGTTGGGGAATAAATGTTGGTATTTAGCTTTCAGGCGGTCTTCACGCTCCCAGGTGAACTCTAGGCTGTGACGCGTGTTCCATCGAACCTTGACGAGTTTAACACTACTCCTCCGAGTCTTGTTAACTTTCCAGTCAGTAACCTCAACAGGTTCTTCTGTAAAGTGGAGTGTGTCGTCAATGTGAACTTCGTCAACAGGAATAACCACTGTCTCTTGAGTTGGACTTTTCTTTAGATTAGATACATGAAATGTGTCATGAACACCATTAAGTTCTGCTGGTAGCTCCAACTTGTATGCTACCGTACCAACTCTTTCTAGGATTCTGAACGGTCCGATCTATCGTGGGTTTAACTTACCACGCTTCCCAAAGCGTGCCACACCTTTCCAAGGTGAGACTTTCAACAAAACCATATCACCCACTTCGAATTCCAAAGGTTTTCGTCTTTGGTCCGCATAGGTCTTTTGTCGATCACGAGCCGCCTTGATGCGTTCTCGGATCTGCATGATCTTATCTGTCGTTTCTTGGACCAGTTCGGGACCAACTAGCTGTCTATCACCTGCATCTGCCCAACATATCGGTGATCGACACTTACGTCCGTATAGAGCCTCGAGCGGTGCAACTTGAATGCTTGTATGGTAGCTGTTGTTATAAGAGAACTCAACCAAAGATATGTGAGTGTCCCAAGTGCCACGCAAGTCCATTACGCAAGCACGCAGCATATCTTCTAACGTATGTATCGTTAAAGATTGCCAAATCCTTGACACAAATCTTCCATCTCTATCTGATATAACCGAGATAGGCACTCCATGATGTGCGACTATCTCCCTTAGGTACAGCTAAACTAGCTTACCAGTGTTATCCTTCTCTCTGATTGGAAAGAAGTGCGCAGACTTTGTCAAACGGTCCACGATTACCCAAATCGTATCATGACCTCTAGGAGTCTTGGGCAACTTCGTTACGAAATCCATTGTGATTTGTTCCCATTTCCACATGGGTATCTCAAGTTGCTACAGAAGACCTGAAGGCTTCTGATACTCGGCCTTCACCGGTGCAGGTCAAACACTTTCCAACGTAAGTAGCCACATCGCCCTTAAGTCTTGGCCACCAGTAATAATCCTTCAAATCTTGGTACATCTTGTCCAATCCTGGATGGATCGAGTACCCTGATTTATGAGCTTCATCAAAGATAACATCCCTAAGACCACCAAAGAGAGGAACCCAAATTCATTCCATAAACTACAAGGTTCCTTCCTCGTTGGGTACCAACTTTTTCTCCATCCCACGGAGATATTCAGCCTTAATGTTTTCTTTCTTAAGAGCTTCTCTTTGTGCAGCACGAATGCGCAATGAGAGGTCCGTCTGAATAATCATCTCCAAAGCCCTAACCCTTATGGGCTTAATTCTCTCTTTTCGATTTAAGGCGTCTGCTACCACATTCGCCTTTCCTGGGTGATATTTGATTTCGCAATCATAATCAGTTAACAGCTCAACCCGTCGCCGCTGTCTCATATTAAGCTCTTTCTGATCGAATATGTGCTGAAGGCTCTTGTGATCTGTAAAGATCGTGCATCGGGTACCATAAAGGTAATGCCGCCAAATCTTCAAAGCGAACACCACTGCGCCTAATTCCAAATCATGTGTGGTGTAGTTCTTCTCATGAATCTTTAATTGGCGCGAAGCATATGCGATAACCTTTTGTCGCTGCATCAGCACGCAGCCTAATCCCTGACGCGAGGCGTCACAGTATACCACGAAGTCATCGGTGCCTTCGGGTAGGGATAGAATAGGTGCATCGCAAAGCTTATTCTTGAGCAGCTGAAAAGCTTCTTCTTTTTTATCTCCCCATTCATACTTCTTGTCCTTTTGAGTAAGGGAGGTAAGCGGTTGAGCGATTTTTGAAAAATCCTCAATGAATCTGCGATAATACCCTACTAACCCTAGAAACTGGCGGATCTCGGTTGGCGTCTTTGGGATTTCCCAATTCTTAATCGCCTTGATCTTGGTGGGATCCACATGAATTCCATCTTCATTCACCACGTGACCAAGGAACTGTACCTCACGCAACCAAAACTCGCACTTTGAAAACTTAGCATAGAGCTTCTCCTTCTTAAGCAACTCTAAGATGTTGCTCATGCTCTTCTTTCGTCCGTGAATAGATCAAAATATCGTCGATAAATACAATCACGAATTTATCGAGATATGGCTTGCAAACTCGGTTCATCAAGTCCATAAACACTGCCGGCACGTTTGTCAAACCAAACGGCATTACTAGAAACTCATAATGTGCATAACGAGTTCTAAAGGCAGTCTTCGGTATACTCTCTTCTTGAATCCGCAGCTGGTGATAACCTGATCGAAGATAGATCTTGGAGTAGTAACTCGAACCTTGAAGTTGATCGAATAAATCATCAGTTCTCGACAAAGGATACCGATTCTTGATGGTTAACTTGTTAAGCTCTCGGTAGTCGATGCACATACGAAAAGTACTGTCCTTCTTGACAAACAATACAGGAGCTCCCCAAGGCAAGAAGCTTGGTCTAATGAATCCCTTGTCCAATGGCTCCTGAAGCTGCGTCGACAATTCTTGCATCTCTGAAGGCGCAAGTCGATAAGGTGCCTTGGCTACAGGCGCGTCGCCTGTAACCAAGTCAATATGGAATTTGACTTGTCGTTGGGGCGGTAATCCTGGCAAGTCTTCGGGAAAGACTTCAGGATATTCCCTCACTACAGGGATATCTTCCAGCTTCGGCTCTTCGGCTTCTTTATCAACAACGTGAGCCAAGAAGGCAACACATCCTTTCCGCATAAACTTGCGGGCCTTCAAACAACTGATAATCCGTAGAGGCGTACACTGCTTCTCTCCATGAATCACGATCGTTTCTCCATTCGCTATCGGGATACGGATGATCTTCTCATGGCATACAATCTCAGCTCGATTACTTGATAACCAATCCATTCCAACTACCACGTCAAAGCTTCCCAACTCATCTGGTAGTAGATCAAGCGTAAACTCACATTCTCCAAGCTCTATCACACAGCCTTTAATCACTTCGTTGGCTTCTACTAGCTTCCCATTAGCTAGTTCTATCGAGTACGCAATATCTAGCTTATTGGTAACTAACCCAAGTATATTCTTAAATTCTAGGGATACGAAACTATAGTCGGCACCTGTATCAAATAGCACAGATGCAAAATGTTGGTTGATAGGTAACGTGCCAGTGACTATGTACAGATCTTGACGAGCTTCCCTAGCTCCAATGTTGAAAACTCTTCCCTGGGCTTGGTTGTTCTTTGGGCAATCTAGCTTGAAATGCCCTACATCACCGCAGCCAAAACATCCTTGGCTGTGACCATTTCCATTTCCATTCTGGTTGTTGTTTGCTCCATGGTTTCCGTAACCAACTTGATTTCCAGAACCACCACGATTTCCATTACCTCCTTGATTATGGTTTCCACCTTGGTTTCTATTCCCATAACCGTTTCCACCACGGTTTCCATTGCCATTACCATTTCCTCTCTGACCACTATTCCCACGACCGGCTCCATACCAGCATGTTTCCTTGGCATGGACAACTTTTCCGCACGTTTCACACTTTCCAGCTCTGCATCGTCCAGTGTGGTGAAATTGACACACATCACATTTGGGCAGGGTGCCCATATACCCTTTTCCTCTGATCTCAGCACCGGTAGCACCAGCTTGTGCCTCAACTGGTGGGTTAGCGTCCCTACACTTGTTGGCATTGTTGTTCCCATTAGTACCCTTCTTGAAGTTTGAGAACTTCCTTTTGTTCTCTCCAGACGACTCAACATGAGTCTCTTTCTTCTTCTGCTCAGAAATCGAAAACTTGCCCAAACGAACCGCTTCTTCGGTTAGTGCCACACTCAAGTCGATGGCTTCAGTAATCGTCAGAGGCTTAGAAGTAGTCACCATGCTCAGTATTTGGGGTGCCAATCCCCAAATGAAACGTTCAACTCGCTTGAATTCTGGCTCTACCATGTAAGGGACAACTCGAGACAAATCGTGGAATCTCTGCACGTACTCGGCTATCTTAGGACCATCCATCTTAAGATTCCAAAACTCGGTTTCCAACTTCTGAATCTTCGCCCTTGAACAGTACTTCTTACACATCAGTTCTTTCATCTCATCCCATTTCATAGCATACGCTGCAGCCTCACCTAGAGTCTGAACCTGAAGGTTCCACCACGACAGTGCTCCATCTAGGAATATTCTAGAAATGTAAGTGACCTGGTGCTCTAGCGCACACTTGCTCATTCGCAGCACAGAATCTGTTTTCTCAGCCCATCTTACGAAAGCTACAGCACCTCCAGTGCCGTCAAAGTTCAGAGGCCTACAGTCAAGGAACTGCTTGTAAGTACAGCCTGTACAAGCAACATCATTCACAGAAAGCATTAGCAAACACACATGGAATGTCCAAACGTATTGTAATGTGTCTTAGGTGACTTAAACAGTACCGTGAGGTGGGTTATTTCCTGAGGTGCCTCCGCTATGTTCAGAGCGTAGGGCCTCATGTTGTGCGATTGCCTATGAAATACGTTCGTGCAGTTATGCCTCTGTTGTGGGCAACTGAGTGTTCCTTCGAGGAGGCATCTTCTAAAAGAAGATTGTATAGGTCAGGTCTTATTTGTATAATAAGTAGTACGTATATATAATATCGTTCATCATAGCAAGTATGTCATTTAGCATCACAATCAAATTACAAACATGTAAATTAACAACGTATTTAATGAGAACATGACGATTGAGCTTCCACTAATCATCGACCACAAATATTGTTACATGTTTTACAAGTGTAACATATCAAAAGGATCACAGGGTCACACTACCCTTGTCCATCAAGTCTATCAGTCAACAAATGTCATATAATCAAAAGGTGATCTCCAAAAGGCTTCACAAGCTCGGCTCAATAGTGGTGCTCTCATCAAAAGCAAAGCTACCTACATAAAACCAAAAACTGGCTATGCTGATGGTGGCGGCGGAGGAGGAGGTGGAGGAAAGAAAAACAAGCTGCGCACATGCGCAAGCTCCTCCTCAAGCTCATATACATGACGCAGCAGATAACTGATCTCCTGCTCGACGGTGAGAAATCAAGCATCAAACTCAGGAAATGGAGTAAGAGGCACAGGAGGATGTGAAAATGGAGACGGTGATGAACGAGGGGGAACGAAAGCAGGCTGACAAGGATATGGTAAAGGACGCGATGTCATCTCAAGCTCCAAAATCCTACGACTCATGATCTCATACTCGAGCTGAAGTGATAGTAGTAGCTCATCCCGTGTATAACCAACAAACTGTGAGGGATGGTAAGGATCTGAAATCGGCATGGTGTACGGTGGGAACCATCTGAGTGGCTCATCGAGTGGTGAAGTGGTAAAAGTAGAAGAAGGTGCAGACTGGGGTATGTGTGGAAAAGCTGCTGAAACATGAGGGTCATGACTTGGCTGCTAGCCTGAAGTGCCTTCCCCTGGACGGGGTGCAGGTATGTCCTGCAAGAAAACGATAGGTAGATCAACACGATGAACATCAGACTCCACAGGGTAAAAAGGAGCAACATCAGCGGGTGCAGGTGCAAGTGGAGGAATGAACACCTCAATAACAGGAGGGTCAGTGGGTGCAGGAACTGGATCAGGTATGAGGGGTGCAATGTCAGGTAAGCCGAATGGAATAGGGTCATGGTCAAGCAAGGGCTCAGGATCAGCAGGTGCATCGTCAGGCTGATCAACAGGAACAAAATCTAGCTCAAGATCAAACTCGGGATCGTGTGGAAGGGATGGTGCAGTTGACATGGCTGTATCATTATCAGAATCAGTGGCATAACGTCGCAATCCAACTGCCTGCAAGGCGGAATACGTCACAGACTCAAAGGAATCTGAGACAGAGTGTAAATTAGTCTCAAAGGAAATCTCAATAACAGGGATCTCAGGTAGAGGGCTAGCAACAACGTCCTCATCCAACTCTCCATCACCATTGTTGGTACACTTTATGTGGACGCGACTCGGCTCGGTTCGACTCGGCTCAGTTCGACTTGGTTTCGACTCGGTTAGGTCCGGCTCCAGCCCGACGACACGACATTCCTCCGTCGTGCGCCCCAGAGTTCGACACGCGAGGCACGGAGCGCCGCAAGCCATTCCCGTTTACACCTCACCATGACATCATCATTGTGATGTCATGGTGATGTCACATATTTGTCTTATGTTGAAAACTAGTAGATGCCCCGCCCGCGTTGCGGGGCGATGGCCGAATAATTCTCAACCAATTAAAAAAAGACTAATATAATTTTGGTAGGAAAAAAAAAAATAAAAACGATGATAAGACCGTGATTTTGGGCTGAGGGAAAAACTGTATTTTTTCAAGACTAATGAGCCAGTGTTAGGCAACTCCTTGACACGAAAAAAAATTAAATCGAGTAAACCAATTTAAAAAAACCTTTATAGTTTTGCAAAAAAAAAAAACTAAAATGATGGGAATAACGTAATTTTTAACTGCAGGCGAAATCATAATTTTAATTCGGGGATAAATCGTAAACTAAATGGACCAATGGGGAAGTGTCAGGAAGCTGCCGGCATGACAGTAATTTTACACTGGGGGCTAAATCGTAATTTAACCAGGAAAACAAACAAAAACGATGGGAGAAATGTAAATTTAAGTTGAGGGCAAAATCGTAACCTGGCTGTGAGAAAAAAAAACTAATGGCGAAAGTATCAATTTATACGGGGCAAAATGGTAATTTTTAGCCGATGGGAAAATTAGAATTTTTAGCCGGGAGTAAAAGCGCAAATTTATTTTTAAGCGTGGGCAAAAACATAACTTTGAACTGATGGCAAAATCGTAAATTTAAGGGAAAAAAACTAATGGCAAAACTGTAAACTGAAACGGGTCAAAATCGTAATTTTTTTACCGGGGGAAAAATTGAAATATTTAGCTGGGAGCATAAGCGTAAATTTATTTTTAAGCGGGGGCGAAAATATATTTTTTAACTGATGATAAAATCGTAATTTTAAAGGGAGATAAAATCGTAAATTTGTTGAGCGAATAGGGACGGTCAATCTCTTGTTTTGGTTTTTGCCATCAATCTTTTCACGACTTTCTAAGTTTAATAAAATTTCCTTTTAAATTTATATGATGAATTAATTTGTGTTTCCTTCAATGTAGATAAGCATCCACATCTGCTTCTCTCTATTCTATGTTCTTTTCCATTCCCTCTCCCGATTCATCACCACCCACCTGAACCGATTACCATGATCTTCTTCCGGTGGCATAGGTCTCAAAGCATCATCGAACATGGATCTAGAATGAGGAGGTGATGGAATGTCAAGAAGGAGGCGATGAGAGGGGTGTGCCGGTCGGAACCGGCAACCACCGGTGGTGGTCACCGCCGTCGCCGGAACGTATTTAGATCGAAACATACAATGTTGTCATTCGTCTTTCTCGAAAATACAGTCGAGTTCCGCCGCGGCCCGGTGACTATCGTGCATGTCGCCTATTTTGTGAAATCCAAATTATGGTGATCCATGGTGGTGATTTTCCCGGCGATTAAGCGATGGCCAAAGCAATCGAGCCCTGATCTGTCAGGCAGTTATAGATCGTGGATGATTGAGTTCGATTATTGCTGCTGCCGACAGCATTTCTTCTGGCGATTCACCATGTTAAGACAGCCAGTCAGCATCGGTGAAGTGCGTCTGTCGGTTGCAACGAAATCCGGCGATGTTTCCGGCTACAATTCCGGCAGTGGCGTAAGGTGGTGGTGGACCTGTGCATGTACCCTATGCTTCTATGTATGTACCTTAGTTCTTAGTTAACAAATGCGGATGTTCAAATTTTATACAGGGCACTTTTGTAATTTTCATTGGTGGCTCAAGTTATCAAGCAGGTGGAAGCTGCCGCCCATCTTGCCCAATAAAATGCCTGAACTATTGAATTCTTACGTCATCAACTTAAGTTTGTAGTAGTTGATAATGTGCAAAGTTGTAAACAGGTTTGTCATCTGGGTCGTATTTCACTTACTTGGGCCGAAGAATTGTCTTTTGGACTTTGACTTGAGGTTGGGCCTTTGACTAAGTATTTGGGCTTCAACTTAAAATGACGAAACAGATTAGAATTAATATGTATTTCGACGAAACATGTGTGTTTCGTCGACTTTGTGTGTTTCGCCGAGAGTTATTTGTGTTTCGTCATGTCTGGTTTGTGTCTAGTATAAATACCCCACTCAGTTTCTATGTGAAACTGATGATGAGCTGTGAGACTTTGAGAGAGAGTCTTTAAACATTGTTTGTATATGTTTGTTCTCGGTTTTCATCCCGTTTAATTAATAGAGTGTGTATCATTGGTTATACGTGTGTGTTTTATACTTTGTTTGGATTGCACCGTCACGGGGATTCCGCACCCGTTACTCAGCTCTCCTTTTTGTTCTTCTTTCACCTTCAGGATCCTCTGGATCGTATTCTGGATCATCTTCAGTTCTAATCTTTCTGATACCAATTGTAGGTCCCGTAATCTGAGGATCGATAACGAACCAAATCACTTGTTTATAACAAACACGGTTACGTGTGCGGAATCCAATTGTAGGTCCCGTAATCTGAGGATCGATAACGAACCAAATCACTTGTTTATAACAAACACGGTTACGTGTGCGGAATCCACGTAACTATGCCAAATCAAACATGTAAAACAATAACGACACGGTATAATCAATGATACACACTCGATTGATTAAACGGGATGAGAACCGATTACAAACTGATACAAACACAGTTTAACAGAATTTTGACAGAGTTTCTTTATGTGTAAGCTCTCATCTACTTTCAACTGTGAAAGCAGATGTGTTTATATACTCCCTGGGCCCATGAGTCGACGAAACACAAGGTGTCTTGGCGAAACAGAATATGGGCCAAACATTGGGCTTGAAGCAGCCCAATACACGACGAATCAAGTGTGATTCGTCAAGAATGTCGGCGAAACAGACATAATGGACATTGGTCTGTTTCGTCATGATGTGTTCGACGAAACAGACCTGTTTCGTCGAGGTCTGCAACTGTTGTGGTTGTTTCTGCAAACAGACAGCAACAATCAGCAACATATAAACAACTTATAATGACCATTCTACCCTTTGTATGCAACATGCATTGTTCGAATAGCATTACATATTAAACGGAGACAAACTAGTTAGACACAAGTGGATAGGAGGATATCCGACTTGGTTGACATCAAATACATACTCGATAATTAATAAAAGACCGTACAAAATACATCGTTAAACAAGAATAGTTACAGACACTAAAAATGCATCAACAAACTCCCCCTTGTCTGTTACTCGTCTTCGGTCTTCTAATCTTCCATCTCAGTGTTGTTCGGACCACGAACTGCCCGAATGTATTCCCCGGTAGTAGCAAAAACACGCTACTCGCTGAAACTTCATAGCTTGACGAGCATCCTGATCTTCATAAAAAATATTGTGACGATATAGTCTGTTAATATCAGCCTCGGACATGTTGACGATCCACATTGGATCCAACATCCGGTAATTTGCACGACCATCTCTAAACACAATCACGGCTTCATGCGTGTCCGAGTCGTAGCACCATAATGCCATGTCTTCAAGAAAATCCTGCTGCATAGGCATCAATGGGATTTTATCTACGACCCTCGGAGGCTGGTACACAAGCTTGTATCTGCAAGTGTTGGTGTCGGGATCAAGAGTAAACTTGATCGGTTGATAGATGGGAAATTGTGGCTTGTATGATTCATCCTCCCAGCCCGACTTCTTGTTTACTTTAACCAGTCGCTCAAATAAAGTAGCGCCATCGTAGTTTGAACGATTGATAAGCTTAAGCCTCGTCAACGTAGCAACATCATAAAATGGCAAAGAAAGAATGCTCAGCAGTGAGTTGAAATAAAGGATTCCGTATTCACGTTTGATTGCAACACAGTGAATATCTCTAACAAACATCCAGCATAGAATTCTTCCACTTGGCTTCCCCCTCTCAAACTGCAAGTAGTCAACTTGAACACTTTCAGGCACAGGCTTCTGAACCTTTGATAGGAACTGTTTTCGCCATTCAGAGAATTCATCTTTGGCTTTTTCAGACGAATCAGACGAATCACGCTTCCTTAAGTGTTCATCTATGTCATTAACATTCTCCTTCATCCAATCTTCATCAAATGGAGCGAATTCAGTACCATCTTTTCGAACATACGTTGATTTTGTTGCTTCCCCTTCAAATACGATCTCATCAACATCTTCAACATTTTCAGAATCAGGTTCACTGGGCATTCTTTCGATCTCAGCGTCATCAATCTTTCTCATAGCTTGTAGAGCAAGTAATTGCTCTTGAGAAAGATCTTCTATCAGTTCTCCTTCTTCAAGCAATTCTCCCGTGACTGGATGAATAGCCTGTAAAGCAATATCAGCACTGCTTATGACAGAAGAAGTACCTGCGATCTGTTGAACTTTTCCAGTAGAAGTTCCCTGTGAAGATTCGACCACTGTAGGTTGAACTGCAACGACTTCAGAAGAAGGTGCGGTTGGCTGCTTCTGTGATGTACCAGAAGTGTCAGGATTCCCTTGGTCTTCCGTATCATCATCCTTTTTCTTCAGTACTTCTTGTTGTTTACAATGATAATCCCACAGAACAGCAAGCCTTCTCTCTTTCTCTTCATCAACAGCCTTCAAGCGAGCATTTTCAGCTTTAAGCAAATCAATTTCAGCTTGTTGTCGCTCTATTACCGTTTGCTGTTGACCAACGGTTGACTTCAAGTTGTTAATTTCCACCAATTGTTTAAGCTGATCATTCTTTGTGAGATTAATGAAATGAGATTGCCTCTGAACACGATCAGCAGCTGCTTCAAGTGTAGAGAATAGGTATCTGTTCTTTTCGTCTTGAGAAAATCCGGAAAATGTCCTATGACGTTCAGCACTGATCTGCGAAGTGGTTGCTCTGATTGCAGAAGCCATAGTTCTTTCAAGAACTGCCTGAGGAGTAACAGATGGAGTTGCAGCAGCTGATGTAACAACAGGAGTTTCTGCAGTTGATGTAACTACAGTAGGAGTTTCTTGTACAGGCTCCTGAGGTACAGATTGTACAGGCTCCTGAGGTACAGATGAAGACTCTTGATGCACAGGTTTTCTAGCATAAGTACTCAAATATCTTCTTGATTTCTTCTTTTGAGTTTCAGCAGCTTTCTCAGCTCTCCTTTTTGTTCTTCTTTCATCTTCAGGATCCCCTGGAACGTATTCTGGATCATCTTCAGTTCTAATCTTTCTATACCTTTTTACTCCACGTATATCGATATACATTTCGTATCCAGGCTCGACTATATGATCACTAGAGCTAGAATCAGATTCATTATCACCACTTGCTGAAGAACTACTAGCTGATGTATCACCAGCTGCACCCTTGCTCGATGTACCAACAGCACCAGCATCACCACCATCATCACTTTCACCACTACTTTCATCACCATCACTCCCAGACTCATCTGAATCAACTGGATCAGGACCAAATTTCTCTATCCTTTTTCTTTCCAACTCAGGCTCTTCGTTGTCAGATTGGCTGTCATCATAACGCCATTTATCATTTGCTGGAGCAACATAATCAGGATTCACAAGTGCGCCAAAAAGCTTCCTTGGAGGAACGCTTTCTTTGTATCTTTTGGCGGCAAGAGTCTTGATTAGCCTTAACGAGTTGAAATTCATCGCCTCTATCTTCAGAAGATCATTGTCAGCTTTAGGAAGGTCCGGATGTTGAACATTCATAATCATTTGCAGAAACCGCGGATACATCCAAAACTTGTTCCCGGTTGTTCTACTACCAGTCCTTGTCATATTTTCTTTCATGTTGCTGAAAATATACTTTGAGATGCTAAACGGTTTGTTTAACACCAAAGCAACCATGAAACCAACGAGATCATCTCCAGCCATATCATATCCAGACCGTCTATTGTTGAGACACTGAATAAGAATATGCAATAAAAACTTGTAGCGTAGAGGAAGATCACCTTTGTTGATTTGTTTGACGAAAATGTCTCCAATACACTTCATCCGTAGCAAACAGCCTCGTGAACACATGATTGGGATTGAATATGGAGTGTCCTGTTGATCTTGGAATTGTAAAACTTCATTCAATATAACTGGAGAGACAACAACATCCAAATTATTCACTCGACCCCTTATAACATCTTTTCCATCCACTTGTATGACACTTGCAGAATCCCAGAAAGCCTTGATAAGTGATTTGTAAATGGGCGTCGAGAATGTAACAGCATAATTAATACGTGAATCCCTGATCCACTTCATGATATCTTTAAATTCTGTGAGCTTGTCATCAGGATCCAGATAAGCAACTTGATTATGACGCTTCTCTGACATAATCTCCTCTTCAGTTTTGTTTTCTTTCTTTGTCGCCTTCTTGCGTTTTCCTTTTTCTTGCGGTGCTTTCGGAGCCATCTGTACATGTAAATGTCCAAAATAAGCAACAATTACATTACTTATGCATTTAGACATGTATGGATACAAGTTCATGTATCCACTTAACAGATAACCTATCAAACCAAGTCTACTGTGAACAAACAGCAAAAACAGAAAACTGCTAAGGCATGGACGACGAAACAGAAGATTAACGACGAAACAGAAGAGTGTGCGACGAAACAGAGGGTTGACCATTGACCAGTTTGATTCGTCGACGTTTTGATTCGTCGAGTCTGTTTCATTCCATTTCTGATTCGTCGTCTGTTTCGCCGGAATTGGGGTTTATGCGATTCGTCGATTTGGGGGTTTTTGTTGTTTCGTCATTTGTGGTTTAAACAAAGAACAGAAACAAACACAAACACATGCAACATCATTATTTATACCCAAACCAACTTATGACAACCTATATATGATATCCGATCCAAAAACCCATTTAAAACAGTTAAGAACTTTATCAAACACAAACCCCTGTTTTTGTTACATAAACCCACATCCAAATCAAACAAAAATACACACAATAAACCTAAATCTATCAGATATTAGAAGGAAAAATACAATAATTTCAACATCACATATATTTTCAAAGAAAAACAAGGTCTCAAAGGGGTCTCTGAGGGTTTCGGATGAAAAACCGACGGTTCAAAATGTTCGGAATGTGAACCGGAACATTTTACTACCTTTGATTTTTGTAAGATTTTGATGAAAATCGGATGATTTGAGTGATTTGAGAGGGTGACCGTAGGTATGGGGTTTTTGAGCGTTTGAAGAAGACGAATAGTTTGATGTTTTGAAAAAGTGAACAACTGGGACCCTTATATCACCGCCTTATCTCGACGAATCAGAGATCTTGACGAAACTGAAATTTGGGCCCGGCGAAACAGAGACTTGGGCTTGGACTTGGGCCAAACAAATAAGCCCATGACGAAACTGATTTGGGCTTATTGTGTTCCGTCGATGTTTTGACGAAACAGATTTGATTCGCCGATGATGGTCTGATTCGTCGACCATTGGTCTGATTCGTCGACCATTCTTTTGTTTCGCAAACATGTTTTTCAAAAACACAGAGGCCTTTGTGCAGACACACACAAACAACTTAAACTTAAAATTTTTGCAGAGGCATGTAAGATTTTGCAGTCAGAACAGATTATGATTAAAATGAACACATTTCCATTCTGTTTGAGTTTTCGAATGCAAGAACGTTTTTATGAAGAAGGTTTCATGCTTCCGGTAGAAAACACCAAGCAACAACTTCGGCTTAATCAAAAACGAACTTTACACAAATATACTAAAAACAAATTTAAAGCACGGTAAGCTAAACGAAAATGCGGAAGACTGTGAAAAACACTAACCAACTGTACAAATGCAATCTTTTTGCGAATTTCAAGGACAAGGAATCATACCAGCTTACGGTCTTAGTCAACATGATTTTGATTTCTGTTTAAAGCTCTGGATAAGTATACTACCTCGATTATCGGTATTGTTTTCCACATAAGCTCAAACTGATCAGACGTAATCATAATTTAAGAGATACTATTAACGGTAAGGATTATACTTACTTGTCGATGTGAATCCACTCACGACACATTCCCGTATCAAGGTATGCACGAGAATTCATCTTACCGGTGAGTATACTATTTATCATCTGTTTGACCGTATAAAAGATGTGAGAAACTCACTTATTTTGATTGAAAACAAGCCCTATGTGATAGAATCACTTATTGATGAGGAACTTGATTTTCAGATGCATGAGGGTACATGAGCAAGTCCGTGAACAGGTCAGTACTTCCGTACAGCAGAGAGACGAACTTGACTCCCGCAAAGAATCTGTGATATAATATCACTTGTTTTGTTTGGACATGTGATTGTTGATCACTTATTGAGGTCGAATGCAGTATGTACACGTATGTATAGTATCATGGAAGATCTTAGACTTCATCTCCGTTATTTTTACGGTTTGATACAACCATGATACCCAGATGATAAGCAGCATAAAGACCGAATATTTCAGATCTCGGCAATCTCTCAAACGAGATTTCGGTACTAAGACCATATGCCAATGAATGGTTCCCACCTAACTTGAAGTCTGTTAGGTTTGTATCATCCTGCACATTTTAGTCTGATTGTGAGCCTACCGATACATCGTTAGTAGAGATACTTATCATTTTTCTTTTTCTTTTTTTTTTTCATTTTGAGCACATTGACCGACCACACCAGTGAACATCATCATTTTCCTTTATCCAAGAAACTCATTTTTGGTTTTTCTATTGTTTTTGAATTTTTGAATTTTTCAAACGAAACGACAGAAAGTAAAGACATCTTTTTGGATTTTGAACTTTTGCAATGTTTTTGTATTTTCTTGAAATATCTCCCCCTAAAATTCGCAAAGTTTACGAAAACTAAAATCTTTTTGAATTTTCCAAGTTTATAAAGAAAATATTTACAAAAACGATCAGCCAAAGAAGTTTACTCGGGTATCACCTTAATGCCGTTGACCAAAAGTAGATAATCAAAACGTGATTTATCAAAAGCTTTTGTAAACAGGTCGGCACGTTGGTGATCAGTGGGGACATGAACGACATCGATTAACCTCTTGTCAAAACAATCACGTATGAAGTGATATTTAATGTCGATGTGTTTAGTCTTAGAATGTTGCACATGATTTCTAGTGATCTGTAAGGCAGCATTATTATCAACAAAAATATGGGTAGATAGGAATTCTAAACTGTAGTCGCGCATTTGTTGTTGTATCCAAAGAACTTGGGAGCAACAACTCGAGGCAGCAATATATTCTGCTTCACATGTTGATGTAGCAACACACGTTTGCTTCTTGCACTGCCACGTGACCAGGCGATTTCCTAAGAACTGACATCCTGATGTTGTCGATTTGCCATCGATTTTGCATCCACCAAAATCAGAATCACTGTATGCAATTAATTCAAAACTATCATCCCTAGGGTACCATAGACCAAGGTCCGGGCATCCCTTCAAATAGCGAAAAATCCTTTTGATAGCTGACTGATGAGAGGCCTTCGGGTTTGCTTGATATCTTGCAAGCAGGCATGTTGGATACATTATATCAGGCCTCGAAGCGGTGAGATACATGAGAGAACCGATCATGGCGCGATAGTATGAGGAGTTGATGCTTTCACCCTTCAAATCCGGAGTAATTCCGTGATTCTGCGGAAGAGGGGTACCAATGGGCGTTGCATCTGACATTTGAAATCGGTTCAAAATGTCACCAACATATTTAGTCTGATGGATGAATATCCCAGACTCTGTTTGTTGAACTTGTAGGCCCAAGAAGAAAGTCATCTCCCCCATTGCGCTCATTTCGAATTTTTCTTGCATAACTCGTTCGAATTGCCTGCACAAAGAATCATTAGTGGAACCAAATATTATATCATCAACATATACCTGCACCAGCAGAAGATCTCCATCTTGTTCCTTGATAAAGAGTGTGCAATCAATAAGACCTCGTCGAAATCCATTCTCCAGAAGATAGTTGGATAAGGTTGCGTACCAAGCCCTAGGTGCTTGATGTAAACCATAAAGAGCTTTGTTTAGCAACCAAACCCGATCGGGGTGAATAGGATCTTCAAAACCTGGAGGTTGTTCAACGTGCACCTCTTCTTGAACTATACCATGAAGAAAAGCACTTTTGACGTCCATCTGGTAAACTTTGAATCCTTTGAAAGAAGCATAAGCTAAGAAGATCCTAATAGCTTCCAGACGTGCAACGGGTGCATAAACTTCATTGTAGTCAATGCCTTCTATCTGGCGAAAACCCTGAACAACCAGTCTCGCCTTGTTGCGAATAACAATTCCACGGTCGTCCTTCTTGCATTTGTAAACCCATCGTGTGCCAATTTTCTTGTAATTATCCGGCTTTTCAACAAGCTTCCAAACACCAAGCTTTTGAAATTGTTGCAGTTCGTCCTGCATGGCTTCAACCCAAGAATTATCTTTTAAAGCTTCCTTCCAAGACTTTGGTTCTTCTTGTGAAACGTAACAAGCAAAGGACCAATCGTTTTGAAGACCAGATTCTCTAATGGCTGAATATAAACTAGCACTCTGGTTATTTCTTAGCTGATTACGCGTCTGCACACCGCTTTGGACATCTCCTATAATGTTCTGCTGTGGATGGGTATTGTGAATCCTCAATTCAGGATTTTCAGGAACACTAGCATTAATACCCAAATTGTTAAGATTAAGATCAGCAACCAACTCTGCACCAGGAATATGAGTGGAAGTGGATGCGTTTCCTTCAGCAGTATCATCATTCTGCACTTGAGGTGTTTCTAAAGAAGTGCCATGAACAGGAACAACCGGGGCAGAAGTGCCTTCAGTCGCATCAAGATGTTCATCATCTTCCGATGACTCAGTAGCATCTTCAAATACCTCATTTTGAACAGTATTGTTAACTGAATTAGAACCTTGAGGGCTAACAATAACAGGTCTTACCAATGGCGAGCCGGCAGCGTTGTCACTTTCAAATAACATTTGAACAGCTTCAGATTCTTCATCAAAGGTAGGCAGATTAAAGGAGTCAAATATCCCATCGTAATCGAACATCCAAGGATCACCCGGAGCTCTAACAGGACTTGTATACCTTTGAACCCTTACTTCATTCCAAAGCTCAATCTTTTTGGTGGTCAGATTCCATACACGACAATTCGGAGTTGCATATCCAAGGAAGAAACCTTCGATAGCTTTTGCGCCAAACTTACCATCTGGGTCAATCATGGTACATGGACCGCCAAAGGGTTCAAGGAAAGAAAGATCCGGTTTCCTTTTCTGTAGAAGTTCGAAACAAGTTTTGCCAAGCCTCTTAACTGTAAGAACTCTGTTCAAAGTGTAGCATGCAGTCGATACAGCTTCTGCCCAGAATTGAACAGGAAGCTCCGACACTACTAACATAGTTCTTGCGGTCTCAATAATCGTGCGATTTTCATCAAAATCATACAAAAATCAAAGGTAGTAAAATGTTCCGGTTCACATTCCGAACATTATGAACCGTCGGTTTTTCATCCGAAACCCTCAGAGACCCCTTTGAGACACAATTATGCTCCACTGCACGATGAAGAGGATATGCCTCATTTTGAACCCAGTGTACCTCTGAATTATGAGGAAGTTACTACTGGCCTAGGGTTCAAACCGGACAATTCATCGGAGGGCTCATCTGATAGAAAGGAAAAGTCATCATGTGCTTCAAATCAAAGTCCTCCAATCATTGAGGACTATGATTCGTTCGATGAAGAACCAGATGTGAGTGATGAGGAAAAATATCTTGAGAAGAACAAAGGAGTAGAAGTGCCTTTTGAGAATCACATTCTGTGTGATCCTCCTACTCCTGTTGTCCAATCAACTGGTGCTAAACAAGAGATAGATCCTATCACTGAGACAGTGTTTACCATTAAAAATGATAACGTGTTGTATACTTTAGTCGGTGATGACAAAATTTATTCAAACACAGCTTTTCCAATTAAAAATGTCAATCAATCTTTGATTGACAAAGTGTTTGAAGATACTACAACTAAGTTTTTGGGAAAAGCGATCCCGAGAGTTTCAGTAACTCAGTGTGATCCTATTCCAAAAGCTGAAGTTAGAAGAAAATTTGGAAATCAAAAATCACCGACAAAGCAACAACCTGTCGCTTTTAAGGGTAAACAGCAACAAGAGCGAGCTCAAAATTCTAAAGGTTCACAACCTAAGGTTGAATCAAAAGGAGCTCGTTACAAGAAGAAAGCAAAAGACGTTAAGTTTGTGGCCTCCAAAGGTACTGATAAAATTGAGACTTTTGAAAACAAATCCAACACCGATTTTGTCCAACAAGTCAAGATTTTAAAGCGTAACAGTGATAACAATTACACTCAACGCACAAATGGGTGTAAAGCTAGTACCTCTGGGTCTACAACTTCAACGTCAGGCCGTCGATCAGATTCTCCTAAGTTTGTTGAAAGGAGAAAATGTTTTAAGTGTGGGAAGTTTGGGCACATCATTAAAGACTGCACAAACTCGCCCAAACCAAATTTTGTAGAAAGAGCACCACCTGAAAAGGTTCACCCACAACGTCGTCCTGTTTCACCAAAACATGATAAAAGAACTATTAAAGAACAAGAAACAAAACAACGACGTCAAAACGTCAAAAAGGTTGAAAAGGCGTTAAAACCGGAGGTTGTCCTAACAAAATCTGTTGAATCAAATGTTAAATATGAAAAACAAAAACAGATTTGGATACCAAAATCGGTAAATGTTTCAGGGGGAGCTCATTCTATTCCGAATCATCGGGAAATGGATGTCACAATCCTCGATGATGAAGGACGACCCAAGTCTATTAAGGCTTGGGTCCCCCTCTCCAACTAATCTCTGAGTGAGTGTGTAGGATGTTCCAGGAGGAACTATTGATAGTCATCGGATTGTTGATAGTGGAGTGTCCATGCACAAGATAGGCGACTCAAAGCTCCAAGATATTGTTATTTCTAGGAGTGGTTGCCTTTGATGGAGAGAAGAAGAAAAAGAAGACAAAAGTGTCTGTCGAAAGAGATTGAAACCTTCGACAAAATGAAAATCATTCAAAAGTGTGATTGTTCAAGGCTTTGATCGGGTCCCCAGGATAGATTCAATCAAAATGTACGCACCTGCAGCACGTCTGATGTTCAAAATCAACAAGATGAACGTGCAGTGTACATTTCTTCGCGGTGTAGCTGAAGAAAATGTGTTTGTTGAACAAACCAACCGGGTGTGCGGATGCCTTGGCATGGATTGAACAACCGCACACTTCTTCTGAAAGAGAAAGACAAAGACCTTCGCTGGTGCAATGTGGAAGACCAGCCGGACCAGGGGTTTCTGATCTTGTTGCTGTGAAGAGATTTCTAAGTAGCTACAAAATCGACTTTGAAATCCACACCGGGTGGATATCCAGTTTGGGAGAGCACTCAGATTCCTTGCAATGCACGAAGCAGTTGCAGGATACGGTTTTAAATTTCTAATCTCTCCTATACTTGTCGATATTTAAGCTGCTTTATAAATTGTTATACTCTTATAGCACTCTTTGGCCTGACACGTTGAACTCGAATATCACCTCACACGTGATTGTTTCACTATGAAACTCGTCAATGTTGTCATGGTCCGCACCGCTTACCGACGTGCCAACTGATTTTTCCAAAATTCGATAAATCATTTCTGATTCAAAATTAATTTTGGTAAATGGCATCGAGGTAAAACATGAGTTAACCGACATCGGGAAATCGTTTTTGTAAATACCTTTGTGTCTTTTAAATTTATCTTAGTTTGTTGATTTTAGGGGGTGTAAATCCAAATTTGAAAATTCAAAAACAGTGAAAATTTTCAAAACTCAAAAACATTGGAAAAACAAAAATGAGTTTCCTGGCGAGAAAAAGAGAAAATGATAGTAGAACAGTGGTCTGTTGAAACCTCTTTAAACTGAAATGCAAAATGAAAAATATGTTAAGCAGCTCTATATATGATGTATCGGTAGGCTCACAATCATATTAAAGTGTGCAGGGTGATATAAACCTTAATCGACTGAAGACCAGGTGGGAACCACACATTGGCATATGGTCTTAGTACCGAAATTTCGTTTGAGAGATTGCCGAGGTTCTGAGATATTCGGTCTTTATGCTGCTTATCATCTGGGTATCATGGTTGTATCAAACCGTAAAAATAACGGAGACGAAGTCTAGATCTTCCATGATACTATACATACGTGTACATACTGCATTCGACCTCAATAAGTGATCAACAATCACATGTCCATTCAAAATAAGTGATAAAATATCACAGATTCTTTGCGGGAGTCAAGTTCGTCTCTCTGCTGTACGAAAGTACTGACCTGTTCACGGACTTGCTCTTGTGCCCTTCATGCATCTGAAAATCAAGTTCCTCATCAATAAGTGATTCTATCACATAGGGCTTGTTTTCAATCAAAATAAGTGAGTTTCTCACATCTTTTATACGGTCAAACGGATGATAAACGGTATACTCACCAGTAAGATGAACTCTCGCGCATACCTTGATACGGGAATGTGTCGTGTGTGGATGAACACCGGTCGGTAAGTATAAATCATACCTTAACGTATCCCCTCGCCATGATTACATCTGATAAGTTGAGCTTATGTGGACAACAATACCGATAATTGTTATAGGATGCTTATCTAAATGTTAACTAATTGAACAAAAAGAGCGTTTTGACATGACCGTACACTGATATGATTCTCTTACCCTCGAAACTCGAAAAAAAAATGTCTGTAAATATTTGTTTACTGCTTTCGTTTCTGCATCTTTGTATATATTTATTTATTGCTTTCCGTCTTTACATTTGAAAAATGAAAATTCCAAAAAGATTTTAGGTGTGTTTTAATATAAACTTTATGAAAACCAAAAAGATTTTGCTTCTAGTTCATTTTTGATTGACTGATGTTGGAACTCGAGTCTATCCTACCTAAAATCCTGATCGTAAGCCGGAAAACTACTGCACCTTCATAAACTGTCGAAGTTAACAAGTTTTGAAAGTTAAAGGATTAAAATTAATCATTTTCTAAACTTTCAAACTGTTGTCGGTCGGTGTTTGATTGAGATTTAATCTCATATGTGTCGTTTGTTTATGTTAACTATATTCCAAGCGGTTGTTCTCATTATGAGTTTAGCTTTCTTGCCTGTGCAGATGCTAAAGGCGAGGAGAACATGTTCGATGACAAGCTTTGGAATGAAGACACGAAGTGGAGGCACTCAAAGGATAAAATGATCGAGTTGCCGCTGACCCTTCATCAACACCACAAGGATCTGAAGATTTGACAAGTCAAAAGATTCAAGAGCATGACTCAATGGAGAGTTCAATCTAAGGGGGAGTTTGTTAACACACTTTCTAAATAAAATGGGGAGTTTGTTGATACACTTTCTTCTTACGACGCGTGAAGACTTTGAAGATCCTCCGACAAGAAAGACACAGAAGACGAACCATCACAGAAGACGAACCTCACGAGTAGCGTCCAAGGGGGAGATTGTTGGTACACTTTATGTGGACGCGACTCGGCTCGGTTCGACTCGGCTCAGTTCGACTTGGTTTCGACTCGGTTAGGTCCGGCTCCAGCCCGACGACACGACATTCCTCCGTCGTGCGCCCCAGAGTTCGACACGCGAGGCACGGAGCGCCGCAAGCCATTCCCGTTTACACCTCACCATGACATCATCATTGTGATGTCATGGTGATGTCACATATTTGTCTTATGTTGAAAATGTGCAAAGTTGTAAACAGCTTTGTCATCTGGGCCGTATTTCACTTACTTGGGCCGAAGACTTGTCTTTTGGACTTTGACTTGAGGTTGGGCCTTTGACTAAGTATTTGGGCTTCAACTTAAAATGACGAAACAGATTAGAATTAATATGTATTTCGACGAAACATGTGTGTTTCGTCGACTTTGTGTGTTTCGCCGAGAGTTATTTGTGTTTCGTCATGTCTGGTTTGTGTCTAGTATAAATACCCCACTCAGTTTCTATGTGAAACTGATGATGAGCTGTGAGACTTTGAGAGGGAGTCTTTAAACATTGTTTGTATATGTTTGTTCTCGGTTTTCATCCCGTTTAATCAATAGAGTGTGTATCATTGGTTATACGTGTGTGTTTTATACTTTGTTTGGATTGCACCGTCACGGGGATTCCGCACCCGTTACCGTGTTCGTGATAAACAAGTGATTTAGTTCGTTATCGATCCTCAGATATCGGGACCTACAACCATGGGCATCATCGGGAGGACCATCAACAAACAGATCAAAATCATCATCAAACAGATCATCAAAAGGCCAATCCTCAGGAGGGATGACCACTAAAGGAATATGAGCGAGGATCGGTGCCACAATATGCTCACCATCGGGATGACCGATGATAAGATGATCATGGACTGGAATGGGAATAACAAAAGGATCCTCGTCTGGGATACCATCAGCAAGTGGTAAGTCATCTCTGAAATCAGGCAACGCAAACGGCTGGAAGTCGTCGTCATCTGATAGCATATTTGGGTCACTCTTAGTATCGGAAGTAAAGATCTCTGGCTCTGGGGCGATCTCGTCATCGGACACAATATCCATAGGGTCGTCAGTATCGGACAATCCACTCTCGGATGAAAACATAGTGTCTGTAACAGAACAATCACAACATATGCACATATATTAACCACTAACATTTAGTATGCAAGCAAAGTCAATGTATCACGGAATCATGTATCCTTCCTAGTCTCCCAGACTAAACCACCCAGTCTCCCAGACTAAACCAACTAGTCTCCCAGACTAAACCACCTAGTCTCCCAGACTAAACCACATAGTCTCCCAGACTAAACCACATAGTCTCCTAGACTAAACCACAAAAGCAAACCTTGAAATCGTGTTTCTTGTCTATCCGTTTGTAAAAGTGTTTGTTCCCTGGATCTGGGCGTTTCGTGTATGCAATGAAAACATGTTGTAAAAATATTTTCGTGAGAGCCCTAATGATTGTAGTCTAGACTCGAGAAAGAATCCTAGTTCGCTACAATCGAAGCTCTGATACCAAACTGTCACACCCTGACTTTTGCGGAAGCGTGATTATGTGTGACTTGCTTAATATCATTGCATTCAATCATAACAACCACTATATGATAAAACCAAAGATGATCATCCATTACTTAAGTTTAAAATATCACAAACATCATTGTTTTAAACATAGAATTCAAACCCGAGTATAAATCATGCAACTTGTTTAAGAGTTCACAAGGACTCGACAAAAGACATTAAATAAAACCAGGCTTTGAAAGATGTGTCTTATCTAGGATAAGACACAATATCCAAATCCTCAGACTTCGGATGACATCTTTTATTCTCAACCTCACTTGAAACATCCAAACGCCCGCCAGATCCACTTTTAATTCCCTGAAATACATGTAGTTTGAAAACATCAACAAAAGTTGAGCGAGTTCATGTGTTTGTATGTGTGCGCGAATAAACCTTTGTAATCACTGTAAGTATGTATGTATGTTTGTAAATCCCGGTATGAAAGCAAACAAGGAAACAGATCAAGTAATGGTTTGCAAGGCCATTAACAAGTGTGCAACGGCGTAGGAAGGCTCAAACCTAGCAGATTTTATACCAGGCCTCCGGCTGTAAGACATAGTGATGTGTGTAAAATGCAACATATAAATTACATCAAATGAGGCATAAAACTAACCCTTTTTAGTACTAATGTTGGAAAAAGTGTGCTTTTGTCTTCCTTTTGTATTTTCAGGGTTAAATCAGCTTAAATGAATAAAAGAAGAAAAAATGCAGCCAAATCTAACAATAATACAAGAAAAGGAATAAACGTGGCATGCCCAACCCCTCGACAACATCTTCCCAAGCAAAAACAAGACATCAGAAGGCTGAACACGCCCCGTGCTCAATGAACACGGGGGCGTGCCCAAGTGTCTGCAGAAAAGACAAAGCTGTAGAAGCTTCTATTTCCCAACACGGGGGCGTGGCCAGCGGACACGGGGCCGTGGTCAACGCTAAGATTCGCAGAATCTAGGCAAATCTTGATAGTACAGATACGCTTCTGCACACGGGGTCATGCCCAGCGGACACGGGGGCGTGGTCAACTAATGCAGACAAACTGCAATTAATGAAGAAAGAGAAGATGGGTGGACACGGGGCCGTGCCCAATGGACACGGGGCCGTGTCCGGGCTTCTGTGTAGGCTATAAATAGGGGTGCTTGGCTCACTTGCAAATCATCCCTTGGCAAACCACCTCTCTCACACTTCACCCACCCACCACCACCATCACAACCCAGATCCACCACCATCATCCATCATCCATCATAGAGTGTGTGAGTAGTCTCGGGATCCAAGATTGATCGTAAGAGTTCTTGACAATCAAAGGCCATGTTTTCCTAAGTCTCTTACATCACTTGGTGAAGACAAGCATTTAGTGTAATACTTTTTATTTTTAATCTTTTCGCACTTTTTATTTGGTTATGTATTAATGACTTTAATAACTAGTTTCTTATGTTGAAGGTGAAACTTCCTTATCATTTGTCCGTGGTGTCTTGGCGTTATTTTACTGTCTATATAAAATAAAAGATTTACACCATTCATATCTCTACTGTCTATATAGAGATATGTTGGCTACCTGGTCGGGGGTTAAGGAAATGGTTTGGTAAGGTTCTTGCCTTGTTCAGTGTATAGATCCTGCAAGGACCTTGGTCAAGCTTACTAGGACCTCCTTCAATACCCACTGGTATTGGATGGCGGGGGTGCGAATGGCTTGATCCCCTCATATGTAAACTAATATTAATACATTAACCCGGCTACTTGGGATTGTATCCCTGTTGACTCAAACCACTTAGCCGAGGGTAACGTCACCTTCAAAAGAGGGGCCTACCACATTACGTATTAATAACTTAATTAATTATATTTCAATATTCCGACCATTTAGGATTGTATCCTTGATGACTCAAACTACTGGGTTGAGGGTAACGTCACCTTCAAAAGAGGGGCCTACTACTATAACTAAGATAATCTCTTAAAGAGTGCAAAAGTGCGGAAATCATCAAAGGTTACACTAAAGGCGAGTCGGATCCAAGTGATTCATCTTGTCTATCTGGTTTTATTTTATTTTATTTTCAGCATTTTTCGTTTTTATTTCCTTGTTTAAAACCTTTCTAAAACTTTGATTTGATTAGACGTTGAGGATAAACCGGTACTAAAAGCTCTTGTGTCCTTGGACGACCTCGGTATCTTACCAACGCTATACTACGCTCACGATGGGTTCACTTGCCCATATGTGTGTTTAGTGTTAGTAGAATATCGTGTTTTATAAATTTAAAACTTGACTAAAGTGTTAAAAAGGGCTTAAAATATTAATAAAAACATATAACACACTACGCACATCATTACGTTCAAAGTTGATTATTCAAAAACATCTGTAAAACAACCAAGATGTCTTCACAATCACAGGACCCTCACAACACTGGCACACTCTACAAGCCACCTATGCTTGTCAGATCTTAATACAATATCTGGCAACATAGGATGGGCCATGTGTTAGCACAACAAAACACCGGTTGCTGGAAGTCTGTCATCTTTGGACCTCATGTTCCAATGGTGCCAAGCACAGAAGATCCCAAGGTCCAAGTACCTAAAAGCCTTGAAAATTACTCTGGGCAGGATTTTCAAAAGATTGAGTTAGATGCTAAGGCATTTAGTATTGTGGCCACAACACTACCCAATGACATATATGCTGGCCTGTTACACTGTAATAGTGCTAAAGAGCTATGGGATGCACTGAAAGAGCAATTTGGTGGGATAGAAGAGGTTATTGAAAACGACAGAGAGGTCTTAAACCAACAATATGAAACGTTCTATTATGTTAAGGGTGAGTCATTGACCCAACAGTTTGAAAGGTTTAGCTGTCTCATTACTGAACTAAAACTGGTTAATGTTGAATATGCTAAATCCACTTTAAATAGTAGGTTTCTTAGATCATTGCCAAAAAAGTGGGACATTATAGCTTTTGTGACCATAAATTCTGTGGGGTTCAAAGAGTTAAGTCTGACCCAACTTCATGGTAGGCTTCTCACATATGAAAGAGAGCTGAACCAGAAAAAGAAGTTGCAGGAATCTGGGAAAGTGCAACCTACACCACAACAAACTGCACAAACATCTGCCCCAGTAAAGGCCAGTCAACAGAGTTTCTTTACTCAGGGCTTTGTTCATTGGAGCAGTATGCCTGATGATTTAACTGATGAAAATTTTGCTCTAATTGCTAATCCTGATGTTTCCCTTGATGAATTTTGTTTCATGCCATTAGAGACCAGAAGGGCAAGAATCTAAGGAAGTGGAGTCCAGGTCTGAAGAAATGGATGAAACTGCTGAAGCAGTGGTTACTGTTGTTGTTGGTTAAGCTTCCACTAGATCTTGAGGCTTCAAATCGGTCTGATCAGGAGAGCTTCGGAACCCAGAAATCGTCCAGAAACTTTGAGAAAAACCGAACCCTTTAACCAGTAGCGAAAGATCCTATTTATAGGGAAAATTTTGATCCGCACGACCGTGTAGTTGGCCGCACGGTCGTGCACTGGCACTTGTCGGGTGACGTTATTTATTTGATTGGGTCAGAAAAGTGGACTAGTGTACAACTTGGTTCTGGTCATCAGATCGGCACGGTCGTGCATCTGGCCGCACGGTAGTGCGGGGTCATCAGAATGTATGGTCCAAGTAGTGCATGGTCGTGCACTGACACGCACGACCGTGCGTTCCGAGTAATTATTGGCACAGCCACTTGAACTGGCAGTGCTTCCGAGGTCGAAGACCATGCACGGTTGTGCATGTGGACCGTACGGTCGTGCGTGATCTGGAAGTTCACCAGAATCTTACCAATTTCACCAGAAACGTCCTTAAATCGCCCCGTTTTCACCAGATTTATCTTTTGCACATTGTTTAAGACCTGAAAATAGAAAAGTACCTGATTGGTACCTAAACATCGCAGTTTCGGTCAAAAACGCTTAAAATGGAAGTAAATTGTGGGATAGAAACATGTATAATTTAAGGTATATCATTCTAAACTTCTCGTGGGTGGCTGACATGACGTCTGTGTCGCTTGAACCGCTAGCTCTATTTTAATTTTTTAAGTCAAAAACTTTTTGTTAAAAAGCCTTTGTCAAACGGTCAAGAGAAGCATCGCCACAATAGAGCCAGTGCGCTTGACAAGATCTTCTTCTTTAATAGCAGTATCACTACCAAAGACAACAATCCCTACATTCTCATTCTCAAGATTCAAGGCTCTGTGACTTTTCCTCTTTAGCCGGCTTTCAGGCATGAGGACTTGTTTTCCTCTTTTTGGATACAAGCCCACAAATTTCATCTATTATCCACCGCTATTGCAATAAAAGATTTACACCATTCATATCTCCACGGTCTATATGGAGATATGTTGGCTACCTGGTCGAGGGTTAAGGGAATGGTTTGGTAAGCGTCTTGCCTTGTTCAGTGTACAGATCCTGCAAGGACCTGGGTCAAGTTTAGTAGGACCTCCTTCAATACCCACTGGTATTGGATAGCGGGGGTCCGAACTCCTTGATCCCCTCATATGTAAACTACTATTAAAACTTTAACCTTGCTATTTAGGATTGTATCCCTGCTGACTCAAACTACTTAGCCGAGGGCAACGTCACCTTCAAAAGAGGGGCCTACCACATTATGCATTAATAACTTAATTAATTATCTTTCAATAATCTGACCCTTTAGGATTGTATCCTTGCTGGCTCAAACTACTGGGTTGAGGGTAACGTCACCTTCAAAAGAGGGGCCTACTACTATAACTAAGATAATCTCTTAAAAAGTGCAAAAGTGCGGAATTAATCAAAGGTTACACTAAAGGCGAGTCGGATCCAAGTGATTCATCTTGTCTATCTGTTTCATTTTTATTTTATTTTTCAGCAGTTTGTGTGAGTTTTAGGCACTTTCCGGCACTTAAGCTATCTCTAGGAAGGCAGTTTTGTGATCCTTACTTTCCTACACACTATACTAGTGTCATACTTGGTTTTTGGCCCATTCTGTGTCTCAATACCTTGTCTGTCTATCTACTAAACTCCGTCAGTATTTTTCTGATTTGTCTGATAACTGTGCTAACTGTGTTTCGTGCATCATTTGAATCAATATTATTTGCATGCAGTAATGGTATGTTATTATGCAATATGTGATGCACATGTATGTATAATGCAATAATCAGAAAGTAATTCAAGGCTTTAATTGAAATTCAGCACAGTCATTAAGCACTAATCATGGTTTAATAGTTGTACGGATACCTGTAATTTTGACAGTTGTCACAAATGTTGTCACCCTTCAGTTAAGAGGGTGGGAGTATGTGTCAAGAAGAACACGCAGGTTTCAATGTTGTCACCCTTCAACAAAGAAGGTGGGAGTACGTATTCTACCCAAGGAGATTACGCAGGTTTCCTTAGTAAACTTTAACCCATTCCCATACCACCGGTAATCCCATGACTTGTAGAAAGTGTGAACTCACCTTAGGTTAGCTCGGCAGATAAGCAAAAAGGTCAGTCGAGCTGTTTGTGGTCAACCACGTCCTGACATGGTTACCATACAAGTCAGGTCTAGGTTCAAGTAATACACGTATGTTTACACATAAATTAACAAGTTACGTACACACAATAATCATGGCATACATGCATCCACACTTAGCATAATAAACAGTAGCATGCAAGTTCACAAATAAAGCTCCAGTTATGCGATTTAAGTGATTGGGCTGGTGAGCTTGTGCGAGCCCAACAATCTTGTGCGATTTAGTAAAGCTGAGGTCACCATGCTCTGAATTTCTAGCACTAAACCCTTGATGTAAAGCTCGATACGTTTGTAGGGAGGATCCACCATGTTGGGACACAAAGCAGCTAATTCATTCGATCTCTTGGTATACGCTTTGATTTCAGACCCCGTCATCTTCAAATTGTAAAACTCAACTTCCACCTTGTGAATGTCATCACGATGAAAATACTCTTCTTTGATCAGATCCTTAAAGTCATTCCATGGGGTGGCATTAGCAGCTGCCAACCCTAGCATTTGCACTTGTGCGTTCCACCAAGTGAGTGCACCACCTTCAAGAGTTCCAGTTGCAAACTTCACCCTGCTAGCCACAGGGCACTCACACATCTCGAAAACAGATTCGATCTTCTCAAACCAGTGGAGGAGACCCATGGATCCCTCTGTGCCGTCAAAGGTACTTGGTCGACAGTCCATGAAGGTCTTGAACGTGCACACTTGAGGCTGAGCATTCTGACCTCCTGCTTGAGCTGCTGCGAGAGCCTCAACAACTCGTTCGTTAATTAGAGCCATCAGTTGGGCTTGAGTCAAGTTTAGGCATCCACTCATGATCTTCACATCTAGAAAAGCACAAGCAAGAATGATGACGTTGAGGTGTGCAAAGTGTGAGGTGACAGAAGGGAGTGAGCACGCAAGATTTCAAGCAAACAAATACATGTCAAGATGGTACATTATTGCTAATGGCAACATGCTACTACGTTGACTAAGCATACCATGAACAATGCACTATTTAAACTAACAGGCAGACAATACAAACATAAACCATATCACCTATAGTGTTGAGTCTTGCACGGGGAGCGAAGCGTCCTTGTGGATCGTTGAGCACTGTACAGGTTATAGTCTGGTTTTTATCAAAAAGTTTTTCCTTTTTTAAAACCAAGTTCACTATAACCAATGGCTCTGATACCAATCTGTCACACCCCCAAAATACACAAGCGGAGTATCACCGCAGGAGGCGTGATTGACCAGGATCCAGCCACCAATCATATTGAACAATATAAATTAAGTAAAACAAAGTCCAAACCAAACAACATAATCGGTGTCAAAACAATTCAACGAAGTTTAAGTTATCAGTGGAAGCATAAAGTTCAAAACCCAAAACATAGTTTAAAAGTTCATAAGTTTAACATGGAACTCAACAGTCCATGTCCCACAACGACCTCGTCTTCCTATGCAAGCTCCATCTAAACACCTAACGACCTGCAAGGCATATAGTAATGAATAAACAACAAAGTTGAGCGAGTTCACAGTTGGTTGTCCAATTTAATGTTGTTCCAAAAACCATAAGTTGTTTCGAAAACCACGAGTTATCCAATTCCTTGTTTCCCAAATCATAACCAGTGGGGGCTTCCCCATGTAATCCACTAGACCCGTTACCATATCGACTACTGACTGTAGTTATGTTTATGTGCCTGCGTCAATGTCTATCATCATTGACTAAGTGCCTAGATCCATTAGTCCACTCCCGTCCTCTACGGTACGGTGTGAGGCTTGTCAAACCTAATAGCACTATTTAACTAATGACCCGTTCGCCATTGGCCCGGCGATTTAGTCGATATAAAAAATAGGGACTTAATGATAGAGTTTTGTCTAATGTCAATGTTGTCACCCTTCAGTTAAGAGGGTGGGAGTACGTGTCAAGAAGAACACGCAGGTTTCAATGTTGTTACCCTTCAACAAAGAGGGTGGGAGTACGTATTCTACCCAAGGAGAATACGCAGGTTTCCTTAGTAAACTTTAACCCATTCCCATACCACCGGGAATCCCATGCCTTGTAGAAAGTATGAACTCACCATAGGTTAGCTCGGAAGATAAACAAAAAGGTCAATCGAGCTGTTTGTGATCAACCACGTCCTAACATGGTCACCATACAAGTCAGGTCTAGGTTCAAGTAATACACGTATGTTTACAAATAAATTAACAAGTTACGTACACACAATGATCATGGCATACATGCATCCACACTTAGCATAATAAACAGTAGCATGCAAGTTCACAAATAAAGCTCAAGTTGTGCGATTTAAGTGATTGGGCTGGTGAGTTTGTGCGAGCCCAACAATCTTGTGCGATTTAGTAAATAAAGCCCAATCAATAACCGGCCTAACCTGTTGTGCGATCAGCACAAACTTGTGCGATCCACAACAGATTGTGCGATCCAAAACAACCCAGCCCAACTACAATGTGTAGCCCAATGACATGTGTGGCCCAAACATCAAACAACTAATCTTTTGTGTGTGGCCCAACATATTGTGCAATCAGCACAGACTTTTGCGATCCATTGTATATTGTGCGATCATGCAATATAGTGCTGTACACAGTGCTTTAACAGTTGTACCCTAGAATATCCTAGCTTGTGCGATTATGGGCTTGTGCGACTGACTTGTGCGACTGCCTTTGTGCGACTGACTTGTGCGATCAGTTATGTAATTTCCTTAGATCGTGGAAATTAGTTACACAATCTATTTCGCTCAATCAATACAAACAGTTTCCAATTATTCCTCTACTCGATCAAAACAAGCAATCATCATGCACCTTTCATGAACCCTAACTACTATCTTGAACCCAATCGATTAACAACCATTGACAAAACATTCTAAACATCCAACTGAATCATTAGCATCATTTAAATCATTGATTTCTTTCCAAAACAATACCCTAATCATCGGCTAGACTAAAATAGTAATAGCCGACCATGAACATCAATCAAACTAGAACCAATTTGCACAACAAATCATCATACAAACCTAACCTCTAAACATCATGTAAGATCATGTTGACACACACATCCTACCCAATCACCATCCAAGATTATAACAATCACAATATCAAATATCATGTATTAACAAGTTAACCAACAATGAGACACTAACCGGAAGGTGGAAGGAGTTGGTTTGATCGATGCAAGAGCTCCGAATGAAGGAAAGGGATGCCGTCGAACAAGAGGGAGGAGAGGATGAGAGTGTTTAGGGTTTATGTGTGTTGTGTATATTGCAAATAATGAGGAGTGTACACCTTCAGTTATGCGTATAAGGGAGTGGGCCGAACCCATACATGGGCTGCCCTTTGATCTCGAATACAAGGAGTGTGGGCCGAGAGTGGTGTGTGACAAGAGATGAAGCATACGGCCCAAACAAGTTTGTGTAATCGGCCACCTATTGTGCGACTAGGTTCATGTTGTGCGACCGAGGATACATATTCACATTATAGTTTCATATCACATAACTCATTCAATACATAACATTCCATAGCAATCAACGTATCACATAATCACATAATGTTCATACTTGTTACATCAAATTCAAAGAGAGGTTCTAAAATACGAGTTGTCACATTATCCCCAAGTTGAAAGAAATTTCGTCCCGAAATTTAGCACGTGGTCATTGAGGAAGCTAGTTAGGTTACGTGGTTTTCCTGGGGTGTCACATCATTCCCCGGTTGGTTTGGAATTTCGTCCCGAAATTCCGCAGTAGCTTCAGCCTCAGTAGTGGTTTCTCTTTTCTCGAACAACTAGGGATACTTATGTTTCATTTGGTATTCTCGTTCCTAGGTAAACTCTGGGCCACAATGGGAGTTCCAACGAACTCGAACAATGGGTATCCTGGTACGTTTGAGAACTTTAATTTCTCGGTCCGTAATTTCTACCGGTTCCTCGATGAATCGCAACTGATCATCGATAGTGAGTTCCTTGAAAGGAACTATAAGGGTATCATCTGACAGACACTTCTTCATATTTGACACATGGAATATGTTGTGAACTCCACTGAGTTCTTCAGGTAGATTCAATCTATACGCCACTTTGCCGATTTTCTCAGTGAATTCAAAAGGTCCGACATAACGCGGATTAAGCTTGCCTCGCTTACCAAAGCGAACCACACCTTTCCAAGGTGAGACTTTAAGTAGCACTCGATCCCCAACCTGGAACTCGAGTGGTTCCATGCGCTTATCAGCGTAGCTTTTCTGACGGTCACGAGCTGCCGTCATTCGTTTTCGTATTTGGGTAATCTTCTCTGTCATCTCGACGATGAGTTCTGGGCCAGTGATTTGACTGTCGCCAACTTCTGCCCAGCATAAAGGTGATCGGAATTTCCGTCCATACATAGCCTCGAACGGAGCAGCCTGGATGCTAGTGTGGTAACTATTATTGTACGAAAACTCTACCAAAGGTAGGTGCCTTTCCCAACCGTTACCAAAGTCGATTACACATGCTCGAAGCATGTCTTCAAGAGTTTGAATGGTGCGTTCAGTCTGCCCATTCGTCTGTGGATGATATGCTGTGCTCATGTCTAGACGCGAGCCAAAGGATTTGTGCATCGCCTGCCACAAATCAGAGGTAAAACGTTGATCTTGATCAAAAATGATGGAAGTTGGCACCCCGTGCCTCGAGGCCACTTCCTTCAGATAGATGTCTGCCAGAGTAGAGAACTTATCCGTTTCTTTGATAGCCAGGAAGTGTGCAGACTTGGTTAGTCGATCCACTATCACCCAAATGGTATCGTTTCCTTGTTGAGATCTAGGTAAGCCAGTAACAAAGTCTATGGAAATTTGCTCCCATTTCCATGTCGGGATCTCTGGTTAAGTCAAACATTTACTAACATAGGTCGTTATGTTAGCTTTCATGTGGGGCCACCAGTACATAGTTTTGAGATCGTGGTACATCTTATCAGAGCCAGGATGTACCGAGTAACGAGACTTGTGTGCGTCGTCCATCACAAGCTCACGTAGATTACCATAAAATGGGACCCATATGCGCCCCGCTATGTAGTAAGCACCGTCTTCCTTTAGTTCTAGCCGTTTCTCCAATCCCCGCAGGGATTCAGTTTTGACGTTTTCTTCCTTCAATGCTTCGACCTGAGCATCACGTATTTGGGTGGGAAGACTGGAGTGAATAGTAAGCTATAACGCACGTATATGCTTAGGTTTGGTTTCCTTTCGACTGAGGGCGTCAGCCACAATATTGGCTTTGCCTGGATGGTACTTGATTGCACATTCGTAGTCGTTAAGGAGTTCGACCCATCGACGCTGTCGCATGTTCAACTCCTTCCGGTCGAAGATATGCTGGAGACTCTTGTGATTGGTGTAAATGGTGCACTTGGTACCGTACAAATAATGTATCCATATCTTAAGCGCAAACACCATCGCTCCCAACTCCAAGTCGTGAGTGGTGTAGTTCTTTTCGTGAACTTTAAGTTAGCGTGATGCGTAAGCAATGACTTTCTCGAGTTGCATCAACACACAACCAAGTCCTTAGATTGATGCGTCACAATAAACCACAAAATAGTATGTGCCTTCAGGCAACGAGAGAATAGGTGCGCTACAAAGCTTCGAATTTAGCTACTGAAATGCGGATTCCTTAGCATCACCCTAACGGTAGGTGACACCCTTCTGAGAAAGAACAGTAAGAGGCTGCGCAATCTTCGAGAAATCCTTGATTAACCTTCTGTAGTAACCTGCCAAACCCAAGAATTGGCGGATTTCAGTTGGAGTTCGAGGTGCAGGCCAATTCTTGATCGAGTCAACCTTGGATGGATCAACGTGAATCCCATCCTTATCAACCATGTGGCCTAGGAAATGGACTTCACGAAGCCAAAAGTCGCATTTTGAAAACTTAGCATAAAGCTGTTCTGCTCGAAGAAGTTCTAGAATGAGTTGTAGATGGCGCTCGTGTTCCTCCTGACTCTTGAAATAGATCAGGATGTCGTCGATGAATACAATAATGAACCTATCCAAGTAAGGTTTGCACACTCGGTTCATTAGATCCATGAAAACCACAGGTGTGTTTGTCAGCCCGAAAGGCATAACTAGAAACTCGTAGTTCCCGTAACGAGTCCTCAATGCTGTCTTGGTGATGTCCTCATCTCAGACTCTCAGCTGATGGTAGCCCGATCTCAGATCAATCTTAGAGTAAAAGGTCGATCCTTACAACTGGTCGAACAGGTCACCGATACGCGGGAGAGGATAGCGATTCTTCACGGTCACCTTGTTGAGTTCGCGATAGTCAATGCTCATTCGAAAGGTACTGTCTTTCTTCTTCACAAACAAAACTGGAGCTCCCCAAGGCGAAGAGCTAGGACGAATGAAACCCTTGTCCTAGAGTTCTTGTAGTTGTGTGGACAATTCTTCTAGTTCGGATGGGGCTAAACGATAAGGTGCACGAGCTATCGGTGCTGCTCTTGGAGCTAGCTCGATTTGAAACTCGACTTGACGATGAGGCGGAAGACCAGGTAATTCCTCAGGGAATACCTCAGGGAAGTCGCGTACGATCGGGATGTCTTCTATCTTCTTTTCTTTCGTTGAGGTGTCAGTAACGAGAGCTAGTATAGCAGTGTGGCCCTTTCGCAAACACTGTTGGGCCTTAAGGAAAGAGATGATGCCCACAACAGCACCACTCTTATCACCACGAATAACGAGGGGTTCACCGCTTGCACGAGGGATGAAGACAATTTTCTCCTTGCAGAGTATTTCCGCTCGATATTGGGATAACCAGTCTATACCAATGACAACGTCGAAGCTACCAAGAATGATGGGGATAAGATCGATAGAGAAGGTCTGACTAGCTAAAACGGGATTACAGCCCTTAACTATGTGAGTGGTCTCAAGATTTTTACCGTTTGCTAGATCTACAACATGCTTAGAATCCAGAGGGATTGGGGTACACTAAAGCATCTGACTAACTTTTAAGGACACGTAACTAGTGTCAGCACCCAAATCGAATAAAACAGATTCAAAGAAATCATGCAGTAGGAACTTACCCGTCACGACGTTGGGATCGTTCCTCGCGTCACCCTGACCAATCACAAATGCACGTCCCCTGACACCATTGCATTCATTGTTATCCCTGTTGTTGTTCCCATTCCCTTGATTGTTGTTGTTTTGATTCTGGTTTAGCTGGGGGCAGTGTCTTTTAAAGTGGCCTTCAGCACCACACTAGAAACATCCTTTGTTGTTACCCTGATGTTGTTGCTGCAGCTGGTGTTGGTTCTGTGGAGTCTGCTGCTACTGTGGCCTTTGATTCGCAGGATAAGGGCTCCTGCAATCTTTCGCTCCGTGGCCTGGTTTGTTGCATCTTTGACAGTTGTTCTTGCTACATGGCCACTGTGGTGCATATTGCATCGATTGCACTTAGGGTTGTTTCCCTTGTACCCACCCTGACCTTGATTACCAGAAAGTTGTTGACTAGGGCTCTTGTAGTTGTCAGTCCTTCGCTGCTGAGACTGAGACTGAACAGAAGTTGAACCCTTTCTCGAGTTTCCATCCCATTTGCGTTTGTTGTCACTAGGAGCATCAGAAGTAGTGGTAGCACTAATACGCTTTGGCAGTCTGTTTTGCTCGACTGCCTGATCAGTGAGATAGTGGGATAGTCATACAACTCGTTGAATTGTAGGGAGGTTAGCTGAGGTCACCATGCTCTGAATTTCTAGCACTAAACCCTTGATGTAAAGCTCGATACGTTTGTAGGGAGGATCCACCATGTTGGGACACAAAGCAGCTAATTCATTCGATCTCTTGGTATACGCTTTGATTTCAGACCCCGTCATCTTCAAATTGTAAAACTCAACTTCCACCTTGTGAATGTCATCACGATGAAAATACTCTTCTTTGATCAGATCCTTAAAGTCATTCCATGGGGTGGCATTAGCAGCTGCCAACCCTAGCATTTGCACTTGTGCGTTCCACCAAGTGAGTGCACCACCTTCAAGAGTTCCAGTTGCAAACTTCACCCTGCTAGCCACAGGGCACTCACACATCTCGAAAACAGATTCGATCTTCTCAAACCAGTGGAGGAGACCCATGGATCCCTCTGTGCCGTCAAAGGTACTTGGTCGACAGTCCATGAAGGTCTTGAACGTGCACACTTGAGGCTGAGCATTCTGACCTCCTGCTTGAGCTGCTGCGAGAGCCTCAACAACTCGTTCGTTAATTAGAGCCATCAGTTGGGCTTGAGTCAAGTTTAGGCATCCACTCATGATCTTCACATCTAGAAAAGCACAAGCAAGAATGATGACGTTGAGGTGTGCAAAGTGTGAGGTGACAGAAGGGAGTGAGCACGCAAGATTTCAAGCAAACAAATACATGTCAAGATGGTACATTATTGCTAATGGCAACATGCTACTACGTTGACTAAGCATACCATGAACAATGCACTATTTAAACTAACAGGCAGACAATACAAACATAAACCATATCACCTATAGTGTTGAGTCTTGCACGGGGAGCGAAGCGTCCTTGTGGATCGTTGAGCACTGTACAGGTTATAGTCTGGTTTTTATCAAAAAGTTTTTCCCTTTTTAAAACCAAGTTCACTATAACCAATGGCTCTGATACCAATCTGTCACACCCCCAAAATACACAAGCGGAGTATCACCGCAGGAGGCGTGATTGACCAGGATCCAGCCACCAATCATATTGAACAATATAAATTAAGTAAAACAAAGTCCAAACCAAACAACATAATCGGTGTCAAAACAATTCAACGAAGTTTAAGTTATCAGTGGAAGCATAAAGTTCAAAACCCAAAACATAGTTTAAAAGTTCATAAGTTTAACATGGAACTCAACAGTCCATGTCCCACAACGACCTCGTCTTCCTATGCAAGCTCCATCTAAACACCTAACGACCTGCAAGGCATATAGTAATGAATAAACAACAAAGTTGAGCGAGTTCACAGTTGGTTGTCCAATTTAATGTTGTTCCAAAAACCATAAGTTGTTTCGAAAACCACGAGTTATCCAATTCCTTGTTTCCCAAATCATAACCAGTGGGGGCTTCCCCATGTAATCCACTAGACCCGTTACCATATCGACTACTGACTGTAGTTATGTTTATGTGCCTGCGTCAATGTCTATCATCATTGACTAAGTGCCTAGATCCATTAGTCCACTCCCGTCCTCTACGGTACGGTGTGAGGCTTGTCAAACCTAATAGCACTATTTAACTAATGACCCGTTCGCCATTGGCCCGGCGATTTAGTCGATATAAAAAATAGGGACTTAATGATAGAGTTTTGTCTAATGTCAATGTTGTCACCCTTCAGTTAAGAGGGTGGGAGTACGTGTCAAGAAGAACACGCAGGTTTCAATGTTGTTACCCTTCAACAAAGAGGGTGGGAGTACGTATTCTACCCAAGGAGAATACGCAGGTTTCCTTAGTAAACTTTAACCCATTCCCATACCACCGGGAATCCCATGCCTTGTAGAAAGTATGAACTCACCATAGGTTAGCTCGGAAGATAAACAAAAAGGTCAATCGAGCTGTTTGTGATCAACCACGTCCTAACATGGTCACCATACAAGTCAGGTCTAGGTTCAAGTAATACACGTATGTTTACAAATAAATTAACAAGTTACGTACACACAATGATCATGGCATACATGCATCCACACTTAGCATAATAAACAGTAGCATGCAAGTTCACAAATAAAGCTCAAGTTGTGCGATTTAAGTGATTGGGCTGGTGAGTTTGTGCGAGCCCAACAATCTTGTGCGATTTAGTAAATAAAGCCCAATCAATAACCGGCCTAACCTGTTGTGCGATCAGCACAAACTTGTGCGATCCACAACAGATTGTGCGATCCAAAACAACCCAGCCCAACTACAATGTGTAGCCCAATGACATGTGTGGCCCAAACATCAAACAACTAATCTTTTGTGTGTGGCCCAACATATTGTGCAATCAGCACAGACTTTTGCGATCCATTGTATATTGTGCGATCATGCAATATAGTGCTGTACACAGTGCTTTAACAGTTGTACCCTAGAATATCCTAGCTTGTGCGATTATGGGCTTGTGCGACTGACTTGTGCGACTGCCTTTGTGCGACTGACTTGTGCGATCAGTTATGTAATTTCCTTAGATCGTGGAAATTAGTTACACAATCTATTTCGCTCAATCAATACAAACAGTTTCCAATTATTCCTCTACTCGATCAAAACAAGCAATCATCATGCACCTTTCATGAACCCTAACTACTATCTTGAACCCAATCGATTAACAACCATTGACAAAACATTCTAAACATCCAACTGAATCATTAGCATCTTTTAAAACATTGATTTCTTTCCATATCAATACCTTAATCATCGGCTAGACTAAAACACTAATAGCCGACCATGAACATCAATCAAACTAGAACCGATTTGCACAACAAATCATCATACAAACCTAACCTCTAAACATCATGTAAGATCATATTAACACATACATTCTACCCAATCACCATCCAAGATTATAACAATCACAATATCAAATATCATGTATTAACAAGTTAACCAACAATGAGACACTAACCGGAAGGTGGAAGGAGTTGGTTTGATCGATGCAAGAGCTCCGAATGAAAGAAGAGGCTGCCGTTGAACAAGAGGGAGAAGAGGATGAGAGTGTTTAGGGTTTGTGTGTGTTGTGTATCTTGCAAATAATGAGGAGTGTACACCTTCCCTTAAGAGTTATGCGTATAAGGGAGTGGGCCGAACCCATACATGGGCTGCCCTTTGATCTCGAATACAAGGAGTGTGGGCCGAGAGTGGTGTGTGTGACAAGAGATGAAGTGTACGGCCCAAACAAGTTTGTGTAATTGGCCACCTATTATGCGACTAGGTTCGTGTTGTGCGACCGAGGATACATATTCACATTATAGTTTCATATCACATAACTCATTCAATACATAACATTCCATAGCAATCAACGTATCACATAATCACATAATGTTCATACTGGTTACATCAAATTCAAAGAGAGGTTCTAAAATACGAGTTGTCACAAGCGTGAACATGAAGCTAAATCCAGCAAAATGTTCTTTTGGTATGGAGGAAGGCAAGTTTTTAGGCTTCGTGGTTACAAACGGCGGTTTCAAAGTTAACCCCAAAAAAGTTCAAGCCATCGAGCGGATGCCGTCACCGCGCACGATCAAGGAATTGCAAAGATTGGCCGGCCGCCTAGCCGCGCTTAATCGATTCTTATCAAACCACGCTGCAAAATCTAACCCTTTTATTAGTACCTTGCGCAAATGCGTGAAAAAGCAAGAGTTTAAATGGACACCAGAGGCAGAAGCAGCCTTCCAACAAATGAAGGAGTGTTTGATCAAGCTCCCTTCCCTAACCGCGCCATTCGAGAAAGATCCACTCATTCTGTACTTGTATTCTTCGGACAAGGCAGTTGGGTCGGTGTTGTTGGTAGAAAGAGATGGAGTTCAGACTCCAATCTACTATGTTAGTAGGGTGCTCACGGATCCAGAAACACGATACTCAACCATGGAAAAGTTAGTGCTCGCGCTGCTACACGCCTCCAGGAGGCTGCGCAGGTATTTCACTGGGCATGTAATCACTATACTCACTAACTTCCATATTGGCACAATCTTGCAAAAACCAGAGACGTTAGGTCGGTTGGCAAAATGGGCAATTTGAACTGGGGGGCCACAACATCCTGTACAGGCCGCGCCCAGCTATCAAGGGCCAAGTGTTAGTGGACTTCATCACTGAAATCCCAGAAGACAAGATCACAGATTGTGAAGTTATTGATATTCCCATCAAAGACACGTCAGATGAGTTATGGTTGCTGTATACTGACGGAGCTTCAAATGAAGACGGCGCAAGAGCTGGATTGCGCATTGTTAGCCCAGAGAAGCATGAGTTCACATATGCCATCAAGTTGGATTTCAAAAATACCAACAACGAGGCAGAATATGAAGCATTTTTGGCAGGTTTGCGCCTAGCCATCAAGATGGGAGCACAAAACTTACAAGCGCATGTCGACTTTCTCCTGATCGCGAGCCAAATTAATGGGTTATATGATGCAAAGGGCGAGGTTATGGCCTTATATTTAGAACAGGTGAAAGAGTTGCTTCAACAGTTCAAATCATACAAGGTCGTTCATGTCAATCGATCAGAGAACAAGCCAGCAGACGCACTTAGCAAGCTTGCTTCAACGGCTTTCCAACATCTCGCCAAAGATGTAAGAATCGATGTTTTAAAAAAGCCATCTATTTTGTTGCGTCAATTCAACGTAATCGAGATAGGGCCACCATCGTGGATGACCCCTATCATCCAATATCTTCAAGAAAGAATTCTCCCTGAGAACAAGGCTTAGGCCAGAAAGATACAGAACAAAGCACTGTTCTATGAGATGAATAGAGGAATTTTGTACAGAAGGTCCTTCTTAGGGCCATTACTGCGTTGTGTGGACCCTCAAGATGCAAGTTACCTGATCAGGGAGATCCATGAAGGCATCTGCGGCATTCATGCGGGCCCGCGCATGGTCGTAGCAAAGATAATGAACGCTGGTTACTATTGGCCAGGGATGCACGTTGACACTCTGAAGGAGTTGCGCAAATGCGACTCCTGTCAAAGACACGCTCCAAAGACCCTGCGCCCGAAGAATGATCTCATCCCTGTGTCCACTGCCTGGCCTTTCCAGCAGTGGGGGATTGATATGGTGGGACCCTTCCCTGAAGCTCCCGGAGCAGTGAAGTTCATAATTGTTGCCATTGATTATTTCACTAAATGGGTGGAGGCCAAAGCCCTTGCTTCAACTTCTGCAATGATGGTGCGCAAATTCATATGGGAGCACATCATTTGCAGGTTTAGTCTCCCACTCAAGATCGTAACCGATAATGGCACCAATTTTGCTTCTGAAGATCTTCAAGAATGGATGAAAGAGTTGAATATCGAGCACACTTTCTCTTCCGTTGCACACCCTCAGGGTAACGGTCAAGTAGAAAGTGTCAACAAGAGTATCGTTGAAGGGATAAAGGCCCGATTGGGCACCAAGAGAAGAGGCTGGGTAGATGAGCTCCCTAGCATTTTGTGGGCCCATCGAACCATGCCAAAAACAAGCACTGGCAAAACCCCTTTCAGCCTGGTCTACGGCTCTGAGGCGGTTATCCCAACAGATATAGGCCTCCCCTCACCGCGCTTATCAGCAGTCAACAAGATTGATAACGAGGCAGAGCGCCGTCTAGACTTGGACCTGCTCGAGGAGAGGTGCAAAATAGCGCGAATCAAAGAGGCCAAGTATAAGACACAGTTGGAGAGGTACTACAATGCAAGAGTGCACATTTGTACCTACACTCCAGGAGAATACGTCTTCAGAGACAATGAAGCCTCCAACGCTGAATGCCCCGGGAAGCTAGCACCTAAGTGGGAAGGCCCATACTTAATACATGAGGTGCTAGGAAAATGGGCATACAAGCTGCACACCCTGGATGGACACATCATCCCGCGCACGTGGAACGCGCAACAACTGCGCAAATGTTACATGTGAACACTCTTGGCCACGCGCCTTTTCACTTAGTTATGTTGGCCACGCGCCTTTTATCTCTTTATGTTGACCACGAGCATTTTTAATTACCTATGTTGGCTATACGCCTTTCTTCTATTTCTGATTATGTATGTTGGCCTCGCGCCAGTTTTAAGCTACTTAATGCAAGCATTGGCTATGCCTTATGTTTCTATCATCATGACTTCTACGTTACAAATGCATGTTAAACTTTTGATTAGCACGAAAACACTTCAGTAAATTACGAGCTCTTGAGTTATGCCTCCAAGGTCCTCCGCGATCATAACGCGAGACCGGGCAGTAACACTCATACACGAGCCACTTACATTTATTCGAGCTAATTTAACCAAAGTTTCTAACAACAATGCAATAATTATAACTTGACAAATAGATAGCAAACATAACGTCATATTCCAAAAAGCGTGCCCACGTAATGATTACGCAAAAAGTTAAAAACGAATTACAAGGCACCAGCCTCCACACACTATCTATTCAAAACTATCTCCACCATCTCCATCGCCATCGCCATCTCCACCGACTGCTTCTTCCTCATCCATTAACTCCACAGTTTCTGGAGGGTCGAGGATAGCCTTTAATCGGGCACACCAGTAATCATGCTTTAACGCCTCGGTGACCAAATCCATAACTGGCAGCGAAAGATGGTCATAGATTTCTTCAGCGCGAGCTAGCACATCATCAGCCTGATCTGTCACAGAGCAATGACTGGTGTCAAACTCTTGACCAAAGGCCTCTTCCACGTGATGAGCGCATTCTAAATAAACCCCGCAATGCCCAACAGCACGTGAAGCATCTATGAGCGCGGCAACAGCCGTATCCATCTCAGATGCATTCAAGATAGAGTTAGCGATCTGCAAAAAAGACAACGGATAAGAACAAAGCAACAATAAATAAAACCTAAGGTAAAAGAGGAGAAACTCACCACAGCCACTCCTCTATTGTGCATCCATTCGGAGTCGGAAACTAGGGTGTCCACGATTGCTTGAGCTTCAACGTAATTGTTCTGAGCTACGTTAAGGGCGAAGGTGCTAATATCTCGCGCCTCGTCGGCCCTCTGCTTGGCCTCCTCGGGGGTAGCAGCCTTCACCCTCTCGGCCTCCAGACCAATCACCAATGATTCATTCTTGTCAATAGCCTCATGCAATCGGCGCTTTAACTCCGCAATCTCAACATCTTTAGTAGCTAAGTCCATATCCTTACTCGCCACCTGCGCCTTTAACTCGGCCTGCAATGGACGAAATAACGACTTAGTAATATTTTGACAAAGTGCAAAACAACATAAAGAGGAAAGGGTTAAAGTTTGTTGAACCTTAACAAGCCCTTTGTCCGCTTCGGCGTCCTCAACCTTTCCTTTTAATGTGGCAATCTGAGCCTCAAGGTCGGTAATCTTGGAGCGAGCAGCATACATGCGCTGGTTATCTTTTATGCATACCTCTTTCCATTCAGCCCGCTCCTTTGACAAGAGATCCTCAACGGCACGCAGCTTGCTCCTTAGGCCCTCGCGCCCCCATTTTTCAGATTTATTCTCCGCTTCGAAGGCGGCATTCTCTTCAGCAAACGCGCTCTTCATCTTCTAAAAGTCCTTAACCTGCCTCAACAAATGCTCACGGTACTTTTCCCAATCACCCCGCTCTCTAACCATTGTACGCCACTCGCGCACAATTTGGTGGTTAGCAGCGCGGCTGTTGGCCTCTCCAACAACTTAGGCATGATACAACCCATCGTGGGTCCACACTCTCTGTCTATTAACTTCACTGGGAGGGAAAGAGTTCAAGTACCAATCACGACAGGGAACAAACTCCAGGAACGAGTCCTTCTGCTTTAAGCCCCATGGAGGTTGGTGGGGAGCATCACCACGAGCTTCCTCAGTGTAAGTCTTGTAATAAATATAGCCTAAGGTATCCTTAGGACCTATTGGATCTTGTGGCATTGAACTTTGACCTCCCGCACCAGCTTGGCCAGCAGCGAAAACACCTGCGGCGCTACCGGAACCCCCAGCAGTAGTTGTAACTTGTCTAGTTTGGAGGGGGACATCAGGCTACACAGGTTTCGCCGACTTAACAACCTCGAGCCCCTTTCCCCGAGTAGCTTCCTTCTCTTTTTCATGAAAGGGCTGGTCAAGCCCTGTGATATGTACGACCTCCGGACCCTGCGCTTTATCTTGTCTAGCAGTAGCAATGGTCTCGGTCTCCTTCGATTCGTCGCCCGAAGGCTTCTCAACAACCTTCTCTCTCTCCTTCTCCTTTTCTTTCTCTTTCTCTTTCTCCTTTTCTCTTTCTTTCTCCTTCTCAGCCTCCAGCTCAGCAGATCTAAGAGGTTTGATTACAAACTTGGTTTTCTTAGGCGCCAGCTCTTTCGGATCCTTCAACTCGACACCCTTTGTTTTTTCAGGGGTCTTCTTTAAAGCCTCTGCAGAAATCAAAGGTTAAGAAATTGTACTAAGGAAAATAAGGAAGTCATCTTAAGACTAACCTGGAGAGAACTTATAAAGGGAGCGCAAGTTGCTCTGTTTTCCTATTACTGGGGCTCCCCCAGCCTTCTGTGCTACTTTAACTCCAGCAGCAGGCTCCTCTCTACTTCTTTTCCTGCTCACCAACTGAGCAGCAGGTTCTTCGTATTTGTTAGTGCATGGAATGTCTGTTGACTTCGTCTGCATTAGGTCTTGTGTCTAGATTGATTGAAAGATCACACATTAGGATCTAATTAGGGTTTGTATGGTGTAAGATTGAAGATTTCGCTTGAAACATCTTCAAGCGAAATCAACATCATATGATTTCGCTTCAAGCATGCTCAAGCGAAATCATCAAGTCTATATATATATGTGTAATGTGTTTCGTTTGAGGAGACTTGGTCATTGTATGTGTGACGAAGTGCTGACGGATTTGTATCAGAAAACCTTGTACAAGCACTCAAATCAATCAGAATAGAAAAATTAAAAGGATTAAAGCTGTTATGACTTTGTTTACGTTGATTCCGCCTTCGTATGCAAAGATGAACTACTTTTACTGACGGTTTAAGGTCGTACAACGGTCCAACAAGTGGTATCAGAGCTCAGGACGAGGAGTTCATACCATAGCAGCGGATTATCTTCTTTCTACTCACTTATTCTCTTACTTTTCTGATTTAAACAAGTTCTAACGGTCGAAATGGTCTAATTTTCGAGTATTACGTTTAAAACTGAGTTTTAACAAAGCCTACAAAGTTTCGGACTTAAATTCAGAATAAAACTCATTAAAAATGACCTAAAACAGGGTTTCGCTTGAAGTTGTTCGTAGATAAATAGTAGATTTCGCTTGAAACTCTGAAGCGAAACTAGACTTTCTGAAGCGAAATTGATTTCCTGAAGCGAAATAGTGGTTTTCGCTTGAAGACATCCTGAAGCGAAATTGATTTCTTGAAGCGATATAGTTGGTTCGCTTGAACAGTTGAAGCGATACTGTTGTTGAGTTTCGCTTGTAGATTGAAGCGAAATAGTTTATAGCAGATTTCGCTTGAACAGTATCATAGTGCTGATTTCGCTTGAAACCATTATATTTCATAGTATTTCGCTTGAACTTGCTGATTTTTCAAAACTTTGAAAAATTTTCTAAGTGTTTTGTTTTGTTTTCAGGTGATATCAAAATGTTTGACGAACTGGAAAACATTAAACTTGAAAGAGTAAACAATTGGACTTGTTGTTCTCTTCTTGAGAAAAAGGAGGTTTTGGTTGAAAGATTTGAACATTTTATGTGTAGGAAGTATGAGAATTTTAGTGATACGTATAAGCGATATGAAGAGTTACATAAAAGTTTTGAAATGCATTACTTAAGGATATCAAATGCTGAAAAGATATCTAAGTTTGCAGATGCGTTACCTTCAGATTGGGATGAATTTTTAGAAAAATTGAAAAAGGATTCTAGGTTTTCAAAATTTGATTATTATGATTTCATCAGAGAGCTTAGAAAACGCGATGATGAGAATGAAGAGAAAAAGAAGGAGGTGGTAGAGAAATTAAAACGAGAATCAAATTGGTTAAGTTTGGATGTGTTTCTTGAAATAATCAAAAGAATTGAAAATGGTATTGATGTAAGAAGAAAGATGAAATATGATTACAAGAGAGGTTGTTTTTTAAATGAAGATTTGAATCCTGCTGATATGGTTAAAATCTTTCTTGCAGGAACATCAAAAATTGAAGAATCAAAGAAAGATGAAACGTCGAAAAGTGAAGTTGTGTGCTCACAATGCGAAAAATCAGAAGCTGAAAGTTTAAATCTCTTGAAAGATGTGGAGAATTTGACAGTGGAAATCAAAAGCTTGAAGGATGAGAAAGAATCTGATAATAAACAGATTCTTGAAATGAGAGAAAAGTGTGAGAAATTGACGTCAGAAAATGACAAACTGTTGAGTAATTTGGACAGTTTGACATTGGAAATTAACGATTTAAAAGAAAAAGAAAAAGATTTTCAAAATCAAATCAAGATTTTAGAAGATGAGAGAGATATTTTTGGTAAAGATAATCTTCAAAAACAAATTGAAATCAATTCTCATCTTGCTAAAATCATTCAGCTTGAAAAAGAAGATGAAAAAGCTCAGATGAAAATCAAAGAGCTTGAAGTTAAATTGAAAGGTTTTGTGAATTCTACATCACATGTTTGTCCAAAACCTATCAATTCCGTTCCTATAAGTGAAAATGTCACAAATTTTGACAAAGTAAAAGTCAAAATTGAAGATTGTGATGAAATATCTGATGATGAAAAAGAAAAGAATAGAAAAACATATTTGAAATTAAAAGAAATGTTTAAAAATACTGTTTTACATTCTACTGAGAAAGGTGAATGCTCAACGCAAAAACCTGTAAAGAAGAATGCAGAACAGAAACAATCAGATAAGTCATCCAATCGTTTTGAAAAATTACAAAAATCTAAAAATGAAAACTCAAAAATAGTTGGTAATTCGTGGTGCAGGTTTGACCACAGTGCTAAAATGCCAAATCAAGGATACAAGAGGAGTAATGAGTACCACAAGGCAAATCAATGCTTTGATCTAAGTGTGTGGTATGAAAATAGTGAAAGGTATGATAACAGAGTGTGTTCCACTTGTGGCTATCAAGGACACATTGCTGTTAACTGCCAAAGTCAGAGATTCGAAACGAGAAGATGCTATGAATGCCACATCATAGGACACATTGCCAGATATTGCCCAATGAGATCAAAGGCACGATCGAGGGCTGATTCTCAAAGAATGGCAAAGAAGACAGTCAACGTCAAGCCCGATGAACAGAAGGTTCTAAAACCTAAAGTTCAGGATCAGAAAATTCAAGAAAAGAAAGTTAAACTTTCACAGGGGCAGAAAGACAGACTGCGAAAGAAGAGAAAGAAGGCCAGAGAATATCTGGAGAAAATTTTGTCCTCGGATAAAACTGGTAATCCGAGAAAAAGTTCTGATGAATTGTTTTTTCCAACTGCAAAGGCAAGCAAAACAAATTCATCAGATACACATCTGAGGACGAACAGGAAAGAGAAAAGGAAATTAAAGAAAGAAAAATTAACTAATCAAAACGATAACCAATCAAAGAAAGTTAATTTTTCTGACAAAATATTGATCAAGGTTTTTGAATATAAAAGAGACTGTGAAAGTTTATTCATTTCACAGCCTAATAAAAAAGGAAAACCTAGATCTAGTAAGCATTGGGTACCAATGAAGGTTGGCGATGAATTTGTTTCTTCAAAAACAAAGGAGCCAACATCAGGCGATGAATCTGACGTCTCAAAGTCAGACAAGCCACAATCAGGCAATGATTCTGGTTCGTCAAAACCAGAAGAGCCATCTGTTGAGGTAAAAGTTGTAAAACCCAAGGCTGGTCAGGCTTGGGTAGATCTTTTCAAATGAAAAACCTGACTTGCCGGAGTTCCCAGGTTGGTAAGCGTGGAACATGAATCGGCACATTTCTTGAGAAATTCACAGGTTGGTAACTGTGATATTTCGATTTACAAGTGGTAAATCAGGGACATTAAGTTGTACTTGATTTTCTACTAGTGTTTGTTATTGTCTTGGGTCTTAATTGTTAATTCTTTAAAATGACTGAAAAAGAACAATGTGATGAAACCCCGAGTTTGTGAAATGACACACAAAACTAATTTTCGGAAAAACCATTTGATTAAAACAAATTTAAGTGTTTTGAAATCTAAATGGGAAAATAGTTTGTTGTCAGGGGGAGTTCTGATTGTTTATGCTGAGTGAATGGCGAATTGAAAGTGATTTGATATCAGTTTGTCAAGTTTCTTGTATAGTTTGTTTTCAAATTTTCCCAGAAAATCAAAATTGAAACATATTTTGATTTTAGGGGGAGAAAATTTTTAAAAAAAAAAAAAAATTAGAAAATTTGAAAATTTCAAAAACATTGAAAAAGCAAAAATGAGTTTTGTTGAGAAAAGAGGAAATGATAGTAAATCAGTGAACTATCACAGCATGCTAAGGATATGAAGTGTCAAATGTGATAAACGGTCTCACTAAAGATGTGACGATAGGCTCAGCTAGACTAGTAGATTTGCGATAACGATACAAACTTAAATGAAAAAGCCTAGTTCTAGTGGGAAACACGGTTGAAAGCATAGTACTTAGTTTTGTCTTTCTTGACTGTGTACCTACTCAGTAATCGCTGATTGTCGAAAGACATAAAACTGGTTAAGTTTGTGAACTTTCACAACTTTGCTGAAAAGTCGCTATGATTGTGCATTTTATTTTGCAAAGATTTAAACTTGTTTTATTTCTTTATTTTGTTTAAGCATCGGGCATCCTCTGCGTATACGTGAGTATCGACCTGGATGTTGTTGCCTAAACGTTCTGCTTTATTTTCTTTGGTGTTTCGTTTAAGCTTTGGATCACCTCTGCGTATACGGGAGTATCGACCTGGTGGTTAAAGCCTAAACAACTTCAACTTGTTTTATTTTCTTATTTTGTTTAAACATTGGACTTTCTCTGCGTATACGGAAGTATCGACCTGATTGTTAATGTTTAAACATTCTGTGTTATTTTCGCACAAATCACAGTTGATGAAAGTTTAAAGGCATTACTTGAGTCAGTGTATTGCATGATGAGGGGATATGCTGAGATCGTGGGGTCCATAAGAAGTTAGTGCAAAATTAATATACCTTAACGTATCGGTAAGCATTTCGAAAGTTTTAGATTGAGCTTAAGAGGACAAACATATCGTCAATCTAAGTGAATCGTTTAGAACTTAAAATGTCAAAGGCTTAATGGTGCTAGTGATTTGTTTCATGAACTGATATGATCCTCTTACACGAACTCACAAAAATATTGTTTGTATATATTTGTTTACTGTATTTCTTTAAGATAAAAAAAAAATTCAAAAATATTTTCGACAACTGATGTTGAAAAGCTGATTTTCAAAATTCCAAGTGCTAAACTTGATGAATTGGGCTGGGAGAGTTTGTTGAAAACTTTGAATGTTATATACAAATGTTTTTGAAAGTTTGAGTGGTTAGTTAATCAAGGTCATTTGTTTGAACTTGATTTAACCAGTATGTTTGATGGATAAATATTGTCTACCAGTAAGTTTTTAAATTCAATGGTTATAAATTTGTGAAACTTATGGTGAGGTAGAGAATGTGCAGGTTAAACAGGTTTGGATTTCATTATTCCCAACGGTAGCTAAATGACAAAGCTTGAACCAGACATCTCAGATTCTAGCATATCGAGAGGGGGAGTCAATGAATAAAGGGGAGTCTGGATCAACAGTCAAAAGGGAGATTGAAGAATGGAGTCAGGATGTGATCCTAAACCTGTGAAGAATGCTTATGATGTAAAGATAGAGTGTTTTTGTAGAAAAGACAGAGTTGGAGAAAAGACCAAGACTGAAGACTCAGGAGCTGAAGACTTCGTCAACATCCAAGGGGGAGTCTGTTAGTGCATGGAATGTCTGTTGACTTCGTCTGCATTAGGTCTTGTGTCTAGATTGATTGAAAGAACACACATTAGGGTTTAATTAGGGTTTGTATGGTTTAATCTTGAAGATTTCGCTTGAAACATCTTCAAGCGAAATCAACACATAATGATTTCGCTTCAAGCATGCTCAAGCGAAATCATCAAGTCTATATATATATGTGTAATGTGTTTCGTTTGAGGAGACTTGGTCATTGTATGTGTGACGAAGTGCTGACGGATTTGTATCAGAAAACCTTGTACAAGCACTCAAATCAATCAGAATAGAAAAATTAAAAGGATTAAAGCTGTTATGACTTTGTTTACGTTGATTCCGCCTTCGTACGCAAAGATGAACTACTTTTACTGACGGTTTAAGGTCGTACAACGGTCCAACAGTATTCTTCTTCTTCTTCCTCCTCTTCATCAAGAGCGATCGAAGAGGGAGTAGCGCCAGCCTCAGGGATCCTCAACCCCGCGCTTCCATAACTTTTTGAGCCAGTAGCGCTGGCCTTCTTCTCACCTATACGGGACAAACCATCAAGTGAGTCACTCGCAATAACGTAATCTTCAAGGTTACTCTGCCGAAATTGAAGAGTACCTTTATCAGAGGCTCCAGCTATCGCGCGGCTACTCCCGCCCTTCTTGCTAGTTGCTCCATCATTAATGGTTATCACCTTCTTCTTCTTCTTGTTCGGTTTCTTCTTCTTCTCCTCCGGATCTATGCCAAGGTCGTGCAACACACCTGCAAAGATGTTAGACCAGGAACTTAGCTCCCCATTCGATGACCCTACAGACTCCTCGCTGGAAAGATAAAGAATCTCTTTCCCAGTGGAAGTCACATCACGCAAGGGACGGGGGTTGGGTAAATGCGCACCTTCGGTTGCAGTAGGAGGATTGGCAAAGGCTCCAGCAGAGGGATAAAGAAAAAGACCTTTAATCCGCTCATACCAATAAGGCTCCCCTGATTCTAGCGGGCGCACGCCCATCGATCCACCAAATGTTGAGAAAGCCGCTTGATAAAGATGCACTTCTGCAGTAAAAATTCAACACTTAAGCGCAAACAAATCACAAAGGAAGATAAATAAGAGGAACAACGTACCTCTATCTTCAAACTTCAGAATGGGTACTTCGTTGCTATTTTCCGGTCACTTGTCGCTCATCTGCGCCGCAACCAAGACATTTTCACCAAAAAAATCGATTCGGCATCGCAGTAAGCTTCAAGTACCAATCGGCTGCCTTAGGGATAGCAAGTTCTTCTTTCTCAATCACATCCGGCTCGTGGAAGATCATCACGATCGGAATGACTTCTTCTCTGATGAAGAAGAATTTCATCTTCCAGTCATGGAAACTCTTTGGAGGATTTAGAAGAATCTTCTTGGCAGAACTCCGGTTACTAAAGGAATAAAATCCTATGTTCCTAATTAACTGGTAAAACACCCTAAACTTCTCAACTGTAGGCTCTATCCCATGAGATCGACACAGGAACTTGAAGTGCCTCATCCTCACCATGCCGGGTGGACTCATCTGGGATATGTGAAAACCATAATAATGGAGTATATGTACCATGAATTCCGTGGCAGGAAGTCGGAAATTACCTTGAAGAAAGAAGTCTTCGAAGAGAGTAATATACCCCGGCGGGTGCGTCGGCGGCAGTCTGACCTTGCCGGGGATATTGGGTGTCCCATTCCGATGGGAACTGGAAGCCTCTCATTATCTGCTCAAATAAACCTGGTCCCATTTGAGAACAGGGAGGGGACCTTCTTCAAATTGAGTTTCTTCTTCAGCCATCAATAGAAGGAGAACGGAAACAAGATGAAGATCTTCTAAACTTCTGGGAAAGTTTGAAGATACCTTTAGAAAGTTGAGGATCTGCTATAAGATCTTTGAAGATTTGAAAAAGATATGAATACTCGAGAGAGAAAAGAGGAAACAGGAGGAAGATGTGTGCAACTCTCTCCCCTCCAATCGACTATATATACTCATCACATTTAATGCGATGGATAACCGTGCCAGATTAACTGCGCACGTAACCAATTAGCAGCCGCCACGTAAGGCGGGATTATCGGAGTGACGGTTACCACGCGCGCGTGGGCCTCACTCGCCTGACGGAAAGCCGAACCGTCAGTGACAGCATGATGGTGGTCGTGTCAGCAGTCAACTCAAACGTCACCATCAATGACATTTTGCACCAACCTGTCAGAATTCAATTCGAGGTTTTTCCCGCTCAAAGTTACCACAAACTTCATGCAGAAGTCACCAAGGCCGCGCATCATTCATGATTACTCAGTGAGCACGCACGCTTACAATCAAAAGCAAGAACTACCAACAGGCTAATCTGGTAGCCGCGCCGTAGTAAGTGACAAACACTTACACACGCGCCGCATACCAAGAACCAGCAAGCATTTTTCAAAGCCAACACTTTCTTTTTTCTAAGTCCAGAGCTCCAACCACTCACTACGCGCATGGAGCAGCACTGGACTGGGGGGGACTTGAAGGTGTATGGTCCTAAAAAGCCACGCAGACCATTTTTAGGTCGCGCGCTGGTCCATAATTCTTACTCAGCAAGCTGATCAAACTTACACCCACGCGGGCTACTCAAGCAGAGCAACGCCTCGAGCGAGGTCCAATTAAGAGAAAACATCAGTTTTCATACTTAGTGTTCTGGATAAGAGCCTTTAGCTCCTACAACCCTGCGCGGGCCAGTTACGTGCAGAACAAGGGTCGCGCAGGAGTTACGGCACAAGGACACTTCAGAAAGTACACAAGGTACAAGTGGCAGAAGAATGAACCAATCAGCGTCCACCAGGCTGTGCTTTATCATGCTCCAAAATCGACTGACGTGCAGGAGACAGAGAGTACACAAGGACGCCTACGTGGCACCAATCAGGGGGCAGCGATAACTGCCCCATGATCTCCACTTACCTGCTGATGGCAGAGGGATAGCAAGGCCGACAACTGTGACACGTGACTCCAATCAAGGTGCGCCAGCACCTAAGAGCTTCTAGAAACCATTAACGGTCGACACCAGTGAGACAAGGAGGATATTCCTTGTTGTCGCCTTCCGGCCCAAGGCCTATCAGCCCATCTCCTGTTACACCTCTCCGGCTATAAATAGAGATCCTCATACACAAGTTAAACATTCCATATTCTCTACTCTCACTCGTAACACACACTTATTTCCTCAAAACAGTTACTTATTCTCACGTCGGAGTCTGGTTAAGAGGGAAACCCCCATATTCCCCTCTTAACGAGCTAACGGTGTTGCTGTTTTGCAGGAAGAAAGGATCACATCGGAGCTCAAGAAAGTTTAAGAAGATTAACCCTTATGATTGAAACATAAACCAAATTAATTAACCCTAAAATTAGTTCCGTGTTTCTTCAGTTTATGATGGCATTTTATTTTGAAAAAACATATAATACTTGATATCATTAAGTAAATGTTAAAGATTGAAACACATTGTGATTAACCTGTAAATAATACAAAGTAAAAATGGTTAAAAGGATAAAAAAGATTATAACTTAACCATTTGGTTTAAATCTCGTTTTATCGGCTTTAATAAAATCTAATAACTATATGCATTTTATTACACTAGAATGTTGTCCGTGTGATACGGCGGGAAACACAGACATTGTGACGGTGTGTATGATTTAGTCGTTCGGTTTTTATCCTCAACTAAAGCCGAAACCGAAGTCATTGGTTAGTCTATATTATCAACCAATTGGTTGTAGGCTAACCGGTTCGGTTTATTCGGTTAAATTAACGGTTTTTGGTTTTGTTCGTTTAATTTCGCTTGATAGCCAAAACCAAACTTGTTCTAAAACCTTTGCTTAGAAATACATGAAACTAAGGTATAAAATTTAAATACATGAAATGGATATATAAATACATAAATGGAAGTATTAAATACGAAATACATGAATTGGAAACCTATAAATATATGAAAATATAAATGGTTTGGTTTAGTTAGTTTTGGTTAAATGAGGTTACAAAAAAACGATACTGGTTTTTGTTTAATTCGGTTTTCAGTTAATTTAGTTTTTGTTGATTTCGGTTCATTTTCCTTTGTGAACCTTTCAGTTTCGGTTAACGATTCATATCAATTTTTTAATTGCAAAATTATAGTAATACTATACTTAAAATAAAAAGAATAAAATGCTTGTTTTTATGGTCTAATACTTTTTAAAAACTATGAACGTACAAAAATATTATGGTCGTTTATAAATCGTGAGGTAGTTTGTTTTTTTATAAAGGGGTAAAGTGTAACTACTAAATAATTATCCATAATTTGGTTAGAGATAAAGAAAGTAAAATGTAATTAGTGTTTGATAGACTAAGTTACCCTTATTTTATGATTGAACTTTATGCTTCAAAGAAAAAGAAAGTTTTTAATTTTTTGTTATCTTATAATTCCCTTATAAAGTACATTATAATACAGTATTAATTATTTTAGAGAATTGGCCTGTAATAATCTTACCTAGACCTTATTGGCCATTAATAATCCTACCCCAGAATATTCCCCCACCAGTCCCATCTTTCACCTATTTTTCTTACAATGGTCACCCGTTAAAAAAACTTAATGGAGTTAAGCTTTTTTTCCAAATTATAAACAGATTTTTTAGGGCTTTTGATTAGAACGACGATACGAGTCCATTGATGTAAAACTTGCCTCGAAACGGTGCTCCAAACGATGAACGACGCTTCAATTCGGGTGTTTAAATTTCCAATTAACCAAAATCAAGTCACTTGGAGTACTATTTCGAAGTAAGTTTTACATCAATGGACTCGTATTATCGTTCTGGTCAAAAGCCCTAATCTCTTTGTCAACAGTTCCGTTCGTAACACGCTGATTTTAAAACATATGTAAACACAGACTAAATAATAAAAGAAATTTGCCGCAACGCGACGAACTTCTTTAAACCTAGTTAAGATAAAAACAAGTCATATAATTTATCCTTTATATAAAGAGAAGCTTTCGACGCAACTCGTTTGACAGTTTTGAGTCATATCTCCATGAAACCTAATAAACTAAATCCTTTCATATTTTTTATAGAATTCACATATTAACAAAATCCATAATGGCAACTATTTATATACTATTATTTTGTAACAAAAGTATGCATTTGTAGTTGTGCATTGTGTTTAAATTGTTGTATCTTAATCAAAATAGTTGTACATTGTGCTTAAATTGTTGTTCATTATCTAATTTATTTATATATTATTATTTTGTAACATTTTTTTAAATTGTGCTTAAGTTGTTGTATCTTAATCAAATAATGGTTTCATTATCTAACCAAATTCAATCTGTTTTGTATGCATGTATGGTTGTAAATTGTGCTTAAGTGGTTGTACCATAATCAAATAATGGTTTCATTATCTTACCAAATTCAATCGGTTTGATCCATTCAAAGTTGTGTTGTTTTATTTGTAAATTTACACTCCATAAATTAGCAACAATTTTGTGCATAAGGTGTTGTAATTTATGTTTGGGGGGTTTTCAAAAAAAAAGTTGATTTTTTAACTTTAACCCAAAAGCTTTTTATGTTTTGTAATTTTAACACATATAAATTGTTTTTTTTTTTCATTTTTAACTCAAAAGTTTTATTATTTTCAATTTAACTTCACAATATTTTTACCTTCAACTTTGGTCCCTCTACTTTTCATCTTTCGCAAATTTTCTTTTACTTTCGTTCTAAATTTTGCGAGTTAAGACGGCGCGACGTGCGTGTGTCGTTTAACGTTTTTTTGTTTCGTTCAAAATTATGCGAGTTAACACGACACAACATGCATGTGTGGTTCAATGTTTTACATTTATTTTTTTCGTTTGACAAGTGCAACGCGTGGGTCCTGGATCGACTCAGTGTTGGTAGTCGCTGACGGTGGTGTGACATTAGTGCTATTTGGCATAGGTCTACGCCCCCGCCGCAACGCGGGGGAGTTTAAATCTAGTTAATATTAATTTAATACAAAATTATAGCTATAGTATTCCACAAGCAATGTAATACAACATTATAGGCTTATAGCTATAGTATTTCACAAGCAATAAAATGCCTAAACGTATTTGAGTAATAACAAAATTAGAAACACTTTATGGAAAAGCATCAATATTTATCTTAAATGGGAAAGCATCTTATAGTACTCAAGTTTTCTAAATGGTCTATTAAAACTACTCAAAAGTGTTTTGATCCTCTAAATCACTCATTTTTCATTGCTTAATCTTATTATGTTTCCTTATAAATAATTGATATTTAAATGATATTTTTTAAAACTAAGTGACCTAAAATATTTAGTTTATTATAAAGTTATGCTAGTTTTAGCTTTTAATTTTTAAAACTAAGTGACCTAAAATATTTAGTTTATTATAAAGTTATACTAGTTTTAGTTTTTAATATTTTATATATGTTTGATTTAATACAAAATCCATAACGGCAACTATTAACGTTAACTTAACACAAAATTATAGCTATAGTCATGGTTGTAAAATAAAGTCTCGAAGGCCGAGTATTCCCTGAGTACTTCGCCTAGGTCGAATACTCCCTGAGTACTCTCTACTTAGGCCGAGTACTTCCTGAGTACTCCCGACTTCGACTAGGAAACACCAAACGACTTTTACGACCATGGCTATAGTATTTCACAAGCAATAAAATCACTAAAAGTATCTCAGTAATAACAAAATTAGAAACACTTTATGCAAAAGCATCAATATTTATATTTCTAATATCTTAAATGGGAAAGCATCTTACACTACTCAAGTTTTCTAATGGTCTATTAAAACTACTCAAACAAGCAAATCATAGGAGATCAAGGGAAATTTAGGTTCGATTCTTGAGCTAGTTAAACAAGTTTTACCGATAATTTTATCGTCGTGTCTACGGGTGGGTAGTTTACCGAGTTTTCTCCAGAATTGATGGTGGACTCGGGTTACTGTCGGAGTACTCCGTTTGGTCTAGTGGATGCCCTGAGAGTGTTTGAGATTGATTCTGTTGGCCGTTAACTACTCAAACAAGCGAAGTGTTTTGATCCTCTTAGTCACTCATTTTTCATTAGATGCTTAATCTTATTATTTTTTCCTATAAATAATAAAGATTTAAATGATGTTTTTTTAAACTAAGTGACCTAAAATATTTAGTTTATTATAAAGTTATACTAATTTTAGTTTTTAATATTTATATATGTTTGATAAATTCATAAATTGTGTCGAAACAAAAAAAAAATCTTAGATTTTGACACATTTTTACGGATGTAATATATTTGAAGAGGTATGGTCCCAATTCTTTACCCACATGGCAAGGACCATACCACTTTTTCCAACTTATGTGGCACTGACATCAACGACACCATCCAGAAGCTTCCAGAAGCTTCTGGAAAATACGAAGGCAACACCAAAGATGCTCCATCCGACACAAAGGACAACACGTGCCACCAGTCATCGAGCGCCAAGTAAGCCTGTGACGAATCCAGGAGCAATCCGACAATGCCAGTACGACGTCTCCAAAGGAGGCAAATACAGGCGCGCCACGTGTACCACTACACTGACCACAGCAGAGGAGACCAAAGGGATATTCCCTTTGGTCGGACAGCTGGCGCGCGTCTACAGCTGGCATCGCTGCTCCTCTCCTTCTTTACCCTCCGGCTATAAATAGGACCCTTCACCATCCAGGTTGATCATCTTGCTCTCTCTATTCTCACACTTAACACACACTATCATTTCCTCCTCGGAACAGTACTTATTCTCACGCCGGAGCCTGGTTAAGAGGGAAACCCCCATATTCCCCTCTTAACGAGACTAACGGTGTTGCTGTTTTGCAGGAACCAAGCTATCTCACGAGTAGAAAGAGAGATTGAACCCACAGAAGAAATAACCCCACTGATTAACCATAGTGTTAACTAGTGTTAACTAATATAACAAACTATTGAAAAATAAAAATTAGATACTTCTGTATTGGTGAAACAATACAATTCAATTGGAAGAATCACGTACCAATAACTAATGCTAAAGATATGATTTTCTTTCTTTTTTTCTAAGTCATGGCCGATAATGAATTCAAAATATTAAACTTGGATTACAAATATTTTATTTACACTCTTTAAACTCACATACATTTACTTGAGGTCAAATACAAAGGGTTATTAACAGGTGAAAGGAGCGGAGAATTATGAATCATTGATCTTGAGAATAAATGACTGAGATTGAACAACGTAATTATGATGCATAATAGTTATACGATCTTCACCCATAAAAAAAGGTTTGGAAGAGAAAAATTGGTATAACATACAATTATATTGACATTTTTTCAAGTTCTTTAATATTTTTTAAACATCTATTATAACTTTTATATATGACATTTTTTTTTTATAAAAAAACTATCACTATAACATCAAACATTTTATGCTCTTTAATTCAAGCATAGTCTTGCTAAAAGTCGATCTGTTGTGCGTATAACATTCGTTATTATGTATATACGTAATTATAAATAGGTTGCGTATTTATCCTATAAGTTGCGTAATTATCTTTATAGGTCGCCTAATTATTTATATAAGTTGCGTAATTATATATGTGCATAATTACCAATATATGATACTTAATTATGTAATACTTATGCGTAATTGGGTCCGGATGAAGATACTCTTTATCCATTAACACGTGTTGCTTTTGTATTCTTTTTTACGTTCATTACCCTTTTTTCAACAAGTCTCCCTTTACTTCCAAATCTTAGAAAATAACACATAAGCTTTTAGTAAGATATCAACTGATGTTTTCTTTTTTACTTCCATATCTTAGAAAATAATACATAAGGTTTTAGTAAGATATCAACTAATATCTTCTTTTAGTTCTGACACAATATAGAATTGATGAAATATAATTAGTTTATTTTTTTTAATCCCAAATAAAATACCATATGTGCTTTATATTTTGAGTAAAAAGCAGTTACTCCTATTTTATAATAAAGTTTATAATTTATAACGATTTAAGGAGGACCACGGGAGTGATGGGTGCACCGCTGGTTTCATGGCTCACCCACCCACAAATATTAAGCATTGATTTCCAACTTCTCAAGGTTCCCTTTCACCAAACTTGGAACATGAATCACGGACCATCAAATATATTCTATTTAAAAATAGATAATCAAACACATCTCATTAAAATAGTCTTGCCATTTTATTATTAAAACATTAGGTTTGGAACACTCCTCTAATGTAAATTTTGACCCGACCTGACCTGACCCGACCTGACCAACTAAACATGATAGCGTGCCATATTGGACTCAAAGTGAATTTAACCTAGTTTCATGATCATGGATGGATCAACAATGACCATGATATAGCTTTTTTTTAATGGCCAACGAACCCTTCAAATGGGCTACTAGCAAAATTCACCACATCAGGATACACTCGTCTTCCGAACCGGGGAAAACCCTCACCTAGGGCTGAAGCCCATGAACTCTCGCCCGAAGGCACGGCATTGCGGTGAGGTAAAACCCACTCAGTTCAAGGATCAAACTAGTGATCGCCGCCTACTCGCCTAGCCTCCCATCATCACCAGGTGCCACAGAAACTAAATGCCGGAGACAGGAATTGAACCTGGGTCACTTGGAACATCAGGTCTCTCCCTTACCACTCCACCACTAGCTCATTGGCACCGTGATATTAATTTCAAGTTTTAGTGGACTTTGACTTTGATGATTGACTACTGGTCAAACTAGTGAATTTGAAAGTGTTATATCTAATCAGTTTTTACCATTAAATATTTTAATGTGTAACCTATCATCCATGGAATAGATAGAAAAGTTATTTATGGGGAAGGAGTGCATCTAGAAAAAGTCGTATGGAGATACCGTTGAAATTCCAATCAAGTGGAGAAGGAAGATATGTCGCTATTCCATAAAGAAGAGTGTTTGTCAACATATAAAAAAAACTACAAAAACGATGTGAGGATTACAAAACATGTCGGAATTGTAACATTCTAACCCGTATCCCTCGCGTGTCACGACGAGACCCAATTTGACCAGAACATTGACCAGGCGCCCCCGCGTGTCACAAAGGGGTCAGGTGTGTCCCCTGCGTGGTGCTGCTGGAACATTTTTCTAGAGAGTTTGTGTAGCTACAGTTTTTACCCCAACCAATATTTTGCCGACTCTTCACTTTCTTTCATCCAAACTCGTCCAAACTTCAATTTTTACTATTCGTAAAACTTTTATTTACATTTACAAGCCAGAATCCGTTGTCCGGACCCAGTTCCTTTAAGTTTTTTTACTTCCTTTATTCAGTTTGATATTTATAACGCAAACTGACCCGTTAGGAAGCATTATGTGTCGTAATTTTTGCTTCCTATTCTCTTATAATGATTTCTTTCATTTCTTCAACTATAACCTCCATTATGGTTGATTTACCTTGGAGAAACCTTAATATTCCCTCATTACACTTCGATTTGGCGTTTTGCCTAATTCGATCCGTTTGAGACTTTAAATTATTAACTTAAGTCTTCCATTCTTCAAGAAGGTTTTCCATTCATATTCCCCAACCATAATCAAAACCGTGGTTGGTATTTAAGGGTCAATACCTCGGCCTCTACGACCCCGCAGGTCATTTATACCTCGGTTTTACATGCTCAATAGTTAGCTTATGGCCTTATAACCCATAAACAACCCGTTTGGTTCGCCATTCGTGGTTCTCATCAAGCACGAGTGACTGATATGCACTAAATGCAACATATAAATTATATCAAATAAGGTATAAAATTAACCTTTTTTAGTACTAATGTTGGAAAAAAAATATGTTTCTTTGTATATTTTTTATTTTCAGGATTAAAATAACTTAAATGTACAAAAGGAACAAATTATCGGCAAAAAACAACAAAAATACAAAAGAAGAGAAGTTGATACATCATACCTGTAACACCCCGTATTTCGAAAGTCAAAGTCAAAGTCAAGATTGAAGTCAAAGGGAGACAAGATTGCTAATTGTGATCTGTCACTCCTTGCTCAATTTCCTGTTTTGACTTCTTTGACTTGTAGATAGTCTTTTTATGCTTTTACGTTAGTTGTATTATGTGGAGTATTTGTTAATAATCGAGGTTTAATCGCTATTTATCGATGTTTATCGCATGTCTTATCGCTTTATCGCTTATCGCAATCGCACTCGCAACTCGAATTACGCGTCTGGTTATGGTTCTTATGTGTGTGTGCCCTTTATGTGTTACTTGTGCATGTTATTTATGTTTTATGATGTGGTGATTAATCGAAACGCAATCACAACTTAATCGCAATCGAATCGCAAACGCTAAACGCAAGTTAAATAGGATGATTGTATGTTGATATAGTAGTTGGGATTAAGAGTAATTTGAATGAGAAACTCTATCTCATCGCAACGCTCAACACTCGAATCGAACCAGCAAAACTCGTCGCGCGAATCACTCCAATCGAGTGGCTAGCCGACCGAGCTGCCACCCGATCGAAGTGCCACTCGATCGAGCTGCCACCCGATCGAAGTGCCACTCGATCGAGGTGCCACCCGAACGGGCTCCCACTCGATCGACCAGCCACTTACTCCCCTTTCCTTTTATGGAAACCCTATAAATACCCTCATATGTCAACATTACTTGATGTTGACAACTCTCTCCCTCACCACTCGCTCCAGCCGCTATTTCTTCAGATTTCTCGCGATTCTTGTAAGTTTTCCACCTAAACCTTGTACTTTCTTAATCTACACGCACTCCTACACCTTTCTATCTTTTGAATCTTAACTTTTAACCGTGAAATCACTAGATTTGAGGTGTTCTAGGATGATGTCATCATGGTGTTCTTATGAACCTCGTGTTTTGGCTTCAATCCACCAAGAACAAGTTAGATCTGAACGATTTCCACACAAATAAGCAAAGATCTTTCATAGATCTAAACATATTCATGATGAAAAGGATTGAAAGATGGTTTTCCAACCTTCTTTCAACTCTTTTACACTCAATGCACTCAAAACCGATGGAATCGGAGCTTGTTCTAATCTTCTACTCTTTCTTGTGGATGTGTTGGTTCAAGATTTGGATTCTATCCACGAGGTTACTGATTTTGGGTTAAACATGAAACACCGTCTCGAACAGTTAACTGGTCGGACTAGGGTGGTTCCTGTCCGATTGGGTCACTAAGTCTTGACGAGGTTTCTGTTGATTAGCACGTTATCGAACAGTCTCGAGAAAACTTCAAACTGTCAAAACAACCAAGGAAGAAGACGATCAGGTCAACTGGGACGGATTGTCGTCCGATCGGATTACCACCCGACCGGACTGCCACCCGATCAGATTGCACCTTGGGTCCCACACTTAACTTTTATTTCAACATTTGAGGTTTTGAACATTGAACGTATTACCGTCCGATCGGATTGCCACCCGATCGGATTACCATCCGACCATGTGATGTTTGACTTCAAACACTTAAACAATTTTTCAACATGTTCAATCCGAACGGATTACCACCCAATCAGATAGCCATCCGATCGAGTGACCGTCCTGCGGTGAACTTGTTCTCAACCTGAGAAGCCTCGCCAATCGGATTGCTGTTCGATCGAACAGCCGTTCGATCGACCAACCTGAAAGGTAGAGATACTTCTCTATTTTCAAAATGCTACAACGAAAACTTCAAAAGACAAGCCATCATACACAAACACATCCATCCCAAACGAGATGACAATCCAATCGAGTGGCCACCCGATCGGGCGACCACCCGAATGGATTGTCATCCGATCGACCGGTCACCCGATCGGATAGCCACCCGATCGGATTGTCGTCCGATCCACTGACACTTTTCTTCATTTTATGCGCCGCTTATCGTTTATGTTATTGTTCTGATTAGGCTAACCTTACTCTCTAGCTCTCCCTTCAATCCATTCATCGCTGTGAGTATACTCGAACCCTTTTTGCTTTACGCACTTTTGGGTGTTACATACGTTACGTATTCTAAATCACATCGAACACACTACGCAATACTTTAACGCTAACCGTTACCGCATGTTATACATGACTTAATGAATGCTTGTTTGTTATGTTTAAACATGGAATGCTGTCTACCTGCCTTAGCAACAATAGTACTATAGTTTGGACTCAGCACCTGTTCACTCAGGGGTTGTTAAGGACAATTTGTTACATGGCTTACAGTGGTGAGTGTGTATTACGAACTGCCTTGGGCAGTCAACCTGCAGTCATTGGTATCGATAGGTTCATGTCGATAACTAACGTGCTTCATTTCACACTATGTACGTGTTGGTTATGCGTAAACGAATTCGAACTCTATTATATCTATCAAACTTGTATGCTCACCTTTACACTATGTGTATCGACTTTTACTTTAACGTATGTGACAGGTGCGTAAGATGTTTAGATGCTTGGCTTGCTGTGAAACCGAGGCTAGGAAAGGTCTAGAAACAAATAAATGAATTGTCTGTATTTGAAATCTGAGTTGTCGGAACAGAACAATTTGACTAGATTTTGTCTGTAATAATTAAATTACTTTTTATGTCATGGTATGGGACGTGATGCTTTAAATAATTGGTAATTATAGTTGTTATGGAAACTTCTGGACAATCTGTTTCGCTCAGTGCCACGCCCTGATGTTTCCGCCATCGGTTGGGGTGTGACAGATTGGTATCAGAGCCATAACTATAGGGAATTAGGCAAGACTCGACCTAGTCTGGGTCGATGTCTTAGAAACGACCTAGTCTATAGTTAGGTACCAACAGACCGACTTGTGCACCCACTGTAGGGGTTATGTACAAGCTTACTTACTATTTGTAGCTATTATCGCCTACCTTACACCACCACTGCACTCTAGTTTTCAAAAATGAACGAGCAATTAGGTCGAGATTAGGTGTGAAAACTGCAAACTCTCGACTAAATTGCTTGTTCGACCCGCATTTATCTACAAACAGGAGAATTTACGCCGAATCAGGAGTGAAATCCATACTTTGACGCATAATTTCTCCTTTATTTTATCAAAAACAGGAACGAAGTTGTTAAGTCAGGGGTGAAACCCGAACCTCGACGACTTGTTCCGATCTCTATTTTGTTTTACAAAACTCTCACCAAAGCATCGACGGACTCCAACGACTTGAAGTCACGCTGAAACTGGAAGGATGCGTGCCATTCGCCCAAATTCGAGGCGAGAGCACAGTCCCGAAGGTCAAAGTGCGTACTGAAAGTCCTTGTGAATAGTCGGACCACTTTGGGTAGTCGATGTCTATCAGCCTAAGACGATCTATTTTCGATTTCAAGCTCACAATCGCCGATTTTATGTGTTTTCAAATTTTGGAACGGCAAATATCAGAGTCACTTTTGTCATTTTTATGTGGATTTTATGTGCTTTATGTGATTTTATCTGTTTATGTGTTACGATTTTTGGTGATTTATTCGCTCTTCGCTTTTCGCTTTGATTGACACACACGACTCGCACTGCACATCTACCACAAAACGCTGACAAATCGCTACTATTTGTGGAACCACTGTACGCCATGTTGCTCGATGTATATTCACTAATCGCAATCGCTATTCTCGAACGCTCGCAGACTTTGAATGATAGGTTTCTGTATTCTGACTGCCTCTTGTGATTATGTGCTTCTGTGAATCTGTGGTTATGTGCCTACGTGTTTACATGATCGTATTCTTGAGCTTTAGTAGTATTAGACGTGTGAGGCGAGATTCGATTATATTGTGTCTGAGTCCCATGACGATGTCTGTTGCAGACAATGTCGTCATCTGGACCTCGTCACCCACGAGTTACTAGTCAAGAACAGAGAGACAAACGCCTTGCTACTCTCGTCGCTAAGCAAGTGGCAAAATTCGTTCCTCAGATCGTGAGTGAACTATACGAGAATGTGAGCAAATCGTCTGAAGAGTCCAGGACCGAAGCTCCTAAAGCTACTCCCAAAGCTGCTTTTAGCTTCAAACAGTTCAAAGCTTGCGGACCGAAAGAGTTCACTGGCGAAGATTGCCTACAGCTTTGTTTCAATGGTTCGACTCAATCGAAGTCACCCTGCGTCAGAGTGGATGTCCTGACAATCTTCGCACTCTGAATGCTACCGGCGTCTTCCAGTCCCGCGCCTTAGATTGGTGGACGGCCGAGAGGAATAAACACGGAAACGACACAACTTATGGTCTGTCGTGGGATGAGTTGAAGAATGTTATGCTAGAAGAGTTCTGCCCTCCCCATGAGCGCCAAAAGTTGGAGGACGAATTCTAGCATCTGAAGCAGAAGGATGGTGACAACGCTGCTTTAACTGCTCACTTCAAGCAGCTCAGTATTATCTGTCCTGATCAAGTGAAGATTGTTGACATGACAATCAAGAATTACATCCGCGCTCTGCCGGATTGTGTTGCAGATTTTGTGCATGCTTCAAAGCCAGCAACAATCGAGGAGACTTACCTGCTTGTCGCTGATATCAACGACAAGCGAGTCAAAGCTGGCTACTGGGATAAAGCCACCAAGAACCTGCACCAAGCTACCGCCGCACCAACCGTTGAACCCGCCGCCGCTCCTCAATCATCGAAGTCCTCTCGTCGCAAGAGGAAGAACAACAACAGCAACTCCAACAACAAGAACTGTGCTGTCACTACTACTACTGCTCCGCTTCAAGCCGTACCGGCTCAGCAGCAATCTCAGCACCGATCAGCTCCAGCACCAGTTACCTATGCACCGCCTACAAAGAGTGCTTACACTGGTCCCCACCCTGCTTGCCCAACATGTACTTATCATCACCCAGTGGGTATTGCGTGCAGATTTTGTGTACATTGCAACATGTATGGTCACTTTACCGCCAACTGTCGTACTGGTCCCCGACAAGCACCAGCCCAAGCTACTGCTAATCAAGCTCTACTTCCAGCTCCTCAAGGCCAACAAGCGGCTCAGGCACCCGCGATCAACGCAAGAGTCTGCTTCGCGTGTGGTGATCCCAACCACTTCGCGAACATGTGCCCAAAGAGGGTTATGAAACATGAGCCCCAGCAGCAGCAGCAGCGTCAGCAACAGCCTCAACAGCAACAAGTCGCCCGTGCCCTTACTTTCAACATCAATGCGCGCCAAGCCTAGGCTGACAACAATGTGGTTTATGGTACGTTTCTCGTGAATGGTATTTATGCTTCGTGTTTATTTGATACTAGAGCCGATAATTGTTTTGTGTCGTTTGTATTCGAGAAGCTCCTTAATCGTAAGCGCTCCCATCTCCCCTCGACGTTCGATGTCGAAGTTGCCACCGGAAGAACCGTTGCCGTCAATTCTGTACTTCGTGATTATACTCTTGAACTCAACAATCACATCTTTCCGATCGACCTTATTCCGATGCAACTCGGAAGTTTTGACATCATAGTAGGCATGGACTTTCTTCATGAAAACCATGCTGAAGTTGTGTGCTTCGATAAGATGATTCTCACTCGCGAATGGTGATTTATTATGTGTTTATGGTGAAACTCCCTCGAAAGGTCTTAAACTCATGTCATGTGTCCAAGCTAGCAAGTATCTCCGCAAGGAATACAGAGCTTTCTTGGCTAATATTGTAGTAGCGGAGGAGGTAAAGAAAGGAAAGACAGGAGTGAAAGACGTTCCTGTGGTACGTGAATTTCCTAATGTGTTTCCTGATGATCTTCCCGGTCTACCGCCAAGTCGTGATATCGAATTTCGTATCGACCTTATTCCTGGAGCAAACCCTATTGCTAGAGCTCCTTATCGACTCGCTCCGTCCGAAATGCGTGAACTCTCGTGTCAGCTCCAGGAATTGCTTGATAAAGGCTTCATTCGCCCGAGCACCTCTCCATGGGGCGCACCAGTCCTTTTCGTCAAAAAGAAGGATGGGTCGTTCAGGATGTGCATCGACTATCGGGAATTGAATAAGTTGACAATCAAGAATCGCTATCCCCTGCCTCGCATCGATGATTTGTTTGACCAGCTACAAGGTGCTACGTGTTTCTCGAAGATCGATCTACGCTCAGGCTATCACCAACTACGCATCCAAGAGGAGGATATACCCAAAACCTCTTTTCGCACTCGATACGGCCATTATGAGTTCGTTGTTATGCCTTTTGGTCTAACCAACGCACCCGCGGTTTTCATGGATCTGATGAATCGGGTGTGTAAACCATTTCTTGACCGCTTCGTCATCGTGTTCATTGATGATATCCTGATCTATTCGAAATCGGAAGGCGAACACGCGCAACATCTACGCTTGGTTCTCTAGCTACTCCAAGGGAATCGACTCTATGCAAGGTTCTCCAAGTGCGAATTTTGGCTGGAGGAGGTTCAATTCCTCGGTCACATTGTCAATAGTCAAGGTATTCACGTCGATCCCACGAAGATTGAAGCAGTTAAGAGTTGGGTTACGCCGAAGAACCCGTATGAAGTCCGTTCTTTTCTCGGACTAGCGGGCTATTATCGTCGATTTATCGAAGGGTTCTCTAAAATCGCTATGCTGCTTACCGCTCTCACACATAAAGACAAACCTTTTGTTTGGGGAACTGAACAAGAGTCTGCTTTCCAAACCCTCAAGCACATGCTTTGCAACGCTCCCGTCCTCACTTTACCCGACGGAAACGATGACTTTATTGTCTATTGTGATGCCTCAAACCTTGGTCTTGGTTGTGTTCTCATGCAACGAGACAGGGTTATTGCTTACGCATCTCGTTATCTCAAGATCCACGAGAAGAACTATACAACCCACGATCTCGAGCTAGGCGCAGTTGTTTTTGCGTTAAAGATTTGGCGACACTACCTGTATGGTACCAAGTGTACGATCTTCACTGATCATAGGAGCCTACAACATATCTTTGACCAGAAGGAACTTAATATGCGTCAACGCCGATGGGTAGAACTTCTCAACGATTACGACTGTGAGATTCGTTATCATCCAGGCAGGGAAAATGTCATTGCCGACGCTCTAAGCCGACGAAGCTATTTGCACAGCGCTCATAATGTTCCAGCTCAGCATCATCTCGAAACCCTTATTCGCGAAGCCCAACATGCTTGTTTTACCGAACGCACTTTGAAGAAGGAAATGATCTATCACGACGGAGCCCAACTTGTGAATAAGTCGAATGAGATATTCCACTATCTGGACCGAATTTGGATCCCTAAGCGGACCGATTTACAACAGATTTTGATGGATGAAGCCCACAAGTCTTGATATTATATTCATCCCGGTGCTGATAAAATGTACCAGGACCTTCGCTACAAGTACTGGTGGTCGGGCATGAAGAGAGATATTGCCCTCTATGTTGGGAAGTGCCTGACTTGCTCGAAAGTCAAGGCTGAACACCAAAGACCCTCTAGCTTACTCGAACAACCCCCGATCCCTATGTGGAAGTGGGAGAGTATAGCTATGGACTTCATAACGAAACTTCCGCGTACACCATCAAGTCACGACAACATCTGGGTTGTCGTTGACCGTTTGACCAAATCTGCTCATTTTCTGCCGATACGAGAAGACTACAAGGTATAAAGATTAGCCCGAATCTACACCGATGAGATCATCTGTCGACATAGGACGCCTCGCGACATCATTTCTGACCGTGATGCTCGGTTTACCTCACGTCTTTGGGAAACGTTTCAAACGGCTCTTGGTACTACGCTTAATCTAAGTACCGCATTCCATCCTCAAACCGACGGTCAGAATGAAAGAACGATTCATACCCTTGAAGACATGCTTCGTTCGTGTGTCATAGATTTCGGTGGTAATTGGGACGCTTACCTGCCGTTAGTTGAATTCTCGTATAATAACAGTTATCATTCCAGCATTCAAATGGAAGCGTTTGAGGCTTTATACGGAAGAAAATGTCGATCGCCAATTGTATGGCATGAGATCGGGCACTCGCAATTAACCGGTCTTGAGCTATTGCAAGAAACGACAGACAAAGTCCTCCAAATTCGAGACAATCTGCTGAAAGCTCGGAGTCGTCAGAAAAGTTACGCTGATAGAAGATGCAAGCCCCTTGAATTTGACGTTGGCGACTACGTACTCCTAAAGGTATCACCTTGGAAGGGTGTGGTCAGATTCGGCAAGAAAGGGAAACTAGCGCCTCGATATGTTGGACCTTTTAAGATTCTGGAAAGGATTGGAAAAGTCGCCTACGGACTCGAACTACCGAAGGAACTTAGCAACGTCCACCCGACTTTCCATGTGTCGAACCTCCGAAAGTGCCTGGCTGAGCATGATTCAATTGTACCTCTAGAAGATCTTCAAGTAAACGAAACACTACACTTCGTGGAGAAGCCTGTCGAGATCATGGACCGCCAAACCAAGCAACTCAGACACTCGCGCATTCGCATTGTGAAGGTTCGATGGGAAGGCAAACGAGGCGCAGAGTTAACTTGGGAACTCGAAAAGGAAATGAAGGCGAAGTACCCGCAGTTGTTTGTTACAGCTTCGGCCTAATTTCGGGACAAAATTCCCTCAACTAGGGGAGGCTGTAACACCCCGTGTTTCGAAAGTCAAAGTCAAAGTCAAGATTGAAGTCAAAGGGAGACAAGATTGCTAATTGCGATCTGTCACTCCTTGCTCAATTTCCTGTTTTGACTTCTTTGACTTGTAGATAGTCTTTTTATGCTTTTACGTTAGTTGTATTATGTGGAGTATTTGTTAATAATCGAGGTTTAATCGCTATTTATCGCATGTCTTATCGCTTTATCGCTTATCGCAATCGGAACTCGAATTACGCGTCTGGTTATGGTTCTTATGTGTGTGTGCCCTTTATGTGTTACTTGTGCATGTTATTTATGTTTTATGATGTGGTGATTAATCGAAACGCAATCGCAACTTAATCGTAATCGAATCGCAAACGCTAAACGCAAGTTAAATAGGATGATTGTATGTTGATATAGTAGTTGGGATTAAAAGTAATTTGAATGAGAAACTCTATCGCATCGCAACGCTCAACACTCGAATCGAACCAGCAAAACTCGTCACGCGAATCACTCCAATCGAGTGGCCAGCCGACCGAGCTGCCACCCGAACGGGCTCCCACTCGATCGACCGGCCACTTACTCCCCTTTCCTTTTATGGAAACCCTATAAATACCCTCATATGTCAACATTACTTGATGTTGACAACTCTCTCCCTCTACACTCGCTCCAGCCGCTATTTCTTCAGATTTCTCGCGATTCTTGTAAGTTTTCCACCTAAACCTTATACTTTCTTAATCTACACGTACTCCTACACCATTCTATCTTTTGAATCTTAACTTTTAACCGTGAAATCACTAGATTTGAGGTGTTCTAGGATGATATCATCATGGTGTTCTTATGAACTTCGTGTTTTGGCTTCAATCCACCAAGAACAAGTTAGATCTGAACGATTTCCACACAAATAAGCAAAGATCTTTCATAGATCTGAACATATTCATGATGAAAAGGATTGAAAGATGGTTTTCCAACCTTCTTTCAACTCTTTTACACTCAATGCACTCAAAACCGATGGAATCGGAGCTTGTTCTAATCTTCTACTCTTTATTGTGGATGTGTTGGTTCAAGATGTGGATTCTATCCACAAGGTTACTGATTTCGGGTTAAACATGAAACACCGTCTCGAACAGTTAACTGGTCGGACTAGGGTGGTTTATGTCCGATCGGGTCACTAAGTCTTGACGAGGTTTCTGTTGATTAGCACGTTATCGAACAGTCTCGAGAAAACTTCAAACTGTCAAAACAACCAAGGAAGAAGGCGACCAGGTCAACTAGGATGGATTGCTGTCCGATCAGATTGTCGTCCGATCGGATTGCCACCCGACCGGACTGCCACCTGATCGGATTGCACCTTGGGTCCCACACTTAACTTTTATTTCAATATTTGAGGTTTTGAACATTGAACGGATTGTCGTCCGATCGGATTGCCACCCAATCGGATTACCACCCGACCATGTGATGTTTGACTTCAAACACTTAAATAATTTTTCAACATGTTCAATCCGAACGGATTGCCACCCGATCGGATAACCATCCGATTGAGTGATCGTCCTGCGGTGAACTTGTTCTCAACCTGAGAAGCCTCTCCAATCGGATTGCTGTCCGATCGACCAGCCGTTCGATCGACCGACCTGAAAGGTAGAGATACTTCTCTGTTTTCAAAATGCTACAACGAAAACTTCAAAAGACAAGCCATCATACACAAACACATCCATCCCAAACGAGATGAAAATCCAATCAAGTAGCCACCCGATCGGGCGACCACCCGAACGGATTGCCATCCCATCGACCGGTCACCCGATCGGATCGCCACCCGATCGGATTGCCGTCCGATCCATTGACACTTTGCTTCATTTTATGCGCCGCTTATCGTTTATGCTATCGTTCTGATCAGGCTAACCTTACTCTCTAGCGCTCCATTCAATCCATTCATCGCTGTGAGTATACTCGAACCCTTTTTGCTTTACGCACTTTTGGGTGTTACATACGTTACTTATTCTAAATCACATTGAACACACTACGCAATACTTTAACGCTAACCGTTACCGCATGTTATACGTGACTTAATGAATGCTTGTTTGTTATGTTTAAACATGGAATGCTGTTTACTTGCCTTAGCAACGATAGTACTATAGTTTGGACTCAGCACCTGTTTACTCATGGTTTGTTAAGGACAATTTGTTACATGGCTCACAGTGGTGGGTGTGTATTACGAACTGACTTGGGCAGTCAACCCGCAGTCATTGGTATCGATAGGTTCATGTCGATAACTAACGTGCTTCCTTTCACATTGTGTACGTGCTGGTTATGCGTAAACGAATACGAACTCTATTATATCTATCAAACTTGTATGCTCACCTTTACACTGTGTGTATTGACTTTTACTTTAACGTCTGTGACAGGTGCTTAAGATGTTTAGATGCTTGGCTTGCTGTGAAACCGAGGCTAGGAAAGGTCTAGAAACAAATAAATGAATTGTCTGTATTTGAAATATGAGTTGTCGGAACAGAACAATTTGACTAGATTTTGTCTGTAATAATTAAATTACTTTTTATGTCATGGTATGGGACGTGATGCTTTAAACAATTGGTAATTATAGTTGTTATGGAAACTTCTGGACAATCTGTTTCGCTCAGTGCCACGCCCCGATGTTTCCGCCATCGGTTGGGGTTTGACAATACCGACTCTTCAAGCTTTTCACCAAGACCAAAAACAATAAATCAGAAGACAAGCACGGGGCCGTGCCCCACTCCAGATTCCATAAAGAAAATGACAAACAGAAGCATGCAAGAGACACGGGGCCATGTCCCATGGACACAGGCCGTGGTCAACTCCCAGATATGCAAAATATTGATATTACAGCAAGTATAAGGGATACGGGGCCATGTCGTTGACACAATCAAACCCTGACTCCTATGCTTAAATTCGGACAGTACATGTCTATTCATAAGTTCGGACTATATATAAACACACCAAACTCGGATTCCTTATAACCAATTAAACTCGGATCCCACATAACAAGTTCATACATCATCAACCTTTAACAAATTCGGACAAGTGTGGTTTCACATTCAAACTCGGACCACTTCAGTTAAACAAACCCGGACCATACTTGCTCTACATAAACTTGGACCACATCAATTGAACAAACTCGAACCATGCTTGCTCTACCTAAACTCTGACCACATCAATTGAATAAACTCGGACCACATACCAATCATCAAAATCAGACACAAATAAATTCAGACAACATATGTAAGCTCGGATCCTTATACTTAATCACAAACTCTGACCCTTGTGACTTCACAAGGTCGGACTAACATGTTTTTCCAGAATCAACCACGCAATGTAACAGTTCTACGCATAAACCCTAACTTTCAACAATGAAATCAATGACATCAGCAGCTTTATCATAACAAGAGCATTCCTAACATGTCAATCGCAACACCAACATTCAGTAGTAATCATTCATTTATTCTAACATAAACATGTATTCATCAAGGCATGGAAAACTAATCAAACAGATTGTTTAGATGTCTAGGGTTTGCATGAAATCAAAATAACAAAAACAACAAAGCATAATAAAAAACACTTACCTTAGTGGATTTAGGGTTTTCTCTAGAAAGGTTGAAGAGATCAAGATTGAGAATTGAGAATTGAGAATTGTGTTGCAAAGCCAAATGTTTAGAGAAATGATTAGAGAGAATAAACATCCGTACAGTGATTATGAGAGGTTTTAGGGTTAGGAGTAGTTTATTAAAGTTTCACAAATACTATAAACACCCCCTAACTATACAACTTTCACACAAGAAGCACATAATGACATGTAATTTACAATTAAAGCATGTTGTTCATGAATTTGTCATGCAGCTAGGGCTGTAAATGAACCGAACGTTCAGCGAACAGTTCGTGAACCGTTCGGCGGGAAGTTCGTTTATGTTCGTTCGTTTAGTAAATGAACGAACACGAACAAGAAATTTTGTTCGTTAAGTTAAACGAACGAACGAACATGAACAGAGGTTGCCTTCGTTCGTTTATGTTCGTGAACGTTCGGTAATGTATTCGTTTATGTTCGTGAGCGTTCGGTAATGCGTTAATTTATGTTTGCTTGTTAATATTTATTTGTGGTAGTTCGTTAAAGGTTTTTATATGTTGTATTTTGTTTTATTATTTCTAGTTTTTAAATTTTTGAAACCCTAGTTATCTTATATGCCTCTCACAACATCCCTCATTTCACTATTTCAATTTTAGTTTGTGTTGAGGCTTAACAAACTCTTAATTTTGTGTTTATCATGTTTTTAATATTCACGCCAACTCTGTTCGGATAATTATGTTAACTGTTTATTTAATTTTTGTGGATTCTTCGTAATGTTTGTGATGAAAATGCAGATTTTATTCTAAAATGAATATTGTGTTCATAAACGCCGTTTGTGTTCATTTATGTTCATGAACATTTGTTAGAGTTCATTAGCATATGGTAAGTGTTCATGAACAGTTCACAAACATGTTCGTTTCCTTAATGAATGAACACGAACAAGAAATCTCGTTCGGTAAGCGTTCGTGAACAGTTCATGAACAAGCTTGTTCCTTAACGAACGGACACGAAGATGGCCTTGTTCGTGTTCGTTTGGTTCGTTTACAGCCCTACATGCAGCACATAAGTTTCGTATAAACCATTTGTTTATAATTATTATTCGCATTAGTCACCAACGTTCGAGGGTTATCATGTGTGTGTTCCGGTAATTCCCCGAAATACCAACGTAGACCATTTAACTAACCCTAGTTAAATGCAGTGTTATGAATGTATGTTTAAATTAACTATGGTTATGTTAAAGTAGTAACCTGAAGTTGCAGGTTGTCACATGTATTAAGGAGGCAATATTGATGAATTATATATGTATCTTTGACCAGTTTACAGAGAGTCCAAGAGTCTATGTTTCAAGGGTAAAAGAAAACTCACATATGAGTTCTAGATGCCCTCTTTTTAATATTGTGGGCTGATAAGGGCTGTCCAAAAAGCTCGCGGCTCGGAGTTTACTCGGATTTAGCTCGCTCAATATGGCTTGATTTGAAACGGAGCCAAGCCGGCTCGGTTGGTTAGAAAGTGAGCCTAGCTAGGCTTGGCTCGTAACGAGCCAGATTGGCTCGGTTTGGCTCACTTGGTAGCTCGGATTATTTTACATATAATGTATTTTATTTTATTTTTATATACATTATAATATCTTACAAAAAATGATTATTATTTACATGTATTTAGGCTTGTAAATTGATATATGTGGCATATTTGAAGGTTAATTACTATTCTAATGAACTAATATTGTATTTTGTAGAAAGTTAAAACTTATTTTTTGTTGTGAACTTGATTTTGACTTGTAATGTATTAGGTTGAGCTTATTTTGGATATCTTTTTTTAAAGTATATAATAATATATTACACTACTAAATTTTGAGAGCTATGTACTAATTTTTCTTTATAAATCGAGCCTAACCAAGCCGAGCCGAGCCATCTCGGTTTAAAACCAAGTCGAGTCCGAGCTTAGATTTTCAGCTCGGTTTTAAATCTGAGTCGAGCTAGCTCGCTTTATAATCGATCCGAGCCCGAGCTTACCACGGCTCAGTTCGGCTCATAAAAAGCCTACCTGATATGCATGTATCAACTATTGAAGTATTTGAAAGCTAACATGTGATTATTGGTTAATTGATGTTATACTTTTTACCCTTGATTCATAAATTGTGTAAGTTTAAATGATTGATGAGTACGTTAAATGATTGACGATTGATGTTGAATGATTGATGATTAAATGATTGTGTTAGCCTTATTTGATGGTCTTGTGAGCGTGACGACGTAGTACGCATGGAGTCTTATACCGATGTAAGCCTGTCTGAAGTAGTATCAAGTAGTTGATAGTGAAGATCACTTCACAAGTTGATGTTTACTTACAATTGAAGTTGATGTTCATGTTTAATGTTAAAATGCGTTTTGGTGAAATTACAAAATGTTTCATACAAGCTGTTAACTCCTTACTTTTGTTAAAACTAGACTCACTCAACGTTGCTGATTATTTAGCATGCATGTCAAGTTGACAGGTTGACGCTTCAATAGGAAGTCCATGACATGGATTGAAGACTTTCCTACTTTTGGATTGGCATCCGATCGACCTTAGTTAACATACTATGTTAATTGATTGTTGTTTAAAATTGAAAAGACAAAATGTAATCAACACTTGATGTTTTGATGTACTTTATGTTGCAATGTATTGACTATTACCCGTTTAAGAACTATATATTGATGCAATAATCCAACTGTGAAACTTCCTAAGTTTAAGGCCTTACAATGTATAAAACACACATATGCAATATGCATCAACATTATAGTTTATAAGTAAATGGTGGGCTAGAACATGATGTAACAAAAGATCATCGACACAAATATGTACAAAAGATGGTGCACATATCAAAAGAAGTGCAAAGATATGGTGCATTTAAGTTATAATATGGGTAATTTATATTCTTTTTTTTAACGTATGACAGAAAATTTTATTTATTCAAACTAGCAAGATGCTAGACACCAAATATACAAGTTCAGATTACACCAATTAGGCCGAAGCCAAACCAAAATTATTCAAACACCGAAAATCTACTCCAGTCCTCCCATGATAGATTTGTCTCCCTGGACCTATTTTTAACCCAAAGGAAACCTAACGACTTAACTTCTTCCAAGACTTTAAACACATTTGGTTGAACGCTATTGAACAATACCACGTTACAGGTCTTCCAAAGGCACCAAATAACTATGTGGATAATGGCTTGTAGCGTCTTCTTTCTTTTTCGTGAACCTGGACTAAAACCGTGAAGATCTAGTAAATCTCTTATATCGAAGGCCACAATGGGTGGGATTTTACACCAAGAAGCAATGTTTTGCCAAACTAACTGAGCGAAATGGCATGCGACGAAAAAGTGTTCACTTGATTCCACATATTCTCCACATAATACAAATGCAGCATCCGTAATATCAATATGTCTTTTGATTAACGCTTCTCTAGTTGGAAGCCTATTTTTCTCCACTCTCCACGCCACCATTCCAACTTTTTTTGGCGTCCAGTTATTCCACGAAAAAACCCAGCTTGGCGTTAATCTATCAGCTGAACTAAGGAGTTTTTTTTATGCTTGAGACTGAGAACCAACCTGAAGGATCCAGGTTCCATACCTGTTTGTCAAACCCTTGTGAGACGACAATAAAATTTAATAGTGCTAACAGGTCTTGGAGTTTAATTTTTTCAAAACCATCTGAAATAGGCCTAGCCCAATCCCAAACAATTTGATGACCAGAATTGTTCGGAATGATACAATCAGCGACATTGCAAAGCTTATGCTTTTCAAGGTTGAATAGTCTAGGGAACCTCAGTTGTAATGGTATGTCGCCCAGCTAAGTATCCATCCAGAAGGATATGTTTGAGCCATTTGCTATTACTGTCCTGATAGCCTTCTTTAGATCTATCCCACGTCTAGCTAAGAGGTCATTGATACTCATTATCTGCTTCCATGGCCCAGTTATAGAGACCTTAGCCGGAATTGTCGTCCATGATCTATTATTGTGATGAATTGCCCAAATAACATTCCACCATAATCCTTGTTTCTGTACTTTAAGACGCCACCACCACTTGGCTAGCATAGCAAGGTTAGCATCTCTAAGTGAACCAAAGCCGAGGCCGCCGTATTCAACTGGAGCTATTGTCTTTTCCCATGCAACCCAATTCATCTTCGCCTTTTTTTCACTTCCGCCCCAAAATAAAACCCGTCTAATTCTCTCAAGTGATTCAATAACTTGATCCGGTGCCTTAAATAAAGAAAAGTAATACGTCGGTAAAGAATTTAGTACCGATTTTAGGAGGGTAATTCTACCAAAGACAAGCTAACCCCCCAGATCTGCCTTGAGACTCAACTGCGTGATGAAATATAGAACGACCCCAGAAACAGTTGAATATAAAATTAGAAGAATTACCCAGCTTAGTTTCCTGGATAGAAAGAAAATGAATACCGTAATTTGTCTTTAATCCTCTGATCCAATCCACCTTACGAGAATTCCTCACCCCTCTTAAATTGATAAATAAGCAATTCATTGTAAACCATTGTTACCTCCTTCATCTTCAATCAATTTCCGGGTTTCCACATCAAAACCCTCTAAGTTTATACCCACCTTGGCCCTGATAATCTTAGTGATTTCTGTTTCCTCTTGTATATTTAGCCTTGGACTAATCATCGAAACATTATTAGGGGCAGCAGCATCATATGTACCTGGATCCGGATCAGGGTTTAACTCCGCCGACTTCACCCGATGTACTCCGATGGCTCTGTATGTTAACTGGCTCAAAATCTTCAGTACCTCTTTCAGTAACGTTATCATAGGCAGGGGTGTTCAAGTCAATCTGCACATCTCCAGAAGCCTCATTTTGACAATAAGTTCGAACAAGTGGGCCTTGCATAGACCCAGCAGAAGGTGGGCTCCTATCTTCTCTGGGTCGTTTGCCTAGAGTATACGTTGGGTCTAAATTACCATCCGGGGTAATGGGCTGCTGCTGACTGGACATCGAATGGTATGGTTTTGGCCCACCAGTTTGACCATCATCAAAAAACACATTGGGACCCACACAGTCATTATTAGTCCTTGAGATATGAACACTCATATCCCCTTTCCCATGCACCTCATGCATATTGGAATTAATGTCCGACATCGTTACCTGTTCCTTAGTCTTTTCAACTTCTGTCGTAGAAATAATGATCTCCGGCGACTCTCCGATTCCCGGCTTCGACTGTGGTGCCTCTTCCTCCGGTGCTGGAACATATTCTCCCTCCTTCATCTGTTCATATGCCTTTTGGCTCTCTTCACCATCAGATCTCTAGCCAGACTCCTCCTTTGACTCTCCGTCGTCAAAATCCGGCGACCAGCACCCTGGAATTTCCGAGACCCATACAACAATCTTACGATTTTTCCAATTTAGAATTATTGACTCCTCAATACATGACCCCTGGGTTGTAGCAATAGTGATCACACCATTAGAATTGTCATACGACTGCCATGAAAATTTTGATGGCTTAACGATTTTGCCGAATAAGCACCCAATTCGTTCATATAATGTATTATCCCTTAATATGAAGGGGACATCAGAGATTCTTATAGACACGATTAGTTCCATTGGAAGATCCTCCCCATTCCAGACATAAAATTTTGAGAAAACACTGGCTAGCACACTTTCAAACACAGCCATAGTATCATTAGCATCTTGCGTGCTGTGTAAGGTGATCAAAACGTTTAAGCCACCAATATAAGACAAACCGAATTCTTTGAGTCCACCAGCTTCTAGTGTCAGGTTGACACTGTTAAGAGATTCAACATCTTTTGCCGTTCCTATAATGGATCTTCCAATACAGTGCAGAGCATATACCGAACCATTACCTTCCACCATGATTGACTTCGCACCCTGTACGTTGTTTGCATTCTTATCTCGGAACAGATCCTGGAATGATTGTCCTTCCCGAACAAACGATGAGTTAGACGGGCCGACATTGTTATCACGATTATTGTTGTAAGCTGTATTGGTTTTTGTAGGATCCGGTTCTTTTGCCATCCATTGTTTCCTTTCTCCCACCATGTCAGAAGTATAAACAAACTTCTTGTGGTTCTTATCATATTTAGCCAAAGATACTTTTAACTTTGTTTCAAAAATCCTTACTATATTCATATCCTGTAGAACAACGTCAACCTTTTCTCCAACCACGTACCGAACAAAACCAAAATGATTGCCTCTTGAATCCTTCTTCCGAGCAACGTAAGCATATGTTATGAATCCATGAGGTTGAAATGCTCTCCACAGGAGAGTTTTGGAGACCCGATTCGGTAGATTTTGTACTAGAAAAGTCATCTCTATACCGTCAGGGCGGGTTCTCTTGTTTTTCCGGTATTGTACTTCTGACCATGGAATCTCACCTTCATCATCCCTACCATATTCCGCCATTTTTCCCTAACCACTCGTGAATACCGGATTTTTAAAAGGTTAACAGGATTCATATCGATCTAGCTAAACTATAACTATAGTCACGATCAATAACAGACCTATTAAGCAATCAAAGTCCGGATTCAAAGTCTATTGCAGTACGAAAAAACGAACACCGAAACAAGCCGTGAATGGATGAAACAGGAAAATCTATTAGAAAGAAAGGTTAGATCCAAATTCAAAGAGTGTGAATCGATTAAATGTGACAACTCGTATTTCAGAACCTATCTTTGTGCTAAGTGTAGCATGATTGAACACTATGTGATTATGTGAACTTTGATGTTTAATGAAATGTTATGTTTTATATGTGTGTATTGTGTAACGAATGAATGTATATAATATGATAGCATTAAACGAGCCCAAACGCACAACACAACCCGATCGCACAAGCTCATTCGGGCTACATTCTTTGTATCCGAACCAAGGGCAGCCCAAAGCTGGGTTCGGCCCACTCCATCAACTCGCACAACACATAGAGTGTTGGTATAAATCCCACACTTTACTTAATCTCACAAAGTCTACAAAATCCTATTCTCTCATTCTCTCCTCTCGAAGCCGGCGACCATACATCTCCATCTCTTGAAGCTTTGATTCGGATCATTCTTGTTTTACCTCATAACCGGTTAGTAATTCGTGGTTATAGTTGTTAGATAATAGTGTAAAGTATACATTGATTTATGAATGATATGTGATTAATCATGAATGAATGTAATCGGCCATATATGTATTCGGATCTGAATGGTTTGGTTGTGTTAGTATGGATTGGATTTGTTGATGATATGTTCAAGTGTTATGATTATTGTTCATGTGTTATTCATAATTAGGGTTCATGAGGAATTGGTTGGATTATGCTTGTTTTGATCGATTATTGGTTGGCTTGGAAACTGTTAGTTGTTGATTGATAACTACATAAATGGAAACAATAAAACTGATTGCATGAAATTCGGAAATTATAACTAATCGCACAAGACTCCTTGGTCGTACAAGATCAGATCGTACAAGATCTGATCTGATCGCACAAGGTAGTCGCACAAGATAGACTGATGTACAATAAGTTAGAACACAGTGTACAACTAAGGTATGCATGATCGCACAAGACCTGTGGATCGCACAAGAAGGCGTCGATCGCACACGGCTTGGGCCTCACACAATCAACATAAACTGCATTACTGTTGGGCCTTGAAGCCCAAACTCAATCGCACCAGTCTTGTCCAGTCGCACAAGCTGAACTGGACCGCACAAGGTTATTAAACTGTTTAATCTGTTGGACCGTATGCATGTTGGACTGTTTATGCTATTTGGGCCGGGTTTATGGCTGATCGCACAACCCATTGTGGATCGCGCAAGTTATGCTGATCGCACAATAGGTTGGGCCGTCTATTCATTTTGGGCTTTGCTATTTACTTATCTGATATTGCTTACGTGTATGTCGTGTATACCATGTGTTCGTAACTTGCTATCTCTGTGTAAACATACGTGCACTATTTGAACCTAGACCTGACTTGTATGGTAACCATGTTAGGACGTGGTTGACCTCTAGTAGCTCAATTCACCTTTCGTTTATCTGCCGAGCTAACCTAAGGTGAGTTCACACTTTCTACAAAGCATGGGATTCCCAGGGGTTGGGAATGGGTTAAGGAATATGGATTCCTCGTCCTTCTTGGGTAGGACAGTACGGGTTCAGGAATATAATTCCTCGTCCTTCATGGAGAGTTAAATTTCACTAGACCAAAACTCTATCACGAAGTCCCTCCTTTTTATATCGACTTAATCGCCGGGCCAATGGCGAGCGGGTCATTAGTTAGATAGCGCTATTTAGGTCTGACAAGCCTCACACCGTGCCGCAGACGACGGGCGTGAACTAATGGATGTGGGCACGTCAATGATGATAGACATTGACGCTAAGGGCACATAAACATGACTAAAGTTAGTGGTCGATATGGTAACGAGTATAGTAATATATACATGGGGTAGCCCCCACGGCCGGAGAGCCAGATAATTAAACATGGGGTAGCCCCCACGGCTGGATTGCCAGAGTAAATGGGATAAACAAATCACGTTTTCAACTATGGGGTAACCCCCACGGCAGGGATGCCAGTTAAAGGAAACCGTTTTTGGAACAACTTAAAACAAACACCCAACTGTGAACTCGCTCAACTTTGTTGTTGACTCATTACTACATGCTTTGCAGGTCACTAGGTACTTAGCTGGAGCTTGCATGGGGAAGAGTCGTTGTGGGACATGGACATCTGTGTGCCATGTTAAACATTGGGACATTTAAACTTATGTTTTGGTTTTAAACATTATGCTTCCGCTTACAACTTAAACTATGTTTTGTTTGGACACCAATTGTATTGGTTGGATTTATAATTACTTACATGCTTGTTCAATAGGATTGGTGGCTTGATCCTGGTCATGTCACGCCTCCATGCGGTGATACTCTGCAGGTGGATTTTGGGGGGTGTGACAGATTGGTATCAGAGCCATTGGTTATAGTGAATTTGGTTTTAATAAGGGAAAAAGTTTTTGTTAAAACCAGACTATAACCTGTACAGTGCTCTACGATCCACAATGACGCTTCGCTCCACGTGCAAGACTCGACATTCTAGGTGATATGATTTATGTTTACATTGCCTACTTGCTAGATTTCATAGAACTTTGCTTATGGTATGCTTAGATAAACGTAGCAACTATAGTTTGAAAACACATGTGTGCTTACTCTCTTCTGTCATCGCACTTTCACGAACCTCTCTCACTCATGTTTTCCTTTGATATGAAGATCATGAGTGGACGCGTTAACATGACTCAAGCCCAGTTGACGGCTCTGATTAACCAACAAGTTGCTGCGGCACTTGCAGCCGCACAAGCAGGAGGTATACCCTGTAGTCTAAACTCACTCTAGGATCTTTAGGTCCTACTCTCGTAAACCAACACTTATGCTTAACCTTGTCCCTTCTTACACCCACGACAGGTCAACATGCTCAGCCACCTGTGAGCACCTTCAAAACTTTTATGGACTGCCGACCTACTACTTTCAGCGGCACTGAAGGAGCTGTAGGCCTCCTCCACTGGTTTGAGATGCTCGAATCTATCTTCGAGATGTGTGAATGCCCTGAAGCTCGCAGGGTGAAATATGCTACTGGTACTCTTGAGGGTATAGCGCTCACGTGGTGGAACGCTCAAGTCCAAATGCTGGGGTTAGTTGCTGCTGACGCCACCCCCTGGAACGATTTCAAGGAATTGATCAAAGAAGAATACTGTAGCCGTGATGACATCCATAAGCTGGAGGTAGAGTTTTTCAACTTAAATATGACGGGGTCAGAAATCGAAGCATATACGAGAAGATCAAACGAGTTGGCTATTCTGTGTCCTACTATGGTAGACCCTCCCATCAAACGTATCGAACTGTATCTCAAGGGTTTAGTGCCAGAGATTCAAAGTCACGTGACCTCAGCAAATCTAGGCACCATTCAACATATCATCAAGTTGGCTCATCGTCTCACGGATCAGGCGGTGGAGCAGAACAGGTTACCAAAGCGCATTAGTGCTACTACTTCTGATACTCCCAGCGACAACAAGCATAAGTGGGATGGAACTTCAAGCAAAGGTTCAGCTTCTGTTCAGTCTCAGTGTCAGCAGAGAAGGACTGACGACTACAAGAGCCCTAGTCAGCAATCAACTGGTAACCAAAGTCAAGGTGGGTACAGGGGAATTCACCCCAAATGCAATCGCTGCAATCTACACCACAGCGGGCCATGCACCAGGAGTAAGTGTCATCGGTGCAACAAGACAGGCCACGCCGCAAAGGATTGCAGAAGTTTATACCCCGCAAACCAGAATCGTCAGCAACAACAAGCCCCACAAAATCAACGCCAGCAGCAGCAGCAGCATGGCATCAACAAAGGGTGCTTTCAGTGTGGAGCTGAAGGCCACTTCAAGAGGGATTGTCCCCAACTGAACCAGAACCAGAACAACAACAACAATAATAACAACCAGGGGAATGGAAACAACAGGGGTAACAACGGCAATGGTGCAAGAGGTCGTGTATTCGTTATTGGCCAGGGTGAAGTGAGGAATGATCCCAATGTTGTGACGGGTAAGTTCCTACTAGACGAATTTTATGTTACTGTTTTATTTGATTCGGGTGCCGATACTAGCTACGTGTCTCTCAAAGTTAGTCAAATGCTTAAGCGTACCCCAACACTATTGAACACCAAGCACACTGTAGAGTTAGCTAACGGTAAAAGTTTAGAGGTCACACACATAGTCAAGGGTTGTAATCTTGTTCTTGCTGGTCACACTTTCTCTATCGACCTCCTTCCTATCATTCTGGGTAGTTTCGATGTTGTCATTGGGAAGGACTGGTTATCCCAGCACCAAGTAGAGATTCTTTGCAACGAAAAGATTCTCCGTATTCCTCGTTCAGGTGATGAACCTCTCATGATTCGTGGTGACAAGAGTGGTGTTGTTGTGAGCATCATCTCTTTCCTTAAGGCCCAGAAGTGTTTACGAAAGGGCCACACTGCTATTTTGGCTCTCGTTACGGACACCTCGAAGAAAGAGAAGAAGATAGAAGATTTTCCGATCGTACGTAACTTTCCTGAGGTATTCCCAGAGGAATTACCTGGCCTTCCGCCTCATCGTCAAGTCGAGTTTCAAGTTGAGCTAGCTCCTGGAGCAGCACCTATAGCTCGTGCACCTTATCGCCTAGCTCCATCAGAATTGGAAGAACTGTCCACGCAACTACAAGAGCTTTTGAATAAGGGTTTTATTCGTCCTAGCTCTTCGCCATGGGGAGCTCCAGTGCTTTTTGTGAAGAAGAAAGACGGTACCTTCAGAATGTGCATCGACTACTGTGAACTCAACAAGGTGACCGTGAAGAATCGCTATCCTCTTCCACGTATTGATGACCTGTTCGACCAGCTGCAAGGGTCTAGCTACTACTCGAAGATTGATCTGAGATCGGGATATCACCAGCTGAGAGTCCGAGAAGAGGACGTCTCCAAAACAGCCTTTAGAACTCGATATGGACACTACGAGTTTTTGGTCATGCCTTTCGGGCTGACAAACGCACCTGCGGTTTTCATGGACCTTATGAATCGAGTGTGCAAACCCTACCTGGATAAGTTTGTCATAGTTTTCATCGACGACATCCTGATCTATTCTAAGAGTCAGGAAGAACACGAGCAGCATCTACGACTTATTTTGGAACTCCTCCGAGCAGAACAACTTTATGCGAAGTTCTCGAAATGCGACTTTTGGCTTCATGAAGTCCATTTCCTAGGCTACGTGGTTAACAAGGATGAGATTCATGTTGATCCATCCAAGGTAGACTCGATTAAGAACTGGCCTGCGCCCCGTACACCAACAGAAATTCGCCAATTCTTGGGTTTGGCAGGTTACTACAGAAGATTTATCAAGGACTTCTCCAAGATTGCGCAACCTCTCACCTCACTAACTCAGAAAGGTGTCACCTACCGCTGGAGTGATGCACAGGAAACTGCGTTTCAATACTTAAAGGATAGACTTTGTAGCGCCCCTATCCTCTCATTGCCTGAAGGCACAGATGATTTCGTGGTTTATTGCGACGCATCCATTCAAGGACTTGGATGTGTGCTGATGCAACGTGACAAGGTTATTGCTTATGCGTCACGCCAACTTAAGATTCACGAAAGGAACTACACTACGCATGATTTGGAGCTGGGAGCTGTTATTTTCTCACTCAAGATATGGAGACATTACCTGTACGGTACTAGGTGCACCATTTACACCGATCACAGAAGTCTCGAGCATATCTTCAAGCAAAAGGAGTTAAACATGCGTCAACGTCATGGGTCGAGTTATTGAATGATTACGAATGCGCGATCAAGTACCATCCAGGCAAAGCCAATGTTGTGGCTGACGCCCTCAGTCGAAAGGACACTACGCCTAAGCACTACAGCTCACCATCCAATCTAGTCTTCCTTCACAGATTCGAGATGCTCAGGTAGAAGCATTGAAACCAGAAAACGTCAGAGCTGAAGCCCTACGCGACTCAAGGCAACGGTTAGAACAAAAGGAAGATGGCGCCTACTACGTAACAAGACGCATTTGGGTCCCACTCCATGGCAACTTAAGAGAACTTGTAATGGATGAAGCGCACAAGTCTCGTTACTCAGTACATCCTGGTTCGGATAAGATGTACCACGACTTGAAATCTACGTATTGGTGGCCTAGCATGAAAGCTCACATAGCAACTTACGTTAGCAAATGTTTGACTTGTGCGAGAGTCAAGACCGAATATCAGAAACCATCGGGCCTTCTCCAGCAACCAGAGATACCACAATGGAAATGGGAGCAAATTTCCATGGATTTCGTTACTGGCCTGCCTAGATCTCAACGTGGAAATGATACTATTTGGGTGATCGTGGATCGACTCACAAAGTCTGCACTCTTTTTGGCTATCAAAGAAACAGACAAGTTCTCTACTCTAGCAGACGTTTACCTTAAGGAAGTGGTTTCGAGGCACGGGGTGCCAACCTCCATCATCTCTGATCGTGATGCACGTTTTACTTCTGAATTGTGGCAGGCAATGCACAAGTCCTTTGGCTCACGTTTAGATATGAGCACAGCTTATCACCCGCAAACGGATGGGCAGTCTGAACGCACCATCCAGACCCTTGAAGACATGCTTAGGGCATGTGTAATCGACTTTGGTAACGGCTGGGAAAAGCATCTCCCGTTAGTGGAGTTCTTGTATAACAACAGTTACCACACCAGCATTCAGGCCGCTCCATTTGAGGCATTGTACGGGCGTAAATGCCGATCAACTCTTTATTGGGCAGAGGTGGGGGATAGTCAGATCACTGGCCCAAAACTTGTGGTAGATACAACAGAAAGGATTGCTCAAATACGACAACGAATGGCGGCAGCTCGTAACCATCAGAAAAGCTACGCTGATAAGGGCAGGAAACCACTCGAGTTCCAGGTTGGGGACCGAGTGCTACTCAAAGTCTCACCCTGGAAGGGTGTTGTTCGTTTTGGCAAATGAGGCAAACTTAACCCACGATATGTTGGACCATTTGAAATCATAGAGGAAATAGGCAAAGTGGCCTAAAAACTGAACCTACCAGCAGAACTCAGTGGAGTTCACAACGTTTTCCACGTGTCGAATCTGAAGAAGTGTCTGTCAGACGAGACCCTCATAGTTCCTTTGAAGGAGCTTACTGTCGACGAGCAGTTGCGATTCGTCGAAGAACCAGTAGAGATTACTGACCGAGATGTTAAGATTCTCAAGCGCACCAGAATACCTCTCGTTCGAGTTCGTTGGAACTCCCGTCGTGGCCCAGAGTTCACCTGGGAACGCGAAGATCAAATGAAACAAAAGTATCCCCAATTGTTCGCAAACAGTACAACCACTACTGAGGCTGAAGCTACTGCGGAATTTCGGGACGAAATTCCAGATCAACGGGGGGAGGATGTGACACCCCAGGAAAACCTGGAAACCACGCAACTTAACTAGCTTCCTCAGTGAGTACGTGCTAAATTTCGGGACGAAATTTCTTTCAACTTGGGGATAATGTGACAACTCGTATTTCAGAACTTATCTTTGTGCTAAGTGTAGCATGTTTGAACACTATGTGATTATGTGAACTTTGATGTTTAATGAAATGTTATGTTTTATATGTGTGTATTGTGTAACGAATGAATGTATATAATATGATAGCATTAAACGAGCCCAAACGCACAACACAACCTGATCGCACAAGCTCATTCGGGCTACACTCTTTGTATCCGAACCAAGGGCAGCCCAAAGCTGGGTTCGGCCCACTCCATCAACTCGCACAACACATAGAGTGTTGGTATAAATCCCACACTTTACCTAATCTCACAAAGTTTACAAAATCCTATTCTCTCCTTCTCTCCTCTCGAAGCCGGCGACCACACATCTCCATCTCTTGAAGCTTTGATTTGGATCATCCTTGTTTTACCTCATAACCGGTTAGTAATTCGTGGTTATAGTTGTTAGATAATAGTGTAAAGTATATATTGATTTATGAATGATATGTGATTAATCATGAATGAATGTAATCGGCCATATATGTATTCGGATCTGAATGGTTTGGTTGTGTTAGTATGGATTGGATTTGTTGATGATGAATGAAAACCGAGTCGGCTGTGATATGTTTACGTTAGGATGATTTATTGTGTTGTCATGATAGGATGTATGCTAGTGATTAGATCGTGAACCATGATTGAGATGTTCAAGTGTTATGATTATTGTTCATGTGTTATTCATAATTAGGGTTCATGAGGAATTGGTTGGATTATGCTTGTTTTGATCGATTATTGGTTGGCTTGGAAACTGTTAGTTGTTGATTGATAACTACATAAATCGAAACAATAAAACTGATTGCATGAAATTCGGAAATTATAACTAATCGCACAAGACTCCTTGGTCGCACAAGATCAGATCGTACAAGATCTGATCTGATCGCACAAGGTAGTCGCACAAGATAGACTGATGTACAATAAGTTAGAACACAGTGTACAACTAAGGTATGCATGATCGCACAAGACCTGTGGATCGCACAAGAAGGTGTTGATCGCACAAGGCTTGGGCCTCACACAATCAACATAAACTGCATTACTGTTGGGCCTTGAAGCCCAAACTCAATCGCACAAGTCTTGTCCATTCGCACAAGCTGAACTGGACCGCACAAGGTTATTAAACTGTTTAATCTGTTGGACCGTATGCATGTTGGACTGTTTATGTTATTTGGGCCGGGTTTATGGCTGATCGCACAACCCATTATGGATCGCACAAGTTGTGCTGATCGCACAATAGGTTGGGCCGTCTATTCATTTTGGGCTTCGCTATTTACTTATCTGATATTGCTTACGTGTATGTCGTGTATTCCATGTGTTCGTAACTTGCTATCTCTGTGTAAACATACGTGCACTATTTGTACCTAGACCTGACTTGTATGGTAACCATGTTAGGACGTGGTTGACCTCTAGCAGCTCGATTGACCTTTCGTTTATCTGCCTAGCTAACCTAAGGTGAGTTCACACTTTCTACAAAGCATGGGATTCCCAGGGGTTGGGAATGGGTTAAGGAATATGGATTCCTCGTCCTTCTTGGGTAGGACAGTACAGGTTCAGGAATATAATTCCTCGTCCTTCATGGAGAGTTAAATTTCACTAGACCAAAACTCTATCACGAAGTCCCTCCTTTTTATATCGACTTAATCGCCGGGCCATGTCACGCCTCCATGCGGTGATACTCCGCAGGTGGATTTTGGGCGTGTGACATTAAACCTCGCACTCTAATCTATTTTAATCTTCATCATCGAGCAAACCTGATTGGAAGGTAACTCTGGTGTAATTTGTATTCTATTTCTACAAACAAAATCGTACTTGAATATTTCAACACACACTTTCGGTACATTTGATTTTGATTTGTTTGAATATTTAAGCATAATCTATCTTTTATCTACTATAATAAAATAAACCAACTTTTGGACACGTGTCATTCATTAAAAGTATCCTCAAATCTATATACTTATCTTATATTAATTAAATAAATAATAAATTAATATTAAATCTTTTCATACTTTAATAAAATATTATCCTTAAATCTAAATTGTTAATTTAATATATTTTTAAAACAAATACCTCTCTTTCATACTTATCTTATATTAAATATATAAATAATAAATTAATATTAAATGTTATCCAAATTTATTAAAAATATAACTTTTTTTATTATTTGGTATATAAAATTATATTTATTCAACTCGTGTAAAACGTGGGGTTTTAAAAATATATTTTTTATTATTTACTATACAAAGTTACATTTATATAACCCGTGTTTAGAGATATAACTTTTTATCATTTGCTATGTAAAATTAGATTTATTCAACACGTGTAATACACGAGATTTTAAGGATATATTTTTTTATTATTTGGTAGATTTTTAAAACCGACTATACATGAGTTTTTTAAAGATATGACGTTTTTAGTATCTAATATACAAAATTACATTTATTTAATCTGTGTAATACAAATGGTTTTTAAAGGTAGAACTCTTTTTAGATCTATTTAACACGTGTAATATATGAGGTTTTTAAGGAAGTAATTTTTTTATTATTTGGTAGATTTATTCAACCCGATTATACACGGGTTTTTTAAAGATACGGCGTTTTTAGTATATAGTATATAAAATTGCATTTATTTAATTTGTATAATACACATGGTTCTTAAAGATATAATTTTTTTAATTATTTGATATATAAAATTACATTTATTTAACCCGTACAATATACGGGGTTCATAAAGATCTAACTTTTTATTGTTTAATATATAAAATTACATTTAATTAACTCGTGTAATACACGAGATTCTAACCTACTTGTTTTATAATAAATATTTATGATAGTACCATAGTTAAAATAAAACCGTTAATTTGCTAACTGTTTTCCCAATAAATATTATTTAATGATGAGTAAGAAATAAATTTATTTAAGGCTGTCCTATATATTTTTTAAAGTTTCTCATCAAGACTAAGGGGTTGTTTGTTTAGCTTTTAGTGGTTCAGACCTCTTACTAGTTCAGCATTTAATGGTTCAGACTGTTTGTTACTTTGTTTCGTGAGCATATGTATGAATGATTAAGTATTATATTAAGTCTGAATGGTTAAGACCTCTAACCTAAATTGGTAAGACATTTGCCTCTGAACGGTTAAGCATTATATTGGTTTTTAATGGTTCAGACATCTTACTGGTTTAGCACTTAACAATTCAGAAGTTTATCAACATGGGCGGCTTTGATGGTGTGCGGGGAGGGCCTCCGCACAAGGCCCGTAATTTTGAGGGGCACGCGATTTAAAAAAAAAAATCCAATATATATGTTATTTTTTTAATTAGTAAACACATACCAGTTCAAATATATGCCTATTTACAAATCATTTTTTTCTATGGTTTAGAATTTACACTCTCCAGGTTTCAAAATGAAAAAGCGAACAACCACATCTACATAAGCTGGTCCGGTTTTAGCTTGGACCCCGTTTGGTCCAAACCTTTGAGCTTGCTGGTCTAATTCCGTTCCATCCACACATTCAGTTCTTCGATTTATTGTTAATGAATTTCTAGTGATCCTTCCCTACCCCTACAATTTTGTCATTTTGACATGAGTAGAGAAAGACAAATATGTGAGTTTAGTACGTTGAAAACTCCATAACTTTGTATTTGGACTTGGAAAGGTCAATTTCAATGGGAGTGAGTGGTACAAGTGATGGCCCATGCACTTAAAAATCTTTCATTCATTCATGCCACCCTCTTTTAAGTTTCAACTACTTGTATTACTAACAATTAAGTGCAACTATTAAAAACATGTCACAAGACCACACTAAATCAAAATAACTTTGTACACATGTCAAACTTATTTCAGTATTAAACTCAACCAAGAAATATTAATGGCATATGGGTAAGTTATTATGGTACATACTCATACATTTATAAAATGATAGTTTTGTCAGCTAGATTACTCGTCTTATATCTTTTAAACTCCTTTCAAACTTGACCATAGACACAAATCTAACATCAAATTCACATATTTAATTTAAACAAGCCCAGGTTAATTTAAGGGCGAACCCGCAAACAAATTTGACTAAATGTGCCAAGTTTGGGTCAACTAAGCGAGTTCACAGATTAACCCATTTAACCGGTTTATTTTATACCCGTAAAAACGTGTTTTATGTCATAACTTAAATCGGCCGTGCCAAAATTTAAAAGCTAAAACGTAGATGAAAGTCATGTTTTATAATTTAAAAGTAATTGCTTTATACACGTATACATTTTTAGCTGTAAATTTGTAATTTTAGACTATTAATATGTAAAACAATTCAACTTAAATGGGCTAGCTATGTGACACCTGTGAATACACGTATCGTGTTTGGACTCATGTGTCTCACATGATTTTCGGTTTCATACCCTGTTCAAGTTTGTGTCTATTTTAAGTATTTGTGTTTAGCTTAAGGTTCCTCTAAAATTTTTGTGTCTATGTTAGAGTCATGTCTTGACAGATTTTCGGGATACCGGTTTGATGAAGTCGAATTTTTCATACATGGTTTTTTGAACACAAAATAAGTATATTTTTTTAAAAGAATGTTTTGATTCCAAGAACCCTTTTTTTGTGGACCATGCATATAATAAGTGAAGTAATAATGTTTGGAAGCATATAGTATGGTTGTCATCCACTTCTCAATACCAATGTATCTCACAACCAAAAGCAAGGGGGGCCATGCCTATTCCCTGAGGTTCATGGAATCATATGATAACATACATTTTTTTAAAATATAACTTACACACGAGTTTTTAAAATATAAAAATAATGACCAATAAATCTTTTTTAAATATTTCTCAAATGCAAATTGGTCCTTTAAACTAGATATTAGTTACAGATAAAATTCGAAACCTCTTAAAGTTATAATTTAATTCTTGGGAACTAAGTTTTATATAGATGTAAACAAGTGTATTACGTTAACATATTCATACGTCGATTAATTACATAGTTTTAACCTAACACATACATAACTCTTAACTCGTTTAAGATAAATGTTTGAGATATATAATCTAGACAAAAACAATGTTACACACCGGCCTTTCGGATCCAATATTTTTGTTCGAAGCCCTGATTTTACTATAAGGAGGTTTTCTTAATTTCGTTTCGTCCATTTTAATCGTAAAAACACGTGAATATAAGAATTTCATTAACTCAATCGTGTTAGTTATATTTTAGAGTAAATTGCCAAAATTGTCCCTGAGATTTGGGCATGTTTACCCGTTTCATCCAAACCAACTTTGTTGTATCATATTGCCCATTCACTTTTGGGACTTTTTGCCATTTTCATCCAAATATCTAATTTGCTTTATATTTTCTGTCAGATATTTGGATGAAAATAACAAAAAATCCCAAATCTCTGAATCGATTTTGATAAAAGAAAGTTAGACGTTTAGATGAAAATGACAAAAAAAAAAATCACAAAAATGAGGGGCAATATGGTACAAAACCATTGTTTTACATGAAACTGACAAAAATGACCAAACCTGAGAGACGATTTTTACAATTTACTCTCTATTTTATCACTTTTCATTTTTCAGTTTTCCTTGATATAAAACTACCACTCAATTATTAGTATTCTTCTAGGGTTTGTGTCTATCTATCCATTGTTTGTAACTTATTAAACTTTTCACAAGTTATGTTCGAATATTGGAAGCTTTTCTGCCCATAAAAATTCCCAAAACCAATGACTAGAATGACCCATCATAAAAAGCAAATTCAAACAAGATAATCCTTCCTACCAAAGGCTCCAGCTTTTATTATTATTATTATTAATATTGCTCAGCTGGCACCAGCTTCCCCACACCAGTTGGCATCTGATCACAAGCTTCGTCACCTTTCCTTAAACCTTCATACACTCTCACTCTTACTATATATATATATGCATGCTTCTTAAACCTCAAACACACAACCTCAAACACACATTTCAAATATGAAATCTTTTACAGGTTTTTTGGTGGTACTAAGTTCTTTTGTTATGGTTGCTACTGCTGGCAACTTTTACCAAGATTTTGATCTAACTTGGGGGGATAAACGGGCCAAGATTTTCAATGGTGGTCAGCTTTTGTCACTATCTTTGGATAGGGTTTCCGGGTCGGGTTTTAAGTCCAAGAGAGAGTATTTGTTTGGGAGGATTGATATGCAGCTTAAGCTTGTTGCTGGCAATTCTGCTGGGACTGTCACAGCTTATTATGTATGTTTTTACACACTTTTAAACCATGCTGTAAAACGGTCGCAAAATAGTCGCAATGCCCTTTGTGACTGGTTTTTGTAGTCGCTAAAACTGTGATGCAGGGGAGTCTTCGAAAATCACAATTTTTTTTTGCCCTGTGTGAGATAAAAAATTTGGGCTTTATTCGAAATCTCCATTTAATATAAACTCATCAATCACTAAAATTTATGTTAATGTAATTTAAATAGTTATTTTTAGCTAAGTTTAGGAAGTAATTTATTTATTTATTACAGAGAAATATGCACTAAACAAAATTAAGCATTAAATGTCACTTAAAAAAACAAAAAATAAGCTAAAATAAAGAATTTGGAGGCGTCGGGATTAGAAGCCGCTTCTCCTTGCTGTTTAAGCATGACAGTAACCACTAGTAGAAAGACTCATTTATGTTATCTCTCGATTCAACGTAAATTCTATACAAAATTAAAAAGATTTAGGCCCTTGGAGGGTTTGGGCCTTGTGCCGTCGCCCACCCAGAACCCCTAGGTCCTTCTCTGATGGCTAGTTATTTTTCGACCGTATGTTTTTGGGATACTTTTGTGACCAATTTTGTTTCGGTTGCTAATTTTGTGATCAATTGTGTTCCGGTCGCTAAACTTGCAACGATTTGGTTTTGGTCGCTGATCTTATCGCTAACGTTGTTATTGTTTTATCAGTTGCAATTTTCGGATGTTATTGTCATTTTCTAAATAGTGTACACACTATGCTGTTATGGTTTTCATGCAAATAGTTGAAATTGAAATTATAGGTCCTATACTTTAGGGAATTTTACTGAAAGCAACATGTTGGTTGCAAAATGACAAGTAGGTTGTTGAGTTTAGGGAATTTTAATGTATGAAACATCAATTGCAGTTGTCATCAGAAGGACCAACACACGATGAAATCGACTTTGAGTTCTTGGGAAACACCACTGGTGATCCGTACATTGTGCACACCAATGTCTTTACTCAAGGAAAAGGAAACAGAGAGCAACAATTCTACCTGTGGTTCGACCCAACCAAGAACTTTCACACCTACTCTATCCTTTGGGATTCACGACAAATAGTGTAAGCAAATTACCATACGACTATAAAAACTACCCATTTGTGACCAGTTTTAGCGGTCGTGGTCACAAATTACTTTTGCGACTAACGTATGTTTTTAGTTTGTTTGGAAAAAAAGAACTAGAAGGTTTATGCAACGGATGCATATATTATTTAAGAGTAAAATGTTAAAATGGTCTCTAAGTTTAGGTTACTTTTACCACTTTAGTACAAAAATGAAACTTTTTGTATCTCGGTTATGAGGTTTCATCTTTATTGCCATTTTCATCAAATTGGTAAACTGGGTAAGAAGTTTTTTTTTTTGTTAATTTTTCTCTTTTTTGTCGTTTTTTCCATTTAATTAAAATATATTATGGCATAAAATGATGATTATACCTTTCATTTAAATGAGGAAAACGACAAAAAAAAGTTAATAGAAAATTCTAACCCAGTTTGTTAATTGGATAAAAATAACAACAAAAATGAAACTTAGAAACCCAGATTAAAAAAGTTTCATTTTTGGACTAAAGTAACAAAAGTAGACAAAATTCAATGACTATTTTGGCATTATACTCATTATATAATTACTTATTTTAAGTTTGCCACCAACTTTTAATTTTTTATAATTAGTAGTCATTTTTTTTTTTGGACCGTGTTTCTGTCACTAATGTTGTGACCGACTTGGCCGCTAATGTTTACACCAATATGTTTTCAGTCATTAGTGTTGCAATCATTTGGTTTCGGTCGCTAATCATGTCACTAGACGTTAAAAGAATATCGGTGCCCAATATGTGACTTATATTCGGTAGTTTTACCTTTTTTTAGTGTCATATTCAAAACATACACATTTTTCGAATTTTATAACCAATTTTAACATGGGTTTATGTATTATTTATTCATTTATTTATTTTGAAATTTCAGATTCTTGGTGGACAACACTCCAATTAGAGTATTTGCAAACGCAGAAAGAAAAGGTGTCCCTTTTCCTAAAAACCAACCCATGAGGATCCACTCGAGCTTATGGAACGCTGACGACTGGGCCACAAGGGGCGGGTTGGTTAAAACCGACTGGTCAAAAGCACCCTTTACGGCCTACTATCGCAATTTCAACGTCCAAGGGTCGACTGGTTCGAGGTATATGAATGGGGCATGGAAAAGCCAGCAACTTGATGCATATAGTAGAAGAAGATTGAGATGGGTTCAGAAGAACTTCATGATTTATAACTATTGCACTGATTTAAAGAGGTTTCCTCAAGGTTTGCCTGCAGAATGTAGATAAAAGTGGAGGTCTAGTTATCTCTTTCTTGTGAAAGTGTTTGTAAACTAGTATGATTTGGTGAAGAAGTGATTGTAACTTTGGTTTCTTGTAATTCAATTTGTGATGTCATGTTAATAAAACTACCCTATTTATTTTATATATCATAAAAAAAGTGTTTACTTATTATTTCACTTACAAGAAAAGTTAGATGAGTGTAAACGGTAAAGAAACAAATAACTTAATGATGCTTAAAGTAAAGTATAAATTATCTCTCTTTTATTGGTTATGTATGACATTGACCAAATGCGCATGACCTTACACTCTAGTGGTATCTTCAGGTTGGAATAAGACTTAAGTATCGTACCGATCTTATCCCTATTCATTAGGTCCTGGGTTTTTCCCAAATTTATTGGGTTCCTTCCTGAATTGATATTGGCACGAGGATTCTTCAATGGTCCATCAGGGATCCAAATTTGTTATTAAAAAAATGACATTGACCAAATCCTAATCTAGTCTTAACTACTAGTCCTCCCGGTCCGAACCCACTAGAATTTTTTTTTCTAAACGAACAAAATTCGAATTTAGTTTGATTTTCGAAAAGAGATGAACACGTATTTTTTTTTTTTTTTTTGTAATTGTATCTTTTATTTACTTTTTCCCTTTTATACACTTTATTTGGATCAAGATGAAATCAAGTCGAATTCAAATCGCTATGCATTTGAGTTCACTTCCAATAATTCGAATTAAATAACTCGAAAGCTGATTCCATTAACAATCATGTAAGGTTAGATGTGAAACTACGCAAAACTACGTAGTTTTGATGGAAAACAATTAAATCCCTTTATTTTTATGTTGACGCTTGATAATCCTAATCTCCGTTCTCAATTCTGATATCAGCAAACTAGGTTCATTATTCTCCGACATCATTCTCCAAATCTATTGCTAGGGCAGGCTCATATTCATCGCTCGTTACTCCTCTCTATTAAATGGTTAATCCCGATCCCTAATTTTTTGCTCTCCATCGAGTGGTTATTCCCACTATCCCAATCCGACCTAAAGTTCCTCTTTCAATAGGATCTTCCCTTCATTTCGCCACAAGTATACGAATTGTATGAAAATATATACGTTTTTAATTTCTTTGTTAGGGCATTAATTACCTAAAGTATGTATAGAGAGGAGTCATTGATTATTGGATTTAGTTCAAGCCAGAGATACTTTCTGACAAGAAACCCACTAATATTTATTCAAAGATTTTAGTAAAAAGGGCAAAACGAGATAACAATTTACCATGAGCGAGTGTAACAAATCATATGTTCATCAAAGGGGATAATCTTTTGTTTGGTTCATTTTTTAGATCAACGAATATGTCCTTGAACCTATTTAATGAAATTCCTAATGAATATGTTAGCATTGATGAGCTCCTCAAAAGCCTAATTTTCGATTTAATAAGTTTGCTTGGGATGAATATCAGCAAAATGATAGCGTGCATATTAGAACATTGGCTGCTACTGTTTGTGTAGCTGGTGTTTATGTTATAATTTACTATGGGGTATAGGATACGATAACAAACATCTATTCGCTATATTTTGACCCGTTTCATTTGATTTTCTATATTTGACTAATTTCATATTTGTTCGCTATATTTTGACCCATTTCCATCTAAATACATTTATTTTGATATGTTTCAAATTTAATCGCTATATTGACACTTTAGGACATAACACGAGCATTCCATATGGTATAATTAACCCAAAATTGTTCAAAAGACGACAACATTTTCATTTTGCACAATTCCATCTAAACCATTGTAACATTTTTAAATTCAAAAAACTAAGTTGTAGGAACCGTTCGCGTAAAAATAAATAAACTGAACAAATTTTATTAAAAAATGATTACAATACAGAAAGCTGGAAAAACAAAATACTATTACAACTGAAATAAAACAAAAACAAGAATGGAGTAGAAGACAGAATTGACTGAGGCACGTGTAAACACGCTTCCCTTAAAACAAATTCCGAGTCTCCCAAGAGTACTCGTTTTGTTTCCCATGGTACAACAGCCGGAGCAGTAGTACTGCCGGAGTTCGCCTACAACCCGAAGGTTACCTTGAAAGCTTGCTTGAAGAGGATCAGAGAAAGTAGAGAGGTTGTTGGTAAAGCTGTTGTATAGCTGGTGTCCTTCTGAAGTGGGTATGGAGCTGTATATATACAGCTCCTAAGTCGAAACAGTCAAAAACGAATTAAAGAGAGGTTTAAATTGTATTAAACGTCTTCAATGCAATTTAATACGTCATTTAATTCTCAGTCAAAGCTAGTTAACTCGTCAGTTACGAAGCTGGACTGAAACTGCTCCGTTATTCAATGCTGGAAGCTTTCTGCGCGCGCGCGCGCCCATGCGCGGTGCGGCCTCTTGGCTCACAGCCATGCGCGCATGCGCCACGTCACCATGCGTGCACCCGCGCGCGCATGACTGCCACGTCATGCGCCGCATCACCTACCACTTGGTCCTTGCAACCCTTGTGCTCCACCACGCGCACGTGGTAAAAAATACAAAGGCGGCTCTCAAGCGGCTCGCGGCGAAGTGCAAAGTGCGCCATCAAAGCGCCACATTGCCCACGCCACGCGCGCGCGCGAGCGTGTGCGAGTGCGAGTGCGAGTTAGGGTGCTCCGCACCCTTCGCGAGGACACTAGTGTGTGCTTCCATGAAACAATAAGGATGGAGAGTTCCACCTTAAATACCCATTTAAGTTCCATCTCTCATCCGATGTGGGACAAGGTGCTACTTTCCCTTTTGTTTCAGCATTGAATGTTCCAAACACCCAACTTTGAGCATCGATATCTCATTCATCTTAGCTCCGTTTTGGACGTGGTTTAGTTTGTTGCGAAGCTCTTCCAACATAGAACACAAACCCACAAATAAATATATAAAACCCGCTCATTTTATTATATTTATTTCTAGTCCAAAATAGGAAAAAATCATTTTCCTATATTTGTGAAAAATGCTATTTTCACCTATTTTTCCAACAATCCCCCACATGAAAAATGCTATTTTCATCAAATTTCCAACAATCCCCCACATGTATGGAAATGGATCTTTTCCTTACACTTTTCAACGATAAACTTCGACAGTTGAGTATTGCAAGATAGGTAGGTTTTAACCTTTGAACCTTCTTTTGTGAAGCGCACTTAGCTTACTAGCGGTGTGTAGACGCGATGTCTTTGAACATACCCCCATTTGTGTAAACTACAATACACTTCACACAATACTCTCCCTGGTTTGGCCAACTCCTCATTGTCGTGTCCTATTATGGTCCTGGAACACTAGCCTGGTTCTGCGAGAGCTCTAGGATTTGCGCACCCCACAAATCCATTTGAAGCGACCCCACTTCTCTCTAACATAGGTGATTCCCCTGAATCATTAAAAGCATCATGGTTATTTGATTTCCCGAAATCGTTAACCTTAATATGCTTAGCCTCACATCAATGTCACTGATTGGAATGGACTAGGAAGTATAAATAACTCCCTTTTTATTTAGTTTAGGGTACTCCCCCACAGTGACTCCGTTTGGTAATATGATTAAGTTGTCCTATTGAACTTAGATCTTGGGATCTCCAGTCAACTAAGTTAGGTTTCCCTCATATTCCCATTTACCACGGGCTTTAGTCCCATTCCTCTTGACGACGTTTCTACTAACTCTCTGCTTAAGCCTTTTGTAAACGGGTCCGCAATGTTATCCGCTGATCTCACATAATCAATTGTGATAACACCCGTTGAGAGTAGTTGTCGTATCGTGTTATGCCTACGTCGCATATGCCTTGATCTGCCATTGTACATCAAGCTTTGAGCTCTACCAATCGCTGATTGGCTATCACAATGTATACAAATGGCTGGCAAAGGCTTTGGCCATCTTGGAATATCTTCCACGAATTGACGTAGCCATTCCGCCTCCTCACCTGACTTATCCAAGGCGATGAATTCGGATTCCATTGTGGATCTAGCTATGATAGTTTGCTTAGAAGACTTCCAAGCAATAGCTGCTCCTCCAAGTGTAAACACGTAACCACTTGTTGATTTGGAATCCTTGTTGTCCGATATCCAGTTTGCGTCAGTGTATCCTTCGATCACTGCTGGTTGTCGGTCATAATGCAGTCCATAATCTTTCGTGTATCTTATGTATCTAAGCACCCTCGTAATAGCTTTCCAATGATCCGCGCTCGGACTGCTGGTGTATCTACTTAGCCTACTCACCGCGTAAGCCAAGTCGGGTCTAGTACATGTCATTAGATACATTAGACTGCCAATAATTCTTGAATACTCTAACTGAGCAACTCCCTCTCCTTTATTCTTCTTAAGATGTTGGGAGGTATCAACTGGAGTTCGAGCTACACTCGTATCTCCCGAGTTGAATTTTTCAAGAATTTTATCCACATAGTGAGATTGACTTAACACAAGACCATCTTGGGTTCTTATGATCTTTACTCCAAGAATCACATCAGCTAAACCCATGTCTTTCATGTCAAATCTCGCTTTCAACATGCTTTTAGTAGCTTTGATAATTTTATCATTACTCCCAATGATAAGCATATCGTCTACATAAAGGCATAATATCACATAACCTTCATTTGTGTCTTTGAAATAAACACATTTGTCGCACTCATTTATTTTGAAACCATTGTCAATCATGACATGATCAAACTTTTGGTGCCATTGTTTTGGTGCTTGCTTCAAGCCATACAAAGACTTGACGAGTTTACATACTTTACCCTCTTGACCTGGGGCGGAGAAACCTTCAGGTTGCTCCATGTAAATCTCTTCTTCTAAATCGCCATTTAGAAATGCGGTTTTAACATCCATTTGGTGAACTTCCAAATTTCTTAAAGCCGCTATAGCAAGAACCAATCTAATCGAGGTTATGCGCGTCACAGGCGAGTAGGTATCAAAGTAATCTAGACCTTCCTTTTGTCTAAATCCTTTAATCACTAACCTAGCCTTGTATTTATCAATACTTCCATCAGTTTTCATCTTCCTTTTGAATATCCAACGATATCCAAGTGGTTTACAACCAGGTGGAAGATCTACTAACTCCCAAGTATGATTTTTCAATATAGAATCAATCTCGTTCTTTATTGCTTCTTTCCATTGAGGTCCTTCCGAAGAAGAAACTGCTTCGCGATATGTATTGGGCTCGCCCTCAACCATATAGCTAACGAAGTCAGGACCAAAGGATTTTTCAACCCTTGGCCTTTTGCTTCGCCTACGATCACCCTCGTCAACCTCAGGTTGATCGTGTGTTTCATCTATCCGCGTAGATGAACTTGGACCCGCTTCATCTAACCATGTAGATGAACTTGGACCCGGTTCATCAAGTGCTGTTGATGAAGTTGTATGTGTTTGTCTTCTCAAAGGAAACACATTTTCAAAATACGAAACAACGTTAGGATTCACCTCCATGATAGTGTCTTTGTGTACATCAGGGTTCTTGGACTCATGTACAAGAAAGCGATGTGCACTACTTTGATGCGCATACCCAATAAATATGCAATCAACAGTTTTGGGTCCTATCCTAAGAGCCTTAGGAGGTGGTACAATCACCTTTTCTAGGCACCCCCACACTTTCAAGTATTTATATGAAGGCTTTTTCTTTTTCCATAACTCATATGGAGTCTCGTCTCTCTTTTTTCAATGGTATCTTGTTCAAAAGATAATTGGCCGAGAGAATGGCCTCCCCCCACATTTCCTGGCTCATCCCAGAACTTATCAACATGGCGTTCATCATTTCTTTCAATGTGCGGTTCTTTCGTTCCGCCACGCCATTTGATTGTGGAGAATAAGGAGGTGTACACTCATGTACAATGCCACTTTTTGCACATAAATCGGCAAAAGGTGCAACATATTCGCCTCCTCGGTCGCTTCGCAAAGCTTTTATCTTCTTTTGAAGTTGATTCTCAACTTCATTTTTATACAAGATAAATTTACTTATTGCTTCATCTTTACTTTTTAGTAAATATACATAGCAATATTTAGTACTATCATCAATAAACGTGATGAAGTACTTATTTCCACCTCTTGTGGGTACCGCTTTTAAATCATAAATATCGGTGTGAATTAAATCAAGGGGTTCGGTTATTCGTTCAACCGATTTGGATGATGTTCTTGTAAGTTTGGATTCAACGCATGTTTCACATTTATAGTGTGAATCGATATGGAATGTTGGTATGCAATTTAAATTGATTAAACGGCGTATTGAATTAAAATTTACGTGACCTAATCTACCATGCCATTTATTCGATTCAGAAAACTCAAGCATATAAGTAGAAGTAGAAGCAATTTTATTCATGTTCTTTTTCACAGCCATTACATTCAATTTGAACATACCATTTTGGGCATAGCCCTTGCCTACATACATTCCTCGTTTAGTTAGTACAAATTGATCGCTCTCAAAAACTAAACGAAATCCAAACTTATTAAGCAACCAACCCGAGACTAGGCTCTTGCGCAAGTCTGGGACATATAACACGTTGCTTAAAGTGAGCTCCTTCCCTGAAGTCCACTTCAAAATCACCGTTCCTTCACCCTTGATGTCCGCGGTGGCTGCATTTCCCATGTACAGCTTCTCATCTCCCGCAAGCTCCTTGAAGGTGGTAAAGAGGCTCCTGTCTAGGCACACATGACGGGTCGCTCCCGTATCAATCCACCACCCTTTTGGAGTGTTGGTCACAGCATTGACCTCATCCAACATTGCGGTTTTGTCGGAAATCATTGCCACCAAAGGCATTCCGTCTTCATCCACCATGTGCGCACGCTCACGCTTTGGTTTCTTGCATTGGTTAGCCCGATGCCCCGGCTCGTCACAGTTGTAACAAGTCCCTTGGAACGTTGGAGGTTTCTTTTTCGCAACCCCTTTCTTCAGCCCAAGGTTGCTAGCCTTTGCTTTCCCTTTGTCCTTTTTCCCCTTACCCTTTGCGCCTTTAGAGGATTGCCCATGCTCAACCAAATTTGCGCTAGCACTAGACTGCGCAAGGCTGCCTTTTTGGGCAATTCTATTGTCCTCTTCAATCCGAAGACGAACAATAAGGTCCTCTATAGTCATCTCCTTTCGTTTGTGTTTAAGATAGTTCTTAAAATCAACCCAACTAGGAGGTAACTTTTCAATCATCGCTGCCACTTGGAATGTCTCGCTAAGTGTCATGCCTTCCGCAAAGATGTCATGAAGTATAATTTGGAATTCTTGGACTTGATTCATAACCGTTTTAGAATCAACCATTTTGAAATCCAAAAAACGGGCTACCACAAATTTCTTTGTGCCAGCATCCTCCGTTTTATACTTCTTGTCCAAGGCATCCCAAAGGTCTTTGGAAGTCTTGACATTGTAGTACACGTTATACAATGCATCCGAAAGCCCGTTTAACACATAGCCTCGACAAATGAAATCCGAGTGCTTCCAAGCCTCTACCGCGCTCAGAGCCTGAGCGCTGGTCTCCCCTTCCGCAGGTTGGGGAGCGGATTTAGTTAAGAACCTCGCAAGGTTCATGGTGGTAAGGTAGAAGAACATCTTCTGCTGCCACCGCTTGAAGTGTAGACCCGAGAACTTCTCGGGTCGTTCAGCGTGATTTGCCACTGTGGACGCTCCCACAGTGGTGGCATTAAGGGGGGTTCCCGTCACAACATTTGTGGTGTTGTTAACGTTGACATTCTCGGTCGACATGCTGAAAAAATTTAAATTAAAATTTTTAGTCAAAAAATTCTGATTTACGCACAAACCAGAAGGAAACTACTAAATTTTAATTTTACCACAATTTAATGTTTCGGCTTCTAAGTCCAACTTTGAAGACCAAAAAACAGAAAATTTATAATTTTTAGAACTTACTAATTGGCTTCCAAGTCCAACTTTGAAGACCAAATCAGAAAGTTTAGCAAATTTTAGGACAAAATCTGAAGTAATCAAAAAATGTTTTCAACCAAAGTCGCTCCTTTGAAGAAGAAAACAAAAAAAATCTGTTTTTAAAACACAAACTGAGTGAAAACAAAACTAGTTTGAATCACAAACAGAATGGTTTTGATTACACGAACGGTTTTAAAAATTTGTTTTAAGATTGTAGGAACCGTTCGCGTAAAAATAAATAAACTGAACAAATTTTATTAAAAAATGATTACAATACAGAAAGCTGGAAAAACAAAATACTATTACAACTGAAATAAAACAAAAACAAGAATGGAGTAGAAGACAGAATTGACTGAGGCACGTGTAAACACGCTTCCCTTAAAACAAATTCCGAGTCTCCCAAGAGTACTCGTTTTGTTTCCCAGGGTACAACAGCCGGAGCAGTAGTACTGCCGGAGTTCGCCTACAACCCGAAGGTTACCTTGAAAGCTTGCTTGAAGAGGATCAGAGAAAGTAGAGAGGTTGTTGGTAAAGCTGTTGTATAGCTGGTGTCCTTCTGAAGTGGGTATGGAGCTGTATATATACAGCTCCTAAGTCGAAACAGTCAAAAACGAATTAAAGAGAGGTTTAAATTGCATTAAACGTCTTCAATGCAATTTAATACGTCATTTAATTCTCAGTCAAAGCTAGTTAACTCGTCAGTTACGAAGCTGGACTGAAACTGCTCCGTTATTCAATGCTGGAAGCTTTCTGACCGCGCGCGCGCGCCCATGCGCGGTGCGGCCTCTTGGCTCACAGCCATGCGCGTATGCGCCACGTCACCATGTGCGGTGCGGCCTCTTGGCTCACAGCCATGCGCGCGTGCGCCACGTCACCCGTGCGGTGCGTCCTCTTGGCTCAAGTCCATGCGCGCGTGCGCCACGTCACCCGTGAGCCTATACGAGCGCGCCACACAATCGCGCCGTATTGACTCACTCTGGTGCGCCGCGCACGACGCAGCAGGACCCATGCACCATGCGTGCACCCGCGCGCGCATGCGCATGACTGGCACGTCATGCGCCGCATCACCTACCACTTGGTCCTTGCAACCCTTGTGCTCCACCACGCGCACGTGGTCAAAAATACAAAGGCGGCTCTCAAGCGGCTCGCGGCGATGCGAAGTGCAAAGTGCGCCATCAAAGCGCCACATTGCGCCTCATCGCCCACGCCACGCGCGCGCGCGTGCGTGCGAGCGTGTGCGTGTGCGAGTTAGGGTGCTCCGCACCCTTCGCGAGGACACTAGTGTGTGCTTCCATGAAACAATAAGGATGGAGAGTTCCACCTTAAATACCCATTTAAGTTCCATCTCTCATCCGATGTGGGACAAGGTGCTACTTTCCCTTTTGTTTCAGCATTGAATGTTCCAAACACCCAACTTTGAGCATCGATATCTCATTCATCTTAGCTCCGTTTTGGACGTGGTTTAGTTTGTTGCGAAGCTCTTCCAACATAGAACACAAACACACAAATAAATATATAAAACCCGCTCATTTTATTATATTTATTTCTAGTCCAAAATAGGAAAAAATCATTTTCCTATATTTGTGAAAAATGCTATTTTCACCTATTTTTCCAACATAAGTAAGAAAAGCTCCACTGTTTGAATAAATTGCCAACTCATTAAGTCGATTCGCATATCATCCCTCTTTTTCTTGTAATGCCTCATTTGCCTGAAAACAAAATATTAGTATTATACTGACAATTTCCAGCACAAAAAAGGTATTTTACTAACAACCATTGACTATTAATAAATATAAATCTTACCTTCTTTTTCTGACATCCGTTGATGTAATGACCCACTCCATGGTAGTAAGAACAACTTCTTCTTTTTGGCGCTTCTAGAGAAGACTTTATTCTAGTTGCACGTTTAGGACGACCATTAGTATTGGTATGAACTACTGGATCCCGAACAGAAATATGAGGCATCATGTTAACTTGTGAACTTCCCACATTAGAATTTTGTGAATTTGTCTTAGTTTGTTTCGGCTTTGTTTGAATACGTTGCTCTTCTAAAAACTTTAAAAACTGGTATTTAGTTTCTTTATCTCAGATGGAGAGTCTCTTGCTTGTTCAACCGCTCTTCTAAAGTTTGTTTGAACACGCCACAAAGTTAACGCACTGACTTCGTTTCCACTATTTATGTCTTCGAGCCCAATAGTGCAGTTATTCGACTTGTACCTAGCATCCAGTGTCCACCTAGGTAATACATAATGATCAGGAAGGGTTTCAACATGCTTCTTCTTTAAGATATATAAGATATGTTTGCATAATATCCCGTATGTTTCAAACTTTGCACATGAACAAGTGACATCTATCTTATCTGAGAGTCAAAAGTTTACATTTCTCCTATATATTTTCTCAACATCCAATTACCCAACCTTATATTTGATTTCTTCTGAATTCTTGTTTATTTTCTCATGAGTTAAATTCAAGGTAGCTTTGGTCCATTCTTTTTTGAATATATCAAAGAGCTTTCTGGTGTAACGTGAACTTGCTTTTTTCCTATATCAAATTAATAGATGACAGAACTGGCTTGGAGTTCATGGTTTTGAAGTCTTCATCTTTTTCGGCAGCCCTCGAGTCTCAACAGCTTTATCATACTGGCTTACGAACTCATTCAACATGGTCTTTGAGTTAACAAATCCATCAAAAAATGAATGAATACTCTCGCTTCTTTCTCTTGATGTCATGCCAACAAAAAAATAATCTTTCAAGAAGGCTTTAGCCTAATATCTACGTTGGTTATATATCTTCGTTATCCAACTGCCACTTTCAAAATTATATTTTCCACATAATGATTCCCATCGGGTTTCGAATTCCTCAATTGCATTACTCTTTACCCATTGTTTGTGTAACTCTTGAAATTCACTACAATGAGTTTTAAGAGGTCGAAGATGTTCAATCTCATGTTTCTTAATATGCCATGAACAATACCGATGTTGAGCTTTTGGAAAAAAAAATTAATTGCATTGCCAATAGCTTTATCTTTATCAGTAATTACTGCAAATGCATACTTGTCAAACATGCATTTTAGGAAATTTTGAAATAACCACTCAAATGTATCTTGTTTCTCGTTTTCTAATAGCGCACCGCCAAAAAGTATGGACTGGAGATGATGATTCACCTCGATAAATGGAGCAAATGGCATCATAAATTTGTTGGTCATATATGTAACATCAAACACAACAACGTCCCCAAATTTTATATACGAGTCTCTTGATCTCCCGTCAGCCCAGAAAATATTTCTTGGAGACCCGTCATCAAATAAATCCACAACAAAATAAAGGCTAGGGTCTTCTATTAATTTATCTTGAAAATGTTTAATAAGCCCATAAAATTCCTTACCTTTATATTGTTTTTGCTGATCTTCTAAGATATCTGCACATTGTTTTGATGACACATCATTTACATTTTAGTCTTTCATGGTATTTACGACCTTCTTGATTTGACATGGTTTCAACCCAGATTGACCAAGTTCCGTCACTAGAGCTTTGCATGCCATTGAGCGGTGAAACTACCCATGAGACCGGTGTTTCATTACTTTGGTAGGAGTAACAGTCAACTCATGATTATGTGAATCGTTAACTCTATCCACGAACCATTTCCCATCTTTACCTTTTGAGATCTGAATAAATGCTTCACACCCGGTTCTTAAATCTCTAAGACGTTTCTTAACATCTCCATTAGAACTATTACACTTCATGTCTTTAAAACCTTCTTTATTACATACATATTTTCTTTGATAAGGTTCGTTTGTTGTCTTATTTTTAAAAGCCGAAGAAATACGTATTCCAAATCCATGTAAAAACGCATAGCGATTGTAGAAATCGTATACATCATCGGGAGAATCGAAAACCATTCCCATTAAATCATTAGCTTCTTCTTTCTCAAACCCGGAATCTATGTCTACATTATTTATTTTCTCAAGTTCAACGTCCGTCTGAACTGTTAGTTATGACCAAATATCCTTTCGAATCAATATCTTCAATTAGTTGTGAATAGCAATCCGTAGTGTTATGCGTTTCTTGTATAAAAAAAGTTAAAACTTCAGTATCTTCAATTGTATGTAAGAATTTTGAATAACAACAATCACTTTAAATATAAGTTTACATCCATGATCGAGCAATTGGAAATCAAATTTTTGGTTCAGATGACACTTTGATCTTGGCGAGTGTATAGATCAGAATCAATTGATAAAGTTAGATATCGCCGTTAATAGAATTACCAAACAAAATTCTACTCTTTGTTGAAGTGGATGAGTTTCTTGGACGATCCAAACAGAATTTTACGTAATTGTTGGAGTGGATGATTTTTTTTTCCAAAGTAAAAGGATTTACATAATTTTTTTTAAGTTAATTTAGGAATTAATGTTTGGAGGGTTATTTATCAAAACTACGTAGTTTCGGATGGTTTCACATCTAACCTTAGATGTGAAACAGCCACATATTCATTTTCCTCATATGTTTATCATAAGGATTAAGATATGAAATAGTCATTAGAAAGGATAAGTGATGATATAATAACAGTTTTTATGCATTGGTTAACCTAATGGGGAATCAAGTATTAGTTGTGGGAAAAGGGATGCCCAATTATACAAAATGCATAAAGTAGTAAAGATGCCTAAATGCTACGCGGCCGTGTTGAAACTGTGTTGAATTCTGACACAGCCGTTTCGCAGTTCTATCTTAGACGTATATATATGAGCAAGGTTGAGAGTTTAAGCACTTGTAAGGGTTATTACTCACTCGTATCGATTATATTAAACCCTTGAGGGTATATGACCAACAAGATAACTTGGATTACACCCAATAAAGGTAAACATGCCATGAACCAATCGAATCAAACCGAATAAACATGTGCTTGTAGTACCTGCAAATAGTTGTGTAAGGTGCGGGTGAGTATAGGATTCATATTTAATCATGTAAAAGGATAAAATAGGTCGTTGGTGTGCATGTACATATATACGAGAAAGATCAAATTGTATGTAAGTAAACGGACTATTACGTGTGCACATATGTATGTGTTTTGTATGTATGGATGTATGTGACTAGGATTTGTACGTATGAATGTATTAGTACGTATGTTTTATGTATGTGTATGGATAGAAAGGGGTGGTTGCATGAATTGCAATTTTGTATATGTGAACGAATAGGAATTGTATATATGGTTTTAATATGTATGAGTATTAGTGAGGCTAGCCATATTGCTTTTGAGAATGGAATGAAAGTGCAGGTGTGCTATTGTTGGCCTTATGAAGTTTCGACACTAGGATGCAAAAATTTAATTTGGAAAGATATCCAAATTGATTAGTATACATAGAAAGAATGCAACGTGGTCATTTAATTATGTATGTTTACATTATGTATAATGTCACCAATACTAATGATGTGAATGTATGTGGTGACTACAGGTTACACAGAATCATGGATCATCATCATGGAACGTAAGCGGTTGAAGATCAAGTCATAACCCAGATTGTACAGGTTACACAGAATCATGTATAATCATCATAGTGTAATATTTTTTCTGGTTTTATACAAAGGATACCTCTGAATAAATACAAGTATATCCCGAAAAAAAATAGGATACTTGAATTTATTAAAATCCCTATTTTTTGTAAGCATTGTCATTTTATAACCCCAAATTTGTATAATTAATTAGCCCAAATGATAAAGTTAGTCCCAATTAAAAATAGTCTTATCTAAAAGGAGGCCCATTTGATAAGCTTAACCCAAGCCCCAAAGTCCAAAACAATATCCATTTTTTATTAAGGGCGGTGATGCGTGTGAAGTGTATATATAAGTTTAAATATATTTTAAGCCCTTTTTACACTTTTTAGTCAAGTTTTAAATTTATAAAACACGATATTTACTAACACTAAACACACATATGGGCAAGTGCACCCATCGTGAGCGTAGTATAGTGTTGGTAAGATACCGAGGTCGTCCAAGGACACAAGAGCTTTTAATACCGGTTTATCCTCAACGTCTAATCAAATCAAAAGTTTAGAAAAATGTTTTAAACTAAGAAAATTACCTAAAATGCTGAAAAATAAAAATAAAAGAAAAAACGGATAGACAAGATGAATCACTTGGCTCCGACTCGTGTTTAGTGTAACCTTTGATTATTTCCGCACTTTTGCACTAATTAAGAGATTATCTTAGTTATTGTAGTAGGCCCCTCTTTTGGAGGTGACATTACCCTCAACCCAGTAGTTTGAGTCAGCAAGGATACAATCCTAAAGGGTCGGATTATTGAAAGATAATTAATTAAGTTATTAATGCAAATTATGGTAGGCCCCTCTTTTGAAGGTGACGTTACCCTCGACTAAGTAGTCTGAGTCAGCAAGGATACAGTCCTAAGTAGCCGTGTTATAGTATTAATAGTAGTTAACTTATGAGGGGATCAAAGAGTTTGGACCCCCGCCATCCAATACCGTTAAGTATTGAAGGAGGTCCTACTAAATTTGACCCAGGTCCCTTGCAGGATCTCTAAACGCTGAACAACGGCAAGACTCTTACCAAACTGTTCCCTTAACCCCCGACCAGGTAGCCAACATACCTCCATATAGACCGTGGATATATGAATGGTGAAAATCTTTTATTTTATATAGACAGTAAAATAATGCCAAGACACCACGGACAAACGATAAGGAAGAATCACCTTCAACATAAGAAACTAGTTATTAAAGTCATTAATACATAACCAATTAAAAAGTGCGAAAAGATTAAAAATAAAAAGTATTACACTAGACACTTTGTCTTCACCAAGTGATGTAAGAGACTTAGGCAAACATGGCCTTGATTGTCAAGAACTCTTACGATCAATCTTGGATCCCGAGATGACTCACACACTCTATGATGGACAATGGATGATGGTGGTGGATGATGGTGTTATGGTGGTGGTGGCTAGTGGGTGAAGTGTGAGAGAGGTGGTGTGCCAAGGGATGGTTTGAGCTTAAGCCAAGCACTGCTATTTATAGGCTGAACAGAAGCTTGGGCACGGCCCCGTGTCCAGTGGGCACGGCCCCGTGTCCACATCCTTCTCTTTCTTCATTTATTGCAGCTTGTCTTTATTAGTTGACCACGCCCCCGTGTCCGCTGAGCACGACCCCGTGTGCAGAAGCATATATGTACTATGAAGATTTGCCTAGATTCTGCGAATCTTATAGTTGACCACGGCCCCGTGCCCGCTGAGCACGGCCCCGTGGTGGGCAATAGAAGCTTCTACCACTTTGCCTTTTCTGCTGACACTTGGGCACGCCCCCGTGCTGGCTGAGCACGGGGCGTGTTCAGTCTTCTGTCTTCTTGTTTTGCTTGGGAAGATGTTGTCGTGGGGTCGGGCTTGTCACGTTTGTTCCTTTTCTTGTATTTATGTTAGACTTTGCTGTCTTTTTGCTTCTTTTGTTAATTTGAGCTCATTTAATCCTGAAAATACAAAAGGAAGACAAAAGCACACTTTTTTCCAACATTAGTACTAAAAAAGGGTTAGTTTTATGCCACAATTGATGTAATTTATATGTTGCATTTTGCACACATCAAATACCCCCACACTTGAATCTTTGCTTGTCCTCAAGCAAAACTCTTTATAATGTGGCTTTACACTCCCAAATGGAATGGCTAGAATAGAAAGTTTTTAGGCTTGTCATAGAGTGTCGGGATTTCCAAGATTCTTTATTAAGTTTTATTTTTATTTATTTACAATCATATTCATCATGATTTATTTAAAACTTTTCATAAGATAAACTACTTATTAGGGCATAACATGCCTCTTTAAAATTCTCTTTATATACAAGTTCACATACCTCACGGGGGATCACTCAACACTCGGCCGAAAATGTATTTTAGTGGATCACTCGAGAGCGGCATGGAACTTACTCCTACCATAGGCTTGCCAAGCAATCAATCCTCCTCCTTTTTAACTATATACCTTTGTAAATATCAAGAGGACTTTTTGGGTGAAGGGTTAGGCTTGGGTTAAAGGTAGGTGGTTGGGTTAGTGGTTAGTGGTTAGTAGAAAGGGCGAAAAGCGTAAAAAGCATCGGTTTTCGTAAGACTTTCTATTTTTCAACTTTTTATTTTGATGAAGCTATTTTTCAAACAAAGTTATTTTTGATGAACTTGCTTATTTGTTTTTGCTTCATCATCAACACTTTTTTTTGAAAATTCATACAAAGAACCGAGCTAGTTACTAAAACAAAGGGTTAAAAATGAAAAAGGTTTTGGTGGGTGAAAGGGTGCTTGTTTGGGTTATGAAATGAAAAGGTTTAGGCTCAAAGGGGCTAACTGGGGGGATTTTGGGTAGGTGGTAAAAAAAAAGAAAAATAATGGTGTAGAAATAAAAGGGGTTAGTCCTAATGCCTCCATCATTTACTTACTTGGGTTTAAGTTGGTAAGGACCGGGAATGTATCGTCATGGCAAGTTCTAGAGTCGTAACAACCAAGCGGCTATTCACACAAGAAACGAAAAATGAGCATTTAGTTTAAAGATATGTATTTGTATGCTCAATAAAGGCTCAAAACTCACTTTTGTGGGAATGGGTTTTTATTTGATCAAGTATATATAATTAAATTTTAACTAAGCTTGTCATGCCTTTTCATAATTTTCTTATGTTGGTTCTTTTTATCACGACGCTATCGGTTGTAAATTTGTAAAAATATAACCTTTTTAGAACTTTGAAATTCCCAAGTTAAACCTAGACAAGTAAAAAAAATGAAAATTTTTGAAAAAAATGAAAATTTTTGAAAAAAATTTGGGGTGATTAGCGGTTCCAATAGAGTTTTGTGTAAGGCTTGTATTTAGGACTTGCAAGATTCAAGGTTTTAGCATCCCCCCACACTTAAATTACACATTGTCCTCAATGTGTCCCAAAAATAAGTTTTTAGGTTGATTGAATGTGTAAAAGGTGTGATTTAAGCAAAAATTTTGTGTTACTGGGCGCTGAACACGGCCCCGTGTTGTCCGGGCATGGCCCCGTGTTCAAGTGCCAATAACAAAAATTAAACAAAAGAAACAGAATCCTGGACATGGGGGCGTGTTGGGTGAACACGGCCCGTGTCCAGTTACCTGAACTGGGTCTTTTCTGCAAACTGTGCAGCACGGGGCCGTGTTGGGTGGACACGGCCCGTGTCGAGCTTACTGTAAACGAAGAACATCGTCGGACGGCCCTGTTTTCCTGCATGGGGTGCTGGTTCAAGTTTTCCCTTGTATCCTTTGCCATCTCAAGTGTGTTTTATTCATTTCAACACCATCCAAACACAAAATTAACTAAAACCATCATTCATTAAGTCATACAGAGAATTACATAATAGTGCTAAAAATGAAAAATAAAGCAGAAAATAAAAGTTAAAAATCCTAAATTAGATAGGTCAAGTGATACGAAAAATTATTCCTAGGAGCTCTACTTCTACAATAAGAACCAAAATTCCGGAAATAGTTTTCCGGTTTCTAAAAGTCTTGTAGAACTCCAGGCCGAGCAGTGTCCCTTAGATGTTGCTAGAGCCATTCTTCTATCTCCCTCGGGAGAAGGGAGGCGGCTTCATGTTCCTCAACATCTTGTGGAGGGGGAGCGACACCAATTGGAACCCCTTGTAGTATGTCTCGAGTGGGCTCCGTATGTAAGGCGTACCATTCGGCCGGAATGATGACTTCCGGTACCACATTCCATGCCCTTTGTGTGATAATCGGCACCAAAGGAGGAGAGGCGAGAATGTTCAACCTTTGGTGCAAAAGGTTGACTTCCCGGAGACATCCTTCTAGTCCCACCGTCAGATGATTAATACGGTCGACCAATGCTTCTTCCACCCCCGTTATCTCATCAATGGCTTCTCTTAGGGCGTAAACATAGTTTACAAGAGAATCCTCAACCGTTGATGATCTTCTCCCCTGCCGGCTGTTTCTGGAATGTGACGAAGAGTTTCCGCTTGTTCTGCTCGCCATTCTGAGAAAACAAACCAAAAAGAGTTCAATTTTATGGGACCAGTACCTCGGACACGGCCCCGTTTTCAATGAACACGGCCCCGTGTTCAGACATCTGCATGATTTAAGAACAAGGAATCTTGGAGTTTTAATTTGTTTTTCTGATTTTTAAAGCATTTTTTAACAGAAACAACTTAAAACATTGTTGTAGAACTTATTCTTAACAAGATTCCATGAACAAAAATCTAACAAACATCTCAATAAAGCTTGAAATTATGGAAGTCTCAAGCTTTAATGGAGGTGTAAGGGAGGAAAAATTGAAGAAGAAGATAGTGGATAAAAGAGGAAAGGACAAGAAGATAGTTGAGAAACTTCTTTTAGAAAATACCTAGGATGGTATGTGAGAATATCCCCTAAATCTCTGTCCCTGAAATGGTTCAAATGTGCAGGATTCTTGGCTGCATTTATAGAAAACGACAATACGTTGCGCACGGCCCCGTGTCGGCTGGACACGACCCCGTGTGCAGATGGAATCCTGACACATTTTTGTCCGTATTCTGATAAAATCAGAAGGGAATCTTTGGGTGGACACGGGGGCGTGCTGACCTGGACACGGCCCCGTGTCTAGAAGCTGTCTATGAAGTTTATCTATTTTTAAGGAACTTTTCCGGATCGGGCGGTTCCTTACTGGATGGAACAACCCCAAAGTGCCTAAGATACCTTAATTGTTCTAGATTAAGACGAGAACGCAAGAGGTTGTCGGTGAGGGTGATTCCTATGCTATATGTAGGTGGACAAGTCCAACCCTTTCCCGGGCTCTCGTTAAAGAATGTGTATGCTGAATCGCTCAGGTCTATGTATGCATCGAACGAAGTCGATGAGGAGTCCTTCACGGCACAATCGACACAGGGACGACTATCGCTCAAGTCCTTACTAGAGTTAGAAGTATCGTCGGGGACAACGAAGTTGTTTGAATGCAATTCCAACACTTCTTCTTGGTTATCATCTTGGGATAGATTATTGAAATCTTTCCTAAGTTCTTTTAACCAATTAAGAATTAGATCTTCTAATTGAAATAATTCATCGAGAAGCATTTCTCCTAGAAAATCCGGTTGGGAGCATTCGAGGGAGAGATAGGGATTATTTTTACTTTCGCCCCTCTTAAGGATACGAGGAAACGATGGGTCTATATAGTGGGGCTTATAATTTAGAAAATAACATTCTAATTCCTTATGGTTACCACCACACAATTGACACCACGTAGTACCATAAGAGTGCCGAAAGTACAAAGTATCAGTATCACTCATGTTTGTGTCAGAATTTACCAACCGTCGGGATCTTACGGTTCTGTTTTCAGTAACTGAATCTTGGGCACGGGGGCGTGTTGAGTGGGCACGGCCCTGTGTTCAGCTTACTGTCTGACTTAAAACAGGATTGCCAGTTCCAATGATTGGGCACGGGGCGTGTTCAGCGGTCACGGCCCGTGCTGAGTTCTGCAGAAGCTGAAAAACTAAGAAAAAAAATCCTAAAAAAAAAAATAAGAAAAACGATTAGGCCGTTGATTCATAACTTTCTTAAAATCCTTGTGTCCCCGGCAACGACGCCAAAAACTTGATGCGTGTGAAGTGTATATATAAGTTTAAATATATTTTAAGCCCTTTTTACACTTTTTAGTCAAGTTTTAAATTTATAAAACACGATATTTACTAACACTAAACACACATATGGGCAAGTGCACCCATCGTGAGCGTAGTATAGTGTTGGTAAGATACCGAGGTCTTCCAAGGACACAAGAGCTTTTAATACCGGTTTATCCTCAACGTCTAATCAAATCAAAAGTTTAGAAAAATGTTTTAAACTAAGAAAATTACCTAAAATGCTGAAAAATAAAAATAAAAGAAAAAACAGATAGACAAGATGAATCACTTGGCTCCGACTCGTGTTTAGTGTAACCTTTGATTATTTCCGCACTTTTGCACTAATTAAGAGATTATCTTAGTTATTGTAGTAGGCCCCTCTTTTGGAGGTGACGTTACCCTCAACCCAGTAGTTTGAGTCAGCAAGGATACAATCCTAAAGGGTCGGATTATTGAAAGATAATTAATTAAGTTATTAATGCAAATTATGGTAGACCCCTCTTTTGAAGGTGACGTTACCCTCGACTAAGTAGTCTGAGTCAGGAAGGATACAGTCCTAAGTAGCCGTGTTATAGTATTAATAGTAGTTAACTTATGAGGGGATCAAAGAGTTTGGACCCCCGCCATCCAATACCGTTAAGTATTGAAGGAGGTCCTACTAAATTTGACCCAGGTCCCTTGCAGGATCTCTACACGCTGAACAACGGCAAGACTCTTACCAAACTGTTCCCTTAACCCCCGACCAGGTAGCCAACATACCTCCATATAGACCGTGGAGATATGAATGGTGAAAATCTTTTATTTTATATAGACAGTAAAATAATGTCAAGACACCACGGACAAATGATAAGGAAGAATCACCTTCAACATAAGAAACTAGTTATTAAAGTCATTAATACATAACCAATTAAAAAGTGCGAAAAGATTAAAAATAAAAAGTATTACACTAGACACTTTGTCTTCACCAAGTGATGTAAGAGACTTAGGCAAACATGGCCTTGATTGTCAAGAACTCTTACGATCAATCTTGGATCCCGAGACGACTCACACACTCTATGATGGACAATGGATGATGGTGGTGGATGATGGTGTTATGGTGGTGGTGGGTGGTGGGTGAAGTGTGAGAGAGTTGGTGTGCCAAGGTATGGTTTGAGCTTAAGCCAAGCACTCCTATTTATAGGCTGAACAGAAGCTCGGGCATGGCCCCGTGTCCAGTGGGCACGGCCCCGTGTCCACATCCTTCTCTTTCTTCATTTATTGCAGCTTGTCTTTATTAGTTGACCACGCCCCCATGTCCGCTGAGCACGACCCCGTGTGCAGAAGCATATTCGTACTATGAAGATTTGCCTAGATTCTGCGAATCTTATAGTTGACCACGGCCCCGTGCCCGCTGAGCACGGCCCCGTGGTGGGCAATAGAAGCTTCTACCACTTTGTCTTTTCTGCTGACACTTGGGCACGCCCCGTGCTGGCTGAGCACGGGGCGTGTTCAGTCTTCTGTCTTCTTGTTTTGCTTGGGAAGATGTTGTCGTGGGGTCGGGCTTGTCACGTTTGTTCCTTTTCTTCTATTTATGTTAGATTTTGCTGTCTTTTTGCTTCTTTTGTTAATTTGAGCTCATTTAATCCTGAAAATACAAAAGGAAGACAAAAGCACACTTTTTCCAACATTAGTACTAAAAAAGGGTTAGTTTTATGCCACAATTGATGTAATTTATATGTTGCATTTTGCACACATCAGGCGGCAATTAGAAAAAGGTACCAGATGGTCGTTGACACTGCTGCAAGGCTGGAGAAGTTGCACGTCGTTCTGATCGCGTAGACCGTGGTTGACCTTTTTGATTTGTGAGTGTTTCTTGTCCTTTGATTTCTATTTTGTTGTTATTGATTATATAGAATTGTAGTTTGTAGGATTGTTAGGGTTTAAGTGTTTAGATGAGTTAAAATTTACAAAGACTTATACAAATCTATTAGGTATTTGTTTTACTTTATTTATTATCGTTTTTTTATTATTGTATAATTGCACAATAATTTTTTTTGGATACCCCTAAATTAATGGGCTTGCTCCGCCACTGTCTTAATGTGTACGTTGTTCATGTGCATGGTGTGGTACACAACATTCCTATTTGGTTGAAAATGTCCTTCTCCTAAAGGAAAAATCTGAAGGTGGCCCGCGATACACCGACCGCTGCTCGGTTCTTCTAGCGACATACGAATGGGTCATCGCACAACACTATTGTGGGCGTCATTCATAAGAGCCTTTGTCTGTCTTTAAAGGATTCCCAGTTTGAGTGGGTATCGGTATTATTCGAGGTTGCTTTTCTGTCATCTCCAATATTCGGGCAAGTGATGGTGCTTGTGTGTAACACCCCAAAAACGGGTTTGGTAATCAAACCACATTAATAGTAATGACGGGTAAAATACCGTTAGCGGTAAAAATTTACCCGGTAAATATTAGGATTTAAATAAATAAACTTGATATTAATTAAAAGGAGGATATATACTTTGAGAAAAACAAAGTATGTAAAAGGCCCGAGTTAACGGGACTTAAAATAAAACGAGTTATAACTTCCCGAACCCATTAAGTTAATTAGGAATAATTAACCTAGTTAATAAGAGGGAATGTTACTAGAAATAAGTAGGTTGTAGCCTACTTAATATAAAACCAAAACATGAGGGGCTAAAGGTGGTTAAATAGGAAAATGTTTTAACTATAACATTTATAAAAAAAAATGAAAACACACACATAGGTGTGTGTGGAGATCGACCAGGAGAGGTGCTCCTGTGGAGCTCAAACACTAAACTCAACAAACCATCAAATTGAAGCGTGAATCATGACCCAATCCAATGCATGAATACAGATAAACGATCACCAAGTCAAGGGGATCAAAAGTTATGTTGAATTTGGCTATTTGATGATACTTGAAAATTTTGACTAACATTCGAGATTGAAATTCTGGCATGAATAATGAATGTTGTAGTACAATTGATGTGAGTACAAGTCTAGGAACAAGCCCTAGATGTAAACTCGTTGGTTTAGCACCAAAAATTAGTGTTTCGGTTGACTAGTTATGTAGGTGCTAAGTGGGTTTTATGACTATGTGATGAACACTAGAATTATAGTGTTAAAATGGATGAACATTGGTGTAAGTAATGCAAGTTCTAGTTGTAATTTACAAACACTAGACATAGGGGCATGATATTGATGTGGAAACCTGATTAAAAAGTTAATCTAAAACTTGATAAAGAAGTATACGAACTTCGCCCATAAGATGCTCGATAAAATGCCTAAGTGAGGTTGGGTACCTACTAGTTCGTAGATAGAACCTGATTAGAATAGGTATTCGGATGAATGCCTAATAACATGATGAAACGGGTTTCATTTATAGATGAAAACCCGTAGATTTTGTGTAATGAAAGAATAATGTGACGTTAAAAATCAAGAGCTAAGATAACCTAGTATTAAAAATAGCATGAACTCGGACTAAATATTAGTTACATTGATGGCCTAAGAATAGTGCTATCGAGTAAAGGGCGGAACGCCAACATGTGTTTGTCAAACTTAGTTGCTCAATTTCATATGCTATAAGGCGGCTGGACTTTTAAAAGTCAAACCGACCTATGATAGAGTTCGGTAAGAAAAGTAGTATAAAGGTTCATAAGGCGTAAAGGTTATGATCTAGAACGACTAACCTAACCACCTTGTGAATTTTATATGATAGTTGATGCTTAACAAGCTAGGTGAAAGCTTGTGGATGAAACGGGACAAACAGATCAAATGCGAAAAGAAAAGCGTTGCTTGGATGTGAGGTAAGTTAAGCTTACACCCGCTTTTATTACAATTCACATACATGTGAGTATTGACTTCGAGTTATGCTAAGTAATCGATTATGATATTCTGACATGATACATTGCAAGTCGGAATAAGTAAAAGTGGTAAGAAGCCATAAGTTATGGTAAAAAGGGTAAAAACGGAAAACTAGTCGGGTAAAGACTAATAAAAGAGGAATTTTGAACATCGCGTTATGGGGTGAGCTATAACGGGTAAAAGTGGTCAAATGATAATCCGAACATGAGTGGACGGATAAACAAAAGATTTGAAAATATATCTTTTGGTAAAAGTCATAACGGGTCAAACAAATTAAGAAAGTGTCTTTTAAATAATAAGAACTCATGGTGTAAACTTGAATGGGTTCAAGGGGCGAGATAGTATTAAGATGCCATCATATTTTGGTAAAGGGTCATTTGGACTAAACGGGTCAAATGGTGTTGTTAACGCCATTTGTCAATAATATCTGATGATCGCTTGTTGAGCTTTGTGATCACAGGAATTAACACATGGTTCGCGTTGCTATTAACTAGAAATTAATAGCGAAAGGTATTTAAACGGGTCAATCCTATGACCCGAGCCAGGTAAGCAAGTTAGAATTATAGCTAAAAGTGATATTTTGGTCAAATATTAGCGAAAGTCCTTCATCGCAAAATGAAGGACTAAAATTGACCAAAAAGCCCTTGAGGGGTAAATAGGGTAAACAACCTTTAAGAGTTGTTTAGAAGTAAACGTTTTGTTAAATTGAGTCCTTGCGAAACGCATAAAAATGGAGATAGGATGTAAACTAAAATGAAGCATGATTTAAGCTTGAAAATGTTAAATACCCTAACGGGTCAAAATGAGTAGTTATGCAAAATGGGTTAAGATTTGCATAAGAACCCGTAATTAGAACCTTGAATATGAGTAAACTGATATAATGTGAGTTGCATGACATTTTAAAGGTAACCAACAAGTTTGTTTGATCAAATCACAAACGGATCAAAAAGTGTCAAAATTGAATTTCAAGCCGAGAGCTTGAAATCGAAAATTTTGAGAATTCAGATGTCGGGTCTTTACTCCATGAGATGGAGAATTAAATTACGAACGCGTAGGAAAAAGAATCGCGTAAAACGGATAAGTAGATAAAAAGTTATAACACTTTGAAGTTCATTTTTCGATTAAAACTATAGCTGGGCAACTGCAGCAGCAAACAAGCAACATTCTGTCAAAAATGGGGCGTGGTGTAGCGCGACGCCCCATAGCGTAGCGCGACGCCCCTAAATTCCGAAAATTGTTTGAATTTTGTTGTTTTGACTCATGAAACTAGTTTTAACATGTATTTATCTTATCAAAACTAACTTTTATGTTGGTTTTGAATTTAGGTGATCGAATTATGCACACGGATAAAGATCAAGCTTGATGAAGAACCGAACACACGAGATTAAAGCTTCCGCACGTTGTTTCGTCGTCAGTTTAAACGATGAATCCATACATATCAAATTGTATTATTTTCAAATTGTAAAATTTTTAATTTACCCGTATTATTCAACAATATGTGCATATAGTTACATGTTTATTTTTCGTAATTTATACGAAAATCGTTATTTAATAGTAAGGGTGTTACAAGTTGGTAATCAGCGCTCACGGTTAAAGAGTAAAGTGCGTTCGGTTCAAGGCTTGATCGCAAATCCGGTAAGTACACGTATGTTAATGGTTTAGAATGATTAAAGTGTTGAGAACAACACATAGGGTTATCGTGTGATACATGTTACACCAATCAAATCGATAAATGATAGATATAGTTAACGAAATTACGTGCGTTGACACGTACAATAAAAAGCCTTGTATTACAATACGGCCGTTTATTAATGTCAAAATTACTAACTTTTGTAAATGTTTAGTTGAAGGACACTCGCATCTGAAGATGACAGGAGTTGAACGAATTGTGGATATGATGGTGGAACTGTCTGAGGTATGACAAGCAGAGCATACTCATTGAGGACCTAAATCGCGTGACGATCGCGAACAAAGTTAACGGCAAGAGAAGCCCGTTAGGGCAAGCATTACCAGGTGCACGCTTTTAAATTTAATCGCACAAGTAGTAATATGCAACAAACACGTAGGGGATAATAGTTGCATATATCTGATGAAACCTGAATAGGATATCTATTCAGGATGATGTTTCTAAGAGAAGTTTAATAGAAACGTGTGTTATTCACGATGATGAATAACAAAGAAATAATAGTATTAGTTCATATGGAAACTTGGACGGGGGGTAATTATCCAAGTGGAAAACTCTCAGTATAATGCTACTGAGAAAAGTAGCGATCACATTAACGAATGTGATTATATAATAGTTCGATAGAAAAGAAAAACAATTTATATGTTCAAATGTAAAACTAGTAAAACTAATAATTGTTTTTTTGCAATTAAATAAAGTTTTACTAAATGAAATCAGAGATATGAAATAAATAGAGGCGTTACTTACATAGGGTGTGATGTGAAAACTATTAAAAAGGTCATGTGTATCATGTGCTGATCGCTTACTCTGGCCAAGTAACTAGTGGCATATGATATCATGAACTTCTTGTAGTGGACACATTTACATCCGACGTAGTAAGGGCGGGGTAAGTGGGACGAATTAAAAGTACCCAAATGAATCAAATGAGCAAAATATTTAATAATAATGTAAACGCACAACCGGGCAACGGAAGCGTATTACATTAGGATAACGATCCCGAGAGTTGGGACAAGGATTAATGTAAATGAAGATATAAATGAATGACCTAAGGAAAATTCGTGAAAATGAGTCATTTTGGACGAAAGAGCCATGGTTGACAAATGGGCAGGTAAAACCAAAGTATAGATGATCCGCAGGGTCATAAAAACGAAGGTAATGCCCACACGAAAAAGATAATCAATGTTGTTACCTTTGGTCGTAGTAAAGAGAGGACGACGATGGTAATCGTCACTTAGAATCTGTAAGGCCGCCAGGGATGGTCACATAAAGAATAAAAGACATGGTTGAATAAAAGCGATGGATTTCGCTAAGACGACCAAATAAATCGAGGCGAAGTCTTAATTCATACCGGAAGGGTTGCAATGATAACAACTACGGTAAAACACCCGGTTGATGGGTAAGGATTAAACACATGCGTAGACCGAGAAACAGGAACGCGGAGGGAAAGTCAAAAGACTCGGGTTTCGAGTCATGACTAAAAGACGATAAGATACTGCAAATAGAAATTTTAATAAATTACGTTCAACTATTTTAAAGTTGAACGGGTCGAACAAAGAATGAAGTACGACATTCATAAGTGATGAATTTTCACATGAACAAGTCAAACGGATTTAATAAAGGATGACGCTTGTCAAAGTAAGTAAGCGCGAACCGAATAAATAAAAGTGCGAAATATTAATAAACCTATGTAAAGGGTTAGAAGCGTTAAAAACATTAAGATAAAAGAACCCGGGTAATGGGTCATAAAGAAGTATAGGTAAGAACCGGGTAACGGTAAGTGTAGGACAAACCGACGTGTAAATGACGTTAGAAGTCATAAAGTCGGAAAGATAATTCGAAAGAAAACAAATGTAGCCTTAGACTACGGTCAAGGTCAAATGAAATCCAAAAAGCAAAAGTAAATAATTCTAAACATAAAAAGGGGTGCCTTGACACCATATATATATATATATATATATATATATATATATATATATATATATATATATACAGTTGAATAAAGACTCGAATAAAAGATGATCTACGGGATCATCATAACCTACAGGATTATAATTAATGTTAAAGTCTAACGAGACCAAAAAGACCTTCGGGTCACAAATAGAAAGAAACGAATTGTAGGGGTCTCACCTTAAAAGAGTAAAAAGTTGAAAATCTAAATAAATAGCCTACCAGGCTAAGTGAAAGAACCTAACGGTCATATGGGTTAAGCGTGGGAATTAGTTATAATTCCCCGCATTAAATAATAACAGAAAGGAATAGATCCTCGAAAGTAACATTCCTAGAAAGGAGAGGAAGATGTAAGACAAAGAGGAAACGTAAACTAAAAATTTAGTTTTTAGTCAAAAGCAACGTTTTAACAAAACATAAGTGGTATGAGGTGATTGAGGAAACCGTAAAAACACATAAGGCCAGAGATAGCAATATGGATATATACCCGAGCAATGGGGTATAAGGTAACCGGTGACTAATGAGTCTAACCGCCAAAATAGATAATCAATAAAGATAACGGATACGAGCTGAAAGTAACGGCCCACAAGGCCTTACACATGAAAGACGTACGCGTCAATATAAATGAAAACTTTTGACCAAAAGAAACGGGTGCCTTGAAAATGAAACGTGGTTCGTTTGATTAAACCAATGAACTACGTAAATAAGGTTTCGGGGATGAAACCTCTTTAAGGGGGGTAGACTTGTAACACCCCAAAAACGGGTTTGGTAATCAAACCACATTAATAGTAATGACGGGTAACATACCGTTAGCGGTAAAAATTTACCCGGTAAAGATTAGGATTTAAATAAATAAACTTGATATTAATTAAAAAGAGGATAAATACTTTGAGAAAAACAAAGTATGCAAAAGGCCCGAGTTAACGGGACTTAAAATAAAACGGGTTATGATTTCCCGAGCCCATTAAGTTAACTAGGAATAATTAACCTAGTTAATAAGAGGGAATGTTACTAGAAATAAGTAGGTTGTAGCCTACTTAATAACAAACCAAAACATGAGGGGCCAAAGGTGGTTAAATAGGAAAATGTTTTAACTATAACATTTATAAAAAAATGAAAACACACACATAGGTGTGTGTGGAGATCAACCAGGAGAGGTGCTCCTATGGAGCTCAAACCCTAAACTAAACAAACCATCAAATTGAAGCTTGAATCAAGACCCAATCCAATGCATGAATACAAATAAACGATCACCAAGTCAAGGGGATCGAAAGGTATGTTGAATTTTGCTATTTGATGATACTTCAAAATTTTGACTAACATTCGAGAATGAAATTCTGGCATGAATAATGAATGTTGTAGTACAATTGATGTGAGTACAAGTCTAGGAACAAGCCCTAGATGTAAACTCGTTAGTTTAGCACCAAAAATTAGTGTTTCGGTTGACTAGTTATGTAGGTGCTAAGTGGGTTTTATGACTATGTGATGAACACTAGAACTATAGTGTTAAAATGGATGAACATTGGTGTAAGTAATGCAAGTTCTAGTTGTAATTTACAAACACTATACATAGAGGCATGATATTAATGTGGAAATTTGATTAAAAAGTTAATCTAAAACTTGATAAAGAAGTATACGAACTTCGACCATAAGATGCTCGATAAAATGCCTAAGTGAGGATGGGTACCTACTAGTTCGTAGATAGAACTTGATTAGAATAGGTATTCGGATGAATGCCTAATAACATGATGAAACGGGTTTCATTTATAGATGAAAACCCGTAGATTTTGTGTAATGAAAGAATAATGTGACATTAAAAATCGAGAGCTAAGATAACCTAGTATTAAAAATAACATGAACTCGGACTAAATATTAGTTACATTGATGGCCTAAGAATAGTGCTATCGAGTAAAGGGCGGAACGCCAACAGGAGTTTGTCAAACTTAGTTGATCAATTTCATATGCTATAAGGCGGCTGGACTTTTAAAAGTCAAACCGACCTATAATAGAGTTCGGTAAGAAAAGTAGTATAAAGGTTCATAAGGCGTAAAGGTTATGATCTAGAACAACTAACCTAACCCCTTGTGAATTTTATATGATAGTTGACGCTTAACAAGCTAGGTGGAAGCTTGTGGATGAAGCGGGACAAACGGATCAAATACGAAAAGAAAAGCGTTGCTTAGATGTGAGGTAAGTTAAGCTTACACCCTCTTTTATTACAATTCACATATATGTGAGTATTGACTTCGAGTTATGCTAAGTAATCGATTATGATATTCCGACATGATACATTGACAGTCGGAATAAGTAAAAGTGGTAAGAAGCTATAAGTTATGGTAAAAAGGGTAGAAATGGAAAACTAGTCGGGTAAAGACTAATAAAAGAGGAATTTTGAACATCGTGTTATGGGGTGAGCTATAACGGGTAAAAGGGGTCAAATGATAATCCGAACATGAGTGGACGGATAGACAAAAGATTTGAAAAGATATCTTTTGGTAAAAGTCATAACGGGTCGAACAAATTAAGAAAGTGTCTTTTAAATAATAAGAACTCATGGTGTAAACTGGAATGGGTTCAAGGGGCGCGATGGTATTAAGATGCCATCATATTTTGGTAAACGGTCATTTGGACTAAACGGGTCAAATGTGTTGTTAACACCATTTGTCAATAATATATGATGATCGCTTGTTGAGCTTTGTGATAACAGGAATTAACACATGGTTCGCGTTGCTATTAACTAGAAATTAATAGCGAAAGGTATTTAAACGGGTCAATCCTATGACCCGAGCCAGGTACGCATGTTTGAATTATAGCTAAAAGCGATATTTTGGTCAAATATTAGCGAAAGTCCTTTGTCGCAAAATGAAGGACTAAAATTGACCAAAAAGCCATTGAGGGGTAAATAGGGCAAACAATCTTTAAGAGTTGTTTAGAAGTAAGCGTTTTGTTAAATTGAGTCCTTGCGATACGCATAAAAATGGAGATATGATGTAAACTAAAAAGAAGCGTGATTTAAGCTTGAAAATATTAAATACCCTAACGGGTCAACATGAGTAGTTATGCAAAACGGGTTAAGATTTGCATAAGAACCCGTAATTAGAACCTTGAATATGAGTAAACTGTTATAATGTGAGTTGCATGACATTTTAAAGGTAACCAACAACTTTGTTTCATCAAATCACAAACGGGTCAAAAAGTGTCAAAATTGAATTTCAAGCCGAGAGCTTGAAATCGAAAATTTTGAGAATTCAGATGTCGGGTCTTTACTCCATGAGATGGAGAATTAAATTACGAACGCGTAGGAAAAAGAATCGCGTAAAACGGATAAGTAGATAAAAAGTTATGACACTTTGAAGTTCGTTTTTCAATTAAAACTATAGCTGGGCAACTGCAGCAGCAAACAAGCAACATTCTGTCGAAAATGGGGCGTGGCGTATTGCGACGCCCCTAAATTCCGAAAATTGTTTGAATTTTGTTGTTTTCACTCATGAAACTAGTTGTAACATGTATTTAACTTATCAAAACTAACTTTTATGTTGGTTTTGAATTTAGGTGATCGAATTATTCACACGGATAAAGATCAAGCTCGATGAAGAACCATACACACGAGATTAAAGCTTCCGCACGTTGTTTCGTCATCATTTTAAACGACGAATCGGTACATATTAAATTGTATTATTTTCAAATTGTAAAAGTTTTAATTTACCCGTATTATTCAATAATATGTTGTCACGGCCCCCGGCCCGGTGTGACCCGGTCCAGAAGCCGAGGGATAGAAAACCCGTGGTATTTGTATTTAGCTTGGCAGCGGAAATATTAACAGGATCGTTTAAACTTGAAAATGCCCAATTATTTTATTTCACAATTTGGGACAGACCCCATAATTTACAATAAAGGGAATTTCACTAGGAAATTCCTTGTTTTACAAAACATGTTTATTTATTTCATTGAGCCACCTCTTCAAGCTTTTTAGTGCTACTTAGCACTTTTCCTTGATTCACAATAAGTCACCTGAAACATGTTAAAAAAAGATTTTATCAGCTGGGAAATACTGGCGAGTCATTCAATTTGCACAAAAGACACATTGTTATCAATTTACAGCATTAAGGGTTTTTATATTTGCCCCTATCATATAATTATCTGGTTCAGCTGTCACTCGACCGAATCTATGACTGTGGACATATCACTAATTAGGCTCGCCCACCTAAAGTGATAAATTGTTAGTAGTAATGTGCACAAAACCCCCACATACTGCCAGTAATTAAAGATTAGCAAAGACTTAATCACTGCAAAGTATAACTGGAAAACATTTAGGGTTTTGTAAAACAATTTGATAAAAAGAGAATGACTCACATTGCAAATTTAACTGGACAGAACCTTGCCTACTGATTTATTCTTGTAACCTAGATAAATAACAATGTACACGAAACTAGGTCAGTAACTCAATACAACATTTACGATAAGCTCACGAAATTAAAACCTTCACGACGAATGACAAAGTATAGCCCGTATTCGGGCAGCACTTAAACATCCATCGGATTGGTTTCAATCGATCGGACATTGTATCGTAGCAGTGATCGAGTTATTACCCTGTTGTCGCAACAGAGTGTCGGGATTTTGATTGTTTTGAACTAAACAGTGTATAACTAAACGCACGTAATGAATTTTTCCGTCGTAACAAGACCTCCATGCAAGTGACAAACCCCTGATTTATATGCTGGAAAATGGTCCCTGTCGCGTGGCGCGCCAGACCCACATGGTCCTGGCGCGTGGCGCGACGGCTCCACTTTTAGGCTAGGGTAGCCTCGTGTCTAACATAGCCCTGGTGAGTCAAATTTCAACGAAATTCATGATTTACAACGAGTTGTGATGATATTTATCCATTAGGGGATACCCCCCACCCCCCCCCACCCCCTTGAGTTTTAGGGGCCCTGATCCTAGTTTCAATTATTCTGAAAATTTTATGGGTCATGCTATACTACTTGGGGGTCTCAATTAGGGTTTCCTATTGGACATAATAAAATAAGAAATAATACTTTTGGTGAGAGTTGTTACATCCTCCCCACCTTAATTAAAATCTCGTCCTCGAGATTTACTGGAACAAGTAGAGATATTTTCGCTTCATCTCTGATTCCAGTTCCCAAGTGTACTCAGGCCCCCTCTTTGAATCCTACTTGACTTTGACCAGTACTAGTCTTTTGTGCTTGAGAAACTTAACCTTTCTATTGTAACACCCCAAAACCCGAATGTTTATATTTGTCATATGTCCCTATATGACATATCATTGAATAAATAACTAGGCTATTTAACCTAGTTAAGTGTATGGCCAAAACTATTAAATGAAGAAAGTTGTGCCAATTGTGTTTTAAGTGGTAAATATGAGGGACTAAATGGAATAAGATGCAAGTTGAGTTATTAAAATGAAAAATCAACACACACTTCATGTGTGTTCTCGAACGTACAGGGGCTTCAGAGAGCCAAACCCTAACTCAACTATAATCATCAAATTGAAGGGTGAATCGAAGCTCAAATTCATGAATGAACATGAATTAATGATCACCATCACAAGGGGATCTAAGGTATATCTTAAAAGTTAGATTGGTAATCTTGCACGAAGTGGGTTATGTTGTAATTCACGAATTTGTATGAAATTGGGCATGAATAGGTGTTAGAATCGCGATGTAGAACAAGGATTATGTATGATTTAGCTTAAATTGATGTTAATAACGAAAATCAATTGTTGTGGTGAAGATGGTGACATGGGTATATCATCCATGTCCAAATTCTTATTCAAAATTGATGTATTATGATATGTATGACGGATTCTGGATAGAGGAATTGAAAGAAATGTGATATTAATATGTTGATGTTTATGCATGAATGATTCATATTGATTAGAAGAAGGAGTTTGATTAATTATGTATGAGAATGGATGAATATGCATGAATTAGTTGTACACTATGCTTAGGCGGTAGTATACACACCAAATGTATGATGAAATTATGAGGAATTTGAGATTAGATCACTTGTAAGTGATTAACATAGTAGTTATGAAGTGGGTTTTGATGATATGATAGAAGTAATGATATGCTTATGTTAATGATGTTTGAAAATCATATATGTTTATGTGTGTTTAAAAAAATTGGATAAGAAATGATGAATTAGCATGTTATAAGGTTAAATGATAAACTTAATATAAGATCCGTGTGATGAAAAGGTTGTGATGAATGATAAATAAGCTAACTATATTGAGAATGATATATGATAGTTGATGCTTGATAAGCGACATGGAAGCTTGAGAAAGAAGCGGGTATCGGGACTAATGTGCACGGGAAGCATATTCGGATGTTATGTAAGTAAAGCTTACACCCCTTTTTGTATAATATCTATTCATTGTATAGATTACGAACATGGTAACTAAATATGTGAATTATGATGTTCCGACAAGTTTTGGTATGGGTCGGAACATGTGATTATGTTAAGAAACTAAGTTGATGGTCAAAAAGGGTAAAAAGGGTATTATGGTGATTTTAGTTACGAGTTAACGAAGGAATAAGTTACATGAATGGGATAATGACTAACTAAAGTCCCACATGGATAAAATGGACATTTAGACTTAACGGGTCAAATGGTGAAGATATCACCATTTGGCGATATTGACTAATGAATTGTTTTGTCAAGTATTATGCATTCACAGGATGAATAGCGAAAGGAATTATGTTGCTATTAACTAGCCATTTAGTGCACGAAATATTAAAACGGGTCATAGCTTTGATCCGAGCCAGGTATGTACGATTTGAGTTATAGTTAAGTCGTGCGATTAGTCAAATGTTAAAGGAAGTCCTTTGTAGTAAAGGATGGAACAAAGTTGACAAAAACGCCCTTGATGGGTAAATCGGGCAAACGGTTTTAAAAGTTGATTAGAAAAAAGCTATTTGATTAAGTGAATGTTTTGAAAAAGTAGGAAAGCGAGAAATATGATTTTCGTAAGCCAAGGACCTTAAAATAAGGAATATACCTTTAACGGGTCAAAATAAGCTTTTGAGCGAAAATGGGTTAAGAGGATGCAAGACATCCAAGAATTTAGTCTTTTATGATAGACGTCATTGATATTATTAGGTTCATAAGAAGTTATGGTCAAACAAACGAGTTATGTTGATAAATGCATGAACGGGTCAAAATTTTGGTAAAAGGGTAATAAGCCGAAGGCTTGAAGGTCCTAAATTTCGGTAGCCCGAATATTAGATTTTCACGTAGGAAAAAGAATCATGTAAATCAGATCAATAACGAATGAGTTATGTCCGTTTTCGTGAAACTTGGGTTGGCTGGGAATTTTGCCGCAGCAATTAAGCAACTAGCTGTCAAAAAAGGGGCTAGGTGTAGCGTCTAGCCCCCCTGATTCCGAAAATTGTTTAATTTTGTTTGTTTGACCCATATAACTTGTTTAGACTTGTTATTTAACTATCAAAGCTAACTTTTAAGTTGGTTTTGATCATAGGTGATAGCCAAGAGTGCCCGGATATGTATGTATGTTTGCATGTCTCTATACACGTATTTAGAAATGTATGTAAGCATGTATGCACCTACGTATGTATGTTTATAAGTATGTGAGCAAGTATACGTGGATATATGAAGGTATGTATGTGAGTAGGCATGTATGAGTTAGGTATGTTGCAAGTAGGGATGTATGTATGTATATATGTATAATGTTATGAGTGTACGTAATGATGTAGGTATGTGTGTATGTAGATACGTATGTAATGATGTAGATGTGTTTACATTTGGGTATGTACGTATGTATGTAATTGGTTATGTGTGAACGTATGAATATGTATAAGTATGTATGAAAGTAGGTACGCATGTATCCAATGAAATTGAGTACTAACGATAATATTAGCGTGCCTGGTGAATGAAGTGTAACGCAGGAATAGAAAAGAAGTCTCACCACGGATTGTATGATTTGATGGAAAGCTGGGATGTAAAGAGTTAACGGAACGAAAAGTAAACGTGAATAAATCTTGTATGTTTATAATGCGTACTAATGTTATGAATTTTATGTGGTGAGCGCAGGTAGTACGAGTCATGAGGATCATCAAGGAAGAGAGATCGAGGATCGAGTCACAAGACAGATTGTATGGGAGCGTTGGTGTATGAAATTTAGAAAACCCATATTATGTTTTTAATTGTAAATGAGTCGATTGATGACTTCATGTGAAAAAGTTGTGTTAAAATGAAGATCTAAGTAAGTCAAGGTATTTATAAGGAAAGAAATTTTATGGCATGAACTTCCGCTGCGACTTTTGTCAAATACGAACTAGGGCCTTACAAGTTGGTATCAGAGCCCTGGTTTGAGAGAATCAAGTACGAGAGAATAGGTACTTGAACTCAAACCTGTGTGCTCTTGTGATAAGGAACCCGTACAATCCACAACTCGATCAAGATCTAAAGGTAGAAATGGAATGAAAACGTGTATGTATGCATTTATTTGAAGAAACTAACGGTTATATTATGTGTAAGGTAAGCATAACTGCTTGGAAAGGATGATCCATGAATGCGGTCTAGGACCGGCATCAAGGCAAGTGATAAGACAAATGGACCCCAGGTACGTAAATTTAACGTGTGGGCGTATGAAGTGGTATAATTAAGCGAGTGAAAGAAAATTTTAAATGAAATCTAATAGTGATATGGCAATGAAGTTTTGAAAATGATACACGTGCCGAAACTTAATTCTTCGGACATAAGGTGGCGATTACACGAAGACAAGAAACATATGACGTTCGTGAGACCGTGATAATTCTTACAGATATGTCCGTTAGAATTAGGTAGTAGGTGGACGTGAGGGTAAAGAGAAATGTAAGACTTTCAGGAATGAAAGTATGAATGATATGTTAGAATCCGCGAGACGGATTCGAAGCATGAAAGTAATGAAGTATGAATGACCTGTTTGAATCCGCGAGACGGATTCAAGAAATGAAAGGCATGAATGGAATGTTTGAATTCGTAAAACGGATTCAAGGAAATGAAATGTAGAAATGATATGTCTGAATCTGCGAGACGGATTCAACACATGTAAGGAATGAAAGATGTGAATGATATGTTTGAAATCCGTTAGATGGATTCAAATCATAGACGGAAGAAAAAGTATGAATGGTACCTTTGGAACCGTTGGACGGATTTAAAAAAATATAAAAACGATGAAATTAGCCCATATCAGAAAATGCCGATAGTTGACCTTGAAAAGTCAAACTGCAAAGGTCGACAAAATAAGTAACCAGAATAAAAGACTTGCATGTAAGGAATGAAATCTGGAATGTCTTATAGCACGTACGTAGGAAATTGTAAAAGAATTATAGGTGAGTAATCACCTAGTATAATGAATGTTTGAATGAAAAGTGCTAACCGATGATTTTGTAGATATTAATGGTAGAACTCTCAATGTGATGAAACCAATCGAATTGGTGAACGAATGTGCACCAGTGAAAGCTCAGTACAAGGATGAATGAAAGCTTGCCTAGTACGGTCAGTACACACGAAGGAGCGGATCGATCTGGTTTACGGATCGCAGAAGCACGAAATGATATCAAAGTAAGTAAAATGTTTTAACTCATGCCGGATAGATATGAATTAGTAAATTGAAAACGACCTACGGGATGAATGATGGAATAGGTGTGGTATGATATGGAGTGTTGACTTTTATTAGTTGACGTAAGAAGAAGACTATGTCATTAAGAACTAAATCCTAAAAGTTTTGAGTGAAAAATTTCGGGTATTGGTTAAACTCTCGTCTAATGAACTTGCATGACACGCTTGCTTATGCAAATTAAGTAATACATGAAACGGGAGGAATAGTAATGTAGAATGAATGAGGTGAGTTGAAGGCAACGTAAGGGTATGTAGGGTACAAATAACTATAGAAAATGTATAATGACGTAAACTTTGGAGGTAAGCACGTATTAGTGACTATGAAATAGTACATTTGTTGCGATAACAAAACTATAATTGAATGTTATGTAATATACATATAGAATGTAATTTTAAAGGATGAGATGAAGGTTTTAGATCTGTTATAAATGGATCATATAAATGTAAGTATTAATACAAGTTTAAATAAGTATGTATATTGACCTGTTACTAACGGGTCAATGAAATGAGAATGCTAGGTAAAAGTATGGTATGAAAAGTATGGACTTGTTAGAAAGAAGTCGGTAATATGAATAGTTTATAAATAAAGAGTGGATAGTTACCTATTATTAAGATGTACCTATCAAAGTTAAACATAGATGTGTATATACAAATTACAAAGTGAGATCGTATAGTCGACGAAAATAATATGAATATTGGAAATAAACAAAAAGGAATGTTATTAATGGGATTGTTTCAGGTAAACAAAATGGTATATCGTACGTGATGTACAAGTATTGGAATTATGAATAAACCGCTAGCTATGAAACGCGTAGACACTAGCAATATTTAGTGAAAGTGACACTAATAAGAACTCTGGGACGGGTTCTTGAAGATAGAAGGTCGTCATTGGATGGGCTCGTGGTCATGTTCATGGGCCGGGAAGGAAAGATAATTAGTTTTTATGGGAATGAGAAAGGTTTCGGGGACGAAACCTCATTTAAGGGGGGTAGACTTGTAACACCCCAAAACCCGAATGTTTATATTTGTCATATGTCCCTATATGACATATCATGAAATAAATAACTAGGCTATTTAACCTAGTTAAGTGTACGGCCAAAACTATTAAATGAAGAAAGTTGTGCCAATTGTGTTTTAAGTGGTAAACATGAGGGACTAAATGGAATAAGATGGAAGTTGAGTTATTAAAATGAAAAATCAACACACACAAACACACACTTCGTGTGTGTTGTCGAACGTACAGGGGCTTCAAAGAGCCAAACCCTAACTCAACTATAATCATCAAATTGAAGGGTGAATCGAAGCTCAAATTCACTAATAAACATGAATTAATGATCACCGTCACAAGGGGATCATAAGGTATGTCTTAAAAGTTAGATTGGTAATCTTGCACGAAGGGGGTTATGTTGTAATTCACGAATTTGTATGAAATTGGGCATGAATAGGTGTTAGAATCGCGATGTAGAACATGGATTATGTATGATTTAGCTTAAATTGATGTTAATAACGAAAATCAATTGTTGTGGTGAAGATGGTGACATGGGTATATCATCCATGTCCAAATTCTTATTCAAAATTGATGTATTATGATATGTATGACGGATTCTTGATAGAGGAATTGAAAGAAATGTGATATTAATATGTTGATGTTTATGCATGAATGATTCATGTTGATTAGAAGAAGGAATTTGATGAATTATGTATGAGAATAGATGAATATGCATGAATTAGTTGTACACTATGCTTAGGAGGTAGTATACACACCAAATGTATGATGAAATTATGAGGAATTTGAGATTAGATCACTTGTAAGTGATTAACAAAGTAGTTATGAAGTGGGTTTTGATGATATGATAGAAGTAATGATATGCTTATGTTAATGATGTTTGAAAATCATATATGTGTATGTGTGTTTAAAGAAATTGGATAAGAAATGATGAATTAGCATGTTATAAGGTTAAATGATAAACTTAATATAAGATCCGTGTGATGAAAAGGTTGTGATGAATGATAAATAAGCTAACTATATTGAGAATGATATATGATAGTTGATGCTTGATAAGCGACATGGAAGCTTGGGAAAGAAGCGGGTCAATCGGGACTAATGCGCACGGGAAGCATATTCGGATGTTATGTAAGTAAAGCTTACACCCCTTTTTGTATAATATCTATTCATTGTATAGATTATGAACATGGTAACTAAATATGTGAATTATGATGTTCCGACAAGTTTTGGTATGGGTCGGAACATGTGATTATGTTAAGAAACTAAGTTGATGGTCAAAAAGGGTAAAAAGGGTATTATGGTGATTTTGGTTACGAGTTAACGAAGGAATAAGTTAGATGAATGGGATAATGACTAACTAAAGTCCCACAAGGATAAAATGGACATTTAGACTTAACGGGTCAAATGGTGAAGATATCACCATTTGGCGATATTGACTAATGAATTGTTTTGTCAAGTGTTATGCATTCACAGGATGAATAGCGAAAGGAATTATGTTGCTATTAACTAGACATTTAGTGCACAAAATATTAAAACTGGTCATAGCTTTGATCCGAGCCAGGTATGTACGATTTGAGTTATAGTTAAGTCGTGCGATTAGTCAATTGTTAAAGGAAGTCCTTTGTAGTAAAGGATGGAACAAAGTTTACAAAAACGCCCTTGATGGGTAAATCGGGCAAACGGTTTTAAAAGTTGATTAGAAACAAGCTATTTGATTAAGTGAATGTTTTGAAAAAGTAGGAAAGCGAGAAATATGATTTTCGTAAGCCAAGAACCTTAAAATGCGGAATATACCTTTAACGGGTCAAAATAAGCTTTTGAGCGAAAATGGGTTAAGAGGATGCAAGACATCCAAGAATTTAGTCTTTTATGATAGACTCCATTGATATTATTAGGTTCATAAGAAGTTATGGTCAAACAAACGAGTTATGTTGATAAATGCATGAACGGGTCAAAATTTTGGTAAAAGGGTAATAAGCCGAAGGCTTGAAGGTCCTGAATTTCGGTAGCCCCAATATTGGATTTTCACTCCATGTGATGGAGAAATAAATTACGACCGCGTAGGAAAAAGAATCATGTAAATCGGATCAATAACGAATGAGTTATGTCCGTTTTCATGAAACTTGGGTTGGCTGGGAATTTTGCAGCAGCAATTAAGCAACTTGCTGTCAAAAAAGGGGCTAGGTGTAGCGTCTAGCCCCCCATGTTATGTTTTTAATTATAAATGAGTCGATTGATGACTTCATGTGAAAAAGTTGTGTTAAAATGAAGATTTAAGTAAGTCAAGGTATTTATAAGGAAAGAAATTTTATGGCATGAACTTCCGCTGCGACTTTTTGTCAAATACGAACTAGGGCCTTACATCTATCTTCTATCTGAAGTGGTCTCTCTACAAATTTTAACCTTTCATTTACCTCTATGTCTTGGAGAGGTACTAACAGGGATTCGTCGGACAAACACTTCTTGAGGTTAGATACATGAAACACGTCATGTACTCCAGCCAGCTCTTCTGGTAGTTGTAGGCGATAAGCAACTGGTCCTATTCGTTGGATTACTGAGAATGGTCCTATGTACCTTGGACTTAGCTTTCCTTTCTTTCCGAACCGAACCACCCTTTTCCAAGGAGAAACTTTCAAGAGTACCTTATCTCCGACTTGAAATTCCAGTGGTTTGCGTCTATTGTCTGCATAACTCTTCTGACGATCTTGAGCGGTCTTTAGTCTTTCCTTGATTTGAGTTATTTTTTCGGTGGTTTCTTGTACGATTTCAGGACCAGATAATTGGCTTTCTCCTATTTCTGCCCAACAAACTGGAGTTCTACACTTTCGTCCATACAGTGCTTCGAACGGGGCAGCTTCAATGCTTGAATGGTAACTATTGTTATAGGAGAATTCAATTAAGGGAAGGTGATTATCCCAGTTTCCACCAAAATCTATTACACATGCCCTGAGCATGTATTCCAAGGTTTGAATCGTCCTTTCACTGTGTCCGTCTGTTTGGGGATGGTATGTAGTACTTAAATTCAATCGTGTCCCCATTGCTTCTTGAAAACTCGTCCAGAAATGTGAAGTGAAACGACTATCTCTATCCGATACAATAGAGAGTGGGACTCCATGTAAGGATACTACCTCGTCTACATATAACTTGGCTAATCTTTCCATACTAAAAGTTTCCTTCATGGGTAGGAAATGAGCTGATTTGGTTAATCGATCCACAATTACCCAAATTGCGTCGTTACCTTTTCTGGTTTTGGGCAATTTAGTAACAAAATCCATGGTTATTAGTTCCCATTTCCAAACAGGCATTTCTAATTGTTGGAGTAACCCTGAAGGTTTCTAGTGTTCTGCCTTAACTTGTGAACAAGTTAGACACTTAGATACATCTCTAGCTATGTCCTTTTTCATTCCTATCCACCAGAAGTTATTTCTTAAATCTTGGTACATCTTATTATTTCCAGGGTGCATGGTATATTTAGATTTATGGGCTTCCTCTAAAATCTTGTTTCTTAAATTTCCTTGCTTAGGTACCCAAATCCTTCTTTTGTGGAATCTCCAAATTCCATCAGCTCCTTGCTTTAATTCCTTTATTCTTCATTTCATTCCTTCAGCATCATCCTTAATTGCTGTTACTTGAACCTTCTTCAGTTGTTCCATTAAATCTAACTGTAGATTTAATCTAAGAGCACGAACTCGCTTTTGCTTTTCATGATACTTACGACTTTGAGCATCTGCGACTACATTTGCTTTTCCTTCTTGATATTGGATATCACAGTCGTAGTCACTTAGAATTTCCATCCATCTTCTTTGCCTCATATTCAATTCTTTTTGCCCAAATATATACATTAAGCTTTTATGATCTGTATAAACGGTAAACTTACTTCCATACAGATAGTGTCTCCAAATCTTAAGGGCAAAAATTATCGATCCTAATTCCAAGTCATGTATCGTATAGTTTTCCTCGTGCTTTTTCAATTGCCTTGAGGCATACGCAATTACCTTTTTGTGTTGCATTAGCACACATCCTAATCCTAGCTTAGAAGCATCGCAATATACTTCAAAATCTTCTGTCCCTTCGGGTAAGGAAAGAATTAGGGTATTTGTTAACCTTTGTTTTAAAATCCTAAAGGCTTCTTCTTGCCTAGGTCCCCATTCAAACTTAACTGATTTGCAGGTTAGCTTAGTTAATGGCACAGCTATCTTAGAAAAAACTTTAATGAATCAGCTATAGTATCCAGCTAATCCTAGAAAACTTCTAACTTCCATAGCTGATTGCGGGACCTTCCATTTGGTGATCGCTTCTATTTTGGAGGGATCTACGTGAATACCTTCGTGATTCACCATGTGTCCTAAAAATTGTACCTCCTGTAGCCAAAATTCACATTTTGAGAATTTGGCGTAAAGCTTTTCTTTTCTTAACAGGGTTAAGAGTGCATGTAAATGCTTACAATGCTCGTCCTGACTTTTGGAATAAATAAGTATATCATCGATGAAGACAATTACGAATTTATCCAAATACGGTTTACAGATTCTATTCATCATATCCATAAATGCTGCCGGAGCATTTGTTAGTCCAAAAGGCATAACTGTAAACCCGTAGTGACCATACCTAGTTCTGAAAGTAGTTTTAGGTATGTCTTCTTCTTGTACGTTCAACTGATGATATCCAGAGCGTAAATCTATTTTAGAAAAATATCTAGCCCCTTGAAGTTGATCGAAAAGATCATCAATCCTAGGCAATGGGTATCGATTCTTAATTGTAACCTTATTCAATTCCCTATAATCGATACACATTCGCATCGAACCATCTTTCTTCTTTACGAACAACACTGGTGCTCCCCAAGGGGATGAACTAGGTTGTATGAATCCTTTACCTAGCAATTCGTCTAATTGCTTTTTCAGTTCTAACATTTCGGTGGGTGCTAACCGATAGGGTGCCTTAGCTATAGGTGTTGTTCCAGGAATTAGATGAATTCTAAATTCCACTTCCCTATCTGGTGGCAATCCTGGTAGCTCTTCCGGAAATACATCCGGGTATTCTGATACTACAGGAATTTCCTTAAGTTCCTTACCCTTAGTGCTAATGATTACCGAAATCATGTACACTATTCCTTGCTTTCGTTCATAACTAGCAACTTTCATTACAGAAATGAACTTCATTGATTTACGTGGCTTATCTCCTGTAACCACGATTATTTCTCCTGATGGTGTATGAATTCCTATGGAATTCTTATCACAGAGGATTCGAGCATGGTTTGCTACTAACCAATCCATTCCTAATACAACATCGAATCCAGCTAAATTCATAGGTAATAGGTTTGCAGAAAATTTATGACCTGAAAGTTCTATATTTCCTTTTTTGCAAAACCGTATCTATGTTAACAGAGTTTTCGTCTGCCGTTTCTACTATATAAATCTGCCTAAGTTTGGTTAAGGGTAGCTTAAGAGCTTGGCAGAAAGAAGTATTTACAAAACTTTGGTTTGCACCAGAGTCGAATAATACTTTTGCATAAACGTTGTGTACCAGAAACGTACCAGCTATTACGTCGGGAATCAGTTCGGCTTCCTGTGTGGTTAATTGGAAGGCTCTTGCGTTCTTCTTATTAGTTTCTTCAGCAGGTTTGGCCTTGTTATCCGCTGGCTTGACCAATTTAGGGCATTCTGGTCTGAAATGCCCAGCTTCTCCACAGTTGTAGCAGATCTTTGATTTATTTTTGCATTCCTCTTCCCGATGGCCCGGAATTTTGCAGAAATTACAATTTTCTCTACATTTTCCAAAATGTTCCTTTTTGCAATTCCCGCAAAAGGGCGGGGTGGAAGAGGACCCAGTTCCTTTCCTTTTGAAGTTAATATTATTACCCACACGAAATCCTTGGGTAATCTTTTGGGCTAACTCCTTTTTCCTGTTTTCTTTCCGCGTACGCACCAGCCCATCCGTCAAAGTATTGGCTAACTCCACTGCATCGTCAATTGTGCGGGGTCTCGCAGCTTTGAAGATATCACGAATCTCGCTAATTAAACCCCAAATATAGTGAGAGATAAGTACCGGTTCTGGCGAGGCCAGAGTGGGCACAATTCTGGCATATTCGAAGAATTTCGAAGTATACCCCCGACAATCAACATCCACCATTCAATGGCTCAGGAACTTATTCGCCATTTGTTCCTTTTCATATTCGGGGCAGAATTTCCTTTCCACTAGACGCTTAAATTCTTCCCAACTCATGGCATAAGCCATGTCACTTCCTTTGGCTTGCAGTACCGTGTTCCACCATTCTAATGCCTCTTCCTTAAAAAGGTGAGAAGCATACATGACCTTATCCTCCTCGGCACATTTACTTATTTTAATTACTGCCTCGGTCTTCTCTAACCAACGCAGTGCAGCAGTCGCCCCTTCATTGCCTGCAAATTCAACAGGTTTACATGCAAGAAATTCCTTATAAGTGCAACCAGGTGTTGCAACTTTCATTTTCTTGAGTATCGGGGCTTGAATCACGTTGTCATTATTTCCGCCTCCGTTAACACTGTTACTGAAATTATCGTCGCGCGTGAATTTACTAGGGTTGGCTTGGGACGGTTCAACAGGACTTTTAACAGCAGCGACGATTGTCGGGATAGCATTGGCTATTCCCTGAGCAACGATGTTTTCTATATCTTGCCTATTAAGAAAGTGGTCCTCATTGTTTTGCTCAGATTGGTTAACTTCGTTAACTGGTTCATTAACAGCATGTTCCATCTGATAATTAACAATATATATAAGTTATTGGCATAAAATAATTAACAACCAACGCAATAAAGCAATCACATATAATCATGTCAACATGTATACCAAAATTGTCGACTTTGCGACTTTCATATTTTTATATATAGTAGTATGCATCGATACACACCCAATATTTTACAAGAGTTTTATTTAAGTTATTTTACAAGGTTATATTTTTATTATTATTTATTATTTTATTATTATTATTATACAAACACACAGCCACACAACCACACCACCGTTAGCTGACTTTTCAAAAACGACGTTCCCTCTCGTCGTATTTCCAGGAGATCTATTCTCCCACTTCCCGGATTCGATTCCCTACGTCCACCAGTTCCTCGCCGTAGTGACGGAGCTCAGCCAAGTTTTCTGTGCTCATAGGTGGCTTTGGTGCAGGCTCAGGGTCAAACTGGGGGAAATAGGTGTTAGGGTTATTCAAGAGATTCTGAAATTGCCAGTCAGTGGTCCACCATTCTTCCAGCTCTCCTTGTAGAGGTCGGGGGGTTAACAATAGGATCTGGGATAGCAGGCTCTAAATTAACTGGAAGTTGTGATTCAGCTGGGTAATTGAAGAGATTCTCATCGGCGGGTCCGATGAGATCGCTATTTGCCAGTTTGCGATCCAGCTCCTCCCATGGTGGCATTTCCTGAGCTTGCCCGGAACTTTCCCCGATCTTTTTTCCTTTGCCCTTATCCTTTGGAACCTCGGTCTTTTTAACCTTCTGTGCAGCTGGTTTCTTCCTACGCCCACGTTTCCAGTCCAAAATTCTCCTCCTCTTTTTCCGCTTTGGTTTCTCTTGCGGCTGGGCCTGGAATACTATTGGCTCTTCAGTATTAGCCTGATAGCCAGACGAATTTTCTGTGATATCCATATCTGTGCTATGGATAGTAAAGTTTCGAAGTGCCTCCGATAGTTCATTCATGCTGTTCGCACACATGAAGAAACACACAAATTTTAAGTTAAAATTTTATTTATTGTAAATTAAATTTTCACAAATCACAAAATGGCAACCAGGAAAAATTAAGGATTTCTAAATACTTAATTGGGTTAAGTCAGTGGCTCTGATACCACATTTTTCTGTCACGGCCCCCGACCCGATGTGACCCGGTTCAAAAGCCGCGGGACAGAAAACCCGTGGTATTTGTATTTAGTTTGGAAGCGGAAATATTAACAGGATCGTTTAAACTTGAAAATGCCCAATTATTTTATTTCACAATTTGGGACAGACCCCATAATTTACAATAAAGGGAATTTCACTAGGAAATTCCTTGTTTTACAAAACATGTTTATTTATTTCATTGAGCCACCTCTTCAAGCTTTTTAGTGCTACTTAGCACTTTTCCTTGATTCACAATAAGTCACCTAAAACATGTTAAAAAAAATTTATCAGCGGGGAAATACTGGCGAGTCATTCAATTTGCACAAAAGACACATTGTTATCAATTTACAGCATTAAGGGTTTTTATATTTGCCCCTATCATATAATTATCTGGTTCTGCTGTCATTCGACCAAATCTATGACTGTGGACATATCACTAATTAGGCTCGTCCACCTAAAGTGATAAATCGTTAGTAGTAATGTGCACAAAACCCCCACATACTGCCAGTAATTAAAGATTAGCAAAGACTTAATCACTGCAAAGTATAACTGGAAAACATTTAGGGTTTTGTAAAACAATTTGATAAAAAGAGAATGACTCACATTGCAAATTTAACTGGACAGAACCTTGCCTACTGATTTATTCTTGTAACCTAGATAAATAACAATGTACATGAAACTAGGTCAGTAACTTAATACAAAATTTATGATAAGCTCACGAAATCAAAACCTTCACGACGAATGACAAAGTATAGCCCGTATTCGGGCAGCACTTAAACATCCATCGGATTGGTTTCAATCGATCGGACATTGTATCGTAGCAGTGATCGAGTTATTACCCTGTTGTCGCAACAGAGTGTCGGGATTTTGATTGTTTTGAACTAAACAGTGTATAACTAAACGCACGTAATGAATTTTTCCGTCGTAACAAGACCTCCATGCAAGTGCCAATCCCCTGATTTATATGCTGGAAAATGGTCCCTGTCGCCTTGCGCGTGGCGTGACGGCTCCACTTTTAGGCTAGGGTAGCCTCGTGTCTAACATAGCCCTGGTGAGTCAAGTTTCAGCGAAATTCATGATTTACAACGAGTTGTGATGATATTTATCCATTAGGGGATACCCCCCCCCCCTTGAGTTTTAGGGGCCCTGATCCTAGTTTCAATTATTCTGAAAATTTTATGGGTCATGCTATACTACTTGGGGGTCTCAATTAGGGTTTCCTATTGGACATAATAAAATAAGAAATAATACTTTTGGTGAGAGTTGTTACATTTTCTATTCATAATAGTATTAAAAGATGGATACTTTTTTATACTCGTACACATAAGAAAAACAGTAACTACTAACTACAACCGCTTACCTCAATACTACCATGACGCAAAACAAAGACTTACGGACTAGCAACTAAATAACTAACAGGTAAATGAATTATGACCCACGTTGCTCTTCATGTGTACTTTGTTCATATGCATGGTGTGGCAAACAAAATAATTATACGTCTCCTATGGTACACCATAAAAAAAGAAGTGTCTTAGTTTATGAAAAATTCGACATCAAAACTGTAAGTCTAACATTTTCATTACATGTGTTTAAAATATCATTACTTTGCCCAAGAATGGCTTCTCACTAACACAAAACTTAATAATATAAGTACTAACACTACTACTAATAATATTAAAACTAATAACAAAACATGTAGCATCGTGTGTTTGGTCCTTGAATGTCACACCCCAACCGATGGCGGAAACATTGGGGCGCGACACTGAGCGAAACAGATTGTCCAGGAGAAATCCATAACAACTAATTTTACCAAATATTTAAAGTTACGTCCCATACCATAACATACTTAGCAAATCAGTTAATACAGACATAATATCTCATAGACAATAAATTGTTTCGACAACTCAGAATTCAAATTTTTTGTTTCTAGACTCTCACTCCTACTTGATTCCACAAAAGCAGGCAAAGCACAACATCCTAAACACCTGTCACATACGTTAAAATACAGGTCAATACACATAGTGTAAAGGTGAGCATACAAGTTTAATAGTATAATAGTAGCGAAAGCGATTTACGCATAACCAACATGTAACATGTATAATGTGAAGTAAGTAGGTTATCGACAATGAAATATGCACATATCACCACCGTGACACGTGAAGAAATACCCTTAGCAACCCTCGTCCACGACAGGTGCTGAGTCCAAACTATAGTACTATCGTTGCTAAGGTGTCAGGCAACAATCACTGTGTAAACATAACATAAAAGCATTCATCGAGTAACACATATAACATGCATTAGAGGTCAGCGTATAAAAAGTGTCTGCGTTGTGTGATCGGTGTGATTTAGTATAAGCAACGTATGCAACACCCAAAAGTTCTTAAAGCAAAAAGGGATCGAGTATACTCACAGAGATGGTAGCGACTAAACACAATCTGTGGTTGGATTGAAGGGAGCGCTAGAATAAGCCTGATATCAGAACGATAACATAAGCGATAAGCGGCGCGTTAAACGATGCGAAGTGGCTGAGTGTCGAAGGGACATCCGGACAGATGACAATCCGATCAGATGGCCATTCGGTCGGTTTGCCATTCATTTGGGATGGATGTGTTTGTGTATGATGGCTTTAGAGTTTTCGTTGTAGCATTTTGAAAATAGAGAAGTATCTCTACCTTTCAGGTCGTCCAGTCGAACGGTCGTTCGGTCGAATGGCGATCCGTCTAGTGAGACATTCCTCAGAGAACAAGTCCACAGCAGAATGGTCATCCGATCGGATGGCCATTCGCTGGTTTTGGTGATGTTTGAAAATGTTATAAAAAGTTTAAGTATTGAAGACCATATATCATCCGATAGGATTGTCGTTCAATCGGATGGCAATCCGATTGGACGGCAATCCGATCAGACGGCAGTCCGTTTGGTGACCTGATCGTTTTGAAATTTGTTAAGTTTGAAATTTTTGCGGTTTGATCGAGACGGTATGACAACGTGTTAAACAACGGGGATTCCCTCAAGTCCAAGTTATCCGATCGGACGGGAACCACCCCATTCTGACCAGTTAACTGTTTTTTATGGTTGTTCATGTTCAACCCGTGAATCGGTCGTCTCTTTCGATGAAGTCCATTCCCAGTCCATCCCTTCACTATAGAGCGAGTAGAAGGCCCGAACGAGTTCTGATTCTATCGGTTTTCGAGCTAGGGTGTAAAAGAGTTGAAAGAATGCTATGAAAACATCTTTCAATACTTTTACTCTTAGATTTAGAATGAAATCAGTGTTAAAACATATGGAAATCCTTTAGATCTGAGTTGTTCTTGGTGGAATGAGGTCAAAACTTGAAGCTCACAAGAACCCCATGATGACATCATCTTAGAACACCTCAAATCGGGTGATTTCATGGTTAAAAGTGAAGATTTGATGATGAAAAAGTGTGTGTAGATCATAGAAGTACAAGATTGGAGTTGGAAACTTATAAGAATCGCGAGAAATCGAAGGAGAAAGGCCTGAGAAGTTGGAGAGTCGCACCAGAGCTGTCACATCACTGTTTGTGATGTGACACGTGCTATTTATAGGATTCTAAAAAGGGAAAGTGGTGCACAAGCGACGGATCGGATGGCAACCCGATCGGATGGCCATCCGATCGGATGGTCATCCGTTCGGATGACCATTCGATCGAATGGTCGTTCGATCGACTGGTTGCCGCGAGTTGGTTTTCTTGTTTTCGTTTCATGCGTTGAGCGTTGCGATGCGATAGTATTACCCATTAGTTACACAAATAAACTAACTACTAAATATCACAAAAGTAATTTGTAAATCTCGACTTTGCGATGAGATTGCGTTGCAATAGAGTTGCGATTGCGATGAAACACCTCAACATAAACATAACATGCACAAGTAACACATAATAGCACACACACGTAAAAACAATATCCATAACCTATAATTCGGGTTGCGATGCGATTAGCGATAAACTGCGATTTATTGCATGTACTCCACATAATACAACTAAGGTAACTTAAATTAAAGTATCGATTACAAATCGGAGAGCACAATCAATAGTTAAGCAAGGAGTGACAGATCGCAATTAGCAATCTGTTCTTCCTTTGACTTTGACTTTGACTTGTACTTTGACTTCAGAAACGCGGGTTGTTACATTGAATAAACGTACATTGTTTCAAATTACGACTCCAGCTTTCTGGCATGTGTCCGTTTTAAAAGCTCAAGACTAATGGGTGCGAGTCCTAACTCTATGATCTACAACAAAAGATTAAGTTCTTAGTTATTGAAACATACATAAATGTAAGACAGTTTTTTACTTAAAATTTACCAATCGTTTTTGGTACTTTTATATCACCAATGGATTTTCAAAGAGATTGAGTTGTCGCACATAAGACATTTTGGTGTTAAAGTAGATGGGTGATGACTAGTAAACCAATGGACCGTTTCAAGTGTTAGTGAGTTGTTGTAGGCTCAAGTAACATTGACTCATAACACATCATTTTGGTATTAGAGTACATTTGTCTAATGATTAGTCACAAGTATCCTTTGGGCCTTGTCATGTATTTGTGAGTCCGTTTAGGATTCATAGAGTCACATTAGTTCATATCAAGTCATTTATGTGTTAAACTACATGTGCCTTGTGATTTGTACACTAATGGACATTGTCGTGTGTTAGTTGGTTTAGCTTATGCAAAGTCACATAGTCACTTTTGTGTTAACATACATGTGTGTCGCATAAGGTTATACCAAGTTATTTTGGTGTTAAAGTTCATATGTGTGACGAAAAGTACAATATTGGGCCTCATAATGTGTTAGTGAGTTGGTTTAATTACAAACAATCACATTAGGCCATAACAAGTCATTTCAATATTAAACGACACGTGTGTGTGACGATTAATACACTAATGGGCCTTATAATGTGTTAGTGAGTTGGCTTAGATTATATACAGTCACATTAGGTCATAGAAAGTTATTTTAATGTTAAGGAATACCCGTGTGGTGATTAGTACACAAAGTCATATTAGGTTATAACACGTAAATTTTAATACCATGTATACTAAAAATCAGTTTTAAGAAAAACACAATTTTTTTTTTTGTGCTAAATTACATTTTCAGAACTTACATATATGCCTTACCATATGCACCATCGGTTTGCATTTCTTAACGTTGTGAGTAAATATGCACTACCAGTTCTCGTTTATCCCATAATTTAATCCCTAAGACGTGTGCATTGATTGTGTGACATGTGAGGTATATTTTCAGCTAGCTTTTTTCTTTTTCACAAAATGACCTTGTTAACAAATGATCATTTTCATTTTAGAGCCGGAAAGAAAAGTACAGATTGGTGCATCTTATATACACATTATTGGATATCAATGTATTGTTTTAAAGCATATTACATTCAATTGTTTTATATTTTATTTTGTAGGTTATCAAGAATTTGAGCTTATATTGATAGAATTACGGAGATAATTTCATATTAAGCATTCTTAAAGCTAAAATAATTCGTAATTTAATATTGGGCTGAATCAAAAACGAAAAGAGAGAGAGACCTTCTGAGAGGTCCTACACATGAAACCAAAAAAAATTAATAGATGGATGATCCAAGTGTTGATTTGGGCTGAACTTTTGGAAGTGAATATCGTTGGTGGACTAATAGCTAAAATCCATTTTGAGCACATATTTATTGCCAAGTTAATTAAACTCGTTAAAAGTTGAAACAATAATTCAATGTGGGCCGAATTGATCTATTGGGCTTGTCCATCGATTGAGGAAATGCACAAGCACAAGGCGCAATTAGAGACCAAACTGAATCTCAGAAGGGGCAATTATTATTATTATTGTTATTGTTATTGTTATTGTTATTGTTATTGTTATTATTATTATTATTATTATTATTATTATTATTATTATTATTATTATTATTATTATTGTTATTATCATTGTTATTATTATTATCATCATCATTGTTAAGGGAGTCGGGTGCCCTGTGATGAAGTGTGGTTCGTGGGTGACCACACGTGGAACACCGCCGCCAGTCCTTGTGACCACGCATGAATTTTTGAAAGTTACCTTTGTAGAGGGGACCATTGGGGGGGGGGGGGGGGGTGTTTAAAAATTAAACACTATATATATACCATCCATCTTAACCTTTAAACCCACAAAAAAATACCTTAACCTTTCAATCCACATAAATACCATATCTACACTCTACATTCTAAACCGAAAAATGGAAGGTTCAAGCAAACGCGGTTCGGGTTCAAAGAAAAACCCCACACGGCCAAATGTTCGAGATGTTTAGGTTTTTTTTTTTACTTTGTAATTTAGGGTTTTTTTTAATGTAATATTTATTTAAATGAAATTGTTATCGTTAATTTATTATTTAAAAAAAAATCCATCACTAGTGATGGGCACCCCCCACTAAAATCCATCACTAGTGATGGAATGAAGTTCGATGATGTGACGGAAGATGGTTGGGTGTGGTGAGTGATAAAAAAGTGGAGCACTTCCACCCTTCTTATTATTACTATTAGTGTTGTTTTTGTTGGACCGTTGCCGACCAACGGACAATAGTTGAGATTATTAAAATCAATTATTATTATTATTATTATTATTATTATTATTATTATTATTATTATTATTATTATTATTATTAGAGAGGACGGGACGCCCCGTGGTGAGGAAACAATGACGCGTGAATACGCGTTATACACCACCGTCAGTCATCATCATCACGCGTGGAAAATTATAAGCGTGCTCGTGATCACGAGTTGTTAAATAAAAAATTTGACCGTTGATGATTGTGACCGTTGTTCAAGTTACCGTTTTCTAGGATTTGTATATATATACACACAATACAATTTTTTAAAATGCTAAACAATCTTTCAAACAATCTCCCCACAATACAATCATTCCAACACAAAAAATACAATCTTTTAAACTTCAAAAAATTCAATTCAACCAAAAATGGAAGGTTCAAGCAAACTAGGTTCGGGTTCGAAGAAAAAACTCGTACGACCGAAGGTTCGAGCTAATCTTCGTGAGCCGGCGAGATTTCGGTTGAAAGACGAACCCGACCCAATCCCGCCATTTCAAACCCAACTGTTTCCCAACCAACCCTTTCAAACCAAATAATTTCCACCGTTTCAAACCCAACCGTATCAAAACCAACCTTTTGTTCCACCATTTCAACATCAACAATTTCAAACACAACCGTTTCAAACCCACCAATTTAATGTCGACCCACTAGAAGATAACAACCTCATCCACCAATTCGCCCGTGTGTACCGCGAACCACAACAACAACTTGATGACGATGACGTTGAAGAAGAAGAAGAAGAAGACGACGATTAAGAAGTTGAAATCGTCCCAACATCCGCTCGGAGACAATGGTGGGCGAGGAGGAGGTCGCCTTGGTCAAGGCATACTTGCACACCTCCGAAAACAAGAAACATTCGAACGAGCAAAAAAAGAGACTTGTTTTGGAGACGAGTTATATCTCATTTTGGCAAACTTCCTGGTTCGACGGAACGAAACATGATCAAATGACTTCGAAGTGGGGAGATTTGAACCGAAAAATGAGTAAATTTAACGCTTGCTTCATTCAATTGATACATTTTTTTATAAACGTAAACTGTTTTTTATTTACAAAGCTAAACTATTTTTTTTATTTTAAACACAAAAAACTTTTTTTTTTTAATTTTAAAAACAGAAAACTTTTTTTTTAATTTTTAAAAACAGAAAACTGTTTTTTTTTTAATTTCTAAAAACAGAAAAAAGTTTTTTAATTTTTAAAAACAGAAAACAAATTGTTTTATTTTTTTAAACAAAAAAGAGTTTTTTATTTTTATTTTTTAAAGACAGAAAACGTTTTTTTTTTACTTTTTTAAAACAGAAAACTGTTATCTTATTTTTTAAAAACAGAAAACAGTTTTTATTTTTTATTTTTTCAAAACAGAAAACTGTTATTTTTTATATTTTGTTTTATAAAAAAGTTTTTTTTTATGTATTTTTTGTAGACCCGAAATCCACAAAGTGGAGCAAGCGAGGTGACTATCATAAAAAACACCTTAGAAGACTATTGTCGGACATACAAGCATAAAAGTTTTCCACACTTGAGGGCATGAGAGTTTGCGAGACCTCACCCGAAGTGGGTACCGGTTGCGTTGGTCGACATGGTTGGGCCGACGGCTCCAAGGAGAAGAGGAGGTCCCAAAAGATCAAAAACCTCCGAGTTCGAGAACTACACTACTTCCGAGTCGGGTAACACACCCCAAATGAATTTGAACGACCAACTCGATGACGAATCCAATCAAGATGATACACTGACAAGGCTGCGCCGCAAGAAAAGTTGTGATTCGTCAAGTAGAGGAAAGGAAGCGGTGGCGGACTCGATCTCCGAAATCAAAGAGGCTAAATTGGTAGAAATGGTCGAATCCAAAGATATAAGAGAAAAACTTGTGATTAAACGTGAGGAGGCGTATATTCGACATTTGACCGAAAACGAAAAAAAATAGTGATTTAAACGTCTTGTTACAACCGCACAACAATCTCGACGAACCGTTTAAGTCGATCGTACTTCAACGCAAACGTGAGATATGTGAAAAGTGGGGTTGGGCGATGCCGTGGATTTTTTAGGTTTTTTTTAATTTGCAATCTTTAGTTTTTTAGTTTGTAATCTAGGATTTATTTAAATGAAATTTATAATTTATAAGTTTTTTGTTAATTTGTAATTTAAAAAAAAAAACCATTACTAGTGATGAGCATTTCCACTAAAATCCATCACTAGTGATGAAATAATGCTCGATGACATGACGGAACTTGATTGGATGTTGTGAGTGATGGAATTCCATAACTAGTGGAGCCCCGCTACCACCCTTAGTAGTTATGTTGTAATTTGTGCTTCATTTCTGTTTCATGCTTGTGACTGTTGTACTTTTTGTTTGTGTGTTTGTAATGTTTGCAGCTTAACAACTTTCTTGGCTGATTTGCATTGCTTTACACGTGAAGCTTGGTTTTGCTGCCAAGTTTCTTCTATGTTCTCATTTATATTTATATTTATATTTATATTTATATTTATGCAATTGGGCGTGGAGGAGGGTAATCACTTAAGGATGATTCATCACATAGGCGGCCACATCATCGGGTCTTGGGGATGAGCATTAAGGGATGAGAGAGTGTGAGTGATGAACCCCTTTATATATACAAGATGTATGTATGTATATGTGTCTGTTGGATAAAGAGAGAGGGAGGAACTAATCAAATAAAACTTAGATTATACATGAATTAATGAAATCCCAAGACTTAGTGTCTTACAATAAAATTAGAAAATTAATCGAAGAAACAATATTGAAGTTCAAAACCGAAGCTTCATGAGAAGCAATTTGAGCCAGAGAGTGACAAACCGTAATGAACTAATGATCCAGTAACTCAATACAAATTAAAAGTTATATACTCGATAGCCGGAGTGGTTTATTGAAACTTGGGGTGTTTATTAATATAAAAGAAAAAAGTTATTCATGTTAATTTATAGGTAGACTAGTCTAAGTACCCGTGTAATACACGGGTGGCTTAACACCAACTAAACACATACAAAATTATAAATGTTTAAGCGTTAAACTGTGATTTGGTAACCATAATATTTTGAGACTATTGAACAAATCTCAATACTACATCTCCCTAATGTTCGTTACATATTAAGTTTTTGTTAACAAATCCCTAATGTGATTTGATAAAGTATTGTAAACCATATAGCTTGCTAAAAAAGTAAACAGTATCAGGGCGAAATCAAAACAATGTTGGCAATAATAAGACTTACACCATTGAAATATGATACCATATAAACAAACTGTTTGAAAATTGTAAATAACAAAATACATAGAAGGAGCATAATAAAGTCGAAACATTGTACGATGACAAAAAAACGTTGAACATCATTACTACCGGGAGATAATTGTTTATCACATGCATTAACCACAACACAAACATTCGTTAAAAGTTGTGGTTAGAGATGAGTAACCTATTCAGATTTCTATTGTAACGAAGATCAAACTGACCACCATCCGCCAAACCAGCTTGCCGCATAAAGTTCTGCCATCCTCTTAATGCATACCGAATCCTGCCATGTGCAGTTTCGTCCCGTATCTCCAAAGTCATTGAAAATCCGTCTTCAGTTTCAACTGTCATTTCATCAAGGACGGATAAATCAACGCTCATGGCAAAGGGCTTCGGGAAACGCTCCATTACAATTGCATAAAAGTACATAATTAAATGGTTAATAACAATTCAAACTTAAAAAAAAATCCATAATATTAAGTTAACACATGTAGAAACTGAGAGACTTACAAAACGAAAAGTGAGACACCATGTCAGTTCGTAATCATTGGCTTGATCAACAACTGGTGGAACATCTAAAATCTATTGTTCTAATGGAGGCTCCGCTTCTACAACCAGGACACCAGGAGGACCATTTACCACATTATCTTCCAAAACAGCTTCTTCTTCAAAGGACACATCATCATTACCATGTCCTCAATCTTAACCATTTGGACAACTGGTAAAGCATGGTCTGGAGTTAGTGACTGCAGATCGTTAGGAAGGAACAGTAAAATTCTAAAAACCCGATCGTCAATCAGCTCAAAAACCAAAAAATCACCAGTTATTAAACAGAGATCCTTTGCAATTTGAGAAAAATCAACAATGTAATGGTTAATATCCCAAAGTCTACTTATGCTAACATTCCACATATTATCCTCGCCAAACAGGATAACAAAATCATCAAACAAATTATCACCATTGAAATGATGTTGCATAAATTCCCTGGGTAACCACTGCAGTAGATTGAAAATATATTAATAATTATAAGATGTAAAGGTTTTTCAAACATAATAGACAGCGTTTAAAGCTTACCATATTGCTTAACTGAGGATGTAACATAACAATATGGAACTTTGAAGAATTCACCGTGTGTAGATAACTTTTGAAGTGAGTTATTCTAAATGATGATGAATCCAAATTTTGGAAAACAACAAAATCTCCGTCTTCTATACCAAGTACACTGACGACAGTTGGCCACCTATTCGAAAGACAAAAACCGTTTGTAGACTCCTTGATATTAACATCAAACATTACAGATTCATCTGTAAACAAAAGAACAGTACCGGTCGGGTAGCCCTTTAAATCATCCAATCTGTTGTACTGATGTGCGCAAAATGCAACATATAAATTACATCAATTGTGGCATAAAACTAACCCTTTTTTAGTACTAATATTGGAAAAAAGTGTGTTTTTGTCTTCCTTTTGTATTTTCAGGATTAAATGAGCTCAAATTAACAAAAGAAGCAAAAAGGCAGCCAAATCTAACATAAATACAAGAAACGGAACAAACGTGGCATGCCCGACCTCACCGACAGCATCTCCCCAAGCAAAACAAAAAGACAGAAGACTGAACACGCCCCGTGCTCAGTGAACACGGGGGCGTGCCCAAGTGTCAGCATAAAAGACAAAGCTGTAGAAGCTTCTATTGCCCACCACGGGGCCGTGCTCAGCGGACACGGGGCCGTGGTCAACTATAAGATTCGCAGAATCCAGGCAAATCTTGATAGTACAGATACGCTTCTGCACACGGGGTCGTGCCCAGCGGACACGGGGGTGTGGTCAACTAATGCAGACAAACTGCAATTAATGAAGACAGAGAAGAGGATGGACATGGGGCCGTGCCCAATGGACACGGGGCCGTGCCCGAGCTTCTGTTCAGGCTATAAATAGGGGTGCTTGGCTCATTTGCAAACCATCCCTTGGCACACCACCTTTTTCACACTTCACCCACCACCCACCACCCACCACCATCACAACACCATCATCCACCACCATCATCCATTGTCCATCATAGAGTGTGTGAGTCATCTCGGGATCCAAGATTGATCGTAAGAGTTCTTGACAATCAAAGGCCATGTTTGCCTAAGTCTCTTACATCATTTGGTGAAGACAAGTGTCTAGTGTAATACTTTTTATTTTTAATCTTTTTGCACTTTTTACTTGGTTATGTATTAATGACTTTAATAACTAGTTTCTTATGTTGAAGGTGATTCTTCCTTATCGTTTGTCCGTGGTGTCTTGGCATTATTTTACTGTCTATATAAAATAAAAGATTTTCACCATTCATATCTCCACGGTCTATATGGAGGTATGTTGGCTACCTGGTCGGGGGTTAAGGGAACGGTTTGGTAAGAGTCTTGCCTTGTTCAGTGTATAGATCCTGCAAGGACCTGGGTCAAATTTAGTAGGACCTCCTTCAATACCCACCGGTATTGGATGACGGGGGTCCAAACTCTTTGATCCCCTCATATGTAAGCTACTATTAATACTTTAACCCGGCTACTTAGGACTGTATCCCTGCTGACTCAGACTACTTAGCCGAGGGTAACGTCACCTTCAAAAGAGGGGCCTACCATAATATGCATTAATAACTTAATTAATTATCTTTCAATAATCTGACCCTTTAGGATTGTATCCTTGCTGACTCAAACTACTGGGTTGAGGGTAACTTCACCTCCAAAAGAGGGGCCTACTACAATAACTAAGATAATCTCTTAAAAAGTGCAAAAGTGCGGAAATAATCAAAGGTTACACTAAACACGAGTCGGAGCCAAGTGATTCATCTTGTCTATCTGTATTTTCTTTTATTTTTATTTTTCAGCATTTTAGTTAGTTTTTATTTTTCTTAGTTTAAAAAAACATTTTTCTAACCTTTTGATTTGATTAGATGTTGAGGATAAACCGGTACTAAAAGCTCGTGTGTCCTTGGACGACCTCGGTATCTTACCAACACTATACTACGCTTACGATGGGTGCACTTGCCCATATGTGTGTTTAGTGTTAGTAAATATCGTGTTTTATAAATTTAAAACTTGACTAAAAAAGTGTAAAAGGGCTTAAAATATACTTAAATCCATATCACACTTTACGCACATCAAGTTTTTGGCGCCGTTGCCGGGACACAAGGATTTTAAGAAAGTTAGGAATCAGCGGCCTAATCGTTTTTTCTAATTTTTCTGTTTTTTTTTTTATTTTTCGTAGTTTTTCAGTTTCTGCAGACGCTCAGCACGGGCCGTGCCTGGTCGGACACGGGCCGTGCCCAGCATTGTTACTGGCAGTTTTTATTTTCCGAGTTACAGAGAGCTGAGCACGGGGCCGTGTCGGTGCAACACGGGGCCGTGTCCAACTCCCCAGTAACAGGGATCCGGAAAACAATCACTGTATCTCCGACCACGGGCCGTGTTCACCTGAGCACGGGGCCGTGGTGAACTTTCTGACCAACGTTCTTTTATGTTTTTATTGCAGGACTTGGAACCCAGGCGCCCCATTCGAACTTCCTACGTAGTGTATGAGCTCCAGTTCTAGTAGGGACATAAAAGAACCTCTAGAAGAACCCGAACGCTTTATCAGAAAAAAGACTTAAAGCTAAAAACCAAGAGAAAGTTTCGGGGGACCCACTTCCAATGGCGGACCAACGTACCCTTATGGATTACCTACGACCCACCGTAGGTAATCTCGGCGCCGCTATCAATGCACCGAATGTCGAAGCCAATAATTTCGAACTTCGGCCACATTTGATACAAATGCTTCAAAACTCCGCAACCTTCCATGGGCTTGCGGACGAGGATCCCTATCTACATATTACTAACTTCTTAGAAATATGTGATACCTTTCGGATCAATGGAGCATCAAACGACACCATCCGCCTTCGGATGTTTCCATTTTCACTAAAAGACCGAGCTAAGGCTTGGCTAAATACCCTCCCAGTTGGCTCGGTAAACACCTGGGATGAACTAGCCCAAAATTTTCTATATAAGTATTTCCCTCCTGCTAAAATGGCTAAATTAATGACTGAAATTAATAAATATTCACAAGAAGATGGGGAATCCTTCTAAGAAACTTGGGAAAGGTTCAAGGAGCTACTAAGAAAGTGTCCTCATCACGGTCTTGCGGTATGGCAACAAGTATCCACTTTCTACAATGGGTTGTTGCCACACACAAGACAAACGCTTGATTCTAGCTCCGGGGGACTTCTAGGTAATCGTCGCCCAAATGAAATATACAATCAAATTGAGGAAATTGCTCAAACAAATTTTCAGTGGCACACTCCCCGAGGCAATAAATCTATTGCCCCGGGCGCCCATAAGGTTGATGAAAGCACTTCTTTACAAGCCCAAATCGAGGCCCTTTCTTCAAAAATCAAAAAGTTAGAAATGGCAAAAACGGCCTCGGTTATGGCTTGTGAGGGGTGTGGTGGGCCACATGAAAATTGGAGTTGTATGAAAGAAGTTGATGATCAAACAGAAACGGTAAACTACATTAATAATAGACCTCGGCCGTCGGGTCCTCCAACGGGTACCTACAACCAAGGATAGCGTAACCACCCCAATCTTGGTTGGAGAGATCCCGGCAATGGTAGTAACCAACAAAACCAACGAACTAACTTTCAACAAACACAAAATTTTTCTCAACAACAAGGTGGACGAGAAAGGCTTGAAGATACTGTATCTCGCCTCATCTCAGACACCGAAAAGAAAAACTCGGATCGATTTCAGCAATTGGAATCGAATTTTAGAAATCAACAAGCTAGCATTCAAAACATTGAAAAACAATTAAATCAAATAGCTCAAAATTTCTCCGAGAGACCACAAGGCGCGTTACCAAGTAATACCGAGATCAACCCAAAGGCGCATGTACATCTCATAACATTGAGAAACCGTACCGTGGGTCTCGAAGAGGCTCCACTTCCACCAACTAAAAGAAGCCAATCTAGCCAAACCACAACTCCACCCGCGCCCCAACAAGAGAAGGCTTCTTCACCAATTCAAGAGCCTACTAAGACTCCTCCGGTTCCATACCCCGGTCGGTTAATTCGTCAAAAGACCAATGAGCAATTCGCAAAGTTCGAAAATTTACTAAAACAATTGCATGTTAATATTCCATTTATCGAAGTCCTAACCCAAATGCCTAAATATTCAAAATTCATGAGGGACTTCCTCACTCATAAAAGGAAAATTGAATCATTGCAATTAGTTAACTTAGGCGAAGAATGCTCCGCCTTACTACTCAACAAACTCCCACAAAAGAAGATTGATCCTGGAAGCTTCACGATTCCTTGCTCGATTGGGGAATCCCCCATTCACAATGCACTAGCCGATCTTGGGGTTAGCATCAACCTCATGCCCGCATCAATGTTCAAACGACTCGGCCTAGGAAAAACGAGCCCTACAAAGATGAGCATACAACTTGCCGATAGATCCGTCAAATATCCACAAGGTGTCGCTGAAAATCTATTGGTCAAAGTCGACAATTTCGTCTTCCCGGCCGACTTTGTCATACTAGACATGGAAGAAGACACCGAAGTCCCTCTCATCCTAGGGAGGCCATTTCTAGCCACTGCCCAAGCAGTGGTAGACATGAATGACGGGACACTAACATTGAAGTTTGGGGACGAGGAAGTAAAGTTTGGAGTCGGAAAAAGAGTAGAAGATGAAGACCCGGTCAACTACATGAAGGTCATAGACTCAAGCTTGGATGACGCTCTCCGACGGTGTAACATGGGATGCAAAACATCCCACTTGGGTAACATATGACCAGGCTTTGGATCTAGCCAAGGACCCTTATAAACGTGGCGCACCACGGAGGCATTCCGCGGAACTATCCTTAGTTTAGTTTAGATTAATTTTTTTTATGTTTTCTAGTTTAGTTTTAATTTTCAGGAATAAAACACACTCGGGATGGTGAAGGATAACAAGGGAAACTTGGACCAGCACCCCATGCACGAAAACAGGGCCATCCGACAAATTTTTCTTCATTACAGCAAGTTCAGCACGGGCCGTGCCTGCCCAACACGACCCCGTGCTGCACAGTCTGCAGAAAATGCCCAGTTCAGGTAAACTGGACACGGGCCGTGTTCACTGAACACGCCCCCGTGCCCAGGCTTCTGTTTCTCTTTATTTATTTCTGTTACTGGCGACTGAACACGGGGCCGTGCCCGGACACCACGGGGCCGTGTCCAGACGCCCAGTAACCAAAATTTTTGCTTTTTCACACCTTTTTACACATTCAATCAACCTAAAAACTTATTTTTTGGACACATTGAGGACAATGTGTAATTTAAGTGTGGGGGGGATGCTAAAACCTTGAATCTTGCAAGTCCTAAATACAAGCCTTACACAAAACTCTATTGGAACCGCTAATCACCCCAAATTTTTTCAAAAATTTTTCATTTTTTTTACTTGTCTAGGTTTCACTTGGGAAATTCAAGTTCTAAAAAAGTTATATTTTTACAAATTTACAACCAATAGCGTCGTGATAAAAAAAACCAACATAAGAAGATTATGAAAAGGCATGACAAGTTTAGTTAAAATTTGATTATATATACTTGATCACATAAAAACCCATTCCCACAAAAGTGAGTTTTGAGCCTTTATTGAGCATACAAATACATATCTTTAAACTAAATGCTCATTTTTCGTTTCTTGTGTGAATAGCCGCTTGGTTTCTTACGACTCTAGAACTTGCCACAACGATACATTCCCGGTCCTTACCAACTTAAACCCGAGTAAGTAAATGACGGAGGCATTAGGACTAACCATTTTTATTTCTACACCATTATTTTTCTTTTTTTTTTACCACCTACCCAAAATCCCCCTAGTTAACCCCTTTGAGGCTAAACCTTTTCATTTCTTAACCAAAAAACAAACACCCTTTTACCCACCAAAACCTTTTTATTTTTAACCCTTTGTTTTAGTAACAAGCTCGGTTTTTCGTATGACTCTTTCAAAAAAAAAAGAAAAAAAAAAGAAATTTTTTTTGATGATGAAGCAAAAGAAATAAACAAGCAAGTTCATCAAAAATAACTTTGTTTGAATAAATGCTTCATCCAAATAAAAGTTGCAAAAAAGTAAAAAGTCTTACGAAAACCGACGCTTCTTACGCTTTTCGCCCTTTTCTACTAACCACTAACCCAACCACCTACCTTTAACCAAAGCCTAACCCTTTACCCGAAAGTCCTCTTGATATTTACAAAGGTATATAGTTAAAAAGGAGGAGGATTGATTGCTTGGCAAGCCTATGGTAGGAGTAAGTTCCATGCCGCTCTCGAGTGATTCACTAAAATACATCTTCGGCCGAGTGATCCCCCGTGAGGTATGTGAACTTGTATATAAGTGGAATTTTAAATAGGCATGTTATGCCCTAATAAGTAATTTATCTTATGTAATGTTTTAAATAAATCATGATGAATAGGATTGTAAATAAATAAAAATAAAACCTAATAAAGAATCTTGGAAATCCCGACACTCTATGACAAGCCAAAAAAAATCTTCTCTTCTACCCATTCCATTTGGGAGTGTAAAGCCACATTATAAAGAGTTTTGCTTGAGGACAAGCAAAGATTCAAGTGTGGGGGTATTTGATGTGCGCAAAATGCAACATATAAATTACATCAATTGTGGCATAAAACTAACCCTTTTTTAGTACTAATGTTGGAAAAAGTGTGTTTTGTCTTCCTTTTGTATTTTCAGGATTAAATGAGCTCAAATTAACAAAAGAAGCAAAAAGGCAGCTAAATCTAACATAAATACAAGAAAAGGAACAAACGTGGCATGCCCGACCTCACCGACAGCATCTCCCCAAGCAAAAAAAGAAGACAGAAGACTGAACACGCCCCGTGCTCAGTGAACACGGGGGCGTGCCCAAGTGTCAGCATAAAAGACAAAGCTGTAGAAGCTTCTATTGTCCACCACGGGGTCGTGCTCAGCGGACACGGGGCCTGGTCAACTATAAGATTCGCAGAATCCAGGCAAATCTTGATAGTACAGATACGCTTCTGCACACGGGGTCGTGCCCAGCAGACATGGGGGCGTGGTCAACTAATGCAGACAAACTGCAATTAATGAAGACAGAGAAGAGGATGGACACGGGGCCGTGCCCAATGGACACGGGGAAGTGCCCGAGCTTCTGTTCAGGCTATAAATAGGGGTGCTTGGCTCATTTGCAAACCATCCCTTGGCACACCACCTCTCTCACACTTCACCTACCACCCACCACCATCACAACACCATCATCCACCACCATCATCCATTGTCCATCATAGAGTGTGTGAGTCGTCTCGGGATCCAAGATTGATCGTAAGAGTTCTTGACAATCAAAGGCCATGTTTGCCTAAGTCTCTTACATCACTTGGTGAAGACAAGTGTCTAGTGTAATACTTTTTATTTTTAATATTTTCACACATTTTTACTTGGTTATGTATTAATGACTTTAATAACTAGTTTCTTATGTTGAAGGTGATTCTTCCTTATCGTTTGTCCGTGGTGTCTTGGCATTATTTTACTGTCTATATAAAATAAAAGATTTTCACCATTCATATCTCCACGGTCTATATGGAGGTATGTTGGCTACCTGGTCGGGGGTTAAGGGAACGGTTTGGTAAGAGTCTTGCCTTGTTCAGTGTATAGATCCTGCAAGGACCTGGGTCAAATTTAGTAGGACCTCCTTCAATACCCACCGGTATTGGATGGCGGGGGTCCAAACTCTTTGATCCCCTCATATGTAAGCTACTATTAATACTTTAACCCGGCTACTTAGGACTATATCCCTGCTGACTCAGACTACTTAGCCGAGGGTAACGTCACCTTCAAAAGAGGGGCCTACCATAATATGCATTAATAACTTAATTAATTATCTTTCAATAATCCGACCCTTTAGGATTGTATTCTTGCTGACTCAAACTACTGGGTTGAGGGTAACGTCACCTTCAAAAGAGGGGCCTACTACAATAACTAATATAATCTCTTAAAAAGTGAAAAAATGCGGAAATAATCAAAGGTTACACTAAACACGAGTCGTAGCCAAGTGATTCATCTTATCTATCTGTTTTTTCTTTTATTTTTATTTTTCAGCATTTTAGTTAGTTTTTATTTTTCTTAGTTTGAAAAAACATTTTTATAACCTTTTGATTTGATTAGACGTTGAGGATAAACCGGTACTAAAAGCTCTTGTGTCCTTGGACGACCTCGGTATCTTACCAACACTATACTACGCTCACGATGGGTGCACTTGCCCATATGTGTGTTTAGTGTTAGTAAATATCGTGTTTTATAAATTTAAAACTTGACTAAAAAAAGTGTAAAAGGGCTTAAAATATACTTAAATCCATATCACACTTTACGCACTTCATGTACCAAGTTGGGAGGAGCTGTAAATATCAATGAGAATAGTAAAATCGTCAAAACAACCAACATGTAAGATAGACTTCATATCAGTTAATTTGTTAGGTAACGATATAAGTTATGAAAATAAAACATATAACCTGTTCTATTTTAGTCCTGTCCTCTATATAAACAAAAAAACCACGCTCCATAACTGTGAACAGAACAAAAATAACATTAAGATAACGATAATCCAGTAAAAAACCACATTAACATTAATGATTGAATTATAAAAAACAGAGTAACGATATGTGAAACAACAAACAACAGTGATATGTAAGTTTATGATATCCATTAAAGAAAGTTAAAATATCACAGTTAAAGCAAATATTCCTAAAAAACAAAGGACAACGATTAAATTCGGAACTTATACACAGATTTGCTATTATATAGAAAACAAAGTAACAAAGATTATAAATAAATGTATTAAAAAACAAAAAACTTTTCAAGAACAGATAAAAAAAATCATGTATAAAAAAAACAAAATTTTTGTGTCTAGGGTTTTATGATTACTTGAACACACAAAAATATAGCTAACTTTATTGTGTTTGAATCGGTTTAATATATGCTCATATAGTAACACAATGAAAAATCACCAAGAATCTAAAGAAAATTACATTGAACATTAGAAACTTTAGAACAAATTAGGACGAAAATTACACTAAGAACAGTCGGATGGAGAACAAATAGGTTCGAAAATTAGGAGGAAAATTACACTAAGAACAAAATAACATTCAACATTGAAATCATTTACTAAATCAACAATCAAGGTTCGAAAATATAGAAATCGTACAAAGATATACTTACCAGAAGCAAAATCGCCGAAGAAACTTGTAACAAAAGCAAACGCCAATGAAGATGATGATAGCACGATGACGGATTGAGAGAGAAATGATGAATGAGGGTATTATAATATAAAGATCCCTTCATCTTCTTAATTTTTTAAACACAGAACTTCGTAAATTTGGAATGACTGATGTGATTAGCAATAGATTGGAGAGATGCAATGATACATTGGAGGAAAAAAGAGGAAAGACGGGAATTGTAGGCGTGATTTTAATTGAAAGGATTTCAAAGGAATAGAGGGATGTCATGATGAAGGTGAAGTTATGAAAAAGGAAACGAGAAGTAAGGTTTTCGTGCTAACAGAAAAAAAACGGTTTTATATTGGCAATAAGATGGGTAATAAAAGGACAAATGGCAAAACACGGGTTGCTAAACAAAAAACAATTTATACTTTAATGCGTAAATACTTTATTACAGGTTCGTTCGAATAGAAACAAAAATGATAGAAAGTACGTGAACTAAGATAAATAGATAATAAACATAAAAATTCACAAGCCATTGAATATCTCTTTATATACAACATTCATTGTTTTATTTGTAGGTCTGCCTTCATTGTCAAGTATTAGTAACTTGATTCCATCTCGTCTTGTAACCCTGGATAAAGCTACGTACAATTGACCATGTGTGAACACTGGTTGTCTTAAGTACAAACCAACCTTAGTAGCGACTGGCCCTGCCTTTTGTTGATCGTCATCGCAAAACATACAGTTATTGGAAATTGCCTCCTTTGAAATGCAAAAGGAATCTTATTGTCCGAAGGTACCAAATTAATTCTAGGTATGAATGTCCGATAACCAATATTTCCACCTTAAATTATCTCAGCTTCAATTACACGGCTGTAAAGTTTTGTAACCTTTAACCTTGTACCGTTACACAAACCATTTCGTTGGTCAATATTTCGTAACAACATTATTGGAATACTAACTTTAAGCACTAACCTATGATTGGGTAAACCAGATACTTTAAGACCGTTCAGCACGTCGGGTGAGTATATTTTTTGCTAATCAGCATTGCCATCTTCAGTAGGGCATAGACTGTCAGAACTAAGATACTCTTTTTCTTCGCCAGGGAACAATGCCAACAATCTATCATTAATCTCGTGAACAACCTCATTCTTAGGCGCAAGTATAGCTCTAGTACTAGAGTAATTACGATCATTGTAGTTTTCCAAGATTGACGGATAGACAAAATCAACCAGGCTAGAAATTGGGTCAGATGTGTTGTCAATTAAAAGCTCAGGTGGTATTTCAATTATTGCTTCTTCATCATTCGAACCACCAACATTTCCCTCACCAACGTCCAACAACCATTTTGCAAAATTATTGATCTCTTCAACTTCAAATGTAGGTCTTCCAACGGTTAACCTCATGTTTCTAGTTAAAGTCAACAACTTACACTTCCTCCACAGATAATACGAACATAATGAGGCATTCACAATTTCTTGTCATCCACCGTTTGGAACAACAGGTAATATTTGCCTAAAATCACCACCAAAAACAATAACCTTACCTCCAAACAGAATATCAGATATGCATGAATTAGAGATATTGAAAATGTCATGCATAGTTCTATCCAAAGCCTCAAATGCATGTTTATGAACCATAGGAGCTTCATCCCATATAATGAGTTTGGCCTGTTGTCGTAATTTAGCTGCATCATCGTCAGGTTTAATGTGACAAATGGAATCCTCATTAAGATTCAAAGGTATATGAAACCTAGAATGCGCCGTTCTTCCTCCATCCAACAACAATGATGCAATTCCGCTAGATGCAACGTTTAATACGATCTCACCTTTTGACCTAATTGCAGCAGACAATGTTTTCCATAAAAATGTTTTACCAGTCCCGCCATAACCGTAAACAAAAAATACTCCTCCATTGTTTCCATCAACTGCGTTCATAATTTCTTCATATACTGAACGTTGTTCATCCGTTAACAAATTCACCTGACCTTCATAAACATTTTGTAAATATGTTCTGTCGTGTCACAACCCTAAAAATACCCCGAGGGAAAACCCCCGCGAGGCGTGTGACATATCAGGATCTAGCCACCAATCATATTGAACCAATCACAAGTTGTTAAATAAAATCGCCAATTATTAATAAAAAGTGCCATCAATAAGTCTAAATGGAAACCAACATGTTCAGCGGAAGCAATTAATAAACCATAATTAAACCGTTTCGAAACCAATGTATAGTATCAATAATTCAAACACATGAATCCTCCCAGTCGACCCATGACCACTCCAGCTACGCCAGACAGTAAGTTCCCAAATCCAAGATATCTAACGACCTGTGAGCATGCAACAAGTGTATCAGACAACGCTGGTGAGTTCATAGTTTTACGAAAACGTTGATTACCAAGTGTTTAGTTTAGTCCATTGAATTTAAATCCAAAAGTAATGTTGATAATATCTCGATACTGAACAAGACGGCTCCAGATGTATGTTTTGCCCGCTCCCCAGTGCTCCTATCTAAGCACTGGGCCCGACTGGGTCATTAGTTCACACCCGCCCTCTCTCAAGAACGGGGTGAGGGTGCCAAACCTAAGTAGCGCTACCAGCTAATACCCCGCTACCACCCACGATAGCAAAAGATGGGACTTAAGAGACAGAGAGTGAGAATATTATCCAACATCCCAGTTTTACCCAAAAGATTTATCCCTCCCCGGGATACCCACTGACTGTCCCAAACCACCGGGACGCATGCTCAAAGTAGTGAACTCACCTTTGATTTTCTCGGTAAGATTGTCTACTTAATTACCAGTTGATCAAATGCGTCCTAACATGGTTATCGATAACGATCAGTTTTTTTTATGTACACATAGATTGCATAACTCATATACAATTAATTCTCGCATTCCCCTTTTCACATAGCACACAACTACTGTACAAGTAGCACACACGTAAAGTTCAAGCCATAACAGTCAATCCAATAGTCTCTAGCATAGGCTTAGTTCATAAACCAATCCGTCACATTAATTCATATGTACAAAACACGCAACAGTTAATCCGTTAATATCTGAAAGTGTCCAACATACAAAACAGTAGTACACAATTAATCAACACATTCATGAACACATAATCAACCCTTCTGATGTGCATTCTATAGATCGGCCCAATGTAAGAAAAGGGTTGGCCCAATGCGTAACTAGCCCGACTGAAGTACTCCAAACTAGGCGGCCCAAACCTTACCGTCCTTAATCTAATGTGCGACCCGGTCACTCACAGCCCAACATAAGGGTTTGTGCCCTTTACCTATTAACATGCAACCCACACTTAGCCCACATGTACAGCCCAACCCGATTCCTAATAAGGTTAACCCCAATTCTATAGTTAATGTTTCACAGTTCTCTATTAGAATTATGAAATCAATTTCGACAATTAATCTAGGGTCACCCTCATCATGTATAGTACCAATGATCAACCTGCATAATATCATATGTGCCAACACAAATCATTTACATGTTACTCATTCACAAGTGTGTCCTATACCAAATGAAGCCCAACCTAGATTGGATCGGGTGCGGCCCAAACATAGTACCCGATAGTTGCAAATTAAAACAGTCCACACATTCCCTAACTAGCAACCTATATGAAAATATGTACACAAATAATCATAAATTTTAAATCTGATATTCCTAGTTACCAGACAAAATCATGACCATTATCATCTCAATTAAATAATTAACCTAGTACAAGTAACTATCCCTGACACATTGATAGGATCACATGGTATCCCAACATTAGGGTATCCGGGGCACTCCCCTAAGAGGGGAGTCCCCTCTCTTACGCACACCCAATCAGGTTATGCCACGTCAACTCCCCTCGCAAACTCCCCTCGCACCCCAATTTGATGGCGGCACTCACCTCTTATGGGAATTGTTTTTTTATTCAAAAATAAAAAATAAAAAAATAAAAGTTTTCATTGGGGCTGGCCCCACCATATCATCTCCCCTTCTTCGATGAACTCCCCCCGACCACCCTCCTCGAATTGGGTCACCGCAGGGATGGCGGCGGTGTTCCCGATCGGGGAATGTGGTCACCGAGCCACTCCCCGCTTGGTGCCCCGGATACCCTTACTAAAATAGCTATATGCTTTGATTTTATCAACCACATGGGCCGCCATATTCTTGGTACATAATCATTAGAGTAAACTGCCATTTTGGTCCCTGTGGTTTGGGCACTTTTGCCATTTTAGTCCAAATTTCAAACTTTTTACATCTGGGTCCTGTGGTTTGCATTTTGTTGTCATTTTAGTCCAAAATCAAAAAACCCTCTATTTTGACTATTGAAAGCTGATTATTTTGTCCTTTAGTGCAGGGGCATTTTGGTCATTTTTTATGAGTTATTATAAATCAATTTTTGTGACAACTGGCACCAAACCGGTAATTTCCGTACACTTTAATTATTGCTTAATGACTGCAATTATGTGCTTAATTGTCAGCAATGTCTGACTTCATACTAAACAAGTGAATTCATGCATGTTGTATACTACAAAATATTGCTTTATGCATAAACGAGAGCGTTGCGTCAGAAATAATAGTAAACTCACCGGTAAGGCACACTGTGTCGACTGAACTGCAGAAAGCAGTCAGACATTAAAATTGAGGCCTAGGTGTAGGTCCGACGACAAAAGTACATTAAAACCCAAGAGTACATATAAGGGTTTAATTTATAGACATTGCGAAAGCAAAAATAAGCACTAAAAAGCACTCGAAACGCACTTCAAGTGCAGAATTTTGTATAATTCAGCAATAATTCAGCATTTTAACCTTGATATATTATGCAGAAGTCATGACTTATCATCCAGAGTACTTCCCCAAGTGTCGGGAATTGAAAGGGTTACAAAAGGGGACATAAAGAACGCTAAACGATACAATTTAGCACTTTAACGAACCGGTATTTAACCGAACAACCGGACATTACCCGGAACATCAAAATATTACTTGAAGCATTGTTTTAATGTTTCTGAACTAGTTATGGTCCCCGAACACCATAACACCCCTTATAACGTAATAACGCATTAAATCCCTAAACTTATTACTTGAAACCAACTTATTTATGAACTAGGGAGTGAATATTACACTTTGCCCCCCCCTACATAGTGGACGGTCACCTTAGTGGCCCCACTTTTGATTTTGTAATCTTGATAAATCTCTAAAAATCTTGCCAAGATATCATGTAATCTTATTAGATCTCAAAAGATTTGTAGAAAGATATGCAAAGATCTTTGAAGATATGAAATGGTTAAAAGTTACAACTAGACCCCTTCCCCCTATGCATAAAAATCGGCCATGTGCCTAAATTAAAAGATTGGTTGATTTGATTAATGGATCTTGCTTGATTCACTAGTAGATATGGAAGATTTATTTAGATCTTGTGAAGATATACAAGTATAACCATTTCACCACTCAACACCACACTTCTCCTCCTTCTCCCTCATACCTACGGCCTCCATCCACCCACCATACATCCACCATTTTCATTCCATTTCAATCCATTCCAAGCTTCACATAAGGTGCAAGAAGGTGTTTAAGAAGGTTTAGAGCTTGTGGAACTTAAAGAACCTCCTCCATTTGCTTTTATCCACCATTTTTGTCATCTTCAAGTTCTAGTAATCTTCTTTAGCCTTGTTGCTAGTGGTGAGCCCTCATGATCTCTTATTACTTCTATTTTTAGTGGTTAAAAGACATATTATGATGAAAACATAAGGACACTAATGATCACACACATGAATCTTGAAACATAAAGCTGGTAATATGATGAAATAGTGGTGAAATGATATTGTTTGATGCATGAATGATATTTGATGTTGAGTACTAGAAATAATGATGTTGATCATTACATGAAACTTGCTAGATTATGATTAAAAACATGATTTGGCAAGATAAGGGATGGTTATGTAACAACATGAAATAATCATCACCTTGATTTAACAGGAACTTGAAAGTAAAATGATTTTTTCTTGAAAAGTAATAAACCAAGTGAACTAGTAATCTTGTAAATCCAAGACTTGTGAATGATTTTTCTAAAGGAACCAAGTTTAAAGAGATGATTCTTGAAGGATCTCGGTTTTTACTTAAACCTACTCTATTTTTATTAGAAAAACAAGTGTATAAACACTTATGAAACAAGAAAAATACAAAAGGAATATTTTTAGAAAAATCGTACGACAAGTTGTAAATGTCTAAATCTTTCAAGAGAGTGATTTACAAACAAATAACCATGTTTTTAGGGGTAACTAAACCTACTAAATAACATGGTAAGTTACTACAAGTTTTTACAAGAACTTCAAGTTCATGATGTAGTGTGATTTACATGATCTAGACTTATGATAATACTTGATTGTGTTGTTGTTGTTGTTGAGGATTTAAAAGAAAATAAACACATGTTTTGAAAACATGGGAAACCTCCATTTTTAGGGGAAACTCTGTCAAAATTTTTATAAATTTTGACACTTAGAAAAATATAAGTTTTTGAGAAACTTATTCCCTAAATGTATTTAAATGTATTACCAAGGTTTCCCTAATTTTTGGTTATTAGAAATGAGGATTTCTTCAAAAATAAAATGGATATTAAGTATATATATTTTGAGAAAAAAAAATATATATTATTTGATCCCCAACTTGTGTGCTAAGTGTATATAGTATGTGTTATACGTGCTAGTGTATTAAGACTTGAAATACACTAAATACTCATGAGGAGTATAAACATAAAAATACACATACAACATACAAGATACATAATTCGGGTGCAAAGTGCAAAACACGAGATACTTATATTAATTTTAGAGAAGATAATATAAGTAAGATACGTAGTTAAAAATATAGAATATTTTTAACACAAGTATATATACAAAAGAGAGTGACTGTACTTGTGCGACGCAAGTCTAGTGACTAACGTTAAGAAAACGCGTATAGGTTAGGACGTTAATTAAGCAAATCCGGTGAAGTTTACGACGCAAGGAACGCAAAGTTGTGAGTTCATGCTCCCCCTTTTCTCTTTAACTGTTTTCAGTTTTTATAACTTCGGGGGTGAAATACATGTACAAATGTACAAAAATTTATAATTGGTATGATATAAATACAAGAAGTACACTTGATGAGAACGAGAACCAAGTGTGACGAAATATAAGAATATGAGAAGCGCACTTGGTGAGAACGAGAACCAAGTATGAGGCGCTATGAGAAATGATAACAAGAAACGCGCTTGGTGAGGATGAGAACCAAGTAGGATGCGTTATGAGAAATAGTGTCACGAATAGGGTACAGAAGCACCATTAATCGTGTACATACTTAGACCGCAGAACAAAAGGTTAGATCTAACGGGTGCCTGGCAGCCACACTCTCGGTGAGGGCGAGAATCGAGTAGTGCTTTTGTGTCTCAGAATATACCAATTAAATGCCTTAGGTTTGGTGACTTCCTATGTCGTGTCACATGTTAATGGCTTTGCAACCCATTAACAATCCTGATACTTAAAGGAATACTTTATTTACATAAAAGTCATACCATACTAAAAATTGATGAATACCTGAGTACGTGGGGTACTCAAGAAAAAATTGAATTATACATGAGTACGTGGTGTACACATGAAACTGAATTAGTATATGAAAACTTGATTTATTCACAAACTATGTTTTCATACAAAGTATACAAACGTGAAATACAAAACTGCATGAATTCACACCAACATTATGTTGACGTTTTTCCAAAACTCACATGTATTTCAGGTAACTAGGATGGATGTGCGCGCGGTCTCGCTTATGCTTGTGGATGTCGCTTATGTTTATCTTTAAATAAAGTTGTAAACTTTTTTTTTTGACAATGTTTTATGCGACTTAGCGATGTAAACGCTAAACTTATGTTTTCAAATTATGGATTTGATGTTTTTACGAGCATATAGCATGTTTACCTTTCGTATGCAATGAGAACCTTTCATGATCACACCTCGTGCTTCCGCCGCAGAAAGGGGTGTGATAGATTGGTATCAGAGCTGCGATTGTAGTGAACCAGGATTCCTTCTCGAGTCTAGTCTACAATCTCTAGGATCCTTTCACGAAAACAATTTTTCAAAGAGTTTTCATTGCATAAAACGTCCCGCGACATCCACTACCTGAAATTGTCTACATGAGTCTAGAAAAGACACTACGAGACTTAGAGTGCACTAGAGTAGCACTTGTCTTTAACTAAGAAATTACTTGCAATTATGTGTGATAATTAGCATGAACTAGAAGTAAAATGTCACAAGTATATGTGACTTTACCTGGAAGCAATGGCCTACCTGAAGGAAGAAATACGAGGATGAAACGAACTGTGCGGACTGTGCAAGGAGTTACGTAATTATGGATGCATACATAATTATGGAATTCAGTGCACAGAAACCACATCAAGTCTTGTCACGTATAGATTCCCTCAGTGCAAGAAAAGGTCAAACGTGAACACCAGCCTATTAATATACTCTGCTAGAGTAAAATTGTTTGAGGTCACTTATGTGGTATATATCTGTGCATATATACTACTGCTGTCTAGTACGACAATATCAAACAAATATCTAAACATATTGTGTTATGTTCCGTCAGAACATGGCGCCCAGGAAAGCTGTGAACGCTCGTGATCAACCTCCTCCTCCCCCACTGACAAAGACTGCTGAAGAGCTGAACGCTCTACTGGAGGAAAGAATCTCCGCTGCTATCGCCCAATACGAGGCAACCCGTACTGCAGACAGTGGTGGACCGAGCAACGCCAGACGTAATGGGAATGGAGATTCATCTGGAGGAAACGCAGCTCAGGGTTGTACTTTCAAGCAGTTCCTCGACTGCAAGCCGATGAACTATGATGGCACAGGAGGTGCAGTAGCATTTGTGCGCTGGACGGAGAAGACTGAAGCTACTATCCACATGAGCAAGTGTACCGCGGATCAGCAAGTCACCTTTGCTACTGGGTTATTCGTCGATGAAGCTCTGACTTGGTGGAACCTGCAAGCCCAAACCTTGGGTGATGATGCCGCTTATGGATTAACTTGGGAGGAACTGAAGGAAAGAATGAGAGAGAAGTATTGCTCTCGCGCTGAACTCCAAAGGCTGGAAACGGAGTTCTGGCACTTGACCATGGTAGGTGCTGACATTAATGGTTATACTCGAAGGTTCCATGATCTGTCAAGAGTGCTTCCCTACATGGTGACTCCTGAATTCAAGCGCGTTGAACGCTACATTTGGGGACTGGCCCCAGAGTTTCGTGGCATGGTGACGTCGGCCAAACCACAAACAATCACCGAGGCTGTAACTCTGGCTGTCAGCCTAACTGAAGATTGTGTTCGTATGAAGAAGTTATCACTAAACCCAACAGAGAAGACCGAGACACATGCTGAGTCGTCCGACGACAAAAAGAGAAAGCATTCGAATCCGAACCAAGCAACTCGTAACAACAAAGGTTTCAACAACAAGAGGCGTGACGCTAACCCATCTCAGGAGGCGAAGACCCTTGCAACCAAAGCATAACAAGGCTCCATGCCTAGATGCCAAAAATGTAAGTATCATCATGATGGAGCTTGTCGCATTCCAAGGTGCGACAAATGTGGTAAATTGGGTCATCAAACAGAAGACTGTTGGGGAAAAGGAAAGAACCGAAATGGAAACGGTGCTGGTAACAAGAATGGTAACGGGAAAGGGCAGAACCAAGGATGCTTCAAGTGTGGAAACAATGATCATTTCATGAAGAACTGCCCAGAGAGAAACAATGCTCAGGCTAGAGCGTTTGTGATTGGAGCAAAGAACGCACGCGAGGACCCTAACGTGGTCACCGGTACGTTTCTCATTAACAATCACTTTGCATCCATATTATTTGACACTGGCGTCGATTATAGCTTCATGTTTGTGGAATTTAAACGCATACTTGGAATAGAATCTAGTAGATTAGAAACTCCTTACTCCATAGAACTAGCCAATGGAAAACTCGTTGAATCGGGCGAAGTTGTTAGAGGCTGCACACTAGAACTTGGTGAACGAAGGTTTAGCATCGACCTCTTACCTATTCAATTGGGTAGCTTCGATGTAGTAGTCGGGATGGACTGGTTGTCCAAGAACAAAGCTGAAGTTATTTGTCATGAGAAAATCATTCGCATCCCTTTAGCGAATGGTGAAACTCTCATCGTGCATGGAGAAAAACGAGACGCACCTCTTCGAATCATCAGTTGCATAAAGGCACGGAAGTGCTTAAGGAAAGGATGTGTCGCTTTCCTAGCACACGTTATAGACAAGAAGGCTGTGGAGCCAAAACTCGAAGACATTCCTGTGGTAAAGGAATTTCCTGATGTGTTCCCTGAAGATCTGCCAGGACTACCTCCGCAACGACAAGTCGAATTCCGTATAGACTTGGTTCCAGGAGCCGCTCCTGTGGCCAAGGCTCCCTATCGACTTGCTCCATCCGAAATGCAGGAATTATCTACACAACTCCAGGAGTTGTTGGATAAAGGATTCATAAGGCCAAGCTTCTCACCCTGGGGAGCTCCAGTATTATTCGTAAAGAAGAAGGATGGAACACTGCGGATGTGTATCGATTACAGGGAACTGAACAAGCTCACTATCAAGAATCGGTACCCACTACCGAGGATTGATGACTTATTTGATCAACTGCAAGGATCAAGCTACTATTCCAAGATCGACCTTCGGTCTGGATACCACCAGCTGAGAATCCAAGAGGAAAGCGTACCAAAGACTGCATTCAGAACGCGATATGGGCACTACGAATTTCTTGTGATGTCGTTTGGGCTGACGAATGCACCAGCGGTCTTTATGGATCTAATGAACCGCGTATGCAAACCATATCTCGATAAATTCGTGATTGTATTTATCGATGATATCCTGATTTACTCGCGAACGAAAGAAGAGCACGAGCAACATCTCAGAACCATCTTGGAACTACTGAAGACAGAGAAACTGTATGCAAAGTTCTCGAAGTGCGAATTCTGGATTCGCGAAGTACAATTTCTTGGTCACGTGGTGAATGAGAAGGGCATTCATGTAGACCCGTCCAAGATAGAAGCAATAAAGAACTGGGAAGCTCCCAAGACCCCAACTGAAGTTCGTCAATTTTTGGGCCTAGCAGGCTATTATTGGCGATTCATCGAGAATTTCTCAAAGATAGCCCAACCGCTAACGACCCTCACACAGAAAGACAAGAAATACGACTGGGGTCACAAACAAGAAGAAGCCTTCCAGTTACTTAAAAACAAGCTCTGCGATGCACCAATACTATCATTACCCGAAGGCACTGAAGACTTCGTGGTATACTACGACGCCTCATGACAAGGCTTGGGTTGCGTGCTCATGCAACGCCAAAAAGTCATCGCTTACGCTTCAAGACAACTGAAGGTACATGAAAGAAACTATACCACTCACGACCTGGAGCTGGGCGCAGTGGTATTCGCCCTGAAGATCTGGCGACATTATTTATATGGTACTCGATGTACAATTTTCACAGATCACAAAAGCTTACAACACATATTTGATCAGAAGGAATTGAATATGCGCCAGCGGCGATGGGTCGAGCTGCTAAATGATTACGACTGTGAGATCAAGTACCATCCTGGAAAGGCAAACGTTGTAGCAGACGCACTAAGCCGAAAGGAAAGGGTTAAGACCCTAAGGGTTCGAGCGTTAGAAATGACCATTCGAACGAACCTCACTGCACGCATTCGTGATGCACAACAGGAAGCTCTTAAAGGAGAGAACCGTAAAGCTGAATACCTACGGGGTATGCTGAAATACCTGGTGCCAAACAAGGAGGGAGCCTTATACTTCAAGAAGCGTATTTGGGTTCCACTCTATGGTGGCATACGAGAAGTCATCCTTAATACAAATCGAGATATTCGATCCATCCAGGATCGGACAAAATGTATCAAGACTTGAAAGAATACTATTGGTGGCCGAGACTCAAAAGCGACGTTGCTGTTTATGTTGGAAAATGCCTAACCTGTGCCAAGGTTAAGGCCGAATATCAGAAACCGTCCGGCCTACTACAACAACCAGAGATTCCCGTGTGGAAGTGGGAACAAATCTCAATGGACTTCATAACGAAATTACCCAGGACCCCGAGAGGGCACGATATGATATGGGTAATAGTTGATCGATTAACGAAATCTGCGCATTTCCTACCGATCCGAGAGAAGGATAGCACTGGAAAGCTTGCAGAGATATACTTAAGGGAAATTGTGGCACGTCATGGAGTGCCAATCTCAATCATTTCAGACAGAGATGGACGCTTTGTCTCAAGAATCTGGCAATCCTTTCAGCAAGCCTTTGGATCTCAGTTAGATCTAAGCACGGCATTCCATCCACAAACAGACGGCCAGAGCGAACGGACTATACAAACGTTAGAAGATATGCTTCGCGCATGCGTCATGGATCTAGGCGGCAGCTGGGATACTCATCTACCTTTAGTTGAGTTTTCCTACAATAACAGTTATCATACGAGCATAAAAGCCGCGCCGTTCGAAGCTCTATATGGCCGCAAATGCCGATCGCCCTTGTGTTGGGCAGACACTGGAGATAAACGTATGGTTGGTCCTGAACTTGTACAAGAGACAACCGACAAGATTGCGCAGATCCGAGAGCGCATTAAGGCGGCTCGAGATCGACAAAAGAGCTACACTGATACGAAAAGAAAATCAGTAGAATTCAAGGTGGGAGACAAAGTGTTGTTAAAAGTCTCACCTTGGAAGGGCGTAGTCAGATTTGGAAAGCGTGGAAAGCTAAACCCACGATACATTGGACCATTCAGAATATTGAAAAGAATTGGTACCGTGGCATACAAGTTGGAGTTACCGGAAGAACTTAATGGAGTACATGATACGTTTCATGTATCCAACCTGAAGAAGAGTCCAACACAAGAAAGCTTGATCATCCCGATGGATGAAGTACATATTGATGAAGCCCTCCGATTTACAGAACAACCCGTTGAGGTTACCGACTAGAAAGTCAACAAGACCAGGAGGAGCAGCGTAAAACTTGTCAAAGTACGTTGGAGCTCTAAGCACGGACCCGAGTATACATGGGAACGTGAAGACCAGTTCAAGGAAAAGTATCCCCACCTATTCAAGAAGACCCCTGCGAGAGTTAGCTCAGCCTGAATTTCGGGACGAAATTCCTTTAACGGGGGGAGACTGTGACAACTGGCACCAAACCGGTAATTTCCGTACACTTTAATTATTGCTTAATGACTGCAATTATGTGCTTAATTGTCAGCAATGTCTGACTTCATACTAAACAAGTGAATTCATGCATGTTGTATACTACAAAATATTACTTTATGCATAAACGAGAGCGTTGCGTCAGAAATAATAGTAAACTCACCGGTAAGGCACACTGTGTCGACTGAACTGCAGAAAGCAGTCAGACATTAGAATTGAGGCCTAGGTGTAGGTCCGACAACAAAAGTACATTAAAACCCAAGAGTACATATAAGGGTTTAATTTATAGACATTGCGAAAGCAAAAATAAGCACTAAAAAGCACCCGAAACGCACTTCAAGTGCAGAATTTTGTATAATTCAGCAATAATTCAGCATTTTAACCTTGATATATTATGCAGAAGTCATGACTTATCATCCAGAGTACTTCCCCAAGTGTCGGGAATTGAAAGGGTTACAAAAGGGGACATAAAGAACGCTAAACGATACAATTTAGCACTTTAACGAACCGGTATTTAACCGAACAACCGGACATTACCCGGAACATCAAAATATTACTTGAAGCATTGTTTTAATGTTTCTGAACTAGTTATGGTCCCCGAACACCATAACACCCCTTATAACGTAATAACGCATTAAATCCCTAAACTTATTACTTGAAACCAACTTATTTATGAACTAGGGAGTGAATATTACACTTTCCCCCCCCCCCCCTACATAGTGGACGGTCACCTTAGTGGCCCCACTTTTGATTTTGTAATCTTGATAAATCTCTAAAAATCTTGCCAAGATATCATGTAATCTTATTAGATCTCAAAAGATTTGTAGAAAGATATGCAAAGATCTTTGAAGATATGAAATGGTTAAAAGTTACAACTAGACCCCTTCCCCCTATGCATAAAAATCGGCCATGTGCCTAAATTAAAAGATTGGTTGATTTGATTAATGGATCTTGCTTGATTCACTAGTAGATATGGAAGATTTATTTAGATCTTGTGAAGATATACAAGTATAACCATTTCACCACTCAACACCACACTTCTCCTCCTTCTCCCTCATACCTACGGCCTCCATCCACCCACCATACATCCACCATTTTCATTCCATTTCAATCCATTCCAAGCTTCACATAAGGTGCAAGAAGGTGTTTAAGAAGGTTTAGAGCTTGTGGAACTTAAAGAACCTCCTCCATTTGCTTTTATCCACCATTTTTGTCATCTTCAAGTTCTAGTAATCTTCCTTAGCCTTGTTGCTAGTGGTGAGCCCTCATGATCTCTTATTACTTCTATTTTTAGTGGTTAAAAGACATATTATGATGAAAACATAAGGACACTAATGATCACACACATGAATCTTGAAACATAAAGCTGGTAATATGATGAAATAGTGGTGAAATGATATTGTTTGATGCATGAATGATATTTGATGTTGAGTACTAGAAATAATGATGTTGATCATTACATGAAACTTGCTAGATTATGATTAAAAACATGATTTGGCAAGATAAGGGATGGTTATGTAACAACATGAAATAATCATCACCTTGATTTAACAGGAACTTGAAAGTAAAATGATTTTTTCTTGAAAAGTAATAAACCAAGTGAACTAGTAATCTTGTAAATCCAAGACTTGTGAATGATTTTTCTAAAGGAACCAAGTTTAAAGAGATGATTCTTGAAGGATCTCGGTTTTTACTTAAACCTACTCTATTTTTATTAGAAAAACAAGTGTATAAACACTTATGAAACAAGAAAAATACAAAAGGAATATTTTTAGAAAAATCGTACGACAAGTTGTAAATGTCTAAATCTTTCAAGAGAGTGATTTACAAACAAATAACCATGTTTTTAGGGGTAACTAAACCTACTAAATAACATGGTAAGTTACTACAAGTTTTTACAAGAACTTCAAGTTCATGATGTAGTGTGATTTACATGATCTAGACTTATGATAATACTTGATTGTGTTGTTGTTGTTGTTGAGGATTTAAAAGAAAATAAACACATGTTTTGAAAACATGGGAAACCTCCATTTTTAGGGGAAACTCTGTCAAAATTTTTATAAATTTTGACACTTAGAAAAATATAAGTTTTTGAGAAACTTATTCCCTAAATGTATTTAAATGTATTACCAAGGTTTCCCTAATTTTTGGTTATTAGAAATGAGGATTTCTTCAAAAATAAAATGGATATTAAGTATATATATTTTGAGAAAAAAAAATATATATTATTTGATCCCCAACTTGTGTGCTAAGTGTATATAGTATGTGTTATACGTGCTAGTGTATTAAGACTTGAAATACACTAAATACTCATGAGGAGTATAAACATAAAAATACACATACAACATACAAGATACATAATTCGGGTGCAAAGTGCAAAACACGAGATACTTATATTAATTTTAGAGAAAATAATATAAGTAAGATACGTAGTTAAAAATATAGAATATTTTTAACACAAGTATATATACAAAAGAGAGTGACTGTACTTGTGCGACGCAAGTCTAGTGACTAACGTTAAGAAAACGCGTATAGGTTAGGACGTTAATTAAGCAAATCCGGTGAAGTTTACGACGCAAGGAACGCAAAGTTGTGAGTTCATGCTCCCCCTTTTCTCTTTAACTGTTTTCAGTTTTTATTACTTCGGGGGTGAAATACATGTACAAATGTACAAAAATTTATAATTGGTATGATATAAATACAAGAAGTACACTTGGTGAGAACGAGAACCAAGTGTGACGAAATATAAGAATATGAGAAGCGCACTTGGTGAGAACGAGAACCAAGTATGAGGCGCTATGAGAAATGATAACAAGAAACGCGCTTGGTGAGGACGAGAACCAAGTAGGATGCGTTATGAGAAATAGTGTCACGAATAAGGTACAGAAGCACCATTAATCGTGTACATACTTAGACCGCAGAACAAAAGGTTAGATCTAACGGGTGCCTGGCAGCCACACTCTCGGTGAGGGCGAGAATCGAGTAGTGCTTTTGTGTCTCAGAATATACCAATTAAATGACTTAGGTTTGGTGACTTCCTATGTCGTGTCACATGTTAATGGCTTTGCAACCCATTAACAATCCTGATACTTACAGGAATACTTTATTTACATAAAAGTCATACCATACTAAAAATTGATGAATACTTGAGTACGTGGGGTACTCAAGAAAAAAATGAATTATACATGAGTATGTGGTGTACACATGAAACTGAATTAGTATATGAAAACTTGATTTATTCACAAACTATGTTTTCATACAAAGTATACAAACGTGAAATACAAAACTGCATGAATTCACACCAACATTATGTTGACGTTTTTCCAAAACTCACATGTATTTCAGGTAACTAGGATGGATGTGCGCGCGGTCTCGCTTATGCTTGTGGATGTCGCTTATGTTTATCTTTAAATAAAGTTGTAAACTTTTTTTTTTTGACAATGTTTTATGCTACTTAGCGATGTAAACGCTAAACTTATGTTTTCAAATTATGGATTTGATGTTTTTACGAGCATATAGCATGTTTACCTTTCGTATGCAATGAGAACCTTTCATAATCACACCTCGTGCTTCTGCCGCAGAAAGGGGTGTGACAATTTTTACCCTATAAAAGCACACTATCTTCATCTTCCCCAAATTCATAATGACCAAATACCCAAACCCTAATATCTTCAACAATCCGATCAGTAATAACAAGCTTGTTGAAATGTGCAGAGATAATGATGAACATTCATCATCCATGAGAAGGTCAACCAACAATGAAATGTTATTACATTCAATTCACCACCCAATTCCTCCAATTTCTCTTCGTTTCATCCAATAACCCTCACCAAACCCATTTGTTCTCGAACCAATCTGGAGTTGAACAGTACCGAGCTCACAAAACCCATTTGTTCTCGAACCATTTGTTCACAAAACCCATTTGTTCTCGAACCAATCTGGACGGAAAAATCGTCGGCAACAAGGTTATCTTCGTCCTCAATCTACAAGAACTGAAAGGAAAATGGTGGGTGGTTATACCAGAAGCTTACCGGAGAAGAATCTGGGCCGACGTCGCTGCCGTTTTCTGATGTCGGTTCTCATCGCCGGCGAAACAAAGAGAGAGCGAGGGGTTGTTGGGTGAGTGGCCGGTGAATCCGGTGCCGGCTCCTCCTCGGAGAGATGAGGAGTGATGTCTGTCGTTATGGACATACAAAAACCTAATTAACCTAGGTAGCTAGGGTAAGCAGGGTATCGAATCCAGAGGAGTCTGTGGTTAATGCTAATTATTATTTGTTTGTAAATATTTGAATCACTTTGAGAACTTGCTAGAAAACTATAAACAATAACTTTGAGATTGTAAAAACAATGATAGAAAAAGACGTGGTCACTCCGGGATTCAGATTCTGTAATTACTAATAACCTAGTTCTGATTTTATTGGATGTTATTGATTGAATAGTAAATCTGTCACATCTACCAATTACCTACTCAGTTCTTAATCTTAATATTAATTGATCAGAGAAATATTAAAACAAACATTCATAGGAATCATTCAATCAACAAAAGTATAATTGGATTCAAAACATGATTATAACTCTGACTGTCACTCAGGATTTGTTTGTCACACAAATTATATAATCACGCAAATAGTAGGCTGTCACCCGACTACAAATCCAAATCTCAATACAAAACAGAAACTAGAATTAAAAGTATCTAACAAGAATCATTCACCCGAAGTGTCCACTAGAAATTTAGCCGCTCATGACGGTCGAACAATCCTGAGAAGCTTGAAAGAATGACGAATTCATGACTGAGTCGATGTGTTGCGTGGATGATGGATGATGTCCGATCCCCACTGTTGCCGTCCAAGATCCCCTATTCAGTTGATGTGATGTACTCTAATAATATTCCTCAAACCCTCGTATGCACATGTGCCTATTCACGTGTACCTTGCATGGGCTGTCCACTAGTCAACCGCCAAGTGATGATGATATTGATTTTTCCTTTGTGTGATCATGTGATCCACTTATCAGCCCAATCCATGATGATGTTGGATCTGATTTTTATGTTGGTGGCCCAATCCAAAGACTCCAAGGTCCAAATATCCCATAATTCGGCCCATGTGTTGATATTTGTGTTATTCACTTTCGATCCTTGTGCCTCCTAAACTGTCATGATGATGATGTTTGATTTAATAATAATCCCCCTCAAAACGTTACCTTGTTCACGTGGGTCCCATGTCACATGTATATGCATTGATGTTTTTTCTTGACTTTTGATTTCGTGAAAAACTAATTGTGCCAAAAGTCCACCCCTCCACATGTCGGCTGCCAAAAAGGGTTCACCTTAGGGTATTTTTAAAACCCATTAAATGATCCAATCAAAACACATGTACCCGCTGCCAATCTTTTATTCTAACCGTAACGTACCGAATAAAAACCGTAGCCTACGCTCCATGTGCACTGTTGAAGTCAGAACCAACACACCGTAGCTTACGCATCATATCATAACCTACGGTCTTCACTTTGCTGCTGGGACTTTGTATTTGCTTGATTTCAACTTCCAATTAATTATAAACAGCCCCTAGACTTCATTAATTTCATATCTTTTGCATTCCAATGTATATTTTCGACCCAAACACGTCTCGAATGATATAATTCACTTGATTATTATTCCCAGTTGTTCCGCTTCAATCACCAAATGTCGTAACTTCACCGAATTACACGATTAACCTGTAAAACCACATACTTGCGTAGTTATCACATTCCAAGTATATAATCACGTAGATGGCAATAAATCACACAAAATACGCACGTTAACACTCGGGTTTCACACCCTCCATCACATCCCCACACTTAACCTTGATTGTCCTCAAGCAACCATTACAAACATTGCTCACCTTATTAACAAATCACTATTAAATCCCTTACCGAATTAGTAATTTAAGGTCCCAAGTCATACCCATCTCATAGACTGACACAATCGAGATTGACAATCTGACGGATAAGTGATATGCATTTAAAACAACTTAAGACTTGTCTAACTAGAACTAACATGCTTATATTACTACACACATGCCACACGCCCCTCACAATGATCACTTCGCTCGGCTTCATCAAGACTAGCGTGTAATGTGCTAGTATGTATTTCGCTCAAAACCAAATATGGAACTTTGTAATCATAAGCTTGTATAGCAATCACACCTCCACTGTATCAAATAACGTAACACATATCAAAAGGACTTTTGGGTTTTGGGTTAAGGGTAAAGGTAGGGAAATATTTTTGGCTTTTTTATGTTTATAAGACGAACACAAACGAATACCAAACCATGACAACTTTATTCACAAGAACTACTAATACTTTGGGTATTTTCGGCCCATTTATTCAACACAATATAATAATGATTTTTTTCTTCTTTTTCTTTCTTTTCTCTTTTTTTTTTCTTTTTTTCTTTTCTTTTCAACAAATATCTAACACACATTTGTCATTCATGGTTGGTAATCAAACGGGTCAAACAAGGTGTAACAAAAGAAAGGTGAAAGGCTCAACATGGTTAACTAAGGTGGGTGGATAAACAATCAACAAATAACATAATGGAAGGGATCCTAATGCCTTTATCATTTATGTGCATACGCTAAACCACAGTCTCAGCATGTATCAAACCACACAAGTTCTAACACAAAGCAACATATGGCCTACTCTCAGCAAATGAACATTTATTGTAATTCAACTAACAATCTAGTAGGCTCAAATATCTCACCGAATAGAAGGAATATGGGTTACCGACACGTAGCATGTGTAATTCCTAAAGCATGTTACCCCTAGTTAGGCATCTCTTCTCAACTATTTTCTAAAACATGTCAGAAACACTCTCATGAAACTTAAAGGGACAACCATGACTAGGGATCTAAGTTAGTTTAATATCAGTAGGAACCCTTTAGCAATTGAAATGTCGGTTTTCATGTAGTTCAAGCATACTTGAGACACAAAAATTTTTAAAATTTTTCAATTTTTTCCAATTTCGACCAATTCAAGCATTTAAGATCAACAATCCTACCAACCCTCTCTCGAGTTACCGCATCCCCACACTTGGGATACATTGTCCCCAATGTATGGTGCAATTTATAGTCATAACCCGAGAGATACCACCCACAAACCATGAACGGCTAACAACTAGACGACTCGACACATAAAACCACTCCCAACACAAAAAATTCACACCACCAAGTACACGAAAACAAATAAAACACAAGATAGATAAACACATGCACCTGATCAGAAAACAAGTGAGTGTTTGTAGTGGTGTAGCTGCTGCGATATAACCGGAACATACGCCCCTCATAGATTCTTTGAGATCTCATCGGGGATGTTGCCAAACATCCCCACACTTGATTCATTGCATCCGTGAAGATGGAACGTAGAAACCTGTCAAAACACAAACACACCAAAACGAAACCAAACCAAAATACAATACTCTACATCCTCGGGCTGCCTCCCGAGAGCGCTAAGTTTAAAGGTCTTCAGCCAGACCGTACCTGATTAAGCTCATGGTGGTTCAAATGGCATCTCTCGTGCAAAGAACACTTGTGCTGGTGGATGGTTAGTATCCCACTGCCATCCATCACTCCATATGGCATCCAAATGATTCGGGTTATCGAAATCTATCGACTGTAAGAATTCACCCTTAATTTTCCTTGTGGGCTTCTTCTTTTCCTTCAACTGTGAGAACTCACCCATATTCACCTCAAGTGGTCTCTTCTTAGATTCGGTTGCCTCCTTTGGTGACTCCTTTTCTAACTTGACTGAACGTTTTTTGTTTCTCATCTTGAGCCACCACGGTGATTTGACCACTTTATCCTTCACTACCTTTTTCATCTTTAGACCTGTCAATCATAGCAACACACTCTTTTGGGCTATCCTCATTAATTGGAGGATGACACTTATTAGCAATATTAGAATAAGCACAAGTGTGAGACGTAAAGTTTAAGGAAAACTTACGTGACCCGAAGACCATATTTACCGTATTAGCATTGCAATCAATGGTAGCCTTCGCGGTTTTCAAGAATGGTTGGCCTAAGATAACCGGCGGTTGTCCTTCAATATTGGATGGCGTGTGGTCCACAACTAGGAAATCTTCGGGGTAATAACAATCGCCTACTCTTACAGCAATTCCTCTCAACATCCCCCTAGATGGTTTCCTTGACCCGTCTGCAAGTACAATCGTGGTGTCCACCTCTTCAAGCTCACCAAAATCGTATTCATCAAACACTCGACCCGCCAATATGCTTACGCTTGCCCCATGATCCACCAATGCCCTCTCAGTCTTGAACTCACCCAACTGGACTGGGATCATAGGCACATTCTCCTCTTCATCTTCAACACTTGCAACCAAACGGATTGCACCAATGGTCATATTTAAACGGACGGGTGAATCATTATCATCAACTATTACCCGCACAGGAGTTACTACCTCTACATCTGGCTCTTCAATACAAACCTCATCTTGGGAATCCACAATTGACTCAGATATTTGAGATTGTGAGTCCACTTGATTGTTGCTTCCAAACCTCTAGGACTCTCTTGTAACCCGCTCATTGCATAGTTCATTTATAAATTCACCTAGCTTGACTACATCTTCATAAATCTGATATATATCAGGAGTGTCTTGGGCGTAACTTGATGAGTCATATTCATTAAAATGACCATTGCCTCCATAACCAGAGTCCTCAAAATATTCTGATTTTCCATTACAACCCCAATCTGGCTTGTACCGGTGACCACCATCCATCTCATAACCATTGTACTCCCAATTTGGATCATGATGGTAATCCATTTCACCGATCTCTTCTTGATATCTATCTTGATAAGAATAACCCTTGTAACCCGCATCTTCTTGTCTTTGCATGCGTTGGGACCATACCCACTCATCTAATTCAGCCTTACTCTCAAACATTGGGCATATGAGTGCCCAATGTCCTTGGTACCCACACCTTGTGCATGTAACATATTCTTTATATTGCGAGCTCATATTTCCTGCACAAGTAGCAAACGAAAAGCAGTACCGAACAAAAAGAAAACAAAGACAAAAGTGAAAGAAAAAAAAAACTAACTAACTAGAAAAAGCAAATACTTTTTGGATTTTGGAGTTTTTATGTAAAACGAAAGCAAACAAACAAACTAAACTAAACTAAACTAAACTAAACTAAACTAAACTAAACTAAACTAAACTAAACTAAACTAGCACTAAGCGCACGACTCCCCGGCAACGACGCCATTTTGATGTCTGTCGTTATGGACATGCAAAAACCTAATTAACCTAGGTAGCTAGGGTAAGCAGGGTATCGAATCCAGAGGAGTCTGTGGTTAATGCTAATTATTATTTGTTTGTAAATATTTGAATCACTTTGAGAACTTGCTAGAAAACTATAAACAATAACTTTGAGATTGTAAAAACAATGATAGAAAAAGACGTGGTCACTCCGGGATTCAGATTCTGTAATTACTAATAACCTAGTTCTGATTTTATTGGATGTTATTGATTGAATAGTAAATCTGTCACATCTACCAATTACCTACTCAGTTCTTAATCTTAATATTAATTGATCAGAGAAATATTAAAACAAACATTCATAGGAATCATTCAATCAACAAAAGTATAATTGGATTCAAAACATGATTATAACTCTGACTGTCACTCAGGATTTGTTTGTCACACATATTATATAATCACGCAAATAGTAGGCTGTCACCCGACTACAAATCCAAATCTCAATACAAAACAGAAACTAGAATTAAAAGTATCTAACAAGAATCATTCACCCGAAGTGTCCACTAGAAATTTAGCCGCTCATGACGGTCGAACAATCCTGAGAAGCTTGAAAGAATGACGAATTCATGACTGAGTCGATGTGTTGCGTGGATGATGGATGATGTCCGATCCCCACTGTTGCCGTCCAAGATCCCCTATTCAGTTGATGTGATGTACTCTAATAATATTCCTCAAACCCTCGTATGCACATGTGCCTATTCACGTGTACCTTGCATGGGCTGTCCACTAGTCAACCGCCAAGTGATGATGATATTGATTTTTCCTTTGTGTGATCATGTGATCCACTTATCAGCCCAATCCATGATGATGTTGGATCTGATTTTTATGTTGGTGGCCCAATCCAAAGACTCCAAGGTCCAAATATCCCATAATTCGGCCCATGTGTTGATATTTGTGTTATTCACTTTCGATCCTTGTGCCTCGTAAACTGTCGTGATGATGATGTTTGATTTAATAATAATCCCCCTCAAAACGTTACCTTGTTCACGTGGGTCCCATGTCACATGTATATGCATTGATGTTTTTTCTTGACTTTTGATTTCGTGAAAAACTAATTGTGCCAAAAGTCCACCCCTCCACATGTCGGCTGCCAAAAAGGGTTCACCTTAGGGTATTTTTAAAACCCATTAAATGATCCAATCAAAACACATGTACCCGCTGCCAATCTTTTATTCTAACCGTAACGTACCGAATAAAAACCGTAGCCTACGCTCCATGTGCACTGTTGAAGTCAGAACCAACACACCGTAGCTTACGCATCATATCATAACCTACGGTCTTCACTTTGCTGCTGGGACTTTGTATTTGCTTGATTTCAACTTCCAATTAATTATAAACAGCCCCTAGACTTCATTAATTTCATATCTTTTGCATTCCAATGTATATTTTCGACCCAAACACGTCTCGAATGATATAATTCACTTGATTATTATTCCCAGTTGTTCCGCTTCAATCACCAAATGTCGTAACTTCACCGAATTACACGATTAACCTGTAAAACCACATACTTGCGTAGTTATCACATTCCAAGTATATAATCACGTAGATGGCAATAAATCACACAAAATACGCACGTTAACACTCGGGTTTCACACCCTCCATCAAGGAGCAGATATGTCGTGTGTTGTAGGTAAGAGATGAGGATTAGGATTTTAATTCTTGAAGGTGAAGAAGACAGTAATATCTGTGGTGTGTGCGGATTTCCACAAAAAAGGAATTAGGGTTTTCAGCTGTAGAAGATGAAGAGGTTCAGTGGGTGTGCGTGATGTTTTGATCAGTGATTTCAAAATAAAAAGGAGAGGTTAAGGGTATTACTAAGTTTTATACCAAACGTTTTAGGGTGGGGATGATGCGGTGGTGGGGATGATGCGGTGGTGGGGATGGTGGTGTAGTGGTGGTAGTTCAGAGAAGAGGGAGAGAGAAGAGAGAGGCAGAGGGGGTGTTAGAGAGAGAGAAAGAGAGTGCAGAGGGATTTTAGAGAGAGAGGCAGAATTTTTGGTTTAATTATTTTGAGTAAACTGCAATTTTGTATTTAAAAATGACCATAATGCCCCTGCACTAAAGGACAAAATAATCAGCTTTCAATAGTCAAAATAGAGGGTTTTTGGATTTTGGACTAAAATGGCAACAAAATGCAAACCATAGGGACCCAGATGTAAAAAGTTTGAGATTTGGACTAAAATGGCAAAAGTGCCCAAACCACAGGAACCAAAATGGCAGTTTACTCTAATCATTATTAGATAAACTAGCATCTATCAAATTATACCCTAGCATCTTTTCTAATACTCAAACTCGGTTCATTCACTAACATGAATTGTTAGTGGATCAATTTGTGTTTCTATCGAATTATTAAACATCTTTTCTCAATATCAACATCCTCTTCGATTTTTAATTAACGTAATTAACCAGATTGCATCAATGCATGCTTTCTTTACCCTCCCAACCGTAGACATCATGACTCTCTGTTTCATTGGCTTCTAATTCTCATGCACATAATAGTTCCTTAGACAACCACATGTAGGTTTTACACATAGCATAAACAACCATTAATATAATCAATCTTGTCAAATATTCTTAATATTAAGCATTGCTACTGTTAATTAACACACATCAAATCACAAAACAATGGTAATTATACTAACCTCGAGATATACTGAAGATACCCGGATCGCTAAGTAGGAAGGGCTTCGAAGGAGAGGGGTTGTCGTCGAAGGGAAGGAGGGCTCTAGGGTTTTGCAACTCTTGCGATTATGAGTTTATGTAATCCTTAATTACCACTAGGTGCAACAATATTCACACAAGAGGGCCGGACCCAGTTGCTCGGTGCAACAATAAGAAGAGGGGTGTAGAGGGGTGTGCGGCCCAATGAATGGTGTGTGAGACAACAAAAAAAATCACAAGTCAAACCGTTGATTCGGTTTTATGATGTTGATGTCAATGTGTTAATATATTTTTTTTCTACTATTTAAATTATTCGTACAGTAACCTTGTCAAATGTATCACACAACTATTCAATTAAACTAATCAAATACAATGAAACCAATAATATAAACTATTAAACAAATCAAATACAATAAAACCAATCATATAAACTATTCGTCCATACGTACACATCAAACGTCAAAGGAATTGATAGAATTGATACATAAAATGGCCTAAAAAATACGAGTTGTCACATTATCCCCAACTTGAAAGAAATTTCGTCCCGAAATTTGATAAGCGGTCAGAGAGAGAAATGAAATGCTGAGTAGAATGAAGTGATGAGTAGATCAGGATGACTGTGGGTTTTCCCCGGGTACCACATCATCACCAACTTGAAAGAGAATTTCGTCCCGAAATTCGTTAATGACATCAGAAGTTGATTCAACCGTTTAAACAATTGAGGATACTAGAGCTTCATCTGATCTTTGTGTTCCCACGTGAATCTCCGGTCCACGTCTTGAGTTCCAACGAACTCTAGCGATTGGAATTCGACTATATTAACGAACCTTGACTTCCTGGTCCCTGTTTTCAATAGGTTCCTCGACAACTGCAATTTGTCGTTAATCTTAGGCACTAGTAAGGGTATCACAAGTGTTTTATCGGACCACACTTCTTAGGTTCGAGACATAAATATTGTCGCGAACATTATCCAATTCGTCAGTTAACTCGAGTTTGTGAGCCATGTTACCGATTCGTTCCAGAAATCTGAATGTCCCAACACATCGTAAACTAAGCTTGCCACGTTTTCTATAGCGTACCGCACCCTCCCAGGGTGAAACTTTCGATTATGACACGTTCGCCTACAGCGAACTCCTAGTGTTTCCTAAGCTTATCAGCTTTCCTGACGGTCTCGCATTGCCGCCAAGCGATTTCCAGTCCAAACAATCTTCCCAAGAGTTTCGAGCACAAGTCCTGGACCTGCGATTAAGTTGTCACCACCTCAATTCCACAAGTAGATTAGCATTACTGTCCATGCAATGCCTCAGGCAGAGCTGCCTAAATACTAGAATGATAACTATTACAGTAGAACTCAGCCAAAGGCATGGGTCCTTCCCATTTTCACTAGGTCAATCACACATATGCTTGCAGCATGCCTTCGAGTGTCAAGATAGTTCGTTCACTCAGACCGTTTGCCCTACGGTGATAAGTAGTGCTCATGCCCAGACGTGTGTCTAGAGCCGATCATGATTCAGGTATAGATCAAAATCAGAGATACAGGAGTTGGCACCCTGTGCCTAAAAGCCGCCTCTCTCAGAGGAATATTCCCAAGCTGTGACGACTCGTCAGTTTCCTTGATTGCAATAAAGTGTGCTGGTTACGTGAGACAATCAACGATCACCCAGGTGATACCAGTTTCCGTTTCGAGTTGTAAGTAGACTAGCGACAAAATCCACGGTAGTCTGTTCTCATTTCCATATGGGTGTTGCCGGTTGCTGATACTCCACCTTGACTTTTCCCACAAGTCAAACGTCATTCACATACATTGCCAGGTGGGCCTTCATGCCCGACCACCGGTACCAGATTTATAGATCCTAATACCTCGTATCAAAATCCAGACGTCTAGAATATCGAGGCCGGTGTGCTTGCTCACACAAGTTCCCTAAAGTTGCTGTATAATGAGATCCACATTTGTTCCATGAGGTAGGAAATATCATCCGACCTGCCAAAGGTTACTTCTCTATGCCTCGCATGGGTTCAACTTGAAAATTTTCTTCCTTCAATGCTTTGGTTTAAACAGGGCAAATCCGATCAGACAGGTTAGAGTCGCTGGTGTGCTGCGAGGTCTATATGCGTCTAGGTTTCACAATCGAGATCATTCAGTAGTTTCTTCTAGCGATACCATCACTTGTTTAGCTCTTTCAAAACCAGGGTACACAGGAGGCCCTTGTGATCGGTCTAAGTAGTGCATTCGGTACCGTCCAAGTAATGCCTCCAACTTAAATCCAAAGACCACGGTTTCCACCGCAAGTTGTGTGTCGTGTCGTTCCTCTTCGTAACTCCATTACGTAAGTCATCACCTTCTCATGTTGCATCGGCGCGTAACTGGGACTCTGATTCAGAGCATCATGGTATACCACTAGATCACCCATACCCTTAGGTAAGGACGATGCTCAGCGCATTGCAGAGTTGGGATTCGAAGGCTGAAAAGACGTCCTCCTGTTTTGTCTCCCACGAACACAGCACCCTACTGTGCTAAAGAGGTTGCAGCGGCGCAACTTTCGAAAATCACTCGATGAATCTGCGATAGTATCTAACGAGACCAAGGAATTGTTGTATCCCCGCAGGGATCTTGGGTGTCAATCAGTTCCAACCAATACGGGTCTTAGCGAGATCCACATATATTCCCACTTCGTTGATTAAATGTCCAAAAAGGTGTCTCTCGAATCCAGAAGTTACATTTGACAGGACTTCGCGTGGAGTGGCTCCTCCCTCAGGAGCTCTAAAATAAGATACAAATGCCGCCAATGATATTCCTTCCTCGAATGAAAGCTTGTCCCGCGCAACTAGTCGACAGGCTGGCAATACATGGTCGAGGTAAACGGTTTTTGACTGTCACCTTGCTGAGTTTTGGATCATCAGTACACATACGAAAAGGCTTTATCTTCCCGAGTATAACTGGGGCTCCCCAAAACGAAACTATGTCCAACAAAACTCCTATCCAATAGTTCCTGTAGTTGTTTAGATAGTTCTTGCAACCCTCCTGGTGCAAAACGGTATGAAGCACGAGAAGTCAGGGCTGCCTCTGGCGTGGGATCAAACTGGGATTCTGCCTAACAGTTGTGGAAGTAAGCCCGAAAGTTCCTTGGGTAGCACACCGAGAGGAGTCACGAACAATTGGCGGATCCTCGATCCTCGTTCCTTAGCCTTAACATCAGTAACGGTTGCTAACAATGGCGGGGTAATCCTTCCGTAGACACTTCTTGGTTTCATTATAGAATTGATGTTAACCTTTGCACAACTCTGATACTTTGGACAGATGATGATTCTCCACTAGGAAGAGGGGTATGCAAAGTTTTCTTCTCATAGGGTATATCTGCGCGATGTATGGATAACCAATCCATACCGACTACTGCATCAAAACCATCGTGGATAGCAGAAGGAAGGTCAATGTCAAACACTTGTTCCACAAGGTCGAGTTTACATTCCAACGGACATATGAGGTTTCATTTGACTTGCCCTCAGTTGATCCTACAACAGGTTCGGTTTTCAAGAAACATTAGGGTTAAGCAGAATAGAGATGAAGCGACTAGTTATCAAGAACGTTTAGGCCACCATGTTGTTATAGTCCTGGCGTCGCCCACGCCAATCCCAAATGTCCTTCCATGAGCATCATTCCCCGTGTTTTTGTTGTCTTCATTCCCTTGGTTGTTGTCGTCTTGATTCTAACCACGGCCAATCTATGTCGTAGGCACCTTCATTTCCATACTATAGGCCATGGTTACAAATATCTTGATGCCGCCGTGACTGTCGTTTCTAACGTCGTTGCTTGAAACGAAGCCCTACGATCTTTCGCCAGCCAAGTCCATCTTTTCACATTCTGCGCCACGTCCTGTCGCGCTACTCACTGTGCTGGTAGTCACACATTCCACACTATAATCTGTTGTCATCGCCTATGTCCCGATTGATTCGTAAGAGTTGACTCCCATAAGTCGCTGACTAGGGTTAGGGATGCGGTTGAAGTCAATCTGCTGGTGTTCGCTTCCAATAACCAGGGTCGTTCTAATACTGAGGTCGGTGAGGTATCACAATCATCCTCTTGCCCCTCGATCTTGCAAGTTGATCGAGTAATATACAGTATGTTGCTAGGGTGTTGCAGAAGTGATCGCACTTACGGAATCTAAGGCGTCAATACCCCGAGTTCCAACCAATTAAGAGGAGTGAGAAAAGTGTCGACCAATCATTCGACGCTGCGCCATCCAACTCAGGGACGTTCGTATTTGCACCTAACATTCTACACAGTTCGCTAGGCATTCCGATGGGCGTTCAAGTAATACTCGATAGCATCGAGATTCGTAAGGATCCAGAGAGGAGTGAAAAGATCGCGTTCGAGTAGGAGTCAATCGCTGCTACGACTCCTATGGATTTGTTACGTTCCTCATTGATCAAATAACAGAACAGAACCCCTTCTTCACTCGTTAAGGCTCACAGGGACTCGCATGCACCTCACATTATTATTATGTGTGCACCCACAATAATATTGTGATTTGCATGCTCATCTCAGCTCCTCCTAACTCATGTCAAATGGTTTTTCTATGACATGCTATCCACGCATCATAATGTAAGGATTCTAACGGACTATGACATGCTATCCACGCATCATAATGTAAGCCAGCAATTCATGCAATCATGCTATAGTGACGAGTGTGTGTCCGTATGCTACATCATAAAAAAATGTACGCTAGCCATGCAATCTATACAATAGGTGAAAATACGAACCTTGCTATCTGGAGCTGAGTGTCATGGTCGTATTCTCGTTTTCAGAACTGTTCGGTTATAGTCTGGTTTTATAAAAACGTTTTTAAAACCAAGTTCACTGTAACCAGTGGCTCTGATACCAAACTGTCACACCCCCAAAAATATCCCGAGCGAAACCCCCGTGAGGCATGTGACATATCAGGATCTAGCCACCAATCATATTGAACCAATCACAAGTTGTTAAATAAAATCGTCAATTATTAATAAAAAGTGCCATCAATAAGTCTAAATCGAAACCAACATGTTCAGCGGAAGCAATTAATAAACCATAGTTAAACCGTTTCGAAACCAATGTATAGTATCAATAATTCAAACACATGAATCTTCCCAGTCGACCCATGACCACTCCAGCTACGCCAGACAGCAAGTTCCCAAATCCAAGATATCTAACGACCTGCGAGCATGCAACAAGTGTATCAGACAACGCTGGTGAGTTCATAGTTTTACGAAAACGTCGATTACCAAATGTTTAGTTTAGTCCATTGAATTTAAATCCAAAAGTAATGTTGATAATATCTCGATACTGAACAAGACGACTCCTGATGTATGTTTTGCCCGTTCCCCAGTGCTCCTATCAAAGCACTGGGCCCGACTGGGTCATTAGTTCACACCAGCCCTCTCTCAGGAACGGGGTGAGGGTGCCAAACCTAAGTAGCGCTACCAACTAATACCCCGCTACCACCCACGATAGCAAAAGATGGGACTTAAGAGACAGAGAGTGAGAATATTATCCAACATCCCAGTTTTACCCAAAAGATTTATCCCTCCCCGGGATACCCACTGACTATCCCAAACCACCGGGACGCATGCTCAAAGTAGTGAACTCACCTTTGATTTTCTCGGTAAGATTGTCTACTTAATTACCAGTTGATCAAATGCGTCCTAACATGGTTATCGATAACGATCAGTTTTTTTTATGTACACATAGATTGCATAACTCATATACAATTAATTCTCGCTTTCCCCTTTTCACATAGCACACAACTACTGTACAAGTAGCACACACGTAAAGTTCAAGCCATAACAGTCAATCCAATAGTCTCTAGCATAGGCTTAGTTCATAAACCAATCCGTCACATTAATTCATATGTACAAAACACGCAACAGTTAATCCGTTAATATCTGAAAGTGTCCAACATACAAAACAGTAGTACACAATTAATCAACACATTCATGAACACATAATCAACCCTTCTGATGTGCATTCTATAGATCGGCCCAATGTAAGAAAAGGGTTGGCCCAATGCGTAACTAGCCCGGCTGAAGTACTCCAAACTAGGCGGCCCAAACCTTACCGTCCTTAATCTAATGTGCGACCCGGTCACTCACGGCCCAACATAAGGGTTTGTGCCCTTTACCTATTAATATGCAACCCACACTTAGCCCACATGTACAGCCCAACCCGGTTCCTAATAAGGTTAACCCCAATTCTATAGTTAATGTTTCACAGTTCTCTATTAGAATTATGAAATCAATTTCGACAATTAATCTAGGGTCACCCTCATCATGTATAGTACCAATGATCAACCTGCATAATATCATATGTGCCAACACAAATCATTTACATGTTACTCATTCACAAGTGTGTCCTATACCAAATGAAGCCCAGCCTAGATTGGATCGGGTGCGGCCCAAACATAGTACCCGATAGTTGCAAATTAAAACAGTCCACACATTCCCTAACTAGCAACCTATATGAAAATATGTACACAAGATCCCATCTATTCAGTTCCTTCTTTACTAATTAATAATCATAAATTTTAAATCTCATATTCCTAGTTACCAGACAAAATCATGACCATTATCATCTCAATTAAATAATTAACCTAGTACAAGTAACTATCCCTGACACATTGATAGGATCACATGGTATCCCAACATTACTAAAATAGCTATATGCTTTGATTTTATCAACCACATGGGCCGCCATATTCTTGGTACATAATCATTATTAGATAAACTAGCATCTATCAAATTATACCCTAGCATCTTTTCTAATATTCAAACTCGGTTCATTCACTAACATGAATTGTTAGTGGATCAATTTGTGTTTCTATCGAATTATTAAACATCTTTTCTCAATATCAACATCCTCTTCGATTTTTAATTAACGTAATTAACCAGATTGCATCAATGCATGCTTTCCTTACCCTCCCAACCGTAGACATCATGACTCTCTGTTTCATTGGCTTCTAATTCTCATGCACATAATAGTTCCTTAGACAACCACATGTAGGTTTTACACATAGCATAAACAACCATTAATATAATCAATCTTGTCAAATATTCTTAATATTAAGCATTGCTACTGTTAATTAACACACATCAAATCACAAAACAATGGTAATTATACTAACCTCGAGATATACTGAAGATACCCGGATCGCTAAGTAGGAAGGGCTTCGAAGGAGAGGGGTTGTCGTCGAAGGGAAGGAGGGCTCTAGGGTTTTGCAACTCTTGCGATTATGAGTTTATGTAATCCTTAATTACCACTAGGTGCAACAATATTCACACAAGAGGGCCGGACCCAGTTGCTCGGTGCAACAATAAGAAGAGGGGTGTGCGGCCCAATGAATGGTGTGTGAGACAACAAAAAAATTCACAAGTCAAACCGTTGATTCGGTTTTATGATGTTGATGTCAATGTGTTAATATATTTTTTTTCTACTATTTAAATTATTCCTACAGTAACCTTGTCAAATGTATCACACAACTATTCAATTAAACTAATCAAATACAATGAAACCAATAATATAAACTATTAAACAAATCAAATACAATAAAACCAATCATATAAACTATTCGTCCATACGTACACATCAAACGTCAAAGGAATTGATACATAAAATGGCCTAAAAAATACGAGTTGTCACATGTCGTATGCAAGCTCTTCGTTAATTAATCGGCAGCGAAAGTTATCTAAAGATTAAGTATCTGGGTAAGGCATTGATACAAATCTTCGAAGAAATGAATTATTTCAAGTTAAAAACTTCTCCTTTTCGCATAAAACATAGTTCTTTAGTTACTCATCAGGAATTGATAAAGCTGTGAAAAATGAAAATAACATATAAACTTAATGATAAATTTTTAGTAACTGTAACAAAAAATAAAAATTATAATTTACCTGAAACACGATGATGCTTTGAGAATCTATAAATAAAATCATCTGTCATATACTTCCATGTGCTTTCCCAGACTACTTCAGGTCTAGATAAAGTGCTTGACAGTAACATGGTGGCGAATAAATTGCGAATATAACCTGCGCTACCTGATATATTTACTTCTTTGATGGCCTCAATGTACTCTGAGTCGTCATCCAACAAACCAAGCGCATAGCAAGCATCTCTAAAAGTATTGTACACTCGACCATTAACTGTTTTAATATCATCAAACGATATTGGTCCTTTAACTTTGTTAAGAAGAATTCTTAAATAGTACGCTTCACCGCTAGACGGAGAAACGGAATGAATTCTACCAATTGTTTTTCCTTTTATTCTCGGAACCCATATACGCTGGTCAAGCTTCCACACATACCAACGTGGAAACTGTACATATGTTAGTGTACATGCAACGGTGTCGTTAGGATCTTGATTACGTTGCATCCAAGACAAAAACATTGATGAGTTCACAGATGGCTTATTTAGGACGTGATTAATATCTTCATCAGAACCGAAATAAACTGTTTGTTGTCTAGGAAGATGGAAAGGCAACCTCATAACAGAAGGACTCCTATAATTAACTTCATTCGAAAAAATCCTCCAAGAGGCTTCATAAGCCGATATATACCTACAATCATAATACTCTTTAATTTCATCATTTTCTGCTTGCTCGTCTTGATTATTGCTCGGAACCACAGCAAATGTTGCTCTATCAGGGACTTTATTAATATATTTGAACAAATACTTTTTTGACGCCGCTTGGTTGCACCATTCAACGTTTATATGCGCCTGATATCTTTTCAAAAGTTTTTTTGTTGTAAGGTACAACACTTCTGTTGTCTAACTCAATTCTATTTTTTAAAACGAAAGCACCGTCATCTCTTCTTCTGTATAAGGGAAATCCGTTAGAATCCAAGGTTGACTGATCTTGAAATTTCTTGGGAAAACCTTTTGAATAATTTTCTATCAACCATACATGGAGAGCTCATTCTAGCATTACCACATGGACCGTGAATCATATGGTCTTTCACAAGCGTATATAGTTCCGGGTCTTCGTTTATATCAGGGATTTCTGCAAAAATAAACTGATCAACATGGTCTACAGTCGGAAGTTTGTAATCATTTTCCATGAATAAGCACATATGCGCATGAGGCAATCCTCGCTTCTGAAACTCAATAGTGTAAACAACTACACAAAAAAGTAAAAAACTGTTACATATCATTGAGATCATGTTTAAAAAAGTAAATTTAATAACATACCAGCTGCAGCTTTTCCAAACAAATGACGGTCTTTCAAATCTTTGCAAATTGCGTCCAGCTTTATTTTAAACATCCGCGATAGAATATCAGGCCTATCCTCCGAATTAAGATTTGTGTCCTTAAGAAACCTTTGAACCTCCGGCCACTTGGGATTGCAGGTAATGGTTATAAAAAAGTCGGGATAACCATACCATTTACAAATAGCCATAGCGTCTAGATAGTTTTGCATCATATATCGTGACCCGCCTGTAAACGAAGATGGAAGGAAAATACGTTTTCCAACCTTAGACAAATCTTATTGGCCGTTAGATCTTAGTTTACGGATACTCTCGTATGTATCAGACCTGAGATCATGTTGCTGAAATCTTATAAAGTTAAGTCGCTCGCTCTCAATCATCGTATAAGCATCAACCAAGAACTGTTGGAATAACCGTCGAGAATTTAGAATCAATGAAAACTGGTTACTACGATCTTGTACACGATACGCAAAGAACTCTCTCATTGTACAATTCGGACGTTTCTTGTTAGTAACATCAATGACACCCCTATGGGTTATGTCAATTCTGTAACCGTCGTTTCCATATGGGAACAAAATAGGATACTGAAGTGCAAGATAGGAAGGATGCAATTCACTTATTCTTTTTAATGACCCCGTTTGTGTCTCGACAACGATATCTCTATTCTCAAGAGCGTTATCAATATCTCCAACAATAAGAGCGGCAACCTCGGAGGAAGTAGGTAAGTTATAAGTCCGACCATCTTGTTCTCTTTTCCCAATAAGGCGAAGCTTCAAAGTAGTATTAGGATTCTATTGGAAGCAATCTCTAACCATCCTATAAATTTTCACAAGCACATTGTTGGCATCCAACATTGCTTTGATTTGTTGTATCAACTTATTATCAGTTTCGTCTGAAGAAGTTGATGAGGAAGCATCGTCTAAACACCTGTTTCATAAATTGTCATAGTAAGTAAATATATAGTTAAAACAAATGTTATAATAAAAATTAAGTTTTTGCATGCTACCTAAAAACTGATTGCCTCTTTGCCAACTCATTTTCAGTATCGTATATGTATAACTGACAAAATTTAGGTTTCCCTCCATTTTCTGGCACAAGACTACCAATCGCATGATAATTTTCACCACTAATTCTGTAGCAAAAAGGAGCATTACCAGTATTAACGGTGTGGTCAACCTTACCACCCATTGACGTAAACGCAAACATAGAATTGTAACGTCGAATGTTCTTTAAAAAGTGTCTTCTTTCGTTATCATTGGACATGAATAGACTTTTATAATAAGGTGTCGCAGATTTGTAATCAGGTAACACAACTTTGGCATAACCACAACATAACATATGACATATTTTGTCACCCTCTTTTCTTCCGTTTCCTTTCACTGCATCCCATAAGTTTGCATAACAAACTTCACAAGTAATAACTTGGTCACCATGATCAAAATAATCTGTCAAAACATACAACATTTGAATTATGTATACAACATTCATTAAAATAATAATAACAACAGTCATATTTATAAGTTTATATTTTTACATTATGTAGCATTACTTATAAACAAACCTAACATGAAGAAACACCTTTATAAGGATTTCGTTCTACGGTTTCCTCTGTGGTCAAGTCGATCATTGGTATAGGAGATGAAATACGTGGTTTGCATACCAACTTACGTTTCCCAGATGATAGCCTTGGCAAATTACAATTCAAAGATGATGTGTGGGTGGTTGATGTGATGTCAGTTGAAATTTTTATTTTAAAACCATTTGCTCTCGTTGTAAGATTGCTCGTAGTACAACTAGTGTTACCTAGTATAATTAACAAAAATCATAGTCAACATATCGATGCAAAACAATACAAACATAATAAAATATATAAACATTAAATTAATAAATACTTACTTGTTACCATACTTGAGGGACTTGGAGTAACATTATTAGCCACATCAGGAGTGGATTCCAAATTGTGACAACCAATAACATTGACTATGTTATCCGATGTAACACCTATGGTAGTAGATCTTCTTTTGTCAATAATAGATCTAGGTAATCGCATGTTATCTCTATCCTTGTTTTGTAGAATTCTTGTCACTAATAGAAAATATTAAAGAACAAAAAAAAAAAATTCATTGTCACGTATTTATATAAAATTTTATTCATACTAAACGTAATTGAAATAATATATAATAAATTAAACAAAAGTATAGATTATAAAATAACATACCATCAGGTGAAACTGGACGATGTTGTGTAACACACGGAGTGGAAGTGGAATTAATATTGGTGGATACAATATTGAGGGATGACGATGTAGTTCCTCCATTTGATCTCTTATTATCCAAGTATAATTTCCTTAATTTCCTTCTATGAAAAACCTCATCTTGGGTAACAATTGGGAGGACAACTAACAGAAAATCGTAAACATATTCACATAATTATAATCAAAAAAGAAAAAAAATCAAAATAGTTAGTTGTAAATCAAGAAAGGATAATTTTCATTTTCTTATAAAAATATATAGCTAAAATAATACCAATGGTTATGCTTGATAAAGGTCTTCTGCCTCGTCAAACTTTGAAGACACATTAAAAAATGGGAGAATTAATAAACAATTAGAGCATAATAGTTAGCTAACTAAGTAGGCGTAAAAGAATTTAAATGTATAATGAAAGAATTAGTGCTATACCGTTAACAATGTCGGTGGACGTGTTTCCATTCCGGTGAACTGCGCATAAAAAAATATATATATATAATCAATAGTTGTTAAAATAATTATCATGTGCTAGTTAATTTTAAAGTTATTGTTTTTTAGGAATGAGTAGGAAAAAAGTTGAAAAACTTTAACTAACTTACCATCCTGAGTGTTTTCTTTATCAATGTCATTGTATACGGAGTTAGTCTTTGGTCGTTTAGGCATTGCTGGCAATTAAAAAAAAGTGCTACAATAAAGAGTTGATATGTTAGATCACATGTTAAGTAATATTTAATCAATCCAGATTCAGATATAAACTCTAACTAACCATTATGGTGGTAATTGTCTACATCGATCTCTATTTTATACAGACTCATAAATCATAAAATTTATGTCAACGGATAAAAACAAAAAACGGTTACACACCAGTCTATATTAACAATGGAATGCATTAAGATTAATGAACAAAAATTAATATGAAAAACATCATAATTTATTAAAAACAAAATAAAACCAAAAAATTCTTATATAAAGTAAGTACTTGGGAACAATAAAAACATAACCAAAACAAATTATATAAGCTCTAACTAAAAGGAGAAATAATAGTCTCTATAAATAACGCTCCGTTAACTCCGTTAAATGTATCAACATCTTGTACATATTCAATCTCTCCGCCCGTTAGTTTAACGGTAACCATATGTCCCCATTCACTCATTAAAATCCATGTGTTGTACTCCATTATATGTGGTTGGTGCCGCCTACTTTGGAAAGAAACTGTTTGAGAATTCTGAAAAGATAAAACCTTATGCCATACTTCACCTTCGAGTTTGAAGAGTTCAACAATAAGCACTTCAGGTTCGGAAACAACAAACATGTGAATCATCCGGTTTAATGTGATAAGATGCCCTTGGCTAGGAATAAAATCTTTACTCAAAGAAAAATTAATAAGTTTGAATGTTTCAGATAAAACATCAAAAACAATTATAAACTTCTTTCCAATTACCCACCAAGATTGTGAAACAATGAAATATACGGTCTTAGCGGATAGTGTTCCAACAGACCACACATAAGAACTTGAACCAAAGTTAGTTTCATTCAAGAATTCGACATCTCTCCATATACCAAAACGTCGAGAATAGAACTTGCAAATTCATTATTGTATCGACGTTTTATGTGGAGTACTTTAAGGTCGTTAGATTGATCGTAGTAGATAGCGCCAATATCATATTGGTGATCGTATCCATGTTTAGGGTAGTCATCAGATAAAATAGTATACCAATTAGTAGTTGGATTCCAAAGGATAAGTTTACTAATACAGTTTTCCATGAAAACTAATAAAATTCCGTCGAGAGAAGAAAGAAAACGTAATGATAGTGGTGGAGTCTCGAAAGGAAAAGATATACTTTTCCTTGAACCGATTTCAATCTTGCCACAGATTACGTTATCAACATCTATTGACATATCATTCAAAGATATTAGCTTCCGATTTTAAGCTTTATTAAGGCATACACAATGCAACATGGCAAACTGATTACTTGATAATTCTGTACACCATGCTTTACTAACACATTTGAATTGACAAATTGATTTTGCAGGGAGCCTAGACAAAACTTCCACGACTAATGTGTCAAAATCAATAGCTTCCATGATCTGAACTACATAGGAAGAAAAAGATATGAAATATATAACAATGATGAATTGTGTATATCTATATATATATATTAATATAAAGAGACATTCTAATCCAAGCATGTAACTTAAGTGAATGCTAATATGCAAAAACAACTATTCTGAAAAAAAAACATATAAGTTCAAATAAAATGAAAAATCATTAGCATCACAATAGATTCATATACAAACTAAACAAACTAACCGAGTTGAAAGGTTGAATCACCAAGAGCAAATTAGCACCGGAACAAACTTGTTTTGATAAATTCTTATTGAATCAGCCAATAAGAAATCAAATGGTGATATAGAACTAACACATTGAAACCAACTCTATATCAATATATAGAGATACATGCTAAAATAAAATGGAAATATATTTATGTACTATGTTACTTTTGGAAGTTATTAAATTGTAATATAGATTTCCATAAATAAATTTACTTACCTTATATTAAAGATTTATTTAAGGAAAATGAGATTGATCACATCTTTCAAATAAAATAAGAAAATTGTATTGCGAAAATATGAAGATTGTCACTACTTATTAAAATAGATACCTAATTTATGAAAAAAAAAAATGTAATCTAACGTAAAGTTATAAAGATAAGAAAAAGTTAACATAGTCGGAAGTTAAAAATGGCCATATAAAACACTAACACTATTCAACCTATTACAAAATAAGTTATTTATACCATTACAAAACATCTACATAAAGTAAACCATAGTAAAGTAAGCAAAGTTTTCATATCCATCAACTCAACCACCAAAATGTATCTATTTAAAAGACTAACCAACAACTTACCAAACCATAGCTGTTTTAAACAAAATGTATACCAGTCTTCCTTAGATCGAGGTTACATCATTCAACACAATCTTCCTCTGTGAAGTTACATATGTGAAGTGCAGCATGTGTCCAAACTTCAACTGGTTATCTGCCATGAATTTCCTCCAATTATCAACGGCGTAACGTAAGGTACCACCATTTAACTCAGTCTTTGTTTCATAAACTTCAACATCACCATTCATGTTTTGCACAGATAGAGGTTGCAAGTTTTCAGACAGGCCTGCTCTATTTACAACCTCAACAGGAAGCCGCTAAATGCGTTGAAAGAAAGCCAAAAATAAGTGAATAGAAAAAATGAACAAAACTATGATGGTAAATCATGTAAAAAAACATACCAGCCTATATTCTCCTTTACGACTAAAGTCGAAGAATTCGGGATCCATGCCGACACCAGAAACTTTGCGTGCATTCCTTGTAACCTTCTTTCGATGCTTCACATTTTGAACAATAGTTAACCTTTTCTTTGCCTTGTTTAATAAAAAAAATATATAGAGGTAGTTAACAGTAAATATAGTATATATTGTACAATTAAAGTTATCTTGTACAAAGACTATTTATGAAATTGGATAACATACTGCTTTGACTTAATTTCAATTATATTACTTAAAGAAATTTACACATAATATATACACTTTGTACGACTTATAAACAATTTAGACCATTGAATCTAAACCTATTCACTTTTTACTAAATTAATACTCATTTCATTCTACTTAAACATGAATCTCAAAAGATTCAAGTTGACCACAAAAAAATAAAATATAAAAGATTCTATAATTTGAATTTTAAACATTTTATTCACCAACAATTATAAATTTTCTATCAAACCTTATGAATATGACTAAGCAAACAATGACAATAAAAACGGATATTAGTGAAATTAATAAAAATACATTAAATATTTAATACCTTGACGGTTTCAGCAGATGGACGATACGGAATAGAATCAGATTTTGTTTGTTCAAATTCTCGACTGTGTCGGATCCGTCAGCAAAAAGTTTAGCTTTTCCTTTTCCTTTAACCTGTTGTGAAAGAATAGAGTTAGCACATTCATTATTTTACATCTTATATGTTTTTATAAATTTATAGCTAAAACTATACCGCATCATATTTCATATACAAAATGTAATATATTAAGTAGCATCTATTAATGAATCGCACATATATTTACAGATTAATAACAAAAAACCAAAGATGCTAGAAAACAATTAGATACTAAAACATCGAATTGGACATAATCAGAATAGCATTCAAAAGTAAAACAGAAGGAAACATAGGGCAAAGAAACATGAATAAGCAAGGTTTACATAAATAACAACTACCATGAAGAAGGAAACATAATCACTGCAACAATACAAACAGCCGACAGAGATCCAAAAGCCAAAGTTGGTTTTTAAAAAAAATATTAAACTGGTATAAAAAACTTTTTCTTTTGACAAAAAATGGCTAAAAACCAGCCCATACCGACTTTCAATTCGATCTAATCAAGCTGAAGTTTATTTATCTAATATACTAAACTTATTAAATTAATTGTACAATGTCATAAGTATTGAAATACTATTTGACTGGTACACCTAGGAAATAAACAATCTAGTTGTTAAACCTCTAATACAACTAATATAAGCATTGAAACTATTTCATATACATTACGTATCCAGCAAATTGATTTAACAATGTGTTTGTACAAAGAAACAACCAAAAACAGACTATAACACTAACGATATAGATGCAACCTTAGGTTTCAAATCAGTACTAAAGTTCGTATCGTTTCATTCAAGCTTGAATTTATAAACATGAGTTTTAATACGCAATTATCATAAATAAATTAATATAAATATATGTTAGTGGTGGTAAACTTACATCTTGCATTGTCTTGAAATGTGAAGCATCACCTTTTTTCAACGTCTCTTTAACATGAACCTTCTTCGGTGTACGTGACGGGACTGTTCCTGCTGGTAGACTTGTTGATGTCTTATACAAAGTAAGAAAATCATTAACACCATGAATTTAAAAAATCATAAAATTTAAATGAATTTAAAAAGCACTATTGTTTGGATATACTTAATTAACTACCTCCTCTTCTATGTCCTGGAAAACATCATTTTGAAAAACAATAAAAGACGGGTAAAAATGGATACAAAATGTATTACTTAATAGATACGAACCTTCAAAAGCTTTTTAAAGTAATCGGCCTTAGAGATCTGAAATACATCATCATCATTGGATTCAACCTTCTTGCTCAACCTTATCTCTATCTCGTCTCGATACACGGTTAAGCCAAATAAAACATCATCAAGTTTTTCAAATACCAGTAAATCATCTTCTTGAACGCCAAGATCGTTGCAAAGTTGAGTCCAACCTTGTGAAAATACATAGCTTGAATTAAACTTACTTGTTGACACAGTCCACGAAGAACCCTTATAATTTATTTCATATGAGCCAGCCACTACATTGTCTTCAAAACATTCTTGAACAAAAGAATCTTCAATGATCTACATAATATGAAACATAATACATTGAGTTTTCACTTGTAAGTTAGATGATAAAGTGTGAAAAACATGTTAACGATAAAATGTAATGAAAAAAAAATGAGATTACGTACCGTAAAACCCAATCTTAGATAACGATTAATTGTGAAATAAGATTGACCACACACGCCGTTAACATAAGATGAAAGATGGAGACCAAAATGGTTCAATGGAAGAAAGGTCAGCAAACAATCCTTTTGAAGATTAAGTTCTGAAACAACTGTTTGCCAGCCGTCAGTTAAGACTGGCATAGATTTTACTCGTTTCAACATTACGACCCATTTTTTCCCACTTGAATGATAGATACGCAGCTTCCTGTCGGCCCAATTATCTCCATAGAATTGAGTAACAAAGGTAATAGGTACATCCTGTATATATATTAATATTTAGTGTATTTAGTATTATAAGTTTTAAACATAAAAATACTAAATAATAATACTACAAAAAATGAATTATACGTAACATAAAAAATGCTTACTATACTCAATGATTCAGGAGACAGAAGATACTTTACAAACGAAGTATACATTTTCAAACCTGCAACAATAAATATGCTAAGAACGATGATTTCAACAAACAAAAAATATCACATTCTCGTAGTTTACCGAATACTAATACTTACAATATGCATAAAAAACACTACGGACAGAATACTGATTCGACTATACATACTGAAGATTCACATCATGCAAAACCAAAGTTAAATGGTTCAGAAATATAGATTTTCTATGACCTTACAGTCAATCTTATAACTAACTTTAATGATTCTGAAATTTAAAGTTATAATATCCGTATCTATCAAATTTTAAGTGAATGATTAAATATCGAATAATCATTGTCCGTTTATGTCTAAAGTACGATTGATATATACACACAACTTGAACAAAGCATAACAAAAATAAACTACAAACACTAAATTTCTAACAATTAAAGATTCAATCTTACAAACACAATACTATAACCGGTTAAGATTTGAAGTATGTCAATGTAATGGTCTACAATCAACGATTGGAACGATTAAATCAAAGTTATGAAAAAAATGAAGGAAGTTAAATGTTCTTACCTTTAAATCAAGTTTCCGTCTACGAAAACGGCGTCGAAAACGGAGCCGGCAACCTTAAGAACTAATATTCCGGCGATAATCCGAGCCCTAGTTTACGTCGCCGATGAAGTCTCTCCTTGGGATGATTTGAGAGATGATATGATGGTATAGGTTGGTATGTACACTCTCTATAATTACAACCGTCATTTGTAATATTACATAAACAACCCCTATACTTTGAAAGTTGACGAAAATAAAATGGATTTAACAATATATTACAACAACACCCTTTTATGTTCTACTAAATGTTAATAATTATTGAAGCAAGTGTCTAATTATTATTATTATTAGTACATATATAATAAAATTAGTAAATTGTTAACTGTTGTTTAAATTTTATGTATTCAATTTTCCATTTCTTATATTAAATTTATATATTAAATTTTATATTACATGTGAATACTGAGTGATTGGATATTTCAATTTTAATTATGACAAATCTTTATATAACATCTAAAGTAACCTCCAAGATATCAAGCGTGAATAATCAAAGGTTGTTAATCTATCTTTATAAACAAAAAATTAAATCGATATATATTAATAATTAACGAATAGGTGGGTTAATAAACGATAAAAACGTATGTATCAGTAAAAATTGATAAAATGTAATACTAAGGAAACATATTTTTTTTTTCATTCATTCTGTATCCTAAAACAATTTAAGCAGCAACTTCTTCATTAACCTCTACTTTAACACGTGCAAGACAACGTTCAGGAATACGGACCAAATCTTCTGTGCCTCTAAAAACCATCATATCAAATTTTGATTCCGAAATCATCTCAAATATAATATAGTGTTCGTCTATAATTTTCATGTCTTCTTTAATTTGATTCCATCCAGTAGTGAAATACAAATTTTGACCATGCTTCTCCATAAAAACCAACCATGTACGGTTAGGAAAAGCAGTTATAGTAACATGGTTGGTAGGTATTATGTTCTTCAACTTATGATAAACAAAAAATCTATCGATAAGCTGCTAGTAAAAAAAAAATATGTTAAAATAGTTTTATAAACTTAGTAAAAAACTAATATAATATAAATATAAAAAAAATTAAATAACAAATGATCTTTATGTTCAAAAAACTGTGATGTTTGGCAGTATAAGAAATCATCTTGAGCAAGTGCCAAATCTTGATAGAAGTATATTAGTCGAAAAGTTAGACTACCTTCGTACAGAAATAAAAGCAATGACTTATTTGGTAATAGTAGTGACTGTATCATGTTCAACCATCCATCATGAAAAAAATATGAAGACCCTGCTTTTTTAACCCTGACAGTAAAAACTCTTCGATCAGTCGTAATGATTTGAACCATACAATCGGGAGGTAAATTGAAATCAGCTACCCAATTGTAGTAATTCTTTGGTAAAATCTGTATACAAATTAAATAATAAAAATAACATATTAAAAATAAATAAAGAATGAAGATAACATGAACATACCCGAGACTTCATCTTGTTGTGTGAAAGATAAAGTAAAAAATAATTCAACAACTCCATTGATATATGAAAGTATTACAGGATGAAGATGATTATGTATTATGTATACTTAGAAGATAACACTATTTATGGTTAGAGTAATAGTCTCAATTATGGAAAAATATATTTATCAATTCTATGCACAAATATATTACTATTTTATAAAAAAAGATATAAGAGTATAGTTTATTTGTTACAATTCTGTATTAATTTGAAAACGTTAATTTTTTTTAAAATAGTATGTAATACTTTCTGTAACCTGATTAATATATATGTTTAGAAACAATTATCGTAAGTCTATATAAAAAAATTTGATAATGTATTAACTAATTTCGATAACAATGATTATACTTAAATACATTACATCTATAATTAAATAGCTCAGAAATTTAAAAATTACCAAAAATTGTCTTTTAGTTACAAATATTAGAAAAATAATATGAATTTTTTAAATAATAAAAAAGTATCGTTTTTTAAATGATTTAGATTATGGAAAGAAAGATTAGGTCTTATATTTTTAGTAACATTATAATTACCCTAGTTATAATAAAAATTTTAAATTAAATAATAAAATGATATATTATACTTAGAATTTAACATTATTTATGGTTAGAGTAATAGTCTCAATTACGGAAAAAGTATATTTATCAATTCTAATAACAAATATATTACTATTTTATAAAAAAAGATGTAAGAGTACAGTTTATTTGTTACAAAAAGTGGGAATTATAAAATTAAATATATAAATAAATTTATTGACAAAATTAAAGGAGTCTATTTAATGTTTTAAATTAAAAAACGGATTGTATTTTTTTGATTCAGTATTAATTTGAAAACGTTAATTTTTTTTTTAAAAATAGTATGTAATACTTTCTATAACCTGATTAATATATATGTTTAGAAACAATTATCGCAAGTCTGTATAAACAAATTTGATAATGTATTAACTAATTTAAAAATCTAGCAAAAATTGTCTTTTAGTTACAAATATTCGAAAATAATATGAATATTTTAAATAATAAAAAAGTATCTTTTTTTAAATGATTTAGATTATCGAAAGATAGATTAGGTGTTATATTTTTAGTAACATTATAATTACCCTAGTTATAATAAAAAATTTAAATAATAAAATGATATATTATTAACATGAGAATTAGCAAAAAGAACAATGATGATAAGATATATGTACGAAATAAAAATAGAATTATCAAAAACAATTAGCAAAGAACACTTCTTAGAAGCTGAACCATGAAACAATGATGTTAAGATAAATAAACCACACAAATCAAACAATTGTCAATTATGAAAAAAACGAAGAAACATATCCAAATACTGAAAAAAACAATCGATGAAATCAAATGTTTAGATTAAAGGTAAACTATTTTTCCATCTTTGGAAATAGAAGCACTGCATCAACAGTATCGTTGTCCTCATGCCCAATATCATCTTTACGCATTTTTGATGACGATTGCGAACAAACATCATCAACATCGTAAACGGTATCCAGATTGCGCTTCAAGTCACCTTCGCTCATCTTATCCAACTTAGCATCCTTCTGATCAAACGATGTTGTAAAGCCAACTTTAAAAACATTTGAGCAAGGGGTTACATCGTCTCCCGTTTGGGATATAGAATCCTAAAAAAATAAAATAAAAAAAGGGATGAGTTATAAATATACATTTAACAAATAATGAGTAAAACTTAAATCATATATAAACTAAAGGATAGTAAACCTTAACGGGAAAATCGACATTAAGATTGGAATCGGATGGTTCGACATTGACGGGTTCCTCATCAATAGGCTGATTTTATTTTAAAAAAGTAAAAAAAGATGATAATAATGATAAGTTAAACATTGTTGGCAAATTGTACTAATTGTATCAAGGTGAAATGGAATAAATATACCTGGATAGTGTCGAAATGTTTATCAAGCTCGGACAAAATCACCGTGTTATCAGTCATCTTGGAGACTGAGTAGCCATCTGACTTCTTGCTAATGTTAAAAGAAGAAACAACTATCTTGAAAGCAAACTTCCTATTGAGTAAAGAATTTAGCTCCTTTGGAAAGTTTCCTTCGTTAGCTAACTGTTGAAAAACAAAATATATTGTAAACAGATTGTAGTTAGGAGAATAACCAAACGTATGGTAAAAGCAATTATTTTGTACATACTTCAATGTTGTTGTCTAACAGCTGATTCACATTAACCTTCAAAAGCTTTGTCACCTCACGCTCAAACAATGTCAGAGTGACAATGCCAGTACAATCCTGCACACGTATAGAAAGCCTAATTCTGCATAATATATTAATAAGATTTAGTTAAATTGTCAAACCAATATTAGCACAAACAAAAAAAAAAGAATATGGATAATGTTTACCTTGGAAATGATGAAACGGTCCTTGTATTACAAACATCAGTCTTGCATTCCAAGACAATAACCTCTTCAAAACCATCAGTACCATCCTGCTTCTCTTTAACAACAGTAATGGTTGAAACCTTTTTGTTGCAGCTTGTGCACGCGTTGTAAAACCACTCATTGTTCGATGCAAAACTCTTGATAGTCCCAACAATGATAACAAACTTTGTCTGTGTTTAAGAAATAGATAATGTATAACAACAAAGATAAAGGAAAACATATTAAAACAATTTTAATCAGTGTTACCATATCTATTGAGTTTAACGACCCAATGGGATAAAAAGTCAAGTCAGAAAGGAACTCTTCAGTGGCAGACTTGACAACTGAAGAACTTAAGCCAGAATAACTAGAAGAAGTTTCGGGAGAAAGTTTCTCGATAAATCTAATCAAACATGAAATATAAGTATATACACTCAGCAAGCTGGTTACATAATTATAAAAACATATTATGATAGTGTACCTTTTTTTAAACTCAACAATTTCATCAATATCACTGTTAATTAAGACTCGAGTGACGGTATACAAATTAGATACAGACAAATGTCCTGTACATTATAATAAAAAAATTGATTAATTTAAACAACTATTAAAATTGAAACAGTAAAGAAAATAAAGAATAGATTTAAAGTAATATAATACCTCCCCAGAATTTGTATTTTCCAAACTGAATGATTATGACCACATTATTTTCACCTCGATTGCTGCTCTCATACTCCATTATTTGATCCGCATAACTGTCCCAAAGTGTCACAAAGATCTGCTTATTGCTGAACATTAAAGGTAGTCAAAAATAAAATTATTAGTGTAGATAAAATAACATAACAAAGATAATACTATCAGTAATAAAAGTGACAAAAAAAAATAAATATTTCAAGTCTTCAAGCATAAACGTGACTTTCTTCTGGTTTTTTCCATTATTAGTTTCCATGTCTACCTCGAAGGGAAAACTTTTGACCACAAATCCAATTACATCTGAGGAAAAAACAAATAGTGTCAACAAAATAACGATGTTTTATGTTATAATATATAGTGTTAATTGTTTATGATACCAATTGGACTTTTAAAAAACTTGCTGTCATCTGTTGGATCCTCCACAACAGAATCAAATGGAGTAAAATCAAAACCCCATTCAGAACCAATAGCCTCGTGGCATTCCTCAACAATGGTGTTGTTATTAAGGTTAATCTTCAAACCACCGTGAGCGTATTTGACCTTCTGACGATTCTCACCCAACGAAGGATTTCGAATCGTCAAACAACGCTTTTCTTCTAAAAGATGTTGGTATGCAGTTGCGTTTTTAGCTAAAACAAAAGCTTGCGTTTTTGTTCCCTGACAAAAAACAACATTATTTTATACAACATACTTTAAAAATTACATGTATATAATATTAAATTAAAGCAGAAGTCTATGAACGCTTACCTCACTGTCCATGACTATCATATCATAGCAATAAACTTTTCAATCGTTATTGAAATCAGCTCTTGTCCACAAACGAACAATCCAAATGCAGATGGTGTAGTTATCAACGTTGAGGTCCAAATTATTCAACAGGGTGATTGCAGGTTGTTCCATTTCTGCATACAATTCAAAGGAAAGATTAGTAAAATAAAAACACAACAATATATACTAACACATTGTAATAAATAATCAATATGCTATATATTTGGATCAAAAGCAACAAAATATAGAACAGTAAACGCTATTCTTACCTCGACTTATGGAAATTGATAGAGAGTTTTCTGATTAGAGAAGAATGAAATAAGTGTGAAATGTTTAAAGAATATTTATAATTATGTAGGCAATGTTAATTAAGGAAACATTATATATTATACAAAATTAAAAGATCTAAAAAATCAATTATGAAAACACATAAACATGGAAATATGTCAAAGAATAGCATTTTCTATAAGTAAAGTCAATCATTTGACATGTCCATATTTAGGTTAATTTAACTTAAAACATATATAATCAATAAGTTAAAAAAATTAAAAGTATAAAAAGGGGAAACAACTTAAAGGGATATGACAGAAACTTGCATATCCAAGCGGTGCTTCATAGAATGAGTTATTAGCTAATAAGCAGAATCCATATGCATCTTTAGCCGATTTGTGATCCAATTTTTCTTGTAACAAAACATGTAACCTCTACACTTCATTAGAAATGTCACATGCTACATTAAAATGACACTAACCACCTTTTTAAAATCCTTTGCAATTTGAAGTTCCTTCTTTAGCTATACTTGAAACAGAAGATTTCCCGCGTTCTACAACCTTAGCAGCACCAAGTTCAGCACTGAGCTCCTTCTTCGACACGCATCCAGAAACCAAAACATCAAAATGTTATTGAGCCTTGTATAGCACTGCACAACAATATCTATAATATGATCGCACACATTCAGGCGCAAGCTCGTTATAATGCGCAACCCTGATCAACATCATTCACAAAAAATTACATCCTCAGTGACTCAAATCAGAATATAAACAATTCAAGTTATGACATAAATTTAAGCGGGGAATTTTTTTACACTTTGCACTAAAATCAATAACTTTATTCTCCTAAGAATAGGTATGTAAACGAACCAACTGGACACAAACGGGGGCATATTCATGTTCGTTAATAAAGAATATCTATCAAACATACAGCAGGATAATATAAATTTAATATGGCATATTAACAACTTCTGAGCAAAAAATGTTATCAAATGAAGTAGTATAAAGATGTCATAATGTTTTAACATAGGACGATACTGTATAAATAGTATTAAGATACTGTAAACAAACACATTATCGGTAAATAAAAATTGTTCGGAGAAATAGTAATACATTATGGTTAAACGACAAACATAAAACAAAATAAACTACAAATTACAATGAAATAATACAGATGCATAAATAAACAGAATAATTTTTTTATTATCATTTCCATTATGCTTAAAAGGTGAAATCAAAATATAAGTAAGCTGATAGATACATGTTCATGACATTATAACCATGATAAAAACATTAATATTCCTAAGTTGCGTTGATAATCATCAAGGTAGCACTATTAAAATAATAACGAAGTAGAAAAAGATATCCATTCTCCAAACCAGCTTGGCGCATAAACGTTGTCCAACCTCTAAATGCATATCTAAGCTTTTTGTTACCGGTGTCGGAACGGAGAGCCAAAGTCTTTGAAAAGCCATTTTCCAGACACAACAGTCATGTATTCTATGTCGGCAAGGTTAACGTTCGCAGTAAAATCATTTGGAAATATCTACATTTAAAAAACAGAAACCAATATTAGTATGCAATTAAGTTAACCATATAAAACTAAAACAGATAAAAAAAATTATTTAAAGAACAAACTTACAAAACGGTTCGTTAAAACCCATTTCAGTTCATAAAAATCACCCACATCTATAGGGGAATCTACTATACCATCTTCAACATCCTTTGCGGACACATGTTGGTTAGCATCAAATTCAACTTCAGAATCTTCAAACTCAAAATAAATTTCACAATCAGGATCGTCAACATCAGACGGTACCATGACCGACAAACGATGTGTTTCATCTTCTAAAATACCATCCTCTTGAACTTCAAATACTTCTTCTACTCTTAAAGGTTGATGATGGATACGATGCAAACCATCCTTGTGGAAAACTGAAATACTGAAATCATTATATCCTAATAATTGAAATATAACAAAATCCCCTGTTTCTAGATGAAGATCATTTGAAATATGTATCCAGTCAACGATACTATAGTTGGTACCAAAACAGCGTACGATGTATACTGTCCAGACCAATTTGTTTCGAAAACGTATTGTGAAACAACAATCCAAGGGATCATTCTTGAAATAATTATCCATGAAGGCGGAATGAAGCAGCTGAAGAAAAAATATTTAGTAAACATAATGAAACAAAATAAGTTAAAAAATACAATACAAATAGATAACATAGGAGAATAATACCAGATCTTTTGATTATGTATTCGTCATCACACAATAGAACATAGGATTCACATATGTACCATGGTGGCCTTTGATATGTTTCAATTTAAATGTTTTTATATCCACTTTTTCAAATACTATCAAATCATTCTGCTCAACATCAAGCATTATAATAACTGTCACCCAACCTTGACATATAAAACACCCCCTTGTATTTGATTCAAAAACAACAGACCACTTATAACCACTATCTGTTATCAGATCTACACTTCCTACAGGATAATTAGCAACATCTATCAATGAATTATACCGCTTAGGCAATTCTTGAAAACAAAAAGAACAATATATTTATAACAGAAGGTAAATAATAAAAACATTGAAACAAATTAAAATTTTATAACATCTAACAAAATAAAATTGGAAAATAAAGCAGAGTTCCTAACCAACTCAGATTTATACGGATCCGTCATATGAACCAGAAACCCAACTTCCATACCTGCAAAGAAAATAAGAATACACACAAAAAACTTGAAATTAGAACAATGTTATATTAAAAAAAACAGAACAAAAAGTCTGTTTTATTAAATTTTGAAACTCTGTAACAACATGGTAACATAAATCTGTCTATATAATCAAAAATAGCGTTTAGGGTTTATGAAGGAATGAATGAACTGGAAAAATAACAAAAGAGGATTAACCTGACACAAATAGAAATCCATTACGGTGTATAAGAACATCAATAAACAGACAAATTACAACAATCAACTGGTTAAAATCTCATATAAAAAAGAATTAGCGGATCCGTTATCATAAACAACTACATACAAATCATACATCAAAATTAGGGTTTTCTAATAAAAACTAAAAAATCACATACATAGGTGGAATCCAACTTACCGATGCTTGAATTTCGAAGTCTGATGATGAACATAAAACAGAGCACGCTTCTTCAGTAGTCGTTTGAAACATCCGATTAAAAGCAAGAATTTGTATATAGGCGGTAGAATTGGAAACGGTTCCATAATTTCCTAAAAAAACTTCCGATAATAGATTAAGTTTTCAAACTTCCATATATAATCTAAAGAGAGCGGTAATAGAATTGAAGGAATTGAAGGAAAATAGAGAGAAGAGGAGAATGGCGCCTAAAATCCCAATTCTCTGGCCAAAGAGAATAGCCACATCAAAGTCAAATAGTCAACATTATTTTGCTTTAGTATAAGAGATAGATTCATTTGGGTATGATGGATATGCATATGGAAAAGAAGATTAAATAGAGATTGACAACAAGTGTAAAACTGGGAAATTGTTGTGTGGGTGGCAGTGGCAACTTACTACGTTGTAAGATTAAATATATTATTATTGTAATATTTAATCTTATAACCATATAATCACTTATATTATATAGATCAAAATATATTAAAACCTATTATATAATTAGTTGGTAATTGTTTATGGACCATATTACCCTTATTAACTAATTAGGTTTCCTCTTAGGTGTATATATAAGGAGATAACTAGAGAGGTAAAAGGTTAGACTCTAATCATAACATCATAAAAAATCGCCTCCTCTACATCTCTCTCCATCTGAATTCTACCCTTGAATTCGGTTTCACCATCATCATCTTACACCATAAGGAGGAACCAGATTAAGCTGACAATCATGTCAAACTTAATGGCTGCTTCTCTGATTGGATTCTCTGCTGGTCTCTCTGCGGTTACATGTATTTCATTTATGTTTTCCAGATGTTTAAACAGAACTGATCAACATGTGGTATCAGAGCATATGTTGATAAATCAGTTCTGTTTTGTATCCATAAATCTGGAATAAGAATCTGGAAAACAGAATTTTGAAAACCCTAATAAAAAAATCCGAAACCTAACCTTATCCGAGATAGTGTTTCGGATCTTATTTTGTGTTTCGGATCATATGTTTAAATTTCAGATCTTATGTTTAATGGGTAAACCACTGTTACGTAATCATCACTGTTCCGAAACTATTTACAGAACTAAACTTTTTAAATTTCAGATTCCAGAACTTGGTTTTATTATTTTAGGGTTCTTCATAATGTTCATAAGAAAATTCGAAAAATTCCCTTATTTTGGAATGAATTTCGGATCACATGGTGTTTTTCTGTTTTGATCTAGTTTGTCAACTTAAATGTTTTCGAAATATGTTATAATCATAAATGGATATTATTTTCGAAATAATTGGATAAACATAATTAGCATTACAACAGGAAAGTCAATCCCACGATCCCTTAAAATTCGGATTTTCAACCTTATCATTATTAACTGCCAAAATTAAGGGATTTCGAATCTTGGAGAACACGTTTTGGATAAATCCGAGATCAATTCGAATTTACACTATCCAAGATCATTCGAACCTACACTATCCGAGATCATTCGAACTTACACATCTCGGATAGATCCGAGATCAATTGGAACTAACACATCTCGGATAGATCCGAAGTCAATTCGAACTTACACATCTCAGATAGATCTGAAATCAATTCGAACTCATCCATTTCAGACATATCCGAAATCATTCGAACTTATCAATTTCGGATGAATCCGAGATATTATTCGAAATCATACATTTCGGATGAATCCATGATCTAACTTATTCGAAATCACAAATGTTCTTGAAATGTCAAGATTTAATCCGAAATCCCATTACTTTATTAGGTTGTTAATGTGAACTAAAATTTTGCGCGAACAGGGGGTTTGCTATTAAATAATTGGTTTTGTAAATACTTAATCAGAATCAGATATTTTTTTTCACAAAAACCAAATAGCTTAACTTGGATGAGCTTCTGATATATCACTTCTGCCCAAAGGTGATTTGATACATCTACTTATTGTTCAAGTATTATAAAAACTATGTTAATTATGCATTACAAACGTGAATGTCTTATTTCTGGACAAAGATGATTTATTCATTAACGTCTAGCATACTTAACAAGTGCATAACTAAGGTATTGTCTCATTTCTGGCCAAAGCTGATTTGTCACAATTACTTTGCACACATGCTTAGATGATTACACTTCTGCTCAAAGGTGATTTGTCTTCGTTTAACTAGAATTTCAAATTAGTCTATTATTTTGATGTTACTAATAGACATGTCACAACTTCTTTAAATAATGATCCTTCATTAATCTTATGATCATATTTTGTCTGCCTTATTTTTAGTACCCATAACATTACTCACTGTAACTTTCTTCTATAAATCAGTATCTCATCCACTCTAATTCCTAAACCTAATATGTTTTTCTTTACTTAAAGTTTCTATAAGATTAGCTCTTAAATTAAATCATTGATTATCTCTTAAGACAAGATAATCTTATTGCTCTCTTCTAATAAAAGTACTACAGAAGAAAAATAGAGCATGATGAATAAGATAAATCGAACATGATGTCTCTTATGATAATCAAGAACTCATCTAACATAAATGCTATCACAAAAGTTATTCAAGATTAAGTTTTTCCAAAGACTAATCTATTATCTGTGGAATAATCTCAAGAACTCCTAAGATGCATGCCTTCATTTAAAATTCTAAACTAAGTGGTATATGTGAATACATTGTAATATACAATACCATGACCCATAAAATTAAGGGCTTAGACATGGAAATAAGTACATTTTTCCAGTACATTACATACTAAAATTTTCACTTGTACAATTTGATGCCTTAAAAATCAACTATAACACTCAAAAGTACCAAAGAAAATAGAGTGTGTTGATAAGCAACATATGTATAAAGAAATAAATGTTTGAAACTGGAAAATAAGATGTTATTCACTTTACAACCACTAAAACCTTAAAAGATGATAGTTCTAAGGTCCATTGTCAAAATACAAGTAGAAAATTCCAACGTTAAGGTTCTTCAAAGGAGAATCTCACTGCATAATTATGCCACTAGACTAGGCATAAGCAACGAGACTATCCATGATTCAAAAGAACAGTTGGACGAATTAATTAGGTAGTGGCCTACTTATGATATTTAAGTTTGCTAATTTTAATATTCCAATTAACACATGATAAGTTGACTCTAGTTTAAATGTCTCCTTACCAGAAGTCAACAAATAACTAACATCAGAGTTAGTGACAAATTAAATGCTAAGGCTATAAGAACCATAATAAGTAGTCTTCTAACAACGCTTTTCAATACCTTACATATTCTGAAGATTAATCAGAATATAGTATCAATACTTAAGCTATGTCATGATGGTTGTGAGGTTTACATAGCCAACATAAAGTCACACTTACCTTAAACTCTCATATTATTTGTTCTTAAAATTTAGATAGAAACGACACCTTACACTTTCACAACTTTTGTTATCATGCAAATGAGAATTTGACAAAAGGAAAATGAGATTTATAAATTTCATCCATTGTAACCGAAATTCATGAGAAGTCAAGACATAGTTAATGTGGATGGTTTTTTTTTTTTCATCTAATCTCATTCTAAGTGATTTTAAATCATGATGTTAAAAGCTCTAAAATATTTCTTGGCTTAAGGAATAAGTATGGGTCCACCATAAGTTATTCATTGACATTCGTGGAACTTATTCCAAATGAAATATTCAAACATAATTCATTTATCAATTAAAGACTATCTACTTGGGTAACACCTCGTAAAATCATGACCAATATGATAAAGACACGTGTCATGGACTTTAAACGTGTAATGGATTGATCTGGAGGGACTGAAAAAGTCAAACAATGTAAATATGTGAATAAAGGGATCCAAAGTGTCAACACGCCATTCTTGTGCCTCTGATTGACCTCACACGACGTTCGTATTCTTTAAATGAATAACTTATCGAACATTAGAAGTCGTTTGTGTTAAAAACAAGGATCTTACGAAACATAGGGGTTAAAAGTGTCAACATGTTAAAGTTACCTCTGAGTGACCTTTAACAAACCCAAAAACATTGTAAATACTTTAATATTTCGTTCACAAGAATATTAGATATTAATTTTGTGGAGTTTCGAAGATAATAAGACTTTTCGGGTGATCGTACTACTAACCGGAAGCCTAACGGAGTTAGTTTATGACCCAAGGTCCTTAAAAGTTATCTATAGGGGTCCTAAATGCAATAAATGAAAGTTAAATAAAGTTAAAATGGACTAGGGGCTGAAAGTGCAAAGTTTAAAACTTTTTTTCCGGTTTTAAAGGTTGTCGCGGGCCGCGTAAGACTTCCTTATGTCTTACGCGGGCCGCGAGGGGATGCCAGTTACAGCTAAGTGTGGACAGATGCGGGTTTGGCCTGTTCCACCGCCTTAGAAAGCCTGATTTCAATCCAGGGGACTGAGCCAATAGTATTACATGCATAGGGGACACCTGGGATGATCAGAAAACATTTGTAGACTTGTGTGGAGTGATCTTGTGAATTATTTTTGGCTAAATAAGCACTTCTTGTTTGCAAGTTCATGTGCTCATTCACAAAATTATTTCAAAATCACTCTCTGGAGCACTCTGGACTTCAAGCAAGTTTCCCTCAGCTCCTAACTCGTGCTAAGAGCCTTTGTAAGCATTCTTAGCCTTCCTAGTTCAAGTTTTATTAGTCTAATGACCAAAAGTCAAAGCCGTCGTAATTAAGCTTTGACTTAGTGATTAATCACTAATGGTCCAGCCATTGTTCGAATTGAAAGTGGCTATGAGTTGGTAATTGTGTGGGTAATAAGTCCTTAAAAGGGCACCCCCTGATTATCACTCTAACTTGGTCAATTGTCGGGTCAAACTTAATATTAAAAAGTCAACAGAAAGCTATTTTGCAAATAAACTCATAACTGATAATGTAGAGGTTATGAAACATGTTTTAACATTAAAATAACTATGTAAATAATGTAAGAACATGTCTAAGCATGTTCAACCCGACAATTCTGAGTTTAGGCTCGGTTCGGAACCGAAAGTCGCAAAAGAAGAATTTTGCTTTGACTTTCAGTTCTGACCCGATTTAGCTTGTTCTAGAAATGCCTTAGGGTTCCATTAGGACCATATTACATCTTAGTATAACCCTCTGAGTTTATACAATGTGGTTCCTTTGTAATCCTAGTTCATTGCATGTTTCCGTTAAATGCCTAAAATTGATCATTATGCCCTTTTGATATTAAAACTAGATTTTTGAAAATGTGAGAGGACAAAAACCTTTATTACTGATTTATAAACATGTCCTAAAAATTTGACATCAGTTTGAGGTCTAAATTAGGAGTTATGCTCAATATCGTAATTTGAAAGCTTTTTATTAATTAAACGGCATTTTTAGCATAAAACCTATTTAAACCCAAATTTCGAAAGCAAACTTTTTACCCACTGATGTAATATAATATTTTGGGATTTTTGAAGATTTTTATTTATTTTTAAACTGATCATAATGTAGGGTTCTTGCTTTAATTCGGTAATTGACGGTTAGACCCTTTTTGCTAATAAAATGAGTTTTACATAGCATTTTGATACCAAATCTTTTGCTACTGATTTTATATGATAAATAAAATATTTTGAGCTTTATAAACTGATCAAAAACTCAGATTTCCTTATATAACCTGAAAAATCGTCTAAAACCGACTTTTTACGCATTTTAAACGCATAGTATGGGTTAAAACTATTTTTGACACATAAGACTTAATACCTACTGATGTTTTAAGTAAATTTTTATACTTTAACAGTAAGTAAAAGTTTTGAAGTCAGATTTCCCAATTTGACCTTTAAAGCTTATGTGAAATGACCAAAATGCCCCTACGGCGCATAGTTCGGTTATAAATGATAAATTTCACATATATGCAATACCCTACTGATATGACTTGCAAAAATAATTATATTTACTGATCATTTTAGGCCAGAACCTCAGATTAATATTTAACCTCTTTTATAACCTTTAAAATGACCAAAATACCCCTACGGGGCTTAAATTGATTTTAAATTCGTTTTGGGCATAATGGAAGGTATCCTACTGATATCATAACATATTTTAAGCATATTAACTTGTGAAACCTGTACATGGCTCTCTTGGTTACCCGCTATGCATTTTTCGCGTTCGGTACGGTTTATGTGACTAGTTTGCATAAATTGACCAAAACGGGTCAAACCATATCATTTTCACTTCAAAATCCAGAATGTGTGTAGTTTACCCATATTATGAAAGTCTTCATACTTGTCGGGTCTAAATCACATTCTGATCCGGTCTTCGCTTAATCTTGCGTTTTGAACCGTATACCTTTCTTTAAAACTAACCGGTCTAAGTTTAAACTTAAGTAAGACCCGTTAGGAATCTAATAGGTTATTAAAACCTTCGTTCCAGATTTAGGAGCCTGGTAAAAGATATTTTCACTTGCTGAATTGTTATACGGCTAAGATAAATTTGTATTTTTTGCTCAGGTAAATACTTTTAACTTATTTTCCCTTACACGGGCTTGGGGTACGGTATATAAAATACCGCTTGGTCGGGTATTGAATCTTTAATCATATGAAGGTTAAATCATTGAGATAACCCGTTTAATCTGTTTTGTTTGTTAAAGCCTTTGGGGGGTTAATGACCATGTCCTGTATATCCTCGGCTCATTCATTGAAATGGCCACGACTTAAGCACGGGGTGTAGGCATACACCTACCGGTGCGTATGTAAAATAATATACCCGCCTGTTCGAGAATAACTCGCCGTGGTTATATTATGTGGTGTGTCTATTAATCTTTAACCCGGTATTCAACCCGGGCTACTGAACGTATAATAAACATATAATTCTTTTACAAGATTATTTTTAAATAATTATCCCAAGTTATAAAAGAACATTTGTGCCTTGTGCATTTAAATCAATTTTCCTAAAACATTTTTAAAAGTGTCAGTTAATTGTATTTACTAGTGTAAACTGACGTATTTTTCAAAAAGATAAAGTGCAGACTAAGCGAAATGGGTTGGAACTCCTGAGTGAATAAATAAACAGTCTTGCAAGCTTTGTGACTTAAAAAAATCTGTTGAACAATATTTTCCTATGTTTTGATCCGCATGTGGATCCTTTTACATTTCGTTTGTAATACTTATGATACTTTCATTCGGTTTGTAATATTATTACTTTTAGACTTCCGCTGTACATTGAACTGTGATTATTTGACTATGATGATATCAACTACGTCACGATACTCCCCACCGGGCCCACCGGTAATACGTGGAAATATCGGGATGTGGCAGGTTGGTATCAGAGCCAATATTGACTGAATTAAACACTAGCCTTTTGTGTTTAATCTCAATGACACAGTTTGCACATTCCTTGACTTCCGAGTCTAGGCAAAGGACTTAGGACTAATCCTAATCTTTTATTTTGTCCTTTATTGTTTTTCTTTGTTGTTTCCTTTGTTTGTTTTGACAGGAACACGAAAATGCCACCAAGATTCAGAGGCAGAGGAGGATGAGGCAAGGCACCATTCACCGCTCCAAACGATCATGAAGCCGGGCCTTCTCACCGGCGAACACCCTCAGCCATGAGCTCCAGTCCTCAAGAGGATTGGAGGGCATACTTGGAACCTGCGAGACGTTCTGTCTCGCTCAGCTCGTCACCAAATGATTCTCACCATTCTTTCTTGCCGTTGCAGCGGTCAAGCTCATATCGGGCCTTCCAGGACCCGACCCCGTATTTTCAGAGCCGGTTCAACCCGGAAAATCAGAGTGAAGAACCAATAGGTTATAACCCATTGGGCCCTGAAGACCATTTCCCTGAAGCTCAGGGTATGGATATGGATGAAGATCCCGATCCTGCCGAGCAACCATCTGGGACGCCCACGCATCCCATAGAGATTTCAGACGGATCGTCTTTTCACGGTTCACCATACCGGGGGCCAGACAGCTATGAGGCAAGGTTTGCTTCATACCCCTGGGAGTTTACTCCTTCTTTCAACCGGCCTCAACATCAGCAGCAGGATACCTCTGAGGATTCGCGTTTTGTGGCGGTCACGCCACCGCCACCGCTTGAGCAGCAACTGCCTCCGGAGCCACAGAGGCGAAGAAGAACAGGTGCACGGATGTCCGTGCGAGGATGGGATTTCCATTTTAGCACCCCTCAACACTCTAGTGGCAGCCACTACCCGCCACTGTATGAAGACCCGCAACTGGGTGGGCCTTCAAACCCAGTTTCTGAGGTGGACTCTGCGCCAGTCGCACCACCACCACCACACATGGGTTATGATAACCCGATTCCTTCATACGCCGGTACAACGGCGTATAACCCTTTTGAGCAGCCAGCTTACCCTGGCTACAACTACTACAATGCCCCTGCCATCGACCCATACCTCGAGGCGGCCAACTACAATGCTCTTCACCCTGAAGGACCTTATGGAGCTTCGTACAGTCTGGGTACCAAGCATATGGGTATCAATACCCACCACCTCTTCAACCTCCGCAGCAGCAGCCGCCACATCCGCCATTGATTCAGCCTCAGCAGCAGCAGGAGATTCTTTAGAGGTTGAGCCGGGTGGAACGAGAGGTTCAAGTGGAGCGTAGGAACCACCGAGGATTTCTCAAGGGTTTGGCGAATCTGATCAAGGGGAAGAAGAAGAGGGATTTTTGAAGATTCCTTATTTATTTATTTGTAATGTTGTTTATTTTCAATTAAGTCCCTGTGTGGACATCCATTTATGTATTCAGTCCCTGCGAGGACTTGCATTTTCATTTTAGCCCCTGCGTGGGCAAGTCATTTAAGTAAAAGTCCCGTTTAGGGCATCTATGTACTCCTTTTAAATTTTATTGGAATGTTTTAATTAAAATTTCATTTGTCATCATATGTATGATTATAATATATGAAATAAATCAAAATATCATTCCTTTTTGTAATTAATCTACCTTTATGTATTAAAAAGAATATTAAAAAGGTATAACCTAGCCTATATGTCATTATAGACCTGGCTATAATGGTAAAACCTATTTAAAAAGATTCAAATCCTTGTTGACATCTGAAAACATGTTAGCACTCCTGGCAGATGTGATTCGGTAAAATCACACATGTCATCCTTGTATTGGATACTCCCAACCTAGTGATTTAGAAATCATGGGTTTAAATCATCAATTAAGATGATCATATATGAGACATCCATTAGTGATGCAGTGCCTACGGGTTATAATAATTGTCAAGTAACACAAAAAGACAGTTGTAGTCTACGACTCCCTGTCAGTAAAAGGTAATAAACTACGTTCAATCCTTAATGCCTCGATTCTATGAAATCATGGCTTAAAAATGTCCTTGTGACTAGGCCTTTTGTGCCACTTTAATATCTTAAATGATTTATAAATGAAATGATAAATTATAATGAAAATCCTAAAATAAATATGATTAACAAATTAACCAATATGGATTACATTACCATGGCTAATAAATCATCAAAATAATGATTCCATAATAACCTCTGAATGAGATGTTGTCAACTATTTTTGTAGCAATCAAGCTACATGGCAGAATCTGAAGAAGTCAACAGTCACCCTATAGAAAATCATGATACTACCAGAATCAACGTAACTGGTGCGGAACTTTAAGCATTGATCGATAATGCTGTTACTAAAGCCATATACAGACAGTTTAATGAATCAAGTGGTACTCGGAGCAAGACCTTATATGTAGATCATTCTAAATCTCACCCTAAGACTCACTCTGTGGCTCATAGTAAGCCACCTTCAAAAACTCATGAGTCAAAGAAGGACGATGCCCAACACTCCTCAAATCAGCATAATGTTCCATCTAAGAAGGTTGTATGCAATCGAGAGCCACGTGCAAAGACCTGTTCATATAAGTATTTCGACTCCTACAAGACCAAGGATTTCACTGGGGAAAAAGGAGCCATTGATTGCATGACGTGGCTAGATGAGATGGATACGGTGGTTGATATTAGTGGATGTGCGGAGCAAGATATTATGAAGTATGTTTCACAATCATTCAAAGGAGAAGCTCTAGCTTGGTGGAGGTCCTTAATCCAAGCTACTGGAAAAATTCCATTATACAACATGACATGGGCTCAGTTTGTTGCGTTAATCAAGGAGAATTACTGTCCTCAACATGAAGTTGAGAAGATTGAGACTGACTTCTTGACCTTGGTCATGAAGAATTTAGACTGCCAAGCATACCTTACTAGTTTCAATACCATGTCTAGATTGGTTCCTTACTTGGTTACACCGGAACCAAAAAGTATAGCCCATTTTATTGGGGGTTTAGCCCCGGAGATCAAAGCTAGTGTGAAAGCATCCAGACCTACTACCTTTAGGTCAGTAGCTGATTTGTCGTTATCCCTTACCCTCGACGCGGACAGGCAGAGATCGCTTAAGAATTCTGAAGAGGGAAAAAGGAAACGTGAAGATGAGAACTCACGTCATTCCAACAAGAAGCACAAAGGGAACTCTGATCACAAAAAGAGTCCCGGGTTTAAAAAGGATGATCAGCAGTTGGGTGAGAAACCCAAGTGTAAAACCTGCAAGAAGCGTCATCTGGGGAAGTGCAGATTCGAATCGAAATCCCAATCACAGCCTAGGGCTTGTGGGATCTGCAAATCGAGCGAACATAAAACGTTGGACTGCAAAAAGATAAAGGATGCGACTTGTTACAACTGTAACGATAAGGGGCACATCAAGTCCAACTGCCTAAAGTATGCGAAGAAACCTGAAGAAGGTAAAAAGACCAATGCCAGGGTCTTTCAAATGAATGCACGGGAAGCAGTTCAGAACGACAACGTGATAACAGGTACCTTTCTTATCAATGATGTTTATGCAAGGGTATTATTTGATTTGGGTGCAGATAAGTCGTTTGTGGATGATAAATTTTGTAAGTTATTAAAACTGCCTGTTAAAACCCTAAGCGTAAAGTATGAAGTAGAACTGGCCGATGGTACCATAGAAACTGTTTCAACCGTATTAGATGGATGTTTTATATCCATTAGGAATCACTCTCTTCCGCTATCCTTGCTTCCTCTGAAACTAGCAGGATTCGACATAGTGATAGGCATGGATTGGTTGTCTCACAACCAAGCCCAAATTGTTTGTGATAAGAAGCAAGTGGTTATTAAGACTCCTTATGGTGAGCCATTTACGATACAAGGAGATACTCAGTATGGGTTGCCAAAGCAAGTGTCTATGCTTAAGGCATCGAGGTGTATGACAAAAGGTTGTGTCATTTATATGGCACAGGTAACCATTGATGAACCAAAGCCCAAGGTTGAAGACATCCCTGTTATTTCTGAATATCCAGAAGTATTCCCTAAAGAACTACCTGGTTTACCACCAGATAGGCAAGTGGAGTTTAGGATCGACATTATTCCTGGAGCAGCACCTGTTGCAAGAGCACCTTACAGGTTAGCACCGACTGAGATGAAAGAGTTGAGAACTCAACTGGATGATTTGTTGGCCAAGGGTTTTATTCGACCTAGTTCATCCCCTTGGGGAGCACCAATTATGTTTGTGAAGAAAAAGGATGGATCGATGCGTCTATGCATCGATTATCGCGAGCTTAACAAGGTTACAATCAAGAATAGACATCCATTGCCCAGGATCGACTATCTGTTCGATCAACTGCAAGGGGCAAATTACTTCTCCAAGATTGATTTAAGATCAGGTTACCATCAACTGAAGGTTAGAGATGAAGATGTGCACAAGACTGCATTGAGAACTCGATATGGTCACTACGAGTTCTTGGTGATGCCTTTTGGGCTCACTAATGCACCAGCAGCATTCATGGATCTCATGAATCGTGTCTACAAGCCATATTTGGACAAGTTTGTCATTGTCTTTATTGATGACATACTTATATACTCAAAGAATCAGGCTGATCATGAAAAACATCTTCGATGTATTCTTAAACTCCTTCAGCAAGAGAAGCTCTACGCCAAGTTTTCAAAATGTGAGTTTTGGCTTCAAGAAGTCCAATTTCTTGGACACGTAGTGAGTGAGCATGGTATCCAGGTGGATCCCGCTAAGATTGAAGTCATCATGAACTAGCAAGAGCCAAAGACTCCCACAGAGATTCGCAGCTTCTTGGGTCTGGCAGGATACTACAGACGTTTCATAGAAAATTTTTCAAGGATTGCTGCACCCCTAACTTCATTGACTCGAAAGAATATCAAGTTTGATTGGGGTCCTAAACAACAAGAATCCTTTGATATTCTTAAACAGAAGTTAAGCAATGCACCTGTGTTGACATTGCCTGAAGGAATTGAAGAGTTTGTGGTATATTGTGATGCATCGCACACATGTATGGGATGTGTGATTATGCAAAAAGGCAAAGTTATTGCCTATGCTTCCCGACAATTAAAGGTACACGAGAAGAATTACACCACCCACGATTTGGAATTGGGTGTCGTTGTGTTTGCACTAAAACTTTGGAGGCATTACTTATATGGTACCAAATATGTGATCTATTCTGATCACAAGAGCCTTCAGCATCTGTTTAATCAAAAGGATCTGAACATGAGACAACGTCGATGGATGGAGACACTGAATGATTTTGACTGTGAAATCCGATACCATCCAGGCAAGGCAAATGTAGTCGCCGATGCCTTAAGTAGAAAGGAAATGGTCAAGCCCATTAGAATCAATGCCAAGAGCATTGAATTGAAGAACAACTTGAATGAAAGGTTGTTAGCCGCTTAGAAGGGAGCTGTGTTAGAAGCTAACTATCCGAGTGAGAAGTTAGGCGTAACTGCTGAACAATTGTCGTATGGCAAGCATGGAATTCTAAGATTGAACAGTAGAATATGGGTTCCAATTGATGGAGGGCTTAGAGATGTGATTCTCCAAGAAGCTCATGGTTCTAAATAGTCAGTCCATCCTGGCAGTGATAAGATGTACCAGGATCTAAAGGCAAATTATTGGTGGATAGGCTTGAAGAAGTCTATAGCCACTTATGTGGCCAAATGTTTGACCTGCGCACAAGTTAAAGCTGAACACCAGAAGCCGTCAGGTTTGCTACAACAGCCTGAACTTCCCACCTGGAAATGGGAAATGGTGACCATGGATTTTATCACTATGTTACCAAAAACAAATTAGGGAATGATACTATTTGGGTTATAGTGGATAGAGTAACTAAGTCAGCCCACTTCTCACCTATTAAGGAAACACACAGCTTAGACAAGTTAGCTCAGCTGTACGTGGACGAGATTGTATCTCTTCACGGAGTACCTGTGTCTATCATCTCTGATAGGGATACGAGATATACATCACATTTTTGGAAAACCTTTCAGCAATCCCTAGGCACTCGATTAAACTTCAGCACTGCATATCATCCTCAGACAGATGGTCAAAGCGAGTGTACAATTCAAACCCTGGAGGATATGTTAAGGGCTTGTGTTATTGATTTAGGTGGAAGTTGGGATGATCATCTTCCATTGATAGAATTTTCGTATAATAATAGCTATCATTCCAGTATTCAAGCTGCACCTTTTGAAGCTTTGTATGGAAGAAAGTGCAGGACGCCAGTTTGTTGGGCAGAAGTTGGAGATGTCCAACTAACAGGACCTGATATAGTCCTGGAGACGACAGATAAGATTGCGCAGATACGTGATCGTCTCAAAACTGCCAGGGATAGGCAGAAAAGCTACGCAGATAAAAGGCGTAAACCTCTAAAATTCGAGGTAGGTGACAAAGTGTTACTTAAGGTATCACCCTGGAAAGTAGTGACGCGATTTGGCAAGAAAGGCAAGTTAAGCCCAAGATACATAGGACCATTCGAGATCATCGAATGTGTCAGAACAGTGGCTTACAAGTTAAACCTGCCTGAAGAGCTCAGTGGAATTCATAATGTGTTCCACATCTGCAATCTGAAGAAGTGTCTAGCTGATGAGTCGCTAGCCATGTCACATAAGGATGTGCATATCGATGAGAGCATAAAGTTTGTTGAAAGACCTTTGTCGATCAAGGATCGACAGGTTAAGAAGCTTCGAAGGAAGCATGTACCGATTGTAAAGGTTAAATGGGACGCTCGCAGAGGTCCCGAATATACGTGGGAGGTCGAGTCCACAATGAAACAGAAGTACCCTCATTTATTTCAGTAAATCTCGAGGTCGAGATTTCTTTTAAGGGGGTGAGGATGTAACACCTCGTAAAATCACGACCAATATGATAAAGACACGTGTCATGGACTTCAAACGTGTAATGGATTGATCTGGAGGGACTGAAATTGTCAAACAATGTAAATATGTGAATAAAGGGATCCAAAGTGTCAACATGCCATTCTTGTGCCTCTGATTGACCTCACACGACGTTCGTATTCTTTAAATGTATAATTTATCGAACATTAGAAGTCGTTTGTGTTAAAAACAAGGATCTTACGAAACATAGGTGTCACGACCCCCGACCCACCCTGGACGGAATCGGGTGCCGTGAACAGTCCAGCGGTACCGGTGATTATTTTGAAAACGTTGCAGCGGAAATTTCATCAGGACCGTGAGTTAGGAAAAATATCAGAGTTTAGAAACACCGGATTTTATTTATTAAAATAGATGGGATAAACCCATGTTTATGAAGGTAGCTTTAATAAGATAAATTTGTTTACATAAAACAATATTTCTTAATTTGATTTAATTAATAAAATAAGCCACTTCTTGAAGCCTTTCAGTGTTGTATCCAGCTCTTATTCCAATCTATTGTAATTACCTGAAAAATGTTTGAAAAAGGTTTTGTCAGCGAAAATACTGAGTGAATTCATTCCATTTTTATAAAATATATTGTTATACCTTACAGTGTTAAGGTTTTTTATATCTATTTATATTTATCTAACTCAATCAGTATTTATCACATAGCGGAAGTTCCAATATGACATTAATCATATCACCTATTGGCTCATGTTAGTCCAATAGTGAATTTATCAAGTAATTATATTTTACTATTATTCAATTTATCTGTCACTAGGCGATTCCTGTGACTATAATCATATCATTGTTGATTATTCTTTCAACTAATGATTCTGGTCATATCACTGTTGATCATTCTTTCAACTAATGATTTTGGTCATGTCACTGTTGATCATTGTTTCAACTAGTGACTCAAATCATATTACTGTTGATCATTCTCTCAACTAGTAATTTCTATTCATAACACTGTTGATCATTCTCTCAACTAGTGTCTTTGGACATGTCACTGTTGATCATTCTCTCAACTAGTGACTCCGGACTTAATTGTGTCCCGTGACATTTCTTTGTCAAATATATTACTTATGTCATAAAACCATTAAATCCAGAAAATGACATATATCATGTTATGTCAAACTACCATAACTTTATCAAATATCATATGTCAATTAAATAATTGTAGTATCATTATTTAATATATTAACGTGACTATAATTTTAATAAAATGCATAATTTCCACTGTTATTGTAGTCATGTTAATATTGACTAACTTTTTGGAAAATAATAATGAGAATCCCATAATATATGAAATCTTTCATACCAGCAGTTAATATAAAAACTTAATTACTGTAAGTATAACTGGTAACCGTTTAGGATTCTGTAAAACCTTTGTAAATATAATTGTATCACAACAAGGTGATAAAACTGTGAGAAAATAGAGTGGACTCACAAACTGTGAGAAAAGAGAAATGAACTCACATTGCAGATTTCTACGGGCAAAGCTTAGTTTATAGATAATCCTTGATATATTGCAGATTTAATTTGAGCAGAGCTTAGCCTATTTCTTATCCTTGTAATCTAGTGCATACAAACTAGGTAATTAACCAATACAGCATTTACGATAACTCACGAGATCAAATTCTCACAACGAACGACAAAGTGCGATACTTAAACATCCATCGAATTAACGACGAACGACAAAGTACGATACTTAAACATCCAGCGGATTCACAACTAAGGACAGAGTATAGTCCGATTTCGGACAGCACTCAACATCCCGTCGAAATCACGACGAATGACAAAGTATAACCCTAATGTGGGCAGCACTTAAACATCCATTGGATATATTGATCGATCGGACAATGAATCGTAATAGCGATCGAGTTAATACCCTGTGCAGCAGCACCCCGCTATACTAATTAGTGATTTAGTATGTGTTAATTGAAGTAATTGGACGATATCTCCGCGCCTGAGTTGAATTTTATCGTCGAACGAACGCACAGAAGCAAGTCCCAAAGCCTGCTATTTATACACCAAATTGGCATTTGTTACGAACCGTAACAAATACTCCTTACGGTCCGTAAGGGATACTTTTTCTCCATATTGTTGCCACGTGTGTTTGAAGTGCAGGTGAGTCGACAATTTAATTAAGTTCGATTTTTATAATAAGTTATAAGGATAATCATCGAGTAGGAAATGCCCCCCCTGAGTTTTAGGGGCCCTGATCCTGATTCTGATTATTCTGAAATTTGTAGGTTTTGCGCAGAATCACTTGGGTCTCTCAATTAGGGTTTTCTATTGAATAAAATAATAATATAAATAGGACTTTTAATGAGGGTTGTTACATTCTCCCCACCTAAATAAAAATCTCGTCCTCGAGATTTGTTGGAATAAGTAGGAATACTTTTTCTTCATCCCAGATTCCAGCTCCTAAGTGTATTTATGATATTTCTTGGAGACTTATGTTATATTCTAGTCAATAAAAACAATATTAAGGTAGATGACACAAAATTGAATATCAAACGAGTCATACAATAAATAGGACTCAATGGTTCAACTGAACTATTTCAAGAAATCGATGTCAAATGGATAAGATGAAATGATATAATTTCCAATGTGACTATTTTCAAGCCAAAAGATATATGATCAATAGATATTTAGAATGAATGTGAAGAACTTTTAGAATCAATAAAAATTCTTTTGTCAAAAGAAAGCTTACTTTGATTGGCAACTGAAGAATACTCAGAATTAACAAGTTCAAAATGAAATAGAAGCAGGAAAATAATTTGTCAACTATCGAACTATAATAAGAGAAAAATCAGGGTGTTGACATTGAGTTGTAAGGATATACCGAAATATAACAGAGTTTAGTGTATCATTGTCTTAATATATAATTGTATCAAGACTATTTTCAAATGATGAGTCAAACGAAATACATACGTGGTTTTGAATGATTCGTATGCTTTTGATTAGCCCAAGCTACAATTTTATAACGACGCCGCAAGGTGTCGTCATGATTGAAATAATTTAATAATTACGGTGACCGAATAATTTCACCGTGTAATCAACGGAAAAATGAAGTAAATTGGGATATTTGAATAGGATTTTCAAATGAAAAGATCAAATGAATATTATAGAACTTTCGATAAATGATGAAAGAAACGTTAAGAGGTACACCGGAATATGATATGAATTTGTGTACTCTTATCTTAACACATAATTGTATTAAGACTGTTTAAAATAATGAACCAACAGAATTAAAATTCGTTCATTAGGAGTGAAAATAAGAATAGCTCAAACTTCAAATTAAAGAAAATGCCACCACAAGGTGTCATAGAAATTGGAAATAATAGCGGTGAATGAAACGAGTTTCACCATACTTTAAATCAAATGAAGTAAGTCCGAATGTTTCAAATAAATCTAGTCGGATTTGAAATTGAAATAATTGGATAATGTTTTTCGATCAAAGATGATAAAACAATAAAGATTACGAAACGCTCGATTGTTGATACGAAATCTTTAAGAGATACACTGAATATATGAAATGACTTTGTGTATCATTATCTTAGCACATGATTGTGTTAAGATTGATTTTATAGAATAAACTAACAAAACGGATTCAATATAAGTAAATAATTAACCCCGTGTGCAACGAGATTAGCACAAGCTTCAAATTTTGTGAAAACGTCACCACAAGGTGATCGTGACCAAATGAATGATTCAGTAAAAGTGAAAACCAAACAATTCTGTTATAGTTTTTGAATAGATGAAGTACTTGACAGAATATATTTATTTATAAACTTTTATTTGTACTAGGGTCAAATAATAACTTAACTTAGATATTATATATCAGCTATTACGTCTGGAATCATTTCTGCTTCTTGCGTAGTAAGTACGAATGCTCACGCGTTCTTCTTAGCTCCGTCTGTTGTTCTGGCCTTGTTGTCGAGTGCTTTGGTTAGTTTCGGGCAATATGGTTTGATGTGTCCTGTTTCTCCGCAATTGAAACAAACATTAGTTTTCCTTCTACACTTTTCCTCTATATGTCCGGTCATCTTGCAAAAGTTACAGTAGGATGTTTTCCTAAAACGGCATCTTCCTGAATGCTTTTTGTTACAGCTTCTGCAGGTAGGTTGCTCCAGTGACGATTCAGTTCCTGTTTTCTTGTAGAATTCTTGGGAAATTTTCTGGGCTAACTCTTTCTTCTTATTTTCTTCTCTTGTGCGGATTAGTCCATCTGTCAGCATGTTAGCTAGTTCGACTGCATCTTCAATAGTCTGTGGTCTAGTGGCCTTGACTATGTCTCGGATTTCGCTAACTAATCCCCAAATATAACGAGAAATTAGTACAGGTTCTGGCGAAGCCAGAGTTGGTACCATTCTTGCATATTCGAAGAACGTTGTCGTATATTCACGACAATTCACATCTATCATTTTATGATTTAAGAACTTGTTAGCCATTCGTTCCTTTTCATAAGGAGGACAAAATTTCCTTTCTGTCATTTCCTTGAATTTTTCCTAGTTTATGGCATAAGCCATGTCCCTTCCTTTTGCCTGAAGAATTGTATTCCACCATTCCAAGGCTTCTTCCTTAAAGAGGTTAGATGCATACATCACCTTATCTTCTTCGGCACATTTGCTGATTGTAAGAACAGCTTCCGTCTTTTCCAACCATCGCAGAGCAGCCGTGGCTCCTTCACTGCCGGCGAACTCAATTGGTTTACAAGCTAGAAATTCTTTGTAGGTACACCCGAAAGTCATCGCCTTCTTTTTCTTGGGAAATGAGGTTTTGATAATATCATTATTACCTCCATTGACACTATGGCTAAAACCATCGTCACGAGTATGCTTGCTACTCACAACTTTGGTAGGTTCTACGGGATTTTTAACAGCTTTAATTATTAAAGGTAAAGCATTAGCTATTCCTTGAGCTATTAGATTTTCTATAGCATTTTTATCCAAAGGATTTTCATTATTAGCATGAACTTCTGAATTATGTGGTACTTCATTCGACATCTGAATTGCAAACATTTTCACTTATTAATATCACAGAATAGCAAAACAATACTTCCAGGATATTATATGTGCATATCGACATATATATATATTCATATATAACACATATGTTAATTTGTATCAGTTTCCTAACTTTATTGTTTAAGTTTAGGTATTAAAAGAACACCTAAATAGCTTAAACAAGTGGCTCTGATACCACCTTCTGTCATGACCCCCGACCCACCCTGGACGGAATCGGGTGCCGTGAACAGTCCAGCGGTACCGGTGATTATTTTGAAAACGTTGCAGCGGAAATTTCATCAGGACCGTGAGTTAGGAAAAATATCAGAGTTTAGAAACACCGGATTTTATTTATTAAAATAGATGGGATAAACCCATGTTTATGAAGGTAGCTTTAATAAGATAAATTTGTTTACATAAAACAATATTTCTTAATTTGATTTAATTAATAAAATAAGCCACTTCTTGAAGCCTTTCAGTGTTGTATCCAGCTCTTATTCCAATCTATTGTAATTACCTGAAAAATGTTTGAAAAAGGTTTTGTCAGCGAAAATACTGAGTGAATTCATTCCATTTTTATAAAATATATTGTTATACCTTACAGTGTTAAGGTTTTTTATATCTATTTATATTTATCTAACTCAATCAGTATTTATCACATAGCGGAAGTTCCAATATGACATTAATCATATCACCTATTGGCTCATGTTAGTCCAATAGTGAATTTATCAAGTAATTATATTTTACTATTATTCAATTTATCTGTCACTAGGCGATTCCTGTGACTATAATCATATCATTGTTGATTATTCTTTCAACTAATGATTCTGGTCATATCACTGTTGATCATTCTTTCAACTAATGATTTTGGTCATGTCACTGTTGATCATTGTTTCAACTAGTGACTCAAATCATATTACTGTTGATCATTCTCTCAACTAGTAATTTCTATTCATAACACTGTTGATCATTCTCTCAACTAGTGTCTTTGGACATGTCACTGTTGATCATTCTCTCAACTAGTGACTCCGGACTTAATTGTGTCCCGTGACATTTCTTTGTCAAATATATTACTTATGTCATAAAACCATTAAATCCAGAAAATGACATATATCATGTTATGTCAAACTACCATAACTTTATCAAATATCATATGTCAATTAAATAATTGTAGTATCATTATTTAATATATTAACGTGACTATAATTTTAATAAAATGCATAATTTCCACTGTTATTGTAGTCATGTTAATATTGACTAACTTTTTGGAAAATAATAATGAGAATCCCATAATATATGAAATCTTTCATACCAGCAGTTAATATAAAAACTTAATTACTGTAAGTATAACTGGTAACCGTTTAGGATTCTGTAAAACCTTTGTAAATATAATTGTATCACAACAAGGTGATAAAACTGTGAGAAAATAGAGTGGGCTCACAAACTGTGAGAAAAGAGAAATGAACTCACATTGCAGATTTCTACGGGCAAAGCTTAGTTTATAGATAATCCTTGATATATTGCAGATTTAATTTGAGCAGAGCTTAGCCTATTTCTTATCCTTGTAACCTAGTGCATACAAACTAGGTAATTAACCAATACAGCATTTACGATAACTCACGAGATCAAATTCTCACAATGAACGACAAAGTGCGATACTTAAAAATCCATCGAATTAACGACGAACGAAAAAGTACGATACTTAAACATCCAGCGGATTCACAACTAAGGACAGAGTATAGTCCGATTTCGGACAACACTCAACATCCCGTCGAAATCACGACGAATGACAAAGTATAACCCTAATGTGGGCAGCACTTAAACATCCATTGGATATATTGATCGATCGGACAATGAATCGTAATAGCGATCGAGTTAATACCATGTGCAGCAGCACCCCGCTATACTAATTAGTGATTTAGTGTGTGTTAATTGAAGTAATTGGACGATATCTCCGCGCCTGAGTTGAATTTTATCGTCGAACGAACGCACAGAAGCAAGTCCCAAAGCCTGCTATTTATACACCAAATTGGCATTTGTTACGAACCGTAACAAATACTCCTTACGGTCCGTAAGGGATACTTTTTCTCCATATTGTTGCCACGTGTGTTTGAAGTGCAGGTGAGTCGACAATTTAATTAAATTCGATTTTTATAATAAGTTATAAGGATAATCATCGAGTAGGAAATGCCCCCCCTGAGTTTTAGGGGCCCTGATCCTGATTCTGATTATTCTGAAATTTGTAGGTTTTGCGCAGAATCACTTGGGTCTCTCAATTAGGGTTTTCTATTGAATAAAATAATAATATAAATAGGACTTTTAATGAGGGTTGTTACAATAGGGGTTAAAAGTTTCAACATGTTAAAGTTACCTCTGAGTGACCTTTAACAAACCCAAAAACATTGTAAATACTTTAATATTTCGTTCGCAAGAATATTAGATATTAATTTTGTGGAGTTTCGAAGATAACAAGACTTTTCGGGTGATCGTACGACTAACCGGAAGCCTAACGGAGTTAGTTTATGACCCAAGGTCCTTAAAAGTTAACTATGGGGGTCCTAAATGCAATAATTGAAAGTTAAATAAAGTTAAAATGGACCAGGGGCTGAAAGTGCAAAGTTTAAAACTTTTTTTCCGGTTTTAAAGGTTGTCGCGGGCCGCGTAAGACTTCCTTATGTCTTACGCGGGCCGCGAGGGGATGCCAGTTACAGCCAAGTGTGGACATATGCGGGTTTGGCCTGTTCCACCGCCTTCGAAAGCCTGATTTCGATTCAGGGGACTGAGCCAACAGTATTACATGCATAGGGGACACCTGGGATGATCAGAAAACATTTGTAGACTTGTGTGGAGTGATATTGTGTAGGGCTGTAAACGAGGCGAGTCGAGCCGAGCCAGACCCAGCTCGAGCTCGGCTCGAACTTGTTTCGAGCTGGCTCGGCTCGAGCTCGAATTTCAAATCGAGCTGATATTTGAGGCTCGAGCTCGACTCGATTAGAATTCGAGCTAGCTCGGCAAGGCTCGATCTAGCTCGAACTAACAAAAACCGCAAAATTTACTACTTAAAAAACCCATAAAAATGAATTTCTTCATATACTAAGGGCCATAATTGCCATTTAATTTAACCAAATGGCCAAATATGCAAGTATAAATAGTTAATTCACTTTGTACATTATCTTTAACTTCTTTTATAGGGGAAATACTCCCTTAGTTTTTGTTTTCTAAGCGACGTGGGACAAAAAAAAATGAAGGATGTAAACCTTATCGAGCCAGCTCACGAGCTCACGAGCCGAGCCAGACCAAGCTCGAGCTCGGCTCGTTTACAAACTGAGCCAAGCCGAGCTGGCTCGTTAACAACCGAGCCAATTTCGAGCCGAGCTTTCTTCGAGCAAGTTTCAAGCGAGCTGCGAGCCACGAGTTTTTTGAACACCCCTAATATTGTGAATTATTTTTGGCTATATAAGCACTTCTTATTTGCAAGTTCATGTGCTCATTCACAAAATTATTTCAAAATCACTCTCTGGAGCTCTCTGGACTTCAAGCAAGTTTCCCTCAGCTCCTAACTCATGCTATGAGCCTTTGTAAGCATTCTTAGCCTTCCTAGTTCAAATTTTATTAGTCTAATGACCAAAAGTCAAAGCCGTCGTAATTAAGCTTTGACTTAGTGATTAATCACTAATGGTCCAGCCATTATTCGAATTGAAAGTGGCTATGAGTTGGTAATTATGTGGGTAATAAGTCCTTAAAAAGGCACCCCCTGATTATCACTCTAACTTGGTCAATTGTCGGGTCAAACTTAATATTAAAAAGTCAACAGAAAGCTATTTTGCAAATAAACTCATAACTGATAATGTAGTGGTTATGAAACATATTTTAACATTAAAATAAGTTGGTAAATAATGTAAGAACATGTCTAAGCATGTTCAACCCGACAATTCTGAGTTTAGGCTCGGTTCGGAACCGAAAGTCGCAAAAGAAGACTTTTGCTTTGACTTTCAGTTCTGACCCGATTTAGCTTGTTCTAGAAATGCCTTAGGGTTCCATTAGGACCATATTACATGTTAGTATAACCCTATGAGTTTATACAATGTGGTTCCTTTGTAATCCTAGTTCATTACATGTTTCCATTAAATGCCTAAAATTAACCATTATGCCCTTTTGATATTAAAACGAGATTTTTGAAAATGTGAGAGGACAAAAACCTTTATTACTGATTTATAAACATGTCCTAAAAATTTGACATCAGTTTGAGGTCTAAATTAGGAGTTATGCTCAATATCGTAATTTGAAAGCTTTTAATTAATTAAACGGCATTTTTAGCATAAAACCTATTTAAACCCAAATTTCGACACCAAACTTTTTACCCACTGATGTAATATAATATTTTGGGATTTTTGAAGATTTTTATTTATTTTTAAACTGATCATAATGTAGGGTTCTTGCTTTAATTCGATAATTGACGATTATACCCTTTTTGCTAATAAAATGAGTTTTACATCGCATTTTGATACCAAATCTTTTGCATCTGATTTTATATGATAAATAAAATATTTTGAGCTTTATAAACTGATCAAAAACTCAGATTTCCTTATATAACCTGAAAAATCGTCTAAAACCGTCTTTTTACGCATTTTAAACGCATAGTATGGGTTAAAACTATTTTTGACACATAAGACTTAATATCTACTGATTTTTTAAGTAAATTTTTATACTTTAACTGTAAGTAAAAGTTTTGAACTCAGATTTCCCAATTTGATCTTTAAAGCTTATGTGAAATGACCAAAATGCCCCTACGGCGCAGAGTTCGGTTATAAATGATAAATTTCACATATATGCAATACCCTACTGATATGACTTGCAAAAAATAATTATATTTACTGATCATTTTAGGCCAGAACCTCAGATTAATATTTAACCTCTTTTATAACCTTTAAAATGACCAAAATACCCCTACGGGGCTTAAATTGATTTTAAATTCATTTTGGGCATAATTGTGACAACTGCCAAATTTGCATGCATCCGTACAATTAATTAGACAATAATTAATGAGTAATGACTGTGCTGGTTTACTATTAATGACTTGAACTGCTATCTGATTACTGCATTATACTTACATGTGCATCACATATTGCATACTGTCACATAATTATTACATGCAAACTTTATTAAGATAAATGATGCACAAAGCACAGTTGGCACAGTTATCTGATAAATCAGGAATATGCTGACGGGGTTCAGTACATAGACAGACGTTGTTTTGAGACCCAGCATGAGCCAGAAACCAAGTATCACACTAGTGTAGTGTGTAGGGAAGTAAGGACCACAAAACTGTTTTTCTAGGTGATAGTTAAAGTGCTAGAAAGTGCCTAAAACTCACCCAAAGTGCAGAATTCTGCATAAATCAGCAAAAATCAGCACTTTAACAAGCTTGTATCATGCAAAAATATGACTAAATGGTCCTGAATACTTTCCTAAGTGTCGGGAATTAAAAGTGTCACAAAAAGTAACATAATGAACACTAAACGGTATAGTTTGACACATTAACGAACCAGTATCTAACCGAACAACCGGACACTACCCGAAACATCAAAATTACACTAGAAGCATTTTTTTAATGTTTCTAAGCTAGTTATGATCCCCGAACATCATAACACATCTTATAACATATTAACACCCTAAATCTCTAATCAAGACACTTGAAACTTAACTTGATTATGTAACTAGTAGTTGAAACACAACTAGTACCCCCCCCCCCCCCTTGGAGACGGTTTGGATGGGTGCACCCACCCTAGATTTCATTTGATTTATCTTGATATCTTAGTTGATCTTGCTTGTACTTAAGGGAGCATATTACACAAAGGATAAAATGAGAAGATGGGTTATAAGAGAACACATGAGACCTTGAGCTTTCATTTTCACACAACATCATCAACATCATACTCTCCCTTCCACCTCCCTTCATTCTCGGCCAAGAACACCCCACCCCCATCCATCATCTTCAATCCTTTTCCATCCATTCTACATGTATACAAATGTGTAAGAAGGCATATAAGGAAGCTTGGAGCTTTCGAAAATTGAAGGACCTTTCCCATTTGCTTTTATCCATCACATTTATCATCTTCAACTTCTTGTGTTCATCCCTAGCCATAGAGCTAGTAGTAAGGCCCATATAATCTCTTGTTACTTCATATTTTGATGGTTAAAAGATGATGAACATTGTTAATCTTGAAAAACACTAAAGAACATAATCATGAATCTTTATCATAAGCTTATTAACATATGAATACATGTTGACTAGTATTGATTTGCTTCTTGATGATTAATTATTTGTGTTAGTGATGGTAGACATCATAAGCAACCTACTAGATTATGATTAAACACATGATCTAGTAAGTTAAGGTGGTGATCTTATGAAAGACCAAGATCATCATGCTTTATGTTTTCATGAACTTGAAGAATGAAAATGATTTTATGAAGCATGTAACACGATTACTAGACATAAACTTGGATGATTTCAAAAATAGTTTTCCAAAGAAACCAAGTTAAATAACAAGATTTACATAGATTTGGTTCTTACTTAAACATACACTATTTTTGGTGGTAAAACAAGTGTATCAACACTTGTGAAACAAGAAGATGTCATAAAGAAATGTTTTTGTCAAACATGTTTACAAGTTGTAAACACCTAAATCTTTCAAGAATAAAGTTTATAAAGAAGTAAATACATTTTGAAGGGTAACTAGGCTTACTAAAAACACTAGTAAGTTACTACAAGTTTTTATAAAAGTTCAAGTTCATGTTGTTATATAAATTGCAATATTTTGGCACTTGGTAAGTGTTGATTGAGTTGTTGATTGTTTGTGATGATTTTAAAAAGAGAATGATATGCTTTGATAGCATGGACACCTCCATTTTTAGGGGAAACTATGGCAAAATTTTCTAAAAATATAAACACTTAGAAAAATATTTTCTAACAAATATTTACAAGTGTATTTTAACTATGGTTTTCAATATAAACTTCGCCATAATTTTTGTAACCAAAATACAAGTATTGGAGGTTGGTTTTTATAAATAAAAATGGATAAATATGTATTTAGAATATATATTTACATTAAATACATGATGTGTGTGAATATTTGTATGCTTTGTGTAGTAGTTATATTATTTTAGGGTTAAAATAATATAACTTGACAAATACCAAGAAATTACAATCCAAAATATTACCAAAAATCATAAGGAATAAATACACAAGTTACACACCAGATATTGGCAAACCGAACAAGAATGTAACTTACAAAATATTCCGGAAAAATACCTTTATAAATATATTTTTGGTAAATAATATTTTGGATACAAGAAATGAAAGTATGATTTTTGTAAATATTACCAAGTTATATCACATTTTTGACAAGTAGAAAATATATTATTTTTGGTAAGTAAAAATATATTTTCTTGGAATTACTAGGAAATATAATATTTTTGGGAAAATCTATATTTTCTTGGAATACATTATTTTGAAACTACAAATATTTTTGCCAAGAGAAAAATCAGGAATAATTCTTCTAAGGAATATTTCTTGGAATATATATATTTTAGAAATATATATTGGATACTTATTAAAGATAATACACGTCAGAATACGACACCAACACATGGCAAGTTATACAAATACAAGAATACGAATACACATGTATAAGATACCCCCATCCTTGGGAAGGAAATACGAACACAAATGCTTGAGAAGTATTATTACAAAATATTGTTTAACAATTATTCCAAAATTTATAAATATAATTTAAGTTAAAATATTAATTATTTTAATAAATAATTATATACTTGGAATAATAACGAAGACACTTTAAAAAGTAACTCAAAGGCACTAATCAATACTAAGACAAGGCACGACCCGCTCGTCTAACGGACCGTTGTACGCATGTAGGTAGTCGTGCGTTCTAGAGGAAGCTTTGAGTTACATCGGATACAAGGAACGCAAAACTGTGAGTTCATGACCCCCTTTTCTTTTAACTGTTTTCAGTTTTATAACTTCGGGGGTGAAATACATGTTACAATTATTACAAACTGTTTAAGAACATTTTATGTGGTATGGTTAGCTAAGGAAGGGTACTGCTAGATCATGTGAGTGGTGGGTATGACACTTAAGGCCATTAATCCTCGTCATAGGACCGGGGGACATGAGTGATAGATCTATTCGGGTGTAGCGAGCCCCACCCATGCGCACGCCGAATGAGCCATGTGGTGACTATGTCTTACTGACAAAATCTGCTAGGTTTGAGTTTTCCTGCATCACGTCACACATATCAATGGCCTTGCAAACCATTGGTGATCTGTTTTTCCTTGTTGCTTTCATACCGGGATTTATAAACTTACATACATACTTACAATGATTTCAAGGGTTTACTCATACACACAAATAAACACATAAACTCGCTCAACTTTTGTTGATGTTTTCAAACTACATGTATTTCAGGGAATTAGTAAGTGGATCTGGCGGGCGTTGGAAGTTTTTATGCTGCGTTAGGAATAAAGATGTCATCCATGGTCTTTGAGTTTGGTCAGTGTGTCTTATTCCTGGACGAGACACGTCTTCCAAACCTTGGTGTTATTCAATATCTTTTGATGAGTCCTTAATGAAATCATAAACAATTTGTATGGTTTGTAAAACTTGAATTTGAAGTCTACCTTTCAAAACAATGTTGTTATGTTTTAAAATTATTTAATGGATGACGAATCTATGGTTTTATCATATAGTTGTTGTTATGATTGAATGCAATGATATTAAGAAAGTCACACTAAATTCATGCTTCCGTAAAAGTCAGGGTGTAACAGCTTGGTATCAGAGCTTCGATTGTAGCGAACTAGGATTCTTTCTCGAGTCTAGACTACAATCATTAGGGCTCTCACGAAAACGTTTTACGAACATGTTTTCATTG